>CM042836.1:39241254-39841254 GCA_023653725.1 Bungarus multicinctus
ACAAAATACGGGTCTGAAGGAGGAGAGATGACAAAAATGTCTCAGAAGGAACCTTCCCTAGTTTTTCAGAGCATGAAAGTGAGGGATGCAAGAAGTACTTTCAGACTTGCAATATTCTGTTAATGTAACCTTACAATAAGGATAGAGCTAGTGGTCTTAGGTGTGCTTCTTAACTGGACTATTTCAAAAGGCTAACACTCCTCCTCTATTACTCATACATCTTTTCCCTCTCTATATATACTGAGCAAAATGAAATCTCAACCCATGAGATTCATAGAGTAACAAGTTCATCCCAACCCATGAACTTGTTACTCTCTTGTTACTCTGTCTAGCCATGAGGCTGCCTGAAGGCCACATGTTTAAAACTCTATCTTGCTCTTGCTGTTTTAGTACAGCTAATGAGAGTTGCATAATCCATTTTGGGACTATGAAGAATGAGGATACACCCCAGTATTTCCACTACTTGGAAACATTTTTAAGTGCTGAGAATTCTCTTTTTAAAAAGAGAATTATTTCCCTTGTGGATTGCCTTCCTACGATATTTATTTTTAATGAACCTTTAAATACTGCAGCATTTATTTCAGTATGAACAAGGAATACCAGAGTCTTGACTAAGTCACAGAACGAACACTGATGGCCTTATAAGTCTTTTTTTTCTCTTCCTTTTCTTCTATAGTATACCCAATGCTCAGCATTCTGATAAAGGGTCTTATAGCTGCAAATTGACAATTGAGAATGTGGAAATTGAATCAGATCCTATTTTGGTTTTGTTGGAAGGTAAGTTTAGATCGGGAATAAGTACTTGTTGGCTAAGGTGGGGTGATTTTGCAAAACAATCTGACAGTGATAATTCCTAGAGAACCAGAGGTAGAGGAGAAATGGATTAAACTAAGACAGGGAAATTATTTATAGAATAAGTAAGAAGGTGGGTGGCTAAAGTGCTTCTCATCACACTAACTCATGGAAGATATTGAGACTCTCTCTTCCTCTCCCTCCGTCTCTCTCTCTCTCTCAGCTTCTAGAAAAAAAGTAGAAATTGACTCCCCCTTGCCCCTCTACATAGATGCTACTTACTACAACTTATAATACCCCTCATTTTGGTCTTTGTTGTCTAGATAATTGTAACATAGCATCACTTAGGAAAACACCATATTTATCACATCTGTTCTAGCTGGAGGGGAGAAACTCCACTGGCAGGTGGTATTGTTTTTAAATGCAAAAAAGTACCATTGTCTACATTCTTATATTTTCCTTTGCCAGGGAAGATATAGAAATATAGTGGTATTACCTGAATGATAGAGATTACTTTGGTTGCCCCCAAGATATTTTTATTCTCTTAGACAACATCATTGGTTACATACTGGTCAAGAGAACGGAGACCATTGTCTTCCCACTTTAGTGAGCAAGTAATTAATGTAATCTAACATGTATTCAGAGTACACTTCAAGCTCATTTCTGTTACAAACTTAGAAATCACGGCCTTGTTAGGTTAAATGGATTTCTAAAGCAAACTTTGGGATTTTAACATTTATGGATTCCAACTCCCAGAATTCCGTAGATAGCATGCTGGCTAGAATATTTGGGGAGTCTACACATCTTAAAATGGTTGAGGTTGAGAAAACTGACTTAAAGTAACTTTTCTCAAGCTGGAGCCCTACAAGTGTGTTCATTGACTAGGAATACTGGAAATTGTAGCTCCTAATGCACCAGTTTGAAGCTGTTGGGGAGCCTTAGGTTGTGACATCCTAGTATATTACATTTGATAATTTGCTCCAAATTATCGGGAAGATTTATCACCAATCCATGAACTTCCCACTTCAGATTTGCTTAATAAGAAACCAAGAGCTAATATTTGATGCTTGATCCATGGAGGATGTTGACTTGAACCACAAGATACTTGACTGGGCACATCTAGATTGAGTGAAAAAGGCCTTGGGGAATCACTGTGACTCTCTTCCTTAATGCACAATTTCCATCTAAGTAGCCTTTTTTTTTTTAATTTTATAGTATGAAAACAGGGCATGGATGGCAGCCAGATTAACACCAGACTGATAGGAAAAGCAGGTTGCAGAATATCTTTGATGGACTATCAGATTGATCTTTATAATCACTTATATTATCTACTAATTAAAATATGGAGGCAAAGAGGAAATGCTCTAAAGATGCACAGGTTTCAGATTTTGTACATATCCCAATTGATATGGATAAAGAATGGGAGTAGCAAGATTACTACTCCATCCTGCTCAATTGCTTAATTCTTCCATGCAATGAAGATAAGTGGAAGTTATTTTTGAAAGTACTATTTTTGGGCTTAAGTTTCAACTGCTCCTATCCGTTTTGGCTGGTGCACTTTGTTGTTAATAAATAAATAAATAAAAATAAACAATTCCAGCACACCATTAGTAATCGTGCTGAGTCTCAAGAATCTTTCCTTACCCTGTTTTTTAAATAACTCACCATTTTAAAAATACGTTCACCAATGGATTGCTGAAACTTGGACACAACACGAATTGGTTCACTGATCAGTCATATATGAATATATTTTCTTATGTGATTTTAAAAAATAGTATTTAAAAATACCATAATGAAAGATTACCCTATGAAGCATCAAAAGAAGCCACAACCTCCTTGACAGTTGCTTGTTTTAAAATTGCATGGTGGCAGGAGAATTCTGGGAGTTGAAGTCCACACATCGTAAAGTTGCCAAGTTTGAGAAACACTGAACTCTTGTGTTTGTCCCTTGATTGTATTAAGGTTGCTAATCTCTAAGGCTGGACAGCTATTAAATATGGGACTTTTTAAAAAATAAAATTTTATTACATGTTCACAAATACAAATCTCAATCATATTTGTGACAGTGTTTTGGCATCGACAAATAAGTATATCTTATAGTTCTTATTATATACATTATTATTTATACATTAACAGATATCTTGTGTGATTTTTTTATAGGTATCTATAATTATATCTATCTTATATACCTTATTGTCTATATGTCTAGAATAATATTCTCTTAAGGCCTCATATTTTAATTACATTAACCCATTTTTCCTATTTTCCATATCTATTCTCTAAGCATTCATACCATTTAACTATGGGACTTGTTCTCTCAAGTCCAAGACCTCTGAATGATACTGCAATGAAAAATCATTGTACTTAATGCTTAAAGCTTAATCATTTCCAATCTGAGGAAATCCAGATGACATGGCTTACAACTCCTGTCACTCACAGTCCTACAATGGAAAAATCCTCATGGGCTGGAGAGGCTACTGTAGTTTTAGGTGTCTCTTGTTTTCAACGTCTTAGTAGTGCTTTTACTTCTGCTGCCTGCAGGACTGCCACATTTCATTAAGCAGCCCCAGGGGCTGAATGTTACCCGAAATGAACCATTCAATCTCACATGTCATGCTGTGGGGCCTCCTGAGCCTGTTGAGATTCGCTGGCATTGGAACAGCAACCAGATCCCAAAGAAAACTGACATTTCTCCATCTGTGCTGAGCATGCCAGGTGAGTTAAGTCCATTTATCCTAACACAAATTTATCATGAACGGTTTGCTATTCAGCATTGGAACAGGGGAACATTAAATATAACTGAAGCATGTAATTGGTCATATAGTTGAGTCTGGACATTCTGTCTTGTTTTTAAAATGAGCAGATTAATGATACATTTATTTTAAAAGGAGTCACCCAAATGGACTAAAACAATTTTTTTTTTTAAATTGCCTATTGCTATAGGGAAAAATTTAACAACAGAAAACTTATGAGTTTTTTTAGAGTCAGCATGTGTGTGTGGGCATGTGTGCATAATGGTATAATATATAGTATGTATTGTGTGCGGATGGAAAGAGATATTTTATATGAAGAAGTTCCTAGATTTAATTAATGAAGTGTCGTAGTTAAAAAACTAAAAGGATATTTACTATGAAGTCAGATTAAAAAGTTGTTTTAAGATGGATGACTATACAAATCAATCTATCCTTCAGGCTGTTATAGTTGAATCCATTGGTAGATAATGGATTTAACTAGCACTTTAACTAGTGATGCTACTACTATCAGAGTGGGCATTGGTAGATTGATATTTAACCCCATCATTTGTGATACTACTTCAGTATTTGGCAAAATCTGTTCATTATATCAATTAAAGATGCATTTAAGTGAAACAGTATAGAATGATAGCTCAGGTATTAGATTTGGAGATCTGTTCAAATGTACCCTCACTTTGGAACATCAGATTATAATTTTGGGTTCATCAATCTGGTAGGATTGTTACGGGGTTAAATGAAGGGAGATCCCTATGTAAAGTGATGAAAGTCCCTGAAAAAAGGCAGAATATAAATCTAGGAAATAAACAATAAACATGTACTGTGAGAATTGATTTTAAAACCCTAAGAAACAAATCAAGTTTTCAGTAACTGGAGAAACTTGGAAATTGTGTAGCTTCACAATTGAGGTTCCTCAGGGTTACTGCAGAAAGTTTTTATATGTGGGGCTCAAAGTATTTTTAAATAAATTCAGAAAATCATACTATTTCCTTGATTTTATGGATTGTTTTAAAGGGTATTATCCTTCCAAATGACTTGTTTTTTTTTTTAACTCAACCTTTGAAAAAGTTATTTCAGTAGTATAGAATGAACATGGCCAACTCATTTTAAAAAAATGTTTAGTTTCTTAATAAATTATCATCTGATGCAAACGTTTGATAGACACTAGGGATTGCTTTCGTATACATTGGGGTTCCTTCAGAATTCAATATTGTAATTGATTTACTACCATGTCTAATATTCATTTAAATGTAATTTCAAATAAAATATAATTAACTTAATATAATTTTGATATGTTTGTATTTTTTATTACTTTGAGTATAGTGTGCTTATAGAAAATGCAATCTGCAAATACTGTACTTTAGTGATATTAAATTCTGTAGGAGAAGGAATGGCAGCATCTGAGGGCAGAGTTAAAAGAGCTATCAACCTAGAATCCTTACATAGCCACAAGAGGACTAGATCTAACCCACCTTGAATCTGTTGACCTTTATTTAACTCGAAGCAGTGCTAGCTGTTAGTTGAGAAGGTTCCAAGGCATACTCATGATTAGTAATAAATCAGTTTATTTGAAGTGTGGAATTTGAAGTGTGATCCTAATCTTTTGTGCCAGACAGAAATGATAGTTATGGTTTATGCCAACATTTAAAAGCTGTATTCATTTGGAGTGAAGGAAAACATGGTCATGCTGTCAGTTCTGCTGAGAAGCCAACCATTGTTAATTCTTCTTCTTGAACCATTAATATTGTTTTATGAACATAGCATTCCCATTTTTTCCATAGTGTGTTTAAAATTGTAAGTCTCAGTCAGAGGCTGGAATATAAGTTACTCATATAAGTCCCATTTGGAGGATGAAGAGTAGGCTAAATGTCTTAATAGAAACATTACTATTAATCATCTCATTAATAATCAGTTAATTAACCCAAATCATAATGGTTGGAGCTGACAAGAATTGAAAATCAACAACACTGGGGGAGGGAAATCACAGACATCACTGCAGTATGAGGTAATGGAGGACAAGGTCCTTCAAATGTTAGCTAGCCCATTATCATTGGTCTTTCCCTGAATAGGCTAACAGATATATTCTGGGGATATTGTAGGAGAAGCAATGGAGTTAATGTTAAGTGTGAAAGATTAAGTCCACAGGCAAAGGTACAATTAAAATGATTTACTGTTTATCATACCTACGCACAAGCGTTTTCTCAACTAATGGTTAACACATGCTTGGAGTTAGATAAAGATCAACAGAATTATGTGTGACCTTGAGCCAGTCACTCTCAGCCCTAGGAAGAAGGCCAGGGCAAACATCTTCTGAAATCTTGCAAAGAAAACTGCAGTCACCAGGAATCAACATAGGTTTGGGGGAAGGGGACCCAAAGGCCCTGCCATTTTGTTTGGGAGCCTATAAAGGAGCACGCAGCCATGGGGTTGGTTAGTGTTCCGAAGGCCGTCTCCCTGCCTTTAGTAGTTAACTTTTAATATTGAATTTTAACTATTTTTGCTTCTTATCTAAATTTTATATACACTTTTTATATTATAATGTTTTAGTTGTATACCACCCAGAATCTCCCTGTGAGGGAGATGGGCAGTTTCTAAATTCGATAGATAAATAAATAATGCTGATAGAGGCTGATTCTAGGGTAGTTAATTGGTAAGTTTGATTGTGGTGCAGTTAATAGCTTTTTCTCCCAAATGTGGGAATTTGAAGCAAAGTAAGACCTTGTGTGACCATAATCAGCAGCTGACAGCAGGTTGTCAAAGCGGGGGCTTTTCCAGATTTCTTAAGTTTTGAACCCAAAACTTTTGTATCAATGCTTTGCATTCTTCTTGAGCAATATTCTGGGAAAGGGATTTTGTTTGTAAGCTGCCCAGAATTGCCTTATTGAAGAGATAGATAGCATGTAAATTTAATAGATAACTAAATAAATTTTGTTGTTGTTACATACAGTTGGAGATATATGGTTTGCATAGAGGAAGGAGAAAGGAGGATGATATTTGGGATGCAAACATATTCTTGGAAAACCTTGGGACATCCTTGGGTTAAAATACACTTCAGTGGCCACATTGTATGAAACTATACTCTGTGCCTTCATTGTTTTACACATACACACACACAAAACTGAGAGAGAGAGAGAGAGAGCCTACAACTGTACTTTTAAGTCATATCAAAAGTAAAACTATTTTTTAAGAGTGCGATTATAGTCCTTTAATACCAGCTGAATGGCAAATAATTACTGGAGAAAGTTGTGGTAAAATCACCCAAGAGAGGCAGGGCTGGAATGTCAAAGTTCAAGTTCTGGCAGTTAGGAAATGTTTATATGGTTTTAGTATATTTAGTATGTTAATTATTAATTTCAATGCACATGTCTCTTTTTACCAAAAACTAGCACGAAAGTTGCAGTTCTGTCTCTTGCTAGATTGCTACTGAAATTCCTGTGGTTTAAAAAAGATTCACTGTATTGCATGCAGGCTGCGCAAAAGAGGTTACCTATCTTTGTTGTGTATGCTTCTTTTTGAATTATTCACTACTATTGGTTTGCTGCACTTTTCCATGCCTTGACATTGCTGTGGCCCAAAGTGGTAGCGTAAGGCATTAAAATAGCTCTGTCAAAGAATTCAGTTATATTTTAGGTAAAAGAAAATCTCTTTAAAAAGAATGAAAAATACACAGAAGCCAAGCTTTCTTGTAAATATTACCCTTGTGGTCAGAGAAATGTTGTATTTCAAGAGAGATTTGCTCAAACTATAAAATAACACTTGAAAGTTTGTTAATAATTTTTGTTTAGGAAAGAAGCCAAATAAAGTTGCAATTTATTTTATTGTGTGCCGTGATTATGTCTTCCCACTTAGCCATATTCTTAGTTTGTATGTTTATTTTAATTTGGTTTTGCAGGTCTTAATGAAGCTGCTGTTTTCCACTGTGAAGCTCATAACAAGAAAGGATTAGCAACATCATCTGAAGCCCGAATTTATATAAAGGGTCAGTCTTATGTGTAAGAATATCTTTATCGTTCTCAAATTTTGTTAACATGCATTCTGGAAAAAAACAAGTTGCATTTCTTGCTGAGGTCCACTACTCTTAACTATAGCTGTTTCATAATTTACCCTATAAAGTACCTTTTAAATAATCTTTAAATATATCCTCCAACGTTTTCCACAAGGAAGGAATACATACGTATTTTCTACAAGAGGGGTTCTATAAAAGTGAATACTCTACTGAAAAAGCTCTGTCTTTTTAACTGCTTTGCATTTCCCAAAGGAATCTGGTCTGCCTGAAAGATACAAGTCAGATTCAGGAAGTATGGAAAAATTCAGTAAATACTAGCAGTGGATTCATGAAATTGTTAAGATGGAAAATGTTTTGTGGCTTAACTTATTCAGTAAATTAAGCCTAGACTAGCTTTTCCTAAACTGTTGCCTTTCAGATGTATTGGAAAGAGAAGGTATAACTGTAAAATAACTAACTGGAAAGCCTTAAGTGTATGTTTGAAGTTTCAGGAATTTGTTACAAGTCCACTTGTTAGATTGGATTTCCTAATTAGATTTTATTTTTCTTCAGTGCTGTATACAGTATTTTCTGTGTGAGCCATACTAAGATTTCATCCAATATTCAATGATACTATTAGGAGCGTGAATGGATACATAGATTTGGCTGGTTTAGAAAGATTCTGGAAATTAAATGAATTGATTTAGTGTAGCCTCTTCTAATACTATATACTACAATGGATGAGTTGGATCTCTAACTCTCCAAATTCCTAGCCAGCAGGCCTAGATGTTAAGAATTTTGAAGTCCTAAAATATTATTAGAGGGCGATAGATTGGAGAAGGCTAAGAAAGAGACTTTTCCAAATACAGTTAGTTGGCCAGCAGCAAACCTGGATGAAAGTAGATCATCCTGCCCCAGTTCCTAGTTGCAGCAGCACTACATAGGAGAATGTTGCTTTTTTTAAAATGCATTATTAAAATTCATTCTGTTTTGTTTCAGATTTTTTTTAACAGTAAATTAAACACATCCCTTTTCCTCTTAGATCTTAAAGAAAATTAAGAAAGAATATGACCTTATGATAAATTGTTCTTTTTGGCCATAATAGTGTATAAAGAGTATTTTCTATACAAATGCAGCATGCTATACTGTACAAACCATTCATTTATACTGTTACCAGTGGTGGTAATTCAGCCGGTTTGCACAGCATCAGACAAACCAGTAGCAAGAATTTGGCATGGGTCGCCGAAACAATAGTAAATTCTGGCTGGCCACGCCTCCCACCTAGTCACCCTACCGCCTGATGCTCGTTCATCCTGCCCACCTGCCCGACATTTGCCTAAGGTATTTCTTTTACTTCCCTCCCGACAATCAGCTGTAGATAAGATCAGCTGTGGCGGGATTCCCCTTGCTGAGGCCCAGGAAGGCAAAAAATGGAGGCTCAGCCCCCCCCTCCATTTTTTGCCTTCCAGAGCCCCAAAGGAGCCTTAGGGAAGCAAAAACGCCCCCCCCAGGCACTTCTGAGGCTAGGAAGCTCCCCAAACGGATCTTGGAGGGGTGCTGCGTGCCCCTCCCATGCTCTGTTCCTTTTCTTCCAGAGCCCCAGAGGAGCTTTAGGGGAGCAAAAATGCCCCCCCAGAGGCTTCTCTGAGGCTAGGAAGCTCCCAAAACAGAGCTTGGAGGGGTGCTGCATGCCCCTCCCGTGCTCTCTTCCTTTTCTTCCTGAGCCCCAGAGGAGCCTTAGGGGAGCAAAAACACCCCCCCCAGAGGCTTCTTTGAGGCTAGGAAGCTCCCAAAATGGAGTTTGGAGGGATGCTGCATGCCCCTCCCATGCTCTGTTCCTTTTCTTCTTGAGCCCCAGAGGAGCCTTAGGGGAGCAAAAATGCTCCCCCAGAGGCTTCTCTGTGGCTAAGAAGCTCCCAAAAATGGGTGGGGGATGAAAAAAAGCTACGCTCACCCAGTCACATGGCCATGCCCACCAAGCCATGCCCACAGAACCGGTAGTAAACATTTTTGAATCCCACCACTGACTGTTATTCCCAAAATCGTCCATCCTAATGTTTAAATGTATTTGTTATTTTTTTCTGATTTATTTTGTACCACTACTATTATAAATCTGATAAAATTAGAAATAATTTTGGAAATATGAAATATACAGTAAATAAATATTAAAAAATAATAAAAGATAAAATCATCAGAAAGTGTGAATGCAGTAATGCTGATTACTGTGCAGGTCTGTGCGGAAGCAAGTTCCATTTAATTTAATTGAACATAATAAAGATTAAGTCCTACTGAATTAGCAGAATTTATGTTTGAGTAGGAATTATAATTTTGTATACCTACTAGTTTCTTCTTTCTCTTCCTCTTCTTCTTCTTCCTCTTCCCCTCCTCCTCCTTGCCTGATGCAGCTCTCCCAAACTCATGTCCTATAAATGCATTAGGACTTTGGCTATACTAGTTGGGAATTCTGGGACTATACCCTAACTACTAGTAATTTTGGGGATGCTTTATCTATTCTAGAGGATGCAACAAACTGTTTGAACTCAGTAACTACCTGATAAACATTCCATTCTCTTTCAATGCTCGCTTAGAAGGAGCCACTTTTAGCATGGAAAGAACAGTTCTCATGGTTTTACTGGCCTTCTCAGAAAAATAAATAAATCTCATAGGTTGAAATATATTCATTAATAATATGTGACAATGTAATGGTTGGGCTGGTGGACTCTCTATTTAATAAAGTTAATTAATTAAATGTATATGTCAACATCTTACTGTCAAGCAACATATAGAAGTGATCTTAAGTTTGCAATCATATTCTGTTAATCAGAAGGAAAATTGATGGAACTCAGGCTAGCTTTCTTTTCAGTAGATCTCTAAAGGACTGCACTGCTCAATATTTGTTTTAAATTTTTAATTGGCGGGTTTCTCGTTACAGGATAAAGTCTAAATTAAAAGTCAAAGCTCCGGGTAAGGGCAGAGTTCAGATTTGGTGCTCAAACAGTCATGTGAACTTCCCATACTTTCCTAGCTTGGCTATCTGATAGAAAGGTGGAGTAGCTTTCTTAAACTTGGATGTGTTATACATTATGATTCCCATCATTCCCAGATAACTCTGGACTGGGGAATGAAGGTTATATTCCAAAACAACTGGAAAATGCTTGCTTGGAAATGGATGAGTAAGGATACTGGATTTTTGTCAGATAAGCTTAGGTTCAAATCCTCACAAAGTTTACTGAATAAGTTTGGGTATTGTTTGTTGTAAAAGCGACAATGAATAAGAAAGCTGCATTCATCACCTTCAATTCCCTGAAAAAAAGCTGAGAGAAAAATCAATATAGAGTAAAATGGTATTGAGGGGATCCATTGAATCCAATATGCTTTCCAATACATTGGCAAATATCCATCCCAAATATTCAAACAGATTTTCTGGACAAGTTGACAATCATAAATGAGAGAATTATTTATGAATATATTTTTGTTTCTAACACAGGACTTCCATCTCCACCTATGAAGGTTCATGTTCTGAGTGCAAGTGCCCACACAGTGCTGCTATCCTGGGTCCCAGGGTTTGATGGTTATTCACCTTTCAGTTCCTGCAGTGTTCTGGTAAATAGAAAATCATATTTAATATTATTGTAGTGCTTTTTGATGAGAAGTTTTATATAATGTTTATTTTTTATGTTTTCAACAGCAAGGCTGCAGAATAAATAGTTGCTGATATTCTCCTGTATTGGGATTGCACTCTTCTTTTCTGCTAAGCAAGCCTTCCAGTCCCAACAACCCCAATCAGTGAAACCAAGGGCCATCTTTTATTGGAATGATGAAAAATATGATCTAGGGAGAGAGGAGATAGGGAAAGCTGGCTTGGTAAATGTGAACAACTCCTCATCCTGAAGGTTGAGATGAACATTAATAATAGCAACAGCAACAACAAGAACAACATCTTAGCAAAAAGAATGAAATTCCCTGACAGCCTTCCTTCCTTTATCCTTTCTGTTAAGTGGGGATGAATTCTTATAGACATTTCATTAGTCAACTAGGTATGCTAGAAGGGAGTGGGGTTTGTTCCCTGTTTACGTACAAGTAATTTGCTCTGTCAATGTTATTGGGAATGTTATTGGTAGTTCCTTTATTAGTCTGTTGTTTATTGTTTGATTGTTTGTCTGAGTTAGTGATTCCTTAAATAGGGTATTGTTTACTGCTTGTAAACAATAGCATGTTTTTAAAAAAGCAAAAAGACCAAAGCTCCTCTTTGCCAATAATCAACATCCAGATAAACAGAGATTAACACGAGGATTAATACCTGACCAACAATCAAGTAGTCCTTGGCAAGATATGAACAGACGTAGCTTTTTGCTGCTGTTACAGAGGACAAGTCTGTAGGGATCACTCCCACTCCAATGAAATGCGGCCTTGAATCATACCTACCCTAAAGAGTGCATGCAGATTTTTAGATGTGATTCTAGTGAATCATGGTTGAAGCCATGAAAATGAAGCTAGGGGCAGCTATTGCAATGCTGATCCATCTCTCTTAACATCCAGTCTACTCCGACAAACATTTGCATAGGATGATAGGTGTCAACTTTTGTGAAGTCTCTGTATTTTTTTTTTTTTTTGAAACTGTGCCCCACTCACTAGGTCCTATTTTTTTCTTTCTCTTTTTTATTTTAGTTCTTGTAAAGTTTTTACTTCTTGCCAGATTTTTTTAACCACATTATCTGTGTGGGCATGTTGTTTAAGCTGGCTTCCAATGTCCTGCCTTTTTCCCACTGCTATTATGTTTATTAGGCTGGTTTTAACTGCATTCCACATTCTGATTACTGGAATGTTTGCTGTATAAGCTCCTCAACAAATGAATTAATGAACTTTTTGAACATCTATCCATTTTCCTTTGTTTAGTATCTATTCTATAGGATTACTGCAATTATCAAAGGGGAAAAATAGAAATAATCTAATGTTGCACAATTAGGCCACTTAACATTTAAATATCTCACAACGCTGCTATGTACATTTTTGTACACAATCCAGCCATGTCAAGAACTGCAGGCTTCTGTGTAAATAAGTGTTCCTCAATCATTTTTATTTCTACTGAAAAGTAGGAGACTTTCTTCTTCTTTTTTGGCTTCTCCGAGACTTCTGGCTTCATAGTAACTCTTCTTATTTGTGAGATTCCAGGAAGAGAGGACTGCTTAACTTAACGCTTTGAATTCCATTAGCTTCTGGTGAATTTAGTGTAATTATAGATTGAACAGGATTACAGCTTTAGGCCAAATTTAATCCCAATTGTAGCACAGCAAACTCATAGAAATCAATTCCATAATTTCACTGCGCCTATTGTTTGGATGACCAAAGTCTGATTATTGTTCATAAATGATAAAGGAGGAAGATATTGCTTGTATATATTTTGCCTGAAAGGAAGCAGAAAGAAGAGCTTTATATTCTGAAAATATAAAAACACAGCAGGTATTTGTATTGGCTACTGTACTAATCTTTCTGTGCCCTTATAAAGCTGTGCAGAAAGATATCTTACCTTTATAACATTTCTTTTTTTGACAGAGAATACGTCTCCGGGGTCACCCAGTACACTAGAGTTATTAATGGAGATTAGAATAGTTATGGTTCATCCAACATTCCAGCTTTTACAATGCAATAGTGATAATAATTAACAAATCACATTCCCTAGTGTACTCAGAAATTATTAGCTTTTAGAGAAGAAAATTTTGTGCACCCTGTGGCAAAGAAAACATTTTGTTACATATAGAGGGTCTAATTAAATCAACAATCAAATCGTATGTCCTAATGTTCAAATTACTTTAGGAGTTTGATTACACATATTTATGAGTAATATATAACTGAGCTTTAACTCCAAATACACCTTTTTGGAATCTGAGTTAAGTTTTTGTTTTGGGACTCATCACTTTGGGATATTTGCTGTGTTTTTTTTAATTATTCTCGTATATAATTTTTATTACAGAAGGTTTTTTTTACCACAATAGAGTAAAAACAATATAGTTTTTAAGTTAAAGATAAATGAAGAAAAATAATAGAAAAGTGAAAAAGTCCTTAATGTCTTCAAATATGGCTGAGAAAAAGATTTATTTGAAAGTCTGAACCTGCTGCTGATTAGTTGGATTAGCAGTCTAGTTCACTATACTGTTGAATGGCTTCCAATGTCTATTGGTTATTAGCTGAGAAGTATCTCCAATCTCTTGATGTTAGTTGTACTGTGAGAAAAGTCTAAAACATCTGAATACTACATTTGAATAGTTTGGATTAGAACCATAAGGCCATTGCTCCTTATTTCTTTTGTGACTGTTCTTGACAAATGGAAAACTCCAAAGAGATGGCAAAGGAAAAATTGCACATAGACAGAAAGCCCAATTCCTCAAAAGAAAATACAAGGGCACAGAGTCACTTCCGCAGAGCAGGTTTGTAGTCTTCACCCTTTGAGATCATGTTATGGTTTTAAATAATTGCTTCATGCTGTCAAGGAAGTGCCTTTCCTTGTTGATAGCCAGGCCTCATCAGCATTTCCTGAAACATGATTCATTCCATTGAGTGGCCTGGGCAAATGCTTTCCCTTTTAGTACCTAAATGAAACTTAAGGAAAGATTTCCTGGCAAATTTATGTGCAGGTGAGCCTGGCTTTTCAGTTTCCTTTTATATGATATAGGCATAAAGTCCATTTAAGCCGCCCTCGTTACCTTTTAACTATTCTGAATAAACAGCTTTTAGGGACTATCACAGCTGGTGGAAAATGCAGTTCTTTTCCGGATGTCATCATGTTGATGGTATTCATACTGCATTGTTACTGAAGCTCTGGAAATAGATTAAAGAGTTTAAAAAATAAGCCTCATTCCAAATGTTAATATTTTATATTAACTACTACATGCACAAATGAAAACTGTAGAAATAAAATTCTGAGCCAGAAAGTATAAAAAAAATTCAAAGTTAATTTTTAAAGCAGTGTATGTAAAACATTCAAAAACTGGACTAAAATTACTGAAATGTTGATGTTTTAAAAGGTATCATGGTTTAGTTACTATGCTTAAATCAACTAATCTCTTCCACCTCCTTTTTTACTACATTGACAAAATTAAAAGCCAGAGGTATATATTTATAACTTTTAGAAATGAAACAATCCAAAAATAGGAACAGCTGGTTATAATTACCTCTCCATTTACTTGTCAAAACATCTCATAGCACTGTTGAATGCTTTTTATGCTTTTCTTTACAGAGGGTACAATAGTATTTAATGCTATTATTTATTGAATGCTGCAAAGGCTGAAAAGAGACTGAATTGAAACGGTACCTATTTTTGTGCATGCTTAAATGCATGTGTGTATGTGTGTGCGTGCTCAGGTATGGGACTGGGACTCCTATGAAATGTATCTTCCTTATTCACTAAGACATTGAAATGCCTATAAAAGGGAGCCTAGCAGTTTTTAATTGCAAGTGGGAGTACGAGATAGTGCCATCCTTTTGCTCTCTGATGACCTCCATAGTCAAATCTGATTGGCTAAACAATTATATGACCTTGCCTCACTGACTGTTCCTGATGGCCTTGATGTGTCTCCTGAGAGAATGGCCTCCCTTACATTATAATTGTATAAAGCGAGTTGCCAAAACCAGTAACATAATGGAGTACACTAGCAAGTAAAAGGCAATGAGTTTTGTGGGAGTCATAGGGAACCTAAATATATGGACTATTTTGGGCTACTTCCTTCAAAACCATTTCAATCATAAACCTAATTCCATCTGAGTCTCTTTGACTTTAGTTCTAATCAACTTTTGTAAAAAATAAGCAAACCTTAGATTGTTAACAGCATTACTTTCATTTACTGGCAGGACTCCAGATAGGCCCAAGTCATTCTTACAATCCATCCAGTGCTCATCATGGAGGAGTACCCTTTGCTACTTTTTGTTATCAAAATGCTTTCTATCAGCCCTGGCAAAGAAGGACTCCTCAGCCACTTTCTTCAAACAGAAAATTAAGCATGGATAATTGAAGAGATACTTTCAAAGCATTCTTTCCTTAACCGTATTTGCTTAATATTTTTTAAACTAGGTAAAAGAAGTCGATGCATCAAGCAACACTTCTACAATGACTTTTAACACTTCTGTACCACCGCATGAGTATCTTATTCAGAGTCTATCAGCCATGAAGGATTACAACATCAGTGTTTCTTGTATGAATGAAATAGGATGGTCAAGTCTCAGCCCTTGGATTATGACCAGTACAACTGAAGGAGGTAAGAATTATCAACAAGGCAGCATGGTGGTAGCAAACAGAGGAATGAAGGATCGTTCTCCAGGATATTTGCAGTAGGTCAGCTAAGATTTCTGATGCTCTATGGTTTAACAATAAGCCCCTTTCTTCAGTGGTGGAATTCAAAAAAATTTACTACCAGTTCTATGGCGTGGCTTTGTGGGCATGGCAGGGGAAGGATACTGTAAAATCTCATTCCCTCCCCACTTCAGAGGAAGGATACTGTAAAATCCCATTCTCTCCCCAACCCACTAACCTGCTTTCCAGTTCCATTCTCCTGTGCAGGGCAACAAAAGAAGACCCAGCCAATCAGCTGGGACTCAGGAGACAGAGAATAGATTGGGAGGGGGAGGGCAGTCAGAGGTGGTATTTCCCTCTTCTCTGAATTACTCAAAATTTCCGCTACCGGTACTCCAGAACTGGTCAGAACCTGCTGAATACCACCTTTGCTTTTCTTCTTTAAATTTGTGTACTGAAATAAAGGTAAGGGCAAACAAAAATAAATGTGGTGTGAAATGAGACAGATGCATATTCCAATCTGTACAAACAAATCCCTGGGCTGATTGAATGCCCAGAGGCACTTTGTTCTATAGAGCAATATATAGACTATAATTTAGGAAGGATTGATCATATAGAAAGGGATGTAGGAAAATACTTATTTGTAAAAGGCAGCCTGCTAAAATCCCCCCCCCTTGGTCTAGCGAACCAAGCCAGTAAATATTGTTTTTATTCCTGTTGTTTCTTTTTTCTGTTTCTACCCAAAAGATTAATTTTATTTTGTTTGTTTCTCTGTTCTGTTCTTAAGCTCCATCTGCTCCCCCTTTGAATGTCACAGTCTCTATAAACGAATCCAGTTCTTCACTAATAGTCAAGTGGATTAAGCCTCCTGCTTCACAGATGAATGGTAAACTTCAGAGCTACAGGATCTCTCATGTATGGCAAACATCAGAACGATCTGTACGTATGAATTAATATCGATTACATAGTCAACACTGGCTATCCCAAAGAAAGGATTTTTTAAAAACATGAACAACTGCCAGCCTTTTAGGTGCCATAAGAAATATCATGTTATGAGTACAAGCTATTTTATCAAGAATCAGACTATATCCATCTAATTATGCCTTCTATCCTGTCATTAGCTACAGCTTTTCAAAATCTGAACCAAATATCTTTTTCCTTCTCTTACACTTGATCTTAGCCAAAAATCCAAGAAGCAATCAGATGTGGATTACTTTACATGATCCACATCTGAAAGAAAGCTTTACATACTTTCTTATTTTTTGTGTCTCATGCTGTATGATATAAAAGGAAATGATCAATGAGAAATTATGTCAAGAACATAAACTATCCATTTCTCTCTTTCTGATTACCTCCTTTTTTATTCTCTCTCTGAGATCCTCTTTCCACACAGAGCAAGAACCTTGAAAAGAACAGATAGTTCTTATGTAATCAGACTTCCCACAAAAGAAGGACATGTCATCATTTTTGTTCTCTTATCTCTGTCCAGCAGGCATGATCTTAACATCAAATATTGTGCAGCTTCTTGAGTATGTCTTCCTCAGCAGTTTTTCTCCTTGGTGTAATGCTTTCCTAAGAAGTCCTAATTGCAAGTTAAGAATCTCAGCTCTTTGACCTTAAATACAGTTACTCCCAGGGATGGGATCCGACAGGGTTAACTACCAGTTCGGTTGATTTACGAGGTTCGGTGATTTACAATGTGCTTCCCTGCATGCTGCAAGTGGGCGCCTGTAAATCATTATTAGCACGCTGCATGCAGAGAAGCAGCCTTTGAAAAAGCCCTTTTTTCCTGCTTTTTTAACTGCAGCTGTGTCTCGCACAGCAGCTGAAGTTGAAAAAAATCATGAAATAAAGGTCAGGTAAGAGCCCAGGTGGGCAGGTGAACAAAAACATCAGCAGACCTAGAACCGGTTCTATGTCTGCTGCTCTTCAGAGCTACCGGTTCTACAGAGGTGGACAGAACCGGTAGAAAACCACCCCTGGTTACTCCTTGATTTAAAATGGCAATTGTGACTAGAATTGCTGTCATTAAGGGATGTGGTTGTAAAACACAACACTGTGACTGTATTCTTTAATGACAATAATCACAGCTATCACAGCAGTTCTGGTTGCCATGATAACTCCAGTCATTAAGCAGGAAGAGATAGGATTTCCAGATGAAGAGCATGGGGAGGGTACAGAGGTGTCACTGGCAGGTGCTAGGAAGTGTAGGCAGTATAGTAGAGTCCACAGGTGGTTCCAAGAAGGGCTAGTGGGAGGTGGGGGATGCTGGGAAGCATGAGGAGACTGACTAGGAACTCATAGTCTGTAGTGGGGCTCCTTGGAAAAAAATGTCTTGGGAGTGATTACAGAAGTGACTTGAAAATTTCCCTCCCAGCTTCCCTATTGACTTTGCTTGTGGGAAGCTGGCAGGTAAGGTTGGAAATGGCAGTCAGGTGGCCAGATCATGGTCATGTGACCATGGGGATACTGCAACAGTTGCGATTTTGTGGATCAGCCGTGATTCCCCCTCATTCAATACCAGCATACTTTTGAATGATTGCTGAACAAGTAACCTGAGGATTAGCTATAATTGTTTAGTACTATCCAGGAGGCTTGCCTGCTGCCACAAATTGACAAGATCTTAATTTATTTTGCCTCTTAATTGCTGTGGCAGATTCCTACAATTTTATTGATGCTGGAAAAACTAATTCCATATATATGCCGGCCTTAGTACTTTTTAAAAAAAGTCCTTTGAATGAAATTGGTCATACAAGTTCCCCCTCCTGGTTTATGGACTCTATTTCCTGAAGCAAATTCCTCACCTGTATTCCTCACTTGATTTATGCCACAATTGGGACTGGGACTTCCACTGCTAAGCGATGTAGTCATTAAGTGAGATACCACAATGCCATGCCCAATTCCACAATTTTTTTTGCAATGGTCGTTAAGCAAATCACCATAGTCACTAAGTGAATCCAGCTTTCCTCATTGACCATGCTTATCATAAACTGCCTGAAATGATTACAAATTGTTATATATGATCTGAGAAACTGCAACCAGCATAAATATATGCTGGTTGCCCAGTCCCCAAATCATTATCACGGTCATAGGGAATGCTGTGATAGTCGTGAGGACTGGTCATAAATCACTTTTTTTCTGTACTATCATACCTTTGAATTGTCACTAAATGAATAGTAAATCAAGGACTATATGTACATCTTAGCCATCATAATGGATATCATGGTGATATCCATAGCTAAGTCCGCTCGTTTTATTTAGGTAGTCCTTGTTTTACAGGGAATTGTTTAGTATTACAGTAATCACATTCAGATTAGTGCTGGCCTCTCCTTTAACTGTATAAACAGAAATGAATCCCTTTGCCATTGTGATTGCAGTCACAAGATTGAGATTACAGTCCTATATTGCATCTAAGATTCATTATGGCCCACCTCACCGCTTTATAGGAAAATTCTGCAACAATGAATTCCTTCCTCTAGTAGCCTGGCTGGCCTATTCTGTTCCAGCTGTGGCTTCCAAACTATCTTCAAAGGCAACCCTGTGTATATTATACTGCAATAATCCAGACACAGGATGATAAGTCGCTGTTCACTTCCAGATGTGTTTTGATGTTGTGCTTTTCAAATAATGTTATTAAGCCACTTGAACCTGAAGATATTGCATAGCAGGGAATCTTCCTCCAAAGACTTTTCATCTCTGAGTGTGGCCATGCTCAGTATTGTGCTAAATGTGTTATACAACAGAGAAACAACAGCTATGCTACAGAAATGAGGTTTTCTGGGTAAGTGGGGGGGGGAATAATTGGTGGTTTTTACATTTACATTTCTTTACCTCAGATGACTTTATCTTAAAGTTATTTTTCTAATCTAAAAGTGTAGCACAGAAGATACATTGTACATTCATCAACATGGTATGAATATTTGCTCAGAGTTTATCACACTGAGCTATTTAAATATGGTACATTTTCCATAAAAGGTTATTTATGTTTGTTTTCTATAAAACTTTAGCTTTCTGTTCCCATTTTTAAGTAGTTCATTTTAAGGATTTAGAAATCACAGCACCAAGATACTGAAATCAGCACAGTAGTGTTACGGTCTTCTGACTAGCATAGAGTAGAGATGCTAACTCAGCAACTTATATTACAGATGGTAAGCTAAAGGTTACTTCCTGATCCTCAGAACAAGATATAAATCTGTGTGTCTAGCTTTCCCAATAAAATATACCATGTCAAAACTTTTTCATATATGGATTCATCTTTTAATACAGTTCATCCCCAAATCCTTTTTTTTTTTGCCTGATCAAAGGTTAGACATTAACCGGGAATCAAACTGGACTGGCAACTGAAACTGATTTGGGTGCTAGTGACAATTTAGTCTTCTCCGTGACATTTAAATGCAAGTTTAGAGAATTCTGAGCAACTGTGTGTCACTTGTTCCCTCTCTGAAGAGGCTGCCCCATTCTCCAGTTAATAGGACTCAGCCAGAAGTATCCAACACACAGAATCCAATGGTTTTGTTTTTTTTTACAAGAAAGATAAAAACAAGCCTTGTTACACTCATTTTGTCCTTTGCCTGTCCCTTGACCCCTTTTGTGGACACTTCTATGCTCAGCCTGCTCACCCGTGTAATAAAGTTACCTCTGTTCTTTGTTTTTCATCCTTACGTAAGAAGGTAAAGTCAATGTACGTGAAATATTTTTAAGTTTGTCTTTCTAAAGGTTTGGTTGGTGTTTAAGAAGAGGAGAAATGTATTAAGCAGAAAAATCTTTTAGATAAGATGGAGATGTATGCATTATACATTTGTATCAGAGGTGGTATTCAGCAGGTTCTGACCAGTTCTGGAGAACCAGTAGCGGAAATTTTGAGTAGTTTGGGGAACCGGCAAATGCCACCTCTGACTGGCCCTGCCCCATCTACTCTCTGCCTCCCAAGCCCCAGCTGATTGGAGAACAGAGAGAAAGCAGGTTAGTGGGATGGGGAGGGAATGGGATTTTGCAGTATCCTTCCCCCAGGAGAGGGGAGGGAATGGGATTTTGCAGTATCCTTCCCCTGCCATGCCCACCAAGCCAGGCCCACAGAACCGGTAGTAAAAATTTTTGAATCCCACCACTGATTTGTATATGTACTGCTAACCTCAGAATTGTTAAGAGATTGGATATAACAGAATAACAGAGTTTGGAAGGGACTTTGGAGCAGGAAAGCCTATGCCATTTCAAATAAATGGTTGTCCAATCTTTCCTTTAAAAGCTTTCATGGTTTAAAGCAGCTCAGCTTTTCTCAGCCTTCAATGTGAAACTGGAAAAAACAGCTGCTGCTTTAAGGAGTCAGTGGTTAGGACTGTTAAAGTAATAGCGTTTTCTTTCAGACAACTGTTGTGAAAGAACCTTATGTGAGTTCTGAAGCACTTCCTCCAAATTATTTTTAAAGCAAACACAATGCTTTCAGTTTTCCATTGTCTTCTGGGTAGATAGATACAGTTCTAAACAGAGTTCTGAGCTGCAACCACTGTTTCTAAGAAAGAAACCAATCCCAATGAAATTATGTTAAGGTCTTTACTGTAACCATAATGGGATTTAGGTAAAATGAAAAAGTCTTCATGTCCATTCTAAATTTAAAAAAATAGAGTTGCCCAGAGTCATCTTACAGGGGACATGGGCAGCATAAAAATGTAATAAATAAAATAGATAAAAAATGATGACAAATTATTTGTAAAAAATGATCTATAGTAGATGATAAATACTTTATTTTGCACTCTTACAAAGGGATATATCCTACTGAACATAGAACTTATTTTTGAATAAATATTCAGCATGAAAGGATATTTTTATCACTGTATCTTATGAAGTTCCTCTGAATGCAATTATTTAAGTTGACATATACTACTTATTCCCATTTTATCATACTTTTCCTGATAATCCCAGCCTGTCTTTTTTTTAACTTTTTATTTTTTATATATCTGCATTAAATTATGTTATGTCTGGTAACCCTTATGACTTTTGCTGACCAGGACTGAAGGACAGGCTGTTAAGGATCTGTTTAAAGATAAGGGATGAGATATAGATGAAGAGATTGTTTGCTACATTTTACGAGAAGGTTCAAATTGTTAAAATTATTGAGACTTGTGATAAAGGGGAAGTCACAACATACCTTACTCCTTCCCCCTCTTATTTTCCCCACAATTTTCCCAACTCTATTTGGGAGCTGAGGTGGGCTGAGAAAAAGAGATTTGCTCAAGGTCACCCAGCTAGCTTTCATGCCTAAAACAGGACTGGAACTCACAGTATCCTGGGTTTTAGTGTAGTAGCTTAACCATTAGACCAAACTGGCTTTTTAAATGTTTTGTACTTTGTATTAATTTTTAATCTGTATAACTGTAATTTTAAATGAAATTATTTATATAAAAAAAGAAAATATTTCTGACAAATTCATTGTCTCAGAGTTGCAACCTTAGTCATTTTTTCTTAGTTCCTATTTACAGGGAATTTTTATACTGGCTTAAACAGTAGCAGCTCTATCCTTCAATCACTTTATCATACTAAAACTAATTTGTCAGCTGCATTATGAGTCACAGAAAATGTGGAGGGTGGGACTAGGTGACAATTTACTAGAGGTGGCACCTACAAGTACTATTTCTGGTTTTTTTCCAGTTCTTCAGCTGATGCATAGACTCTGCTGAAAATTTACAGGAACAGACATTTATTTCAAGTTGGGTGTGCTAATGCTATCAGATGGAACCTATATATAATTGGCAGGTTGATGCCTAAGTTTGCAGATTTTTCTGTTTGATGCTATTATGACTGAAAATAGATGAAAGTAGATGAGATCTCCAAAGATATAACTTAAGTATTTCTTTGATTTCATTAAAGTCACAAATTTAATAGTAGTACTTGTTGAAATAATATTGTCATTGACTATATACAATAGTAACCTTTTTGAGATTTTCAGGTCATTAGTGTTGTGGCCTGTTGGCTGCCAGTAGAGCTAGCAGAAGAGTCAGATGAGGAGGAGGTTGAAGGGAAACCTGGACCAGATTCAGAGCCTTTCAAGGCTCTGATGATGAAGCAGAATCAGAGGCAGGTGCAGAACCGGAGCCTTCTGTCCATCCCCGGGTAGAGAGGTAGCTGTCTGCAGATCTGAGCTGAGTGATGGGGAGGAACAGATGGGGGCTGGCCATCCCAGATGCATGTATGCCTAGAGAGGAGAGGAGAGCAATGGAAGGCAATAAGCTGGCTCTCAGGGGAAAAATATTGTAGATGCTAGTCCCTGGCTGAGAAATAAATAGTAGTGGTTTGGGAGTGGCCTGTTGTCGTTCGTTTTTCCATGTACATCAATCAAGTTGGATTCCTTTGCCAGAACCAGATTTGTCAGGACTTAGTTGCTCTGTATTTGAGGTGCCAACGGAGTCTCCCTGCTGGGAAATAATGTTTCTACCCTGTTTTAAAAGGGGGGGGGGTATTTTACTCATGAGTAAGTGGTTTCTCATTGCTTGTGAAGTCTGGGTCAGAACAATTAGTAAGTATTCTTGCCAATTTCACCTTATCCATGTGTAGATAGGAGTAAACTCTATTTTGCTCGCTTGGACTTTTTCTCAAGTAAGCAGGCAGAGATAGCACACTATTCTTGGAGGTTAATCAAATGATTGTTGGCAAATATTGTTATTATGATATTAAGTTGTCTTAGGACTCCCCACAAATTTGCCTGTCCAATTTCTTTTCCTTTTTCTTCTGTTTTCTATTTCGTAGAAATTAAATTTATTCCTTTTTGCTTCTTTTTAAAACAATACACCAAGGATCAGTTTAAATGACACATCAGTTCTAAACCATCAGGGATTACACAATTAGCATGATAGAAGCAAACAACAGATTTTCTGTTTTTGTAGTAGGCAGGGAGGAAGACTGAGCATGGAAATATTAAAAAGATCAATTGTACAAACTGCTTCCTACAATGTGCTTTGTTTGTTTTTATGTTAAGTTATACTTTCTTACTATTTTGTCTGCCAGTCAGATGACAGATTTGTAATGAGTTAATCTGATCGCCCACAGCTGTTTATTGTTTACAATGGGGAAAAATTTAGCATGGGATCCAAACAACAGTGAAATAGATTTAAATAACTCATTGTTAACTTTTTTGTTGTTCCTATCTAGTGCTTGAAGTACTATAGTTATCAAGACTAGTTACTGTACATGAATATATAGTTATTGTGCTGCTATTAGCAAGTATCTGTTAAGCTTATTTGTAAGCAAATAAAGGCAAACATTTATTGGTGAAACTGTCAGGTACCTTATGAAACTTGTCCACTAGATAGAATTTAAAAAATTTTTTCTTTTCACAGAAGAATCACTCTTTTTCTACCAGTAAAGATACGAATGCCATCCATATTCCATTTGTGACCACAAATGTCACCTGCATAGTGCAAGTAGCTGCTGTCACTAATGGTGGAGTTGGGCCTTTCAGTGACCCTGTAGCAATGTTCATTCCAAGTAATGGTAAGTCAGATCAATACAGTGATATGAGTTAAGTTTGAAAACAAAAGTAATGCAAAATAAAGTTGTTGAAATTCTAGTCATGTAGCCACAGTATAACAATAGAACACTAGCTTTTTATATGAAAAGCTCCAAATTCAGTATGAATTGAAATTCTCAGCACCTATATTGCTATAGTCAGTAGGAAGAATCTTTATAGGAAGATTCCAAGAAAACACATGTTAGAAAAGCCATATAGTTTAGGTCCAGGAAATGAGCAACTGCATTGAAATTGCCCTGAATTTTATGGGAAAAAAGTGTCCTCAGCATGTGTGTGTCTGTGTATGTGCACGCCACAAACATGGACATTTTCAAGTCAATCTTGATTCCTGGCAACACCTGAACAAATCCCTGTAGTTTTCTTGGCAAGATTTTAGAAGTGGCTTGCCATTGTCATTTTGCTAAGGTGGAGAAGAAATAACTGGCCCAAGTTTACTCAGTTGTCTTCATGGATAAGGTTGCACTAGAACTAACAGTGTCCTATTTGCTAGCTTAGTGCCACTGTTTCCTTTTGTGGTTTTCTGAATATTTTGGTGATGAAATTTTGGAATTTGGACTCCTCAGGTTAGAACAGAGATGCCAAATATTGAGGTTAGGGATTACTGTAATGACAACTGATAATAGCTCCTTAAATTGGAACAGTGTCAAAGAACAAAACTAATAATAACTTGTGAGTAACTATCAGAGTTTCTGTGAATTTTGGGCTATGACTATACCAAATACATACTTCTCCAAAAAATTTAAAATGTTGAATTTCAAGTAGCAGTGAATACCTTGTCACCCATAGATTTGGGTGACAAAGATTTTTGGGAAACTATCTGTTGTGGCCCTGACTCCTGAGCCTGTGGTGTCAGAGGAAGAGGACCTGGAAGATGAGGGGGAGGAACTTGCAATGCCTTCCTCCTTAGTACCTTCATCCCTGCCAGTGCTTTCCTCCCCGGTAAATGCCTCAGGTTCCATCAGACAACCGAGAGGAACAGCCTGAGATGAATCAGGAGGAAGGCATGTCGGAGCAAGCCCCTGACGGAGTGAAGAGGAGGAGTCTTGGGTCAACCCTAGGCAGCGTCATAGGGAGAAACGTGAGCAGCAATGTAGGAGACATGGGAGGATCAGAGAGTAAGCTGAGTCACTGAGCCACACCCCACAGGGGATAAAAGTGGGTGTGCTTTCTCTTTAAACTTTGTATGGGACAAAGTTTAATTTACTTTAGACTTTATTCGTGACTATGTTGGAAGAACGATTGTTTTGTGGACTGCCTTGTGCTTTGTGAAGTAAAAGACCCATTTCCCTCTGTGAGTAAGACTTTGATTTACAATTGCTGCCAGCTCGGAGTTGGCAGGCAGGACGTAGTGGGATGCCAAGAATGTTATCAGTTACAGAGGATTTGCTCTGCGAAGTTCAAGCCAGCTTGCCTGTCTGTGTTTGTGTGTGTGTATAATCCCTTACCTTTTTGGGAAAGGGAAGGGAAGACAGAAACAATCAAATTCCCAATCTCCTCACTGATATTCTCGAAACTAATTAAAGCTTTTTTCTGGGCAAGGCATAAAATTTTCCCTTTAACATTACTGCAGAGAAGATGTTCTAAAATTCCATTTGAGACATATGTTTCTCCATGTGGAACTAGAGCTGTCCAGTCCATGTTACTTTATTCTACTATGAGACAATCAGTGAATCCCTGGATCATTGTTTCAGAGATACATCCTTATTGGATTCTTCAATGCCTTCAACAATACATTTGAAAAGTTGGGATACATGTTTTATATTTTATAAAATTTATCAAATTTCAATTCTATGGAGTGATAGGTCCCAGTTTTTGAATGTTGTGCATTAGTCCATTTAGAATATTTTGGTTCAAAACATGTTGCACTAAGATGTACTGTTTTGTCTAGTTAACAGTTACAGGAATGATAGTTTTGGATCTACAGAAATTTTTGAAATATCTGTAATTTACTGTTTTATATTAGTCCTGGGCAATCTGACAATACTCATATATTCAACCTTTTTTTAGATTACAAATCATTTATAATTCAGACCATAGAAAAATATTGTGTAGCAGCTATGAAAATCAGACATCAATCCCAGAGTTATAACATGTTTTTCATATCATCTATCACATTTGTCTTCAGTCCTTTTCTTTTTCATTGTATTAGTATACTTTCATTTCTAACATTTTGGTTATAATAAAGATTCCTTCCCTCCCTCCCTCCCTTTCAAATAATGCTCCCCCCCAACTATAACAAGATGGCAGTCTCCTTTTCTTTGTAACTTGTCTTATTCTTATAGGTTTGATATCTGTTGCATCTTCTACAACACTAGAATCTAGAAATACAGATTCACTTACAATAGTCCTTGGATTTATATGTGGAGTTGTCATCATCGGGCTAATCCTGTACATATCTGTGATTGTCAGGAAAAAAATTACAGAAGAGACCAAATTTGGGTAAGTGCCTAAACAAAAAACAAGATTAGTAAACTTAATCCTTGATATATGGTTTCTAAAATGTAACCCAGGCATCAATTTGCATTCTTTGATGGGTGATAGGGCACTTGTGGCAAACACTTCCCCACACACCTGATATTCATGTCCACTTTCCATGGTCAAATGGATCCACTTCATGTAGAGTTGCATGTTCTAACTAAATAATCATGATAATTAAAATCTAATACATTTTGAGAGTAAGATTAGAAGTAGCTGATTCTCGGTGTTTGTAATTTCCTATGGCAAAATCTATGGCTTAACTCTATACTAAACAGGATCTTTGAATAAAGGACAAGTGTGTTAAATTTGGTTTAAAATTCAGGGTTGGCTCAAGACAATTACTGAGCTGCAGTTCAATATAAATTCTGTTTTGAATATAGTGGAACTTCTGTGTAATCACATTCAGTGCTATGAGTAATTACCTAAGGGTGTCGTGCAGTGGTGGGATTCAAATTTTTTTATTACCGGTACTGTGGGTATGGCTTGGTGGGCATGGTGTGGCTTGGTGAATGTGGCTTGGTGGGCGTGGCAGGGAAAGGATACTGTAAAATCCCCTATTCCCTCCCACCCTACTAACCTGCTTTCCAGCTCTGTTCTCCTGTGCAGGGACAACAAAAGAAGACTCAGATGATCAGCTGGGACTTAGGAGGCAGAGAATGGATGAGGGTGGGGCTAGTCAGAGGTGATATTTGCTGGTTCTCCGAACTACTTAAAATTTCTGCTAGCGGTTCTCCAGAACTGGTCAGAACCTGCTGAATTCCACCTCTGGTGTTGTGCTAGTGTATTGGAAATAACAATGACACAACTCATCAAGATGAATAACTCCAAAGATTGTTCTTTTGAAGCAAAAGTTCTTTGAAAGTTAAGTGTGGTTAAAAAAAATCAAATTTAGCCACAATGTAAGACGGCAATGTTCAACTGTACATTCTAGATTACTACACTAATAACTTCAGATTGTGAGCACTGTTTTACTTTTCATTTACTAAAATCAGTAAGATTGGAATAAGATGAATGCTGCTATTAATGATGCTTGAAAAAATAGTAAGAGAAAATACAGGATGGGAATTCATATAATCAGCAAGTTTAGATAACAGAGGTCGCAGAATGTTTGTGAAACATGATTCATGGCATTAGAAACAGCTTTGTGCACATTAAGTAACTTAATCTCTTTTTGTTACTTTCACTGCAAAGTACTCCATGCAAACTCTTGACCTTTTTATTCAATTTTCTCAAATTTATGTCCCCTTCACTAAATTGGCAAAATGTATATGTTTGGCTAAGCATTGTTTGGTCTAGTGGTTTAGATGTTTGGACTAATGGTTAAAACACTAGGCCAAAAAGCGGGAGACCATGACTTCATGTCCCACCTTAGCCATGAAAGCCAGAGGGGTAACCTTGGCCTGTCACTCTCTCTCAGTCCACCTCACCTGATAGGGTTATTGTGGAGAAAATAATAAAATCTGCCTTTGAACCAGATTAGTGTAATGATTATGCACCAGATTAAAAGCAGGAACTCAGTTCTAGTTCTGCCTTGGACATGAAGCCAGCTGAGTGATTTTTGGGCCAGTCATTATCTCTCAGCCATAGGAAGAAGGCAATAACAAACAACTTCTGAAACTGTTGACAGGGTAACTGCAGGCAGTAGTCCAGGCACTTATCAGGAATCAAGAATGACTTGAAAGCACACACAGACACACACACAGAGGATTGCTGGATTGCTATCAAGAATTCCAACTGTATCTTCAGGAGACAAGACAATTCCAAAATCACTTGCTGGTTTTTCTGTTTCTCTACCTATCCATTCTTTTTCTTACTATTTCCTTCCCACAAGAGTCTATTTAATTAGTGTTCTTAAGATTATTGTTATACGGGCAAATGAGAAACCTTGGCTGTATATGTGATATTGAAGGTGAAAAATGCTTCTTTTATATCAGGCAATGTGGCAAGCACTTAGTATAGCAAGAGCTGATTTGCGACGGGCTACAAAAACAGCAAAGCAGGCCTATAGTCAGAAAGAACATATTTTTTTTCCAGATCCTATGGGCCTTAGGCACATGTGCCAAGGTATCTAGGTTATTACTGACTATACAGAAGCTTCCCTAACATGTAAGAGTGACATGGATTTCCTAAATAAGCTAAATAAGCCTTTTTTTTTTACAGTTTGAGGCCTCAAATAATGTTCCAACAAATAATGTTCCTGACGAACTAGTGCTCAGGTTTAATACAACTGCCATTTGGAAGTTCCTGCGAAAAGTCAATACACAAAAGGCCATGGGTCTTGATAATATCCCTGGGTGATTACTTAAGGAGTATTTGACCAGCTGGCCTCTGTTCTTACAGACATCTTCAATCTTTCACCGCACTAGGCTGTGATTCCCTCATTTTAAGACTGCAATCTTTGTAGCAGTCTCCGAAAAAAATCTGTAATTACATGCCTTAATGATTACCATTCAGTTGTTCTCACTTCTATTATGATGAAGTGTTTTGAAAGATTGGTAAAGGACGTTTGACTCATTACAGTTTGCTTATCGGAATGACTATTCTATAGATGATGCACTTTCTTAGTGCTTCATCTTAGTTTGGTGCACCTGAAGGAGAAGAATACTCATGTGCGAATGTTGTTTGTTGATTTTAGTTTGATGTAAACCACAATCATTCCTCAGCAACAAACTGGGCCTATTAGCTTTTAATACTTCTTTATGTAACTGGATACTTGATTTCCTTATTGATAGGCCCCAGTTTGTGTGAGTTGGAAGAAAAGTTTCCAATTCCATCTCCTTGAGTATGGGTTCATCATAGGTCTGTGTCTTGAATCTGTTATTATTCACCTTGATGATCCATGACTGCTGTGCCAAGTCTGCGACAAATCATATTGTGAAATATGCGAATGACACGGCAATGGTAGGGTTTATTCAGGGATGACAGTGAAGATTCTTATAGACAGGAGGTGAAGGCTTTAGTGAACTAGTCGTGCAATAAAAATAACCTAATTTTGAAAGTTAACAAAACAAAGGAGACACTGATGAATTTAGAAAGAGCCAGCATAGTCATACCCCACTTTGTATCAAGACTGCAGCTGTGGAGGTGGTCAATAGTATTAAGTATCTGGGGTGCAGATAACTAATAATCTGACTTGGTCTCTTCATGCATTATCTTTAGTGAAGCATGCATTGAATGAGAAGAGCACATCTTTCTCCTTCTCTCCTGGCCACTTTTACAGAGGCACAATTGAGAATGTTTTAACAAATTGCATCCCTGTTTGGTTTGGTGGCAGCATGTCTCAGAAGGTTCCTACTGAGAGTGGTAAGGACAGCTGAGAAGATTATAGGAAGCTCACTTCCGGTTATTCAAGATACTGCTTATAAGCACTTAGAACTTAAAGCATTGTTAGACACACCCTCTTCATGATTTGTTTCTGTTGCTCCCATCTGGGAGGAGGCTTCGAAGTATCTATAGCAGGACTACTAGACTCTGTAAAAGCTTTTTCCTTATGCCATCTTGTAAACTTGCAGGATTCTTTTTTTCCACCATGTATATGTATACATTCTAATCAGGCTGTGATGTTCCTCTCTGTTATATATGTGCGTATAGCAATAGCAATAGCATTTATACTTATATACCGCTTCACAGTGCTTTACAGCTCTCTCAAAGCAGTTTACAGAGTCAGCATATTGCCCCCATCAGTCTGGGTCCTGAAATATATGATAATAATTATCTTTTGAGATAATGATCGCAATGAAATTTCATTTTAATGTGTGCTGATTATTGTAAATTTAAAGTGACAATAAAGATTCTATTCCTATTTCCATTCCATGCCATTTCATTCTATTCTATTCCTTACTTCAGAAAGCAAGAATTAAGGATAGAGGAGAAATAAATAAGAGAACTTTCTATTATCATATTTCATGCTATTGTAGCCAGATTTTGCAATCTAACAGCCTTGGATTTTATGGGCTTTTCTGTTCACTACTGCATGGAACAAAACCAAAAAGAATTCTTGAGCTTCTTGACATTGTTTCCTTTTCAAGCTTGACATATGGAAAGTTCTGGGAAACTTCCTTACATAACTGCTAAAATTCTAAGACAGTTATATATTTTTAGCATGTTAAGATTTCTAGGATTTTTTGGGTTTGGGAATATTGTTTCTAACTGAATTTGTGAAAGAAATTCTTAAATCAGGTTTAGATACAGATTGAAACACCTAAACCAGATTTGCATATCGTGCTAAGGTTTTTTTAAAATCATGGTTTGTTGAATGAGCTGCTGAATTCACAGATTGTGCTAAATTATGAACTAATTTGCCTGAATAAACTTAGTCAACCAAAGAGTTTTATGCTACCTTAATAATTTATTTTTGCATTATCTTTATTGGACCTGGTTCTTCTGTTTCAAGTACATTTGTATTTTCGGAGCAAATGTACACATAGATGTAAGAAAATATTAGCACTGAAATCTGAATGCATTACATCAAATATAGAAGGTGTATCATATTAAAACTTAGAAGTATGTAAAATAATTACAGATAGCACTAAAAAAAATCATTGACAAGCATCCTGGTATTGACAAATTGTAATGTGATGAATCAGTTTAAAAATATGACTGGTTATATCCTGTTTTTAGCACATACAGTTTTGATCTCTAATCTTTTCCAAAATGGGAGGGAACCACTTTCAATTACATTTTGTGAAGATCATTTTATATATCCAACAAAGACTTATTGTAATCTCAGTTCATAAACCTTGTGATCAGTTCTTGCCTTTTCCTTTTTAAACTTTTGTAAAATAACTAACTGTTCTAAATGTACCAAGAATATTTTTTCATAGCATGCTTCTGGAAATTCAGCTCTGCTGAAAACTTACTGCAAAACCACTTTTTTTCTTTACAGCAACATTTCTCAATCTAAGGCACTTTAAGATGTACAATTCCTAGAGCAAATTCCCTTTGTTAGAAAATGGTACATTATCGTATTTTAAATCCTATTGTGTGTTACCTTATTTAAATATAAATGTAGCTCTTTTTCAGAGCATGATTCCCTATAATAAGAAAGATGGTGCCTAGAATCTCATATTAAAAGTTGTAAACAAACTTTTATTCATGCAGTTCATCTTTTCCTTTCCTTCTCTCATCCCACAATATGTTACCACCCTAATTGTTCCCTGAAGAAGATTTGAGGGCGATTACAATAAATGTAGCAGAGGAAATGGCTCTTTCTCCCTCTCCCCAGTTGCTGGAACCATTCTGTTGACAGAAGGAACTAAGGGAATATAACCTATTAAAACACCATCTATAATTATATGTACATTTCCTTTCCATTTAATAGATTGAAATTGTGAAATGAGGGTGTTTTTAAATTCCTTTTGCTGGACTAAGCTTTCTTTTTAGTATGTCACAAAAAGTTCCTTTTGAGTGCACTGGATATGCTGACTCAGTGAATAGTGATCTCAGCTTATTTAGGCATTTCCTTCCTGGGACTAGGAGTAGTTGGAGAGGAGGGAATGAGTTTAATTGGACAGTGGACACAAGAGGAAGGAAAGAAGGAGAATACGCTTTTTGTGAGGGGTAATTCTGAAACGACTTCTCCGCTGACAGTTTTTAAAATAGAATCTCAATTGCATCAACTGTCTTGGCCTCTTTATTTTTTAGAAGCTCTGATTTCTTTTTAAAATGTTGCTACTGTAAGTCATGAGAGGGAAATTAAGAATGAAAATGAAAGTTTTAAGTAGTACACTGCTATTTATGGACACCATTTTGAAAATGAATATTTAAAGTAGTTTTCCAGTTCACTAAAATAGTTGAATGACTCAGCCTTTCTTTTATATGGAAGATAAGTGTAATTATAAAAATTGAATGTTTATAGAGATAAATGAATGGAAACAAGTATATCATATAACTCAGTGAAGGGAAAAAATGAAACATAACTGGAAAGGCTGGAATTTCCTTTCCTTTTTCATTGTTTTGATTCAACCTGAGCCAAACACCTGCTCGTAGTAATCCCAAAGGAAGACAATAATTGCTCATAATGCAGCTGCAATCCCTATATCCCCAAATTCCTAAAGATTCACAGGAATAAATGGAGGCATTATCATATTGTATTTCTTTCCCCACCAGATATGCTTTTAGCAGACAAGAGACAGAACTGGCTGTAAATTACAGAGTCAAGAAATCTTATGGCCGCAGAACTGTGGAACTGACATGTAAGTTTTAGACTGGTGTTACAATCCTTTATGTCAAGGGAGGGAAGGGAGACCATTCATAAAACAGCATGTAAGATGAGAGTAGAATTATGGATAAATACATATTCACACACACAAACACACACACACTATAGAAGAAAATAAGCTCAGAGATAAACTGTGAAATCCTTGGTGCTTTTTGAGTTTGGTTGTTTGCTCACCCATCAATAGACATATGAAGATAAACCACATTTACAGACCATTCAAAAGAGGCAATTAAAAGAGCTAAGAAGGAAATCAAAAGACATATTCTTTCCAGCAGCCTACACCCAGATAAACAGGGATTAACACTAGAAAAACAATCAAACAGAAAACAATACCCTAATCAAGAAACTATCAAGGAGAAAACCACATCCCTACCAACATTAGCAGGGCAAGCTACTGTATATAAACAGGGAGCAAACCCCACACTCCATAGCATTGATAATGTTACCTAGTATGTGTAACTCTACCACTTGTGTAACTCAGCCACTTGCAGTAACTATATAAACCCTGTCTGAGTTTGTATTTCATACTAAACTATAGTTAGTCATTAAATAAACCACAATTAGATGTATTTATAGGACTATAATTCTATCTCCTATCTGACTATGAAAGCTTGCGGCTAGCAAGATATTCCAGTATTCAGGAATGTTTTACTTAAGGAAACATTTTAGCCTGTAATTCTAGAATTGGCAGTTTTCAACTCCTATCGTATGATGTGGAAGTCAATTAAGTTTCTTTCCTGAAGCATCCTGAAGATGATTGTACTCTGTACACAGAGACAGCCAACTTCAATCTATTTACTCACCAGATATTTGAAGTTAACATCTGCAAATTTTGAGAAGTGCTATCTTGGCAGAGATATTCTGGGAGTTAAAGTCACATACTTGAAGGATGGTCAGGTTGGAGAAGGCTGCTTTTAAGCTGTCCCTTGATATAGGAGAGGAGAATTGATATCACATAGTGGGACCAAATAATATACAGAAGTCACTGACTGTTATCTATTTCCTAAATGTGGGGAAATTCAGAACATTCATTCTGTCCCTCCTGGATCCAGCATTGATAGAGTCTTCCTGCATCAAGTATGCAATCAGGAAACCCATATATTAAAGATATGTATCTCATATCTCATTTGTACATTATATTCCCAGTGGGTAGCCTAGGAGTAAGTGAAGAACTTCAGGAAAAACTCCAGGATGTTATGATTGTCCGGAACAACTTGGTCCTAGGAAAAATCTTGGGAGAAGGTGAGTACCATCTATCTATGCAGTTGTCATAATTGTCAAGCAAGATTTCTTTCCTCATCCTGCATAAGCTGAGTCAAGCAAACTCAAATTCACATGGTAAAAGCATTTCATTTGCAAGCCAATTCCCTTAGAGAATTATCAATCAAACATGTTCCAAAGAGCAGGTTGTATTAAACAAAATAGGCAGGACCTTTGTAAATTAAAAAATATATTTTTATTGTATCACTTTGTTACTTTATTATAGTCATGATCCAGAGCAACTTATATATAAAATAAAAAATAATAAAACGGATGCTTCAAAATTGAAATATGACCAAAAATAGCAAAATGCAGAAAAATTTCTTAACTTCAAGCAATATTTATACTTTCCCCAAAACGAATTTATGTTCCACTGTAGCCAACATTCAGAATCTGGCTAGACTTGCTGAGATCTTCACTACATGATCAGCTGATGGATATTTTCAGTCCCATCCAAATATCTCTATAAAAGAAACAGTACAGTATGACCTACAGTTTCAGTTTCCTTATTGCCATATGGTTAGAGATGCTGTTCTTTAGAAATGTTGCAAAACCTCTCTGCCTAATAAGCAATGGGAGGGGAATTAGAGCAAGCCAATGTAACGTGGTATCTTAGAAGAAAATATTAAAGAAATAATAATAATAATAGTAGTAGTAGTAGTAATAGTAATAGTAATAGTAATAGTAATAAATATTTATTTATATACCGCTCCTCTCCCGAAGGACTCGGAGCGGTGCACAGCCATACAGATTAAAACAATAAATATGTGGAACAATAAAACTAAATTAAACCCAACCCTGGCTGTAAACAAATTTAAAACCATACTCTAAAACCCTAAAATTTAATAAAAACAAAACACCCCAGAACTAAAATCAGCCCAAGGTCAAAAAGCCAGGTTTTCAAAGCATGCCTAAAGGTCCCCGTGGCTGTCCGTAACTCCGGGGGCAACCCATTCCAGAGGGCAGACGCCCCCACAGAGAAGGCCCTATTCCTCGGGGTCACCAGACGGCACATAGATGCCGACGGGACCCGCAGGAGACCCTCCCTGTGGGAGCGCACCGGACGGTGGGAGGAAAATGGCAGAATGCGGTCTTGTAAATATCCTGGTCCGATGCCATGGAGCGCTTTAAAAGTTAACACCAAAATTTTAAAGCGCACCCGAGAGGCCACTGGCAACCAATGCAGCTCGCGCAGGAGGGGCGTCACATGTGCGAATCTTGACATCCCCATAACCACCCGCGCGGCCGCATTCTGTACCAGTTGAAGCCTCCGGATGCTCCCATTCGGGAGCCCCATGTAGAGGGCGTTACAATAGTCCAGTCGGGAGGTGACCAGGGCATGAGTGAGTGTGCGTAAGGCATCCCGATCCAGAAAGGACCGCATCTGTCGAATCAGGCGAACCTGATGAAACGCCCCCCTGGAGACGGCCGTAATATGGTCTTCCAAAGACAGCTGTACATCCAGGAGGACACCCAGATTGCGAGCCCTCTCTGCAGGGGGCAGAATCTCACCCCCAATAGCCAGCGATGGAACTATCTGGCTATATCGGGACGCCGGAAACCACAGCCACTCAGTCTTGGAGGGGTTGAGTCGGAGCCTGTTCCCACCCATCCAGTTCCGCACGGCCTCCAGGCACCGGGACATGACCTCCACGGCATCGTTGGGGTGGCTTGGGGTGGAGATGTACAGCTGGGTATCATCAGCGTACAGATGACATCTCACCCCAAAGCCACGGATTATCTCCCCCAGTGGCTTCACATAAATGTTGAACAGGAGAGGAGAGAGGACCAACCCCTGAGGCACCTCACAATCGAGGGGCCTAAAGGTGGATCTCTCCCCCCCCGCCAACACAAATTGCAGACGGTCGGAGAGGAAGGAGGCGAACCACCGCAACACGGTGCCCCAACCCCCAACCCCCCCAACCGCCGCAATAGGATACTATGGTCGATAGTATCAAAAGCCGCTGATAGGTCTAATAGGACCAAGACAGAGGAATAACCCCTGTCACGGGCCCTCCAGAGATCATCAACCAACGCGACCAATGCCGTTTCGGGCCTGAAGCCCGATTGGAAGGGATCCAGGTATGTATCTTCATCCAGGTACTGGGGAATCTGACCTGCCACCACACTCTCTACAACCTTCACCACGAAGGGAAGGTTGGAGACAGGATGATAGATGTTCAAAAGAGTTGGGTCCAGGGAGGGCTTCTTGAGGAGGGGTCGCACCACCGCCGTTTTCAAGGCGGTAGGCAGCGAGCCCTCCATCAAAGAAGTGTTAACAATTCCCTGGAGCCAACTCCGCGTCACCTCTCTGGAGGTAGAGACCAACCAGGAGGGGCAAGGATCCAACAAACGTGGTGTCATTCAGCCGCCCCAGCAACCTGTCCATACCATCGGCGGTCACAGGGTCGAACTCATCCCAGATAACCGTCTCAAGACTCGCCGCGGCCACCTCCCCCGGGATCTCCCAACTAGAGTCCAATCCGGCCCGGATCTGAGCGATTTTATAGTGCAGAAATCATGAAAACTCCTCCGCTCTTCCCTGCAGGAGATCATCCCTCGCTCCCGGCCCAATCAAGGAGCGGGTCACTCTAAACAGGGCGGCGGGTCGATTTTCTGCCGATGTAATAAGGGCGGAGAAGTAAGAACGCTTCGCTGCCTCTATCACCACTAGGTAGGTCCTAATATAGGACCTAACCTGTGTTCGGTCTGACTCGGCACGACTGGCCTTCCAGATGCCCTCCAGACGTCTTTTCCAGCATTTCATCTGCCTCAGCTCCTCCGTAAACCACGGAGCCGAGCGAGATCTCTGCCGGATCAGAGGTCGCAAAGGCACAACTCGGTCCAGAGCCTCGGCAGCCAACCTGTCCCAGGCGGCTACCAAGTCTGTGGCCGAGTTATGAGCCAGAGTTTCAGGTAATGGCCCAAGCTCCGTCTGGAACCGTTCAGGGTCCATCAGGCGTCTGGGACGGAACCATCTCCTCGGCTCCACCTCCCTGCGGTGTGGATTGGCGGTACAGAAGTCCAGTCTAAGGAGAGAATGATCAGACCATGACAAAGGTTTAACGACTATATCCCCTAACCGATCATTCAACCACTGTCCAGAGACGAAAATCAGATCCAGCGTGTGTCCCCCTATGTGAGTGGGTCCAGAAACTAATTGGGTCAGGTCCAAGGCCGTCATGGAGGCCAAGAACTCTCGGGCCACCCCAGAGGATTCACCAAGCGAAGGCAGGTTGAAGTCACCCATAACTAACAGTCTGGGTGTCTCCACCGCCAGCTCGGCTATTACCCCGAGGAGCCTGGGCAGGGCCGATGACACATAGCAGGGAGCCAGGTACGTTATCAAAAGACTCATCTGCCCACCCTGACCCCACCTCACAAAGAGGGACTCACAGCCAGCCATCTGAGGTACAGTGGCGTCCCTAGGACATAGATCCTCCCTAATAATTACCGCCACTCCACCATCCCTATCCTGAGCCCTCAGCCGATGAAATGCCTGCAAACCTGGTGGGCACATCGCTACTAGGGGGAAACCCCCCTCTGAGCCCAACCAGGTTTTGGTGACCCCTGCCAGGTCCATGCCCTCATCCTGTATCAGGTCAAAAATCAGGGGGGCCTTATTCATAACGGACCTGGCATTGCATAACATCAGCCGAGTGCTCAGGGCCTGAGACTCTGCACAACCAGGCCTGCAAGATGGGTCAGGAGGGTCGGAGCGTGTTACCACTTGGAGATAGCGGGCACGCGATCCCCTAACCTGATATGACCCTCTACCCCCGCCATATCTGCCCCTCCCACTTACGGTGCCAATAAGGTCCACCCTCGATAGTTCTGATTCTGGTTGCCCCCCCAACCCCCGGTCCCTCGGGTCCCCCCAGGCGTACTCACCGGCTTGGCTGACCCCAGCCCCCCCACCCACTAACCCCACTAAAAATCTATCCCTCACCCTCCTCCCAACCTCCCTCCCCATACCCATAGTACCCCTCCCTAACCCCACCAAAAATCCAAGAATAAAAGGAAACAATTGAGTACCCCTCCCCCTCCCCAGACGTTTCGTGGAATGGCCATGGCCATGCCACCTCTCTGGATCCCAAGACCCGTCCTTGAGGTGGACTTTTGATAGTCCCTTCGGCCATGTCAGGGAGAGGGGCACCCGCTGAAGGGCGTAGAGCTCGGTCCGTGTATACTGCAGCGGGCCAACTGGTCCCGACTCAGATATGCGGTGTCAGGTCCAGCCGGCTCCAGATGGGACCCGCTGACCTCCCCAAGTCCCCCACCACCACTGCCACCGGCAGGGGGAACCACAGGGAGCAACAAGTCCATCCGCAGCCGTCGGCACCACTGCCACCCGATCCTGCCGTGGCCGTCCAGCAAAGAAGCGGTCAAAGGGACCATCCATGGCCGTTGTCAACGCCGCCGCCCGCTGCCACCACAGCCATCCAATGCCACCGTCCTCAACCCAGCAGGCCCGACGACCCTTCCAACCGGCTCCAGGCGAGGCATCCCAAGCTCCCCTGGGTCTCCCCCATCTCTGCCACCGGTGGGGGGGCCCAGGGGAAACGAAGAAGTCCTCATCTGTTGTCGCTGCCGCCCGATATCCTCGCGGCCGACCCAAGCCACCACGTCCGCCGCTTTCATCGCCCCTCCAGCTTGCCCCAGGCAAGCCTCCAGACCACCCCTGGGGCCCCCTCACCTCTACCACCGGCGAGGGGGAAACCCAGGGGGAATGTTGACTGCCTCCAACGGCCGCCATACTCGTTGCGGGCCAGAACCGCTGCGGGTATCGCGGTATCGCGGCGCCGACATCGCCGCCGCCCAGGTCGCTATTCTCTTCGCCCCCAGACCCCCCCAGGGGGAACGGCGGATCCCTTGTCCGCTGCCGTCTCCATCACGGCCCGAAACCGCCGAGGCCGCTGCACCAACGCCGCTGCTGCTGCCGCCGCCACAGCCGTCGCTCCCGCCAGCCCTATGGCCTTGGCAGACCCTCGACCGGCTCCTGCTGGAGCTTGCCGGTCTCCTCTGGTCCCCCCCACCTCTGCCACTGGTGGGGGGACCCAGGGGACACGGAGGCTCATGCCGCAGGCCATCCAGGTCGGAGCAGCTTCCGATGAAAACGTCCGGCCACCATCTTGAAAACGCCTAGTAATCTAGGCGCAAATGCAGTGCTTTTTTCTGGTCTCAGTGGGAGAAAGTAAAATGGGCACAGGTTGAAATTATGTTGGAGGTCAGTATCTCTAGTATGTTGACATGGTCTAATCAAAATCCATTAAAATTATGCGTTAGGTCAAAACTCACAATTCCCTAGGCTGGCATTATTTATTTATTTATTTATTTATTGAATTTCTATATCGCCCCCTCTCCCAAAAAGGGACACGGGGCGGTGAACAGCCAATTAAAAACAGACAATATATATATAATTAAAAACAGATTAAACAATTACCTCGAGGCCGAAATACAATTTAAAATGTAAAACCAATACAGATTTAAAATTTAGAAACTTTAAAATTTAAAAACCTAGTTATTAAAACCCAAAAAAAACCGTTACTGGGCCAGGCCGGCCTGTTGAAAGAACAGGGAAATCATTAAGTGATTTCCACCAAGAAAAATGAATTTTATATTTAAGGGATCAAAACAACCCAAGTAATTGAGAATTTTAGGTAATAGCTAATACAGTACATACTTTTTGCACTGTTTCAATTGATACTATTTCAATCTCAGAGCAAAGGATGAGTTTGGAACTCATTGTGGAACCAAAAATATGTTTTTTAAAAAAAACTATTTCAAGGATTTCTAATGCCTACATATAAAATAGCTATAAGGTAGCTGTGGTATTACACTGACTTCAAACACTTTTAGTCCACTTTATTATATAATTGCTTCCTTTTGTACAGACAAGAGGCTAACTAGACTTCTTTTCACCGTCTTTTGACAATAAAAAATGAGGCTTATTTTCCATGCTAGAGGAGGCAGCTGATTTTAATGCTATCTTCTATAAATAATGTTAAGATAATCGCTGCACCATCTTCATAAAAATGTAAACCAATTGCTCTTTACTTTATATGAAAGTAATGTCAAATGAGGATTACCGGTATATAACTTTAAAAATGTTGTATATGTATTCCTTTAAGATTATAGTTCAAGATTTCTTTCAAGTATAGAACTTTGTTAACTCTCACATGACTCTTTGTAACTTATATTGTACAAAGTATTGTACAGTATTAATACGTTCATTTCTAGGTAATAAATATTTAAATATCATTAACCCAGTCACTCTGATAGTTAGAAGTTTGTCTTCAGTTAGGATGCCCAACTTCTATCAGACTCATCTTTCTATCCATACCCCTTTCCAAATCCTTTTTACATAAGTTCTGCTGATCTGTAATATCTAGTAATGTTGACAATAATATAAGTTAAGATATCTGTCACACTGGATTGACCCTTTAACAGTTTCCAATGCATGCCCAAAATTGCAGTTTAAATTAAATACTTTGTCAATCCACTAAAGTCTCAAAATGTCATAATTGTAGCCCTTTGCACTGGCCTATTCTGTGAACCTCTTTTTTTGTCTTCTGTTCTGTTTCAACCATCTTTTTGTACAAATGCTGTCCCTGACACATTTTAATTTTATCCCTAATTGGGCTCTGAAGCGAGAAGTAAATTCAAAGGGAGTGGGGAGGTAGAAGGAAGAGTGAGTTTATAGAAGATCATTAATGGCCATGGTAGAGATTAAGATCATTTATGTCCTTTTTACCAATGTTCCAAAGCAGGTTTTACCTTTGTTTTTCCTGTGAATGTATGTAATTTCAGCAAACTCAGGATTAGATAGCTTGATAATATGTGGTAAATATGCTTCATGAAGCAGCTAACCTTATCCCCATTAGTTCTTTGTTGATCTGAAAAATCTTCTAAATCTTGCTAACTAAATTTTGAAATGAGATTTTATGTATGGAGACAAATATGGTATTATTTCTCCATTTAGGAGAATTTGGATCAGTCGTGGAAGGAAGTCTCAGTGATCCTGATGGAACCACTCAGAAAGTTGCTGTGAAAACAATGAAATGTAAGTATTATCTGGTCTCTACAGATCTAAAGTTTTTTGTGTTTAAGAAATATTCAGGAGCATTTAAAAACATAGATAATCGAACAATGTTGTAGAACTCCTCCCAAAAGAGAAAATCCTTTGCAATTAAGAATCCAGAAAATCTATGAAGAGACAGAAGGTTGTCTATTATTCAGATATCTATTGTTAAAAGGTATATACTATTTTTCATTCTATCAAGTACAGTATATCAGAATAATTTAAAAAATAATCACATATCTGCTAGCAATGCATCTTGCATTCAGTTCTGTAATCTCTTGGTTTCTAAAATAGAAGTTTATGTTTTAGAATACAGGTCATCACAATTTAATCATGAAAGTTGTGGTGTTTGCCCATAATTTCAGTAAAAACTATAAAATTGCCTTGAAACATTTAAAGAGCTTGCTTCTAGATATGCAATTGAAGCAACAACTTCATTTAGTTATGCTGCATTCCTTTGTTCTGACCTTTGACTAAAATCATGGAGAACAATGCCAGTCTTAATTTTCACTACAATAATCTACTCATATATCTGATCACAAGGGATAATGTTCTGTTAACAAATGCTTAGGACAAGCTAAAGTTTCCTTTACATATGCAAAAAAATTGTGCTGTATTTAAAATACTAACTTCTTATTAAAACTTTTTATTTATTCTATTATGGTATATTTTAGTGGACAGCTTTTCCCAACGAGAGATTGAAGAGTTCCTCAGAGAAGCAGCTTGTATGAAAGATTTTGATCACCCAAATGTCATCAAACTTCTTGGTGAGTCAACTAGAAAACAGTACTTCTTGGGTAAAAATATTTTATTCACAACCCAATAGAAATCCAAAACAATCGTATAGTCAATAGGATGGAAGAGGAGATCAAATTAATATCCATAAATACCAATGGACTAAATTCTCCAATAAAAAGGAGACAAACTTTTACAAATCTCCAGAAACAAAAGGCAGACATAATATGCCTTCAAGAAACTCATAGTAAAAAATAAAACAAAAACTATCTAGAACAAGCAAAATTAGAGAAATTATTTGTTTCATTGGCAGACTAAAAAAAAAGGGATCACAGGAAACATTAAAGAAAAAATAAATGCAAAATAAATCTATGCTGATGACAGTGGAAGAATATTAATGATAGAAATCAAAATCCAACAAAAAATTTTTACTAGTAACAATCTATATCCCAAATGAAAATCAAAAAGAATTTTATCATAAAGTTCATGAAAAAATAATAGAATCAGGACAGGAAAACATTTGTTTGGTAGGGACTTTAATGCAGTGGTGAATCTTGATAGGGATTATAAAAGTAACCGGAACAATCTGGAACTGAACACACTCAAAACCATAGAAATGGTGGTAGACTTTAGAAGAAATCCTCCCATACTACCACCTTTTAACAATACTAGACAACATAATATCAACAGTAGAGAACTTCAAATTTCTAGGTTCTATTATATCTCATGACCTAAAATGGATACCTAACCTCAAAAACATCATCAAAAAAACACAATAAAGAAAATTACAGCTATCTTTAGTAGGGAAAATCGCAGTAATAAAAGTGAATTTGCTACCAAGGTGGTTATATCTATTCCAGGCAGTCCCTATAAAATTAAATATTTTTTGGGGAGGGAATTGAATAAGGTGGTGACTAAATTTATATGGGAGGAGGGAAAAACATGCATAAGGTTAAAACTAATGCAAGAGAATAGACACAGAGGTGGCTTTGGACTTCCGGACTGGGAATTATACCAACATGCAGCAGCACTAATTTGGATCAAAGAATGGATTGCCTTAAGCAATAAGAGGCTATTAACTCTTGAAGAACATGATCTACAAATTGGCTGGCATGCTGTTATGTGGGAGAAGAGAAATAAGACAAGTTCACACTTCCTAAATCATTGAATTAGAGAGGCACTATTAGAAATTTGGAGTAAAATTAGGAAAAAACATTATATCAAAATACCAGGGCTGGCTTTCCACTATGGAAGCCATGATTTACCCAAATACTTTGGACTTAAATAAAATGATTCGATATAGCCAATTATTGGATGACTGAGGGACCCTGAAGACAAACCAAAAATTGAAAGAGGAAGGGATAATACTAGATTGGTGGCCTTATCTATAGCTGCAAACAAAATATCAAAAAGACTTAGAAGAATTTGGTATAGATAGAACACCACTACAAATAGATAAAATATTATTAGGACCAGAAAAAAAAATTATAACTAAAATATATAATTATCTTTTAAAATTTGACAGAGAAGAGGAAGCGGTGAAACCAACAATAATAGCCTGGATGAAAAATTTTGGGTACAATATACAGCTAGAGGATTGGGAAAGATTATGAATGAATTAACATTGGCAGCCTCATATAAAGAACATTTGTACAAAATGTTTTATCATTGTCATGTAGCGCCAGCGAGATTGGCCAAAATCTACCCAAATTTAAAACCTGAATGTTGGAAATGCAAAAAAACCCAGGTACCTTCTTTCACATGTGGTGGACTTGCTCAAAAGTGAAAAAATTCTGGAATAAGGATACAGGAAATAACAGGCTCAAAGATATTACCCAAACCTGAAGCATTTCTACTAGGGATAACTAAAGGTGAATATACAAAGGATATTGAATGCTTAATAATACATTAACAGCAGTTAGAATACTATATGCTCAAAACTGGAAATCAGATAGTAGTCCCACAGATGATACAATCATAAAAAAAAATAATGGATTGCGCAGAAATGAGCAAACCTGTAATGGAATTGCAGGAGAGGGAAGAAAAAGAATACTATACGGTCTGGGAGAAATGGTATGTCTGATTAGACAATAGAAAGCAAAGATAATGTAAAAGTAAAAGTGTAAAAGTGTAATTGAATTAATGTTTATATATGTGTGTGTGTATGCACAGGAGAATGGAATAACTGATGCCATGAATAACTGCAAAAAATGTACATAGAATTTGTTTTTGAATGTGAAAATTCAATAAAATTATTTTTTTTAAAAAAAGAAAGTCATTATAACTACCTAAATCCATATTAAGCACTCTTTTTACATATCGATTACATACAGAAAAAAATGTAAGCACAAGATAATTTGAAACGTGGATCAGGAGATAATTGTACATTTCAGAAACCTCCAGAAGCTGTTTATATTAGCAATTCATTGCTAAATTTATTATTTGAATTATCACTGAAAATATCTTTATCCACATTCAGACAATTGTAGATTAGTAACACATTTAATATGAAAATTCAATAAGATGTTGTACTATGAAGATTGCTAAATTACTAAAATTATAATCGTTTATTTGGAACACACTAAATTGGAGAAAATTAATTTACTGAGTTTGTCATCATAGTGCTCTTATAGCCTAGAAAATTAGATAGAATCAAAGAAGATCAATTGTTTATAACTCTCAGTCAAAAACAATATATCATTAAATTTGTTTGCTAAGTAAGCAATATTAAAGGGGGATTGTTGGATTTCTAAATCATAAATCCTATCTTCTACAAGAAATAACCAAATAAATCAGGTAGGTCTTTGTTTTTGTATGGCTATTTTGTTTTTCCCCTCTCAACTAGAACATTACTGTGCATTTTGTTGTCTTTATTGTGAGATCTTCCTGAATCAATTCCCTGTTTATACTTTCTAGCCTCCTTTAATGAATGAAACAAATGAATTTGAAACTGGATTATCTTATAAAAGACAATTTTAAATAGTTGCTTCTTTTTATATTTTGTAAATATTCTTATTCTATTTGATGTTATTGTAAGTCAGAGATCTATATGGCTTCACTGTGATGATGTTCAGAAAGTTGTTGGAAACTTGGCTGTTCTTCCAGGCCTTGGGACAAAGATTGAGCCCTTCTAGGATGCTTTTTTGTTATTTAGTGTTTGTCTTCTGGATGCTTATATTCTATTTCTTTTTATTGTTCATTGCTTTTTAAAAGTGTAATTCACCTAGAATCATCTGGAATCAAGTGGCTCCTAAATTGCAATAAAAAAATTGTTAGAAGATATGCAACTTTAAAAAGTAAAGCTTTTTAAAACTTTACAAGTAAAGATAAAACTAGATAATAGACAAAAAACTGAATTCATTTTCTTAATTCTTTATTCATTTTCTTTATTCTTTCCAGGTGTATGCATAGAACCCAGTATTCAGCAGATTCCAAAGCCTATGGTGATTCTTCCATTCATGAAATATGGAGATTTGCATAGCTTTCTTCTTCGGTTAAGGCTTGGAGTGGGTTCCCAGGTAAGCAACAAGAACTGATTGTGAAACCTCCTTAACACATGATTTCACATAATGGTCTTTTGATCATCAGTCATAAAATGCCTGTTTATTAAACAAACCTCACCAGCTTCTTTACATTCTGTCTAGCCTCCTACAATGTTTTCTATCATGTCAGCTTGCTTTTGATATTTTTTGCTGGGCATTAAAATATACTTTCAAACAAAATAATGGGTTGTACATTCACATCCGTCAATGTGAAGCTTAGAGTCATCTTTGGAATTAAGGATGTTGCTGAGTTTTGTTTTACCTTTTTAATAAAAAATTTAAAAAATATTTAAAGTCAAATCAAATGGGATAGAAAGCCTGACAGACAGCAAGGTGCTAATCTGTTGCAAAATAGTTTGGCATTTAAGTGTTCCAAACTGGTGACCCAAATTTAATTGGGAGATGAAGACTCTAAATTTATTGGCTTTCAAACAATCCAGTCTTCCAATATTTGAGGGGCTGCCACAGAGTGGAAAGGGTCAAGCTATTTTCTAAAGTGCCTATAGGCCAGACAATAATGGATGGAAACCGAACAAGGAGAGATTTAACCTGGAAATAAGGAGAAACTTTCTGACAGTGAGAACAATCAACCAATAGAACAGCTTGCCTTCGGAAGTTGTGGGAGCATCATCACTTGAGACTTTCAAGATGAGATTGGATTGTCATTTGTCAGAAATGGTGTAGGGTCTCCTGCTTGGGGCGGGGGTTGGACTAGATGACCTATAAGGTCCCTTCCAACTTTGATTATCTGTTAGTTCTCTGTTAGATCTGGTCTGGTTCAAGCACAAACTGCCTCATCCATCTTATATAGAAAGAGATGCGCAGCCGTCACCCACATATAGTGATGAATCAGTCTACATCTCCTCAGCCCATAACTAGGGGGGACTTTGTAATTGACTGGTAGCAGTTTTACAATTTTATAAAGATAGGCCTATATATACAACATAATGCAGAGGCCTAAATGAGAGACAACCAGAGGATGATTAATTATGGCCAAACTGTCTCCATCCAGATAAATTGTAGCTTTGCAATAATGGCGAATATCTGTAACTTGGGTGTAAGATGAGAGTGAAAGTTCATTCTCCAAATTTGTGGGTTGGTTTCGAATATTTCATTACCAGATTAGGTAACAACTTCAGCAGAGTTTAAGGGATGTCAGTGTCAGTGTTCTTCCATTTATAAAGACTTCATGTGATGGTCAGGTCAGGTCAGGTGAGGGTCCCATTAGGTCGGGATCTTGGGGAGGGTCTTGTGAAGCATCAGGTGTGTGACATGCCCCTGTCTGAATCTGTGGTGGAGGACGAGCTGGAGTTGGAGCCAATGGAGATTGAGGGGGCGGCTTCATTGGCATTGGAGGAATGTGGGGAGGAATAGGCTGAAGCAGCCCAGGGCTTGTCAGGATTGGGATGGCTTGTTAGCCGGGAGGAACAAGAGCAGAATGACGAAGAGAGGGCTGTTGTGGCCCGACAGTGGCCAGCAGATCTGGCTGCAGATTCAGACAGTAAGGAGATTGGAGAGTAACATGGGCCAGTTCTGGATTTTGGGGGAGGCTCTGACGAGTGCTCTGCATTGGAGGCAGAGAATGGGGCCAGGGCCATCTGACAGTTATCAGCTGCTTTCAGAGTCAGGCATCAGTGAGGCAGAAGAAAAGCTAGAGCTGGTTCCCAGTGTGCACCTGCGCAGAGTTGTCAGAAGAAGGGAATAGCTGAGGAACAAGGGCCGACTTCGGAGTAAAGCCACAGGCCCCTCCCCTAAAGAATAAAAGAAGAGTGAAAGGGGAGTGGAACTTTGCAGGAGATAATTAGTTCATTCTGGCATGTTTGCCAAGTATTGCGGTGTCTGACAGATCTCCTGGCCAATCTCCAAGCCTGATAAAGGTCTATAATTGGGAACTATCTTGAAAGACTGTTGGCCGGGACTTTGTTGGAGAGGAAATTCATTGTAAATTAAATAAAAAGGATTTGTCGAGACAAAGACTCAGCTTCATGCTGTTGGGGAAGCCTAGGTCAGAACAAGGGCAAGCAGTAGACATGAGGAACAACACAGCTCAGACAATGAGCAATGACTGTCCCTTCCTGATCTCCGAGCACGGAGAGTGGAGAGAAAGCGGGAACAGCACAGGCCAACCTGACAATTCGGGAGGAGAGAGCCCCACCCCTCTTCACAAGGCACACCTGGGAACTGAGATTTAAGGAGATGCTGTGGGAAGGGGCATTTGTTGGGAACAAATGCTGAATTGGTAGAATTTGATGTGCTGGTACAGACATTTGGAGTTTGCAGGACTGCTTGCTTCTTGCTGACTTTGTGGACTCAGTGCCTTGTTCCTGATTATGTGGACTCAGTACCTTGTTCCCTACTTTGTGTATTCATGGTTTGTTTCTTGTTTCATGGACTCATTCCCCTGTTCCCTTGTTTTGCTAGATTGGGTGCAGCCAGAGGTTGCCTTGTGTGTGTATGCGTGCTTTGCTCTGAGACTTGCCAAGAACGTGGGAGTGTTTGGGAGAAAATTTTGGAGCATTAAAAGGGAGTTTGACCTTTCTAAAATGATAGGCGAACTATTACTACAAGTCACTTGGAGAGCAATGAACTCAGGGACAAAGCAATATACATTTTATTCCAATGTACATCAATCTTGGTCTAGAATAGACATGATTTGGAAGACTCCAGAACTGAGTGGAAATGTACAAGAAATAGAGATAGCGGCTAAATTTATGAGCCAACCACAATCTAATTAAAATTAGCTGGAAAGGCAAAGGAGGAAAGTAAGATGGACTCTAAACCAATTTACTATAAAGGACAAAGAATTCATACAGATGATGGAAAAAGAAATGGTTTTTTTCCCCAAAGAAAATAGGAAAGAAAATACCTCAATCACAAGCAGTGATTAGAGGATTAGCTATAACATATATGATGGGGGGGGAAGAAGAAAAGGAAATAGAATCAAAAGATCTTAAAAGAAGAATATAAAAGAGTTGAAATAAAGCTGCAAAAAACCCACACAAGACAGACCTGAGAAGCCAAATGGAGTTGATTAAACATTTCCCATAAATATTATGGGAAATGATGAGTTGGCACAACAAATAAAAAAGACAAAGCAAAACTTTTTTGAAAAATGCTAATAAACCTGGAAGGTGGTTAGCATATAGATTAAAGAAAGAAAAAGAAAGGAACTGGATAGGCAACCTGCAGGATGAGGGAGGTACTCTGCAATGCCAGATAGAGACAAAGAAAGACATAATACATGATTTCTATAGGAAGCTATACAAATATGAAAAAATAACAGAAGAAAAACATATCAAGCTATTTGTAAAAGGCTAACCTACCAAAGATTTCAGAAACGAAGAAGATGCTGAACGAAGAATATCAATGGCAGAACTAACAGAAGCAGATGGTCTTCCAGTAGAAATATACAAAGAACTGCAAGAAACATTAAGCCTGCCAATGTACAATGAAACTCTATTAGAAGCCAAAATACCAGAGGCCTACATCACATCAATACCAAAAGAAGATTCAGATTCATCACAAATAAAGAACTACAGACCAATTTCATTATTAAATGCAGATTATAAAATATTTGCCTCAGTGATTGCGGAAAGATTAAAGAGATTCCTAATCGAGTTTATTTATTCGGGTCAGAATGGGTTCCTGCCTAAGAGACAAATTAGAAATAATGTTAGAATAATTCTGGATATACTAGAGTATTATGAAAAGCATAATGAAAAACAGCTAGCTTTAATTTTTTTGGGTGCCCAGAAACTGTTTGATAATATCAACTGACAATGTATGCTGCAACAACGAAAATATATGGACTTTGGCAAAAAATTTATACATACGATAAAGGAAATCTATACATGACAGAAAGCTAAGGTGATGGTGAATGGAGATGTGACAGAAAGCTTCAAAATAAAAAAGGGAGTGAGACAAGGCTGTCTGCTATCTCCTTTATTATTTATTTTAACTTTATAAGTTTTAACCAGAAACGTTAGATAGGACCTGGACATAAAAGGAATGGAAGTTAAAAAAGAAAAATATAAATTGCAAACCTTTGCTGATGACCTAGTTTTCATATTAGAAGAACCAATAGAATTGGGCCCAAAATTGATAGGGAAAATTGAAAAATATGGAGAGGTGGCAGGGATGAAAATAAATAAAAAACTAGAGAAATAAGTTAAAAATCTCACAGAAAAACAGAAAAAGGAATTGACAGAAAAAATAGGATTGCAGATAGTAAAGAAAGTCAGATATTTAGGCATCCATCTAACAGCAAGGTATGCGACGATAAAAGAGGACAATTACATAAAATTAATGCAGCAAATTAAATTAGATTTAGAAAGATGGAAGAACATCCAATTAGGATGATGAAAATGAATATATTGCCAAAATTACTCTTCCTATTCCAAACAATACCGATAAAATTAGAGAAGAAATTTTTTGATGAGCTAAATAGAATAATTCTGAAGTATATATGGCAAGATAAAAAGGCAAGAATAAAATTAAAAACGTTGAAGGAAGCCAAAAGTAAGAGGGGTTTTGGACGCCCAGACTGGGAACTTTACTATCAGGTGTCAGTTTTGACATGGATAAAAGAATGGGTAAATCTGAAACATAAAATGCTACTATTATTGGAGGGACATGATCTTCAGCTAGGCTGGCATGCTTTCCTATGGTACGGCAAGAGTACAATGTTCCTAGCCTGGTAACAAAATGTTCGAAAACCAACTTTCATCCTCAAAATTGTAGCTATCAGAGGAAGCTAATACAAGTAAGTTTGAGCCACTAAGGTTCCTGTGGGTTGATTTTAATCATAATGTTGCATCAAAATACATGCTTAGATTGTAAATTTGATTCATTATGCCTCAGTAGACAACTTGGTTCTTTCCAGATATTTTCAGAATTGTTTTTCTAGAGTTATTGCTAGAGTTATGGGAGTTTGAAAGATACCAGATTATATACTCCCAATTTAGCAGGAATGGAAACTTACCTAGAACAAACCATAATTAGTCCATTACAATTGTTTGGTCCTGGTTCAAAATAGTCATAGCCTTATGTATCATATATTGCCTGGAGCTTCCCAGCTACAAATCTCCATCATCTTGGCTAGGAAGTGAGTGTTAGCCTGTGGATATAGTTATGTTTTAAATATTTTTGCCTGGCATTTTGAACACGGGGTTGCCTTGTTTCAAGCAAAAGGCACTGTTGTTTTCCTGACCTTTGTGTTGTGTTTACTGGAATCATGCTCCACATGCCACAGTCCACTTGCCAGAAAGGAACTTGGCATTTCCCCCAACCAAAGCCTGACAGTATCATCATCCAGTTAGGGACTGTATGCCAGTTTTCATTTCCTGTAATTGAAAAGCCTATGGTAATTTCTACTGTCATGCATGTAGTAGATATTGTTCTTGCACCAGAGAGAGTACACAAAGGTTTTAATTGTTGGGAAAGCAATGCTTTTTGTACACTTTATGACAAAAGCAATTGCCTCATTTTAACCCATTCTTTAAACAAAGATAGGACCACACATTATAGAGCTTCAGCATGTGAACTTGCCTAAATAGCAGATTAATGGCAAATGACATCTTGATACATAATTCGGGTTTCCTCAAACAGAAGCTTTTTTATGAGCTGCTATGTAGGAATGAAAACTGGACAGTTTTCCTCTCTGTGGCTATGAGAGTCCAGAGAGAGTGGGTAGGCTTGAGTCCTCCGCCTATTGGACTGAGTCTGTGCAATTGATTGAAGCTCCACCCTGCGCCATAGGCTATACCCCAGTTTTTGACTCAGTCCAAGTCAGGATGGATGTGAATTCTGGGGCTCCACTTCGAATTGGAAGCGGAGGCCTTTTTTTCCAAGAAATTTCTCTCATAATCAGCAAGCAAGGAGATCAGAAGGAAAACAATCAGGAGAGAGGGTTTTTTAAATAATCCCAGTCCAGATGGGAGTGCTCAGGGCAGAGACCCTAGTGCAGAAGCCGCAACCATGTGGGAGTGGTAGGAACGGCTTGCAGCGATCGGGCCAATAAGGGCCTCAGCTGTTTGGTGCAGCAGCGCAGCAGCAGAATAAGCGATCAGCCCGATAAGGAGTCAGCTGCAAAGCACGGTAGCGCAGCAGCAATGACAGAGCAGTGATTGGCCAGGAAAGAAATTTGCTTCAAAGCACGGTAGTGCATCAGCAAGTGGCTGGAGCGGGCGATCGGCCCAATAAGAAGAAGGATGCTGTGCCGCAGCAGTGCAGCAGCAGGCCACTCGATAGAGCAAATTGGCCCGATTCCAGCTGGGCAGCACAACCCTGTGGCAGTGGTTGCTGCGGCCCGGCTGGCAGTTGTCAACCACGTTGCCAGCGCTGGGAGTCCAGTTACAACACTGAGCTAACATGTGGGCACCAGAAGACCTGTACGCAGGTCCTTGTGATTGTGGTGATCGGCAGGGCATGACTACAGCCCAGCAATAGCCTTCTAAGGCCTGCTTTGCTGGTTGGGAGGTAAGAGGAACGGTTTAATCCAGATGAGGCCTAAGGGGTAAGGTAAGAGATTGAATGTGAAAGTAACTCCTCATCCCCTCTCCTATCAGGAACCAGACTTTCCCTTGGGTGGTTCCTCAGTCTCTAACCCACCAGATAAGATGACAGATGCAGAGAAAGAAGGTGACTATAGCCCCTCTACATCTAGGGGCAGATCTAGGGCCAGGCAAAAGAAAAAGGCTCCGGAACCTAAAAAGCTCTCCAGGGCAGAAGATCAGGATGCCTTGAGAAGACAAAAGGCTCTGGAGAAGCAAGTTGAAAAATGCCAGCATGCTGCTTGGGGGAGTAGCCTCAGATCACAGCCCCCAGATGAGTTAGCTCCTTCTGCTCAGCCTCCAATGTTACAGATTGAGCACAGGTTTACTTCTACATGTAGGCCTTGTTTACAGGCCTGGTCCCCTGAAGAGTCATCTGCATCTGCTAACCCACAACTTCTAGAAGGAGGCAGGGATTATGAAAGGGATCCTCACATGGCCTTCCAGGATGATTCATGGAAACCCCCTCCTAAGAGGTCTAGACCAGGAGTGGAGGCATCTTTTACCCCCACGGCTGCAGGCCTGCATGACCCTGAGGGGGCAGAACAAGAATTGCCTCCTCACAATTATCTCAAAAGCCATTAGACAGGGAATTGTGGAAAGTCTTCAGGCTATGAGAAGGCCTGAATCTGTGGTGTCTGAATATTCAGACCCAGGTCCTTCCATCTATTCCAAGAATAGACAGTCCTTGAGTGATAGGGCTTCTCCTGACCCATCCCTACATAGCTTCCCATCTAGGGCCCCAGAAGAAGACAAGAGAGAATCTGACTTCTCTGCAATGAAGACATGGCCCCTGAAAGACCAGCCTTTCCTGGTCTCTTTGAATCCCATAAGTTCTATGTATTACTGTTTAAGGCTAGGAAGACGGCATTGTTGGGGCCAGAGGAAGCCTTGAAGGTGAAGGATAAAAGAATTGAAAAGCCCTTCCAGTGTATGCACCAGGCGGCTGCCTGGCCAGTCAAAGCTGCATCAGCTGCCTCGTTCTTCATGAGGGCCTCACTGCGCTGGCTGCACCAACTGCAGGACAGGATTCCTGTTATGGATGTCTGGGTCCATCAGGACATCCACAAGCTAGTACCATGTTTCTCCAACAATACGCCCCCCCAGTAGGAAGACCCAGCATGTTTTATAGGCATAAAATGAAATTAAGCCCCTTCCTCCAAATTTAAAGCACATTTGGAGTGCTGCCATTTGGAGCACCGCCACTGTGCTTGGAGCTGATGCTTCTGTGTTTGGAGCACCACCGCCGTGTTTGGAGCTGCCGCTTCTGCATTTGGAGCACCGCCGTTTGGAGCACCGCCACCACGTTTGGAGCGTGTTTGGAGCGGCGGCAGTGCTCCAAATGGCAGCAGTGCCCCAAACAGGGAAGTGGCAGCTCCAAACACGGCGGTGGTGCTCCAAACGCGGAAACGGCAGCTCCAAACGTGGCAGCGGCATGGGCCAAAGTGAAAGCAACAGCGGTGGGCACTGAAGGTCTCGGGTCTGTAGCAAAGGTGCTTGGCGGGAGTAGGGAGCTCTCCGTGCTCCACCACGATCACCCGTTAGGAGCGGATGGTGGTGAGGCATGGCTGCCTGCAGTCACTCTAGGCGACGATGCAAGGGGGGGAATTAAGTCACCCCCGAAATGACGGCCTAGCTGTTTTTTCAGGGCTCAAAAAAAAAAAAAAGACCCGGCCTTATTTTGTGAGAAACACGGTAGCAGCAGCTAAATTTACAGCAGATGCCACCTTAAACAGTGCCAGATTCACAGCCAAGGCCATTGCTACACCAGTGGCTGCGCACAGGATGGTCTGGCTGAAAAATTGGCAAGCCGATGGGTGTTGTAAATGGAAGATGGCATCTGCTCCAATAAAAGGGGATAAATTGTTTGGGGAAGTTTTGGATCCCCATCTTGTAGAGACCAGAGACAAGAAGAAGTTCTTTCCATCTCTGACAAGGTGTTCAGCTTTCAGGGCAGTTCCACACTCCCTTAGGTCAACATTCAGAACAGAGGACAGTACTGGGGCTCAAGGGCACAGAGGCAGACCTTTAATCACCAGGAATGCCCACAGGAAAGTGCGGCCAGAGACAGGCCTTAATTCTCAAGCAAGCAGCCCTTTTGTGGGGGAGAAAGTCGCTTTTTCTGTCACTCTCGTTAATTGTCATAGTAGTTCTCCCATTGGGGGAAGATTATCCAGTTTTGTTGCCCAGTGGGAGACTACAACATCTGATGTTTGGGTCCTAAATAACATCAGACATGGCCTTTTCTTAGAATTCAGATCACAACCCTCCAGGTTCTATGTGACTTGCCCTGTATCCAAGTAGGCAACCTGAAGAAAACTCATGGAGCAAGCTATTCAACACCTACTGGATATTCAAGCCATCCAGACAGTTCCATTTAGTCAGTGGGGTAAGGGATTCTACTCCTGGCTGATTGTTATTCCTAAAGCTTGGGGTGGGGGGGTGGCGAGCCATTCTTGACCTTAAAAGGCTTAAAAAGCATTTCAGGATTCATTCTCTATATCTATTTTGGAGAGTGTTAGGGAGGATGACTTCCTCACCTCAATTGATCTTACAGAGGCATACCTGCATATCAGGATTTGCCAGGAGCACAGGGGTTTTCTAAACTTCAGCTAAGCTGGGAGACACTTTCAATACAGGGCTAAGCCCTTTGGTGTGTCTTCTGCCATTCAAGTATTCACTAAGATTTTGGCTGTTTTGGGAGCTTGCTTAAGAACCATCCCTTTGTTACCTGGATGATACCTTAATTCAATCGTTCCCACAGGACTAGGCCTTAAAGGACCTCCAGGTGACAGTTTCCCTTTTGCAAGACCACGGTTTCGCAATTAACCACAAGAAGAGTCATTTCATACCAACCAGATGTTTATTACATTTAGGAGCAAACTTTGACACCTTGTCTTGCAAGGTGTTCCTTTCCCAAGAGCACAAGTATAGTCTTCAGTCGCTTGTGGGGGAGATCACAAGGGTGGATAAAACTCCTTTGGCACTTCTCTCCCAACTTTTAGGAATACTTCTCTCCCAACTTTTAGGCCAGATGGTCTCTTGCATATCCATCGTGCCTTGGGCTAGGTTACATTCTAGAACATTACAGTGGTTCCTCTTGCCCTACCAAAAGGCAGGCAAAAGCCGTACCTCATGTAAAGTCATGGTCCCCAAATCAGTCAAGCAGTCTTTACAACGGTAGTCTTCCCAGGCAATAAATGAAGGTCACTTGTTCAAGGAGTCTCATTTCCTGGTTATCACTACCAATGCCAATCTCTTTGGCTGGGGGGCTCATCTGCAGTCACAATTAGCATAAGGCCAGTAGTCTGTTTTGGAGAAAAGAAAAAATATCAATTGGTTAGAGTTGAGAGCAGTAAGATGGGCTCTCATGAAATTCAGGGGCACTCTACAGAATGAACATGTTCTGATTTTGATGGATAATGTCGCCACTAAGGAACATATTAACAGGCAAGGTGGCACCAGATCCAGGGCCTTAATGTTGGAAGTGGAATGCCTGGGTCTTTGGGCAAAGAGGAATCTCTTATCCATTAGAGCAGAGCATATATCTGAGGTAGAAAATGTACAGGCTGACTGGTTCAGAAGGGCCAGAATTGACCCTTCAGAGTGGAGTATTCACCCTCTTCTATTTCAGGAGCTGACACAACTGTTCGGACCATTGGTTGTGGACCTGTTTGTGTCTCCAAACAATGCCAGACTTCCCAGGTTTTTCACCAGGTTCATGACACGGGGGCTGGAAGAGACCAATGGCCTCAGGAGCAGGTGGCCTCAGGATCTCTTGTATGCCTTCCCTCCTCTTCCACTTCTACCAGCAGTCATCAGAAAGATACTGGAGGAGTAGGCGGACATCATACTTCTGGCTCCTTACTGGCCCAGATGTCCCTGGTTTGCGGACCTGGTGAATCTCTCAATCACCCAGCCATGGAGGATTCCCCCCTCACAAAGTTTCGTTACACCAAAGGGAAATAACTCATCCAGAGCCTTTGTGGTTCCAACTGACTGCATGGCGGTTGAGCAGAGCGCTTTGAAGCAACAGAACATAGCAGAGAAAGTCATCCACATACTAGCAGCTAGAAGGCTTTCCACAAACCACATTTATGAAGCCATTTGGAAGGTTTTCTGTCAGTGGTGTAGCAAGGCTGCACTTACTCCCATCTCTGCCTCAGTAGCCAACATATTAGATTTTCTACAGGAGGGACTTGACCAAGGGCTCTTGGCCAGCTCCCTTTGCAGACAGCTGGCCGTGCTCTCCTCTGTCTTGCACATTCATAGGAAAGGGTCCTTGTCTCTTAACCAAACTATCCATCAGTTCCTAAAGGGAGCGTCCAACCTTAGACCTCCAGTGGTACATAGGTTGGCATCTCTCTAAAAGTGTTAAAGGTGTTAATGAGTGAACTATTTGAGCCACTCAGATCCATCAGTTTACATCTGTTATTACTTAAGGTAGCCTTCCTACTTCACTTCATCACTTCGGCCAGAAGAATTTCCGAGACAGCTGTACTTTCAGTCAGGGAAGATCTGTGTATTTTCCACCCAGATAGGGTTGTTTTGAGATTAGACCCTCTTTCATCCCCAAAATCAGTTCGAGGTTTCATAGGACTCAAGAGCTCATATTACCACATTTCTGTTCCAATCTCACACGTAGTTTGGAAGGGGCGTGGCATACTCTGGATATTCGCAGGGCATTAAAGATTTACATCCAGAGAACCTGTCCAATACGTAAAACAAAGGCATTTTTTATGTCCTTTCAGCTGGACACATTAGGCTCAAGGGTGACTCTGTCTACAGTGAGTAAATGGATTCATGCTTGCATATCTAAGGCCTATCAGAGTAGGTCTCTTCCGGTGCCTCGAGGAGTGACTGCCCACTCTACCAGAGGTGCGGCAACGATGGCAGCATGGCCCACTCAAACACCCATTGAAGAGATCTGTTGAGTGGCTACGTGGTCATCATCATCACCATTTATCCAACATTACCGATTGGATGCCTTTGCATCGGCTGATGCGGCATTTGGCAGAAGGGTTCTACAGAGTGTATATACACGCCACTGTAAGTCGGACCAGACATGAGCCCTCCCAGGGACAGTCCAGCTTACAGCATAGAGAGTCCAGCCCCACCCATATCCGTCTGGTGTGGGTGTAGATTGGGGGTAAGTGATGATGTATGTCATTTTTGTCTTTGAATCTATAGAGTCACGTCCAGTCTGCCAGGTGCTTCGTCGAAAGCTGGGGCGTGGCCTATGGTGCAGGGTGGAATTTCAATCAATTGCGCAGACTCAGTCCAATAGGCCGAGGACTCGGGTCTACCCATTCTCTCTGGACTCTCTACACCACAGGAGAATAGGAACATTCAGATAAGCCAGTGTTCATATTCCTCCAATTTTGTCATCCATGACATCTTTCAAAACAGCAGCATTTATGAACTGATTGAAAAATAGATTTCTTTTTATCATACTGCTTTAAATATATTTTACTTTACTTAATCAAAATAAATATATTTATTTTTGCCTTAAAGCAATGGTGGGCAATCTTTTTCTTGGTATATGGAAGTGGCAAAGAAACTTCTTCAGAAAAGCTTAGGCCTGAATTTTCTTCCTTTTAATTTTTTTTAAAATTAATTAGGAGCATTGTTTCTAAGTGAAGATTTTCTTAAGACTGTTGTGGCCCGCTGGCAGCTAGCAGAGCTGGCAGCAGAGTTGGACAGTGAGGAGGAACATGGGTCAATTCTGGAGCCTGAGGAAGGCTTGGATGAGGGCTCTGTGTCAGAGAGATGGGGCCAGGGCAGTCTGGCAGTCATCAGCTGCCTTCGGAGTCAGACAGCAGTGAGGTGGGGGAGCAGCTGGAGCTGGTTCCCAGCCTGTGTATTCGCAGAGCTGCCAAAGGAAAAGAACAATTACGAACTAAGGGTCAATATGGGAGTAAGGCCACAGGTGGATGGTAAATGGCCACTCCCATAGGGATTAAAAGAGGGGCAAAAGGGGAGGGGGCTTTTGCAGGAAACAATTTATTCATTGCAGCAATGTGAAGATCTCTCTGTGCATCTCAGAGACACTGTGCCAAGCCCTTCCTTGTCAGCACTGTGTTTGAAAATATTTACTTGGCAGTTCTCCAAGCTAGATAAGGTCTATGTTCCTAATTACACCCTTGAAAGACTGTTTGCCAGGCCTTTGGCTGAATGTGAATACAAGAAATTATTATTTATTTTTGTTGTATCAGTTAGACTTGATCATATTTCACTGAGTTTTTCTTTAATTTTTGTTGCTATATGCCTTCTTGCGTTAAGCATCCCCTAGCTGGGCATTTGGGTAGATAGAATCTGGTTTTCTTTCTCTCTCTTTCTCTCTCTCTTGTCAATATATCAATTTATGTAGCAACCCAATTCACAACTACAAATCTGGGCTTTGCATATAGGATTAAAAGCAAACAAAAACAATGAAATAATAACTCAAATCTTAAAAAGCATAGCATCCTATTGACAAGCTCATCCAACTTCCAGACCCAATAATCAAAGGAATATCCAGGTTTTCAGGAATTTACCCAATGCTAGCAGGATCAGTTAGTGTTTTCACTAGGAAACCATCATAGTTACTATGGGAAGTGAAAAGAAATATTCCTGAAAAATGACTACTTTTGAATTCTTACCAAGAAAAATGATACAGATATTTCCTTGTAGTCACCATGCAATGAGAGCAACTCAAAGAAGACTTACTTTTCCCCGCCATCTTGACTACCTTGCTCATAGTGCAATCCACCAATGAATTACTATAATTGCAACATATTTATGTATGAATTCACTTTGATATTTCTTAGGCATTTTAGCCTAATCTTTCTCAATCTATCTGAAAGGGTTATGCATTTATGTCATTTGTTCAGAAGTATGTGTATTCCAAATTAAATCAACATGGATACACTGCCTCTCACTCTAACAGTAGTATATTAAATAAGTTATCTTTGTATTCTAGCCAACCCTGTTTTATTTGTCTTAAATCATAAGTGTATTAGACTTATTTTTTTCATTTGTTATTTAGTACAATGATTAATCAGTATCATATATTAAGAAAAATGTACATCTTATTCTTTTCCCAGTATGTTCCACTGCAAATTTTATTGAAGTTTATGATCCATATTGCTCTAGGAATGGAATACCTCAGTAGCAAACATTTCCTCCACAGGGACCTGGCTGCCCGAAATTGCATGTGAGTTCTGTAGTGTTTTCTTTTCTACTCAGAATTCAGTTTGATTTTCAGTCAGAAACTGTAAATCTTAAAAGTGGAAAACAATATTTGGGGATCAAAATCTAGTAAACATAACTATAATAAGAAATCAAGAAAAAGTGTTTTTTAAATTATTTACTGCATTTTGAATGTTTGAAAATTTAATGTAGAGTAACTACACAATTCTGTTGAGATTCTTATACTTCAAACTCCAATCTCCAAGTGTACTTTATTCATGATAGAGGAATTCCTTATAAAACTACAACATTAGGCAAAAAAATACTTCAGAGCCAAGCTTTCTCTGTAGCATGTTACCTGTATGCTGATCTAAATGCATAGTTACAGCATTTGTTTTTGTGAAAAATATAGAAAGTGTATTGCAGGGATTCTGATGTAAGGAAGGGAGGGGTGCTTTAATCTTAGTGCACCATTTTCCCAACCTTTTTTCTCTGAAACTTGAGAAATAAATATTAATGATTATAACCTAGAGGTGTCAAACTCACGGCGGCATCATGTGACATATCAGGACTTTTTTCCCCTTCACTAAACCAGGCGGGGCCAGCACATGACACATCCGGCCCACGGGCCGTGAGTTTGACATTCCTGATATAACCTCTTGGAAAATAACAGGAGAAGAAACTGAAAGGAAAGAATCAAAGCCACACACAAGATGCCATTTGTACATGAAACGTACAGCAGTAATATTTGTGGAAAGGATTTCAGTCACCTTGACTCCATCCCGATAAAAACGATTACAGGATTGTAAAGAGAAAAAAAATATTTCAAACTGGACATAAGCTACCGTAGCAGAGAAAGAATTGAACTATATTTTCCATGTCCTCAGAGGCATTAGTTCTGCTTTACATTTAAAAGTATGAGTTATTCTGTGACTCATTCAAGTGTACTCTACCTTATGAAGGAAATGATTTGGAATAGATTCAGAGAAAGACAGCAAATATGAAGATATGAAAAACAAGGCCTATGAATTTGGCCTGAAATAAATAGTAGATAAAAGGCTACAGGTTACGATAGCAACCTTCAGATACTTGAGAGAGAGACAGAAGAGATCAAAAAGTAATTTTCTTACCAAGAAGAACAGGGTTTAATTTCATACATTTTAAGTTACAGAAAGAGACATAACAGATAACTGTTAAGACAAAGATATTGACAATTATTTAGAAGGATGGTGAGCTCTCTCGATGAGATTTTCAAATAGCAGTTAGATAACATTTTCCAGTACAGCAGAATCCTGTAATCTTGGTTCCATACATTGATCAAGGGATCAATGGATCAGTTGACTACAAGGTTACTACTAGTTCTGGGATTGTATAAAGCAATAGAAGAGAGGGAAGGCAATTTAAACATCCTTTCTCCTCTGCTGCTTCTGTCCTTCCTGTCATAAGTGTAGAACTCTGGAGACTGAAGCAAAGATCATTAGATGCTGATTGATTAAACTGTTCTGATGTAGGCCTTCCCATTTTCTCTGTTGTGTATTGCACAGCCTATGCTTTTTCTCACAATAACCCTCCATGGAAAATGGAGAACAACAGTGACAATTAAATATAAGAGTGAGCAAGGACTGAATAGCATGCTACATGTAGTTTTGTAAAAATCCCACCATTTGCTTTTTTAATTTGAGGAATTTTCCATACTTGAAAATAATAGATGGTAAAGTAAACTGCAATTCTGAAAACAGCTATTTGTATCAGGAGGAGGGGAAAGAATTAAATTTATCCTATTATATGCCCATACTTTATGGCATTATCTCTGTATTTTATAACATGTATATCAAAATCAGAAACAAGTATAAAAGGGATGGAATTACAAAAACTACTCTGAGATTCCCAATAATTATAAGGACAACTAGATAATTTTACATTCTGCTTTTGTTATTATTTTTCAATGATAAACTAGGAGGTAGTGGGCAATGGAAGAATTTTTGCTTTTAAGCTACTCTAGAAGCTGAATAATCTGAAGAACAGGGGGAAATGCTTCAAAGTTGTAATACATTTCATATCATCCTTAGTCTGATATGTGTCAGAATTAGAAACAGCTTTAATTTGGATTTGGGGAAGAGAGGCTGGACTCTCAATTGATTGTGTGCCATTATTGACTCTTAGCAACCACTCAGTTCTTCTCCAGAGAGAAAGAGACTATGTAGGGAAGTCATTTTGATTCATATCATCTCTTTTCCAAAGTATACAGACATATGAAGTAATGCTACATCTTTGAGGAGCTTCTTTCTTGTAATATGAATTCATATTAACTGGCATACATTAATGGACAGGTTGCGGGATGACATGACAGTGTGTGTAGCAGACTTTGGTTTATCCAAGAAAATTTATAGTGGAGATTATTACCGGCAAGGGCGTATTGCAAAGATGCCTGTTAAATGGATTGCTATAGAAAGTCTTGCAGATCGAGTCTACACAACAAAAAGTGATGTGGTAAGTAAATGATGTTAAATGGTGTTCCAATTTAACAGTTAAGTCTGGCTCCAGGAGGAAAAATTGTCAATTTGAATTGACAGAATTCTTATTATAATATAAGAAACATACTATATAATGTGCTCCTGTTTTTCATACAGCAATATTTATACTGAGTAAGCTGGTTTGAGAATAAAAGGCTTGTTCCTATGATACTTATATTTGACCTGTTCATTTTAATAGCACATAAATTATTCAAAAAATTTCTGCAGACAACTATGCCCTAATCTATATCACTTTCTTCAAATTTTACAAAATATTGTATTCGTTGCTCTGAATCTTCCTTCAATTTTCTAACAAGGATTAGTTATTTAACATTATAATGTTAAAGAAAAAAAGTTCAAACTAGTTTACTTTTAAATAATACTAGTATGCCTTTTTTAAAAAAAAAGGTACGATGAAGCATAGTGATAAAAGTAATTGTTTAATAATACAGTATCAATGTATCAAGCAGTTAATTACATGATTACAATACAGAAAAATTGGGCATCCTATCCCTAAGCTTATTTGTCAAATAAAACTAGGGGTGCCACATATAAAATTATTCCTTTAAAATGTGGTAAACATAGTCTAGATATCTGTGAGAAGAAATTCAATGTAATTTTTAAAAAATGGCTGGCTCTACTTTTTTAAACGAAGCACAGCCAGTTCCAACTAGCAGTGATTCTCTATTTCCAAGCCTCATTAACTGAGAAACTTTCAGTCTCAGATGCCAGAAATTAAATTGGTATGTTTCTGCATATCAACATTCTACCTCTAGTATTAAAGTGTACTTTTTGTCAAAGAATTATTAGTTAGAATTACAATCCTAAAACATTAGAACTGAAAATTAAATATCTTGTTCAGTTTCAATATTTACTATTTACACTTTTTATGTAATAAAAAATGTTATTTGCAATCAGGTGAAATTACTGGGAATACAATATCACCAATATGATTTTCAACAATGCAATAGAAAACGCAGCATCAAAAAACATTCTCAATATATTTAGTGGGACTTATTCTCCAAAAAGTGTCCATAGACAAGATAATTTAATTGTCATTAAATTAATTTTTCTAAAATGCTGTTTAAGTAAGTTATTCCTCTATTTTCTTTTCCTGTAGTGGGCGTTTGGTGTTACAATGTGGGAGATAGCAACTCGAGGAATGACTCCATACCCAGGAGTGCAGAACCACGAAATCTATGATTACCTACTTCATGGGCAGAGACTAAAGCAGCCAGAGGGCTGTTTAGATGATTTGTAAGTATTTTGTAATTGTGATAATAACAAAGCATAGTTATAGTGATTAAATACATGGCTTGCTTATGGCAGTAATTATATTTGCAGCTTGGAAATATGGAAACCAAGAGGTAGTTTTTCTTTGCTTTAATAGGCTGTTCTTGCTAATGCCCGTAGACTATAAACAATTGCTGTGATAAAATAAAACAACTAAAATTAGCTAATTGCAGCCACTACATAAAAGGAGGGCTGGGTTTGAGAAACTGGTCTCCTTGAAAGATTCTCATCTTGACTCTCTTTTTCCAACTCACTTTAAACAAACCCGATGTTTCACCTCCACCTAGTTCAGGACACTAATATTAAAAATCCACAGCAAAAACAAATCAGGGTGAAGATCTAAAAGCACAAAACATGATTAAAGTCAAACCAAAACCCTTAATTGCTTGGCATTAAAGAGTTGCTTGTGATGGGTGGCAAATAAATTTAATTAATAAATAGATTACAAAGGTAACATATATTCTCAGGCCAATCTTTCTAGAGACAGGCTTCATCTCACCCAGCAATGATACCTGGATTATGACTGTAAGGTTAACAGGCTATATGGTAAGAAATGCCCCAAATCACTTGAATATCAGCTCCTGTCTCTGCTTGGACAGAACCATCTAGGCACTTTTACTGGATTGCCTCTTGTACCAAGGCTCTGATTTAATATTGCCTCCTCCTCCTCACTAAATGCATGCATTGACCTCAAATAGATGTTACCTATTTTCTACTGGTGGATTAATCTATAAAATGTAACATAAAATGCCCCTTTATCACAAGGACACAGCTTTAAAGAGTAAAGTCCCCCCCCCCAAATAACTCTTCCAGGATGGCTGTTCCTAGTCCATTAAAATGTTCTAGGTTTAGTGTTGTCTTAAATTTAGAGATAGGTATTTGGTTTAATTATATTAGTAGTGTAAAGCAGCAGAGACTGACTACTGAAAATCATATCTAGGAAGGCCAGCAAATCTAATTGCCTATCTACCTATATAACATAATTTTAAGGCTGAGTATTACCTGCTTATAGCCCATCATAAGCACTACATTCCATGAAAAGCCATAACACAGCAATTTCCAAAGAATTAGTCAATTAAATAATGTTAAATTACTTTCTCTCCACCAATCTGGGCTGAAGCAGAATTAAGCCATATCTGCTCCTTTGTTTTCTGAATGGATTTTTATAGGAAGGAGGCTTAATTTCACATCCACACACACCAGCCACTTTCCACTCGATCTATTTCACTTAGGAAGCATGAAGGAGGTAGTCAGCAACAACAAAACTAACTCAATATCTTCCAAATGGGATAGGCACAGACCCGGAGTGGGTGTGGGGGGAGAGAGAGAGAAAGGGATTCTTGCTCCAGGCTACTTTAAAATGCTTTAAAGCTCAGTTCAGCTCCAGCAACACTTCCTGGAACTACTTCTCCTTGTAGCACTGAGATCCTTGGCTTATATTTTGACATCCAGCATTCTTGGATTTCAAGAGTGCAGCTGGAAAAGCAGCGCTGGATTTTAAAAAGCAAGCAGTTCAGTACTACAAGAAGTGCCAATGAATTAGTCAATTAAATAATTAAACCATAACTGCTCCTTTATTTTCTGAATGGATTTTAGAGGAAGAAGGCTTAATTTACACACACACACACACACATACGCCATTTCCCATTCGATCTACCTCATTTAGGAAGCATGGAGGACGTAGTCAGGAACAACAAAATTAACTCAATATCTTCCAAATGGGATAGGCGCAGAGGGGCGTGGGGAGGAGAGAAAGAGATTCTCGCTCCAGGCTTAAAGCCCAGCAGCTCCAGCAACATATCTTCAGCCTCATCAGAGGCGAGTGGCCTGGAGGAGAAGAGGCGGGGCCAGCCAGGGGCATGATTTGCTGGTTCTCTGAACTGGGCAGAATCTGAACATCTGGTTCTATAGAACTGGTGGGAACCGGTAGAATCCCATTCCTACAGTTGTTGTGTTCAGCCCCCATGTATTTTGGGTTAATCATATTTACAATTTACAAATTGTTTTTAAAGGCAGTTCTTACATATAACTCATTGTGATATGCTGAACTGATTTAATATTTTTACAATTAGGCAAAGAAGTTATGATTCAAAATAAGCCAGGTTTGTCATTATTGACATGTTCAATTTGAAATGGATTAAAACAAAATTATGTTATCCATTCAATTGCAATACATTATTCCCAAAGGTAGTTTTCTTGTCCTCAAAGGATTAACTCTGTCGCCTTTCTATTTTTAACATTACCGGGTACCCTAACACAGATCAACCCATTGTTTATACGACATTCACAAATGAGTGTCTGCCTTTCTTTTCCCTTAATAATTAATTATCCAGCTTCCTTCTTCATGGCACATTTCTCATCATTTCAGATATGAAATCATGTATTCCTGTTGGAGGGCAGATCCTGTGGACCGACCAACCTTCTCAGAACTTAAGCTTCACCTGGAGAAAATATTGGAAAGCTTACCTGCTCTGAGTGAACCAAGCAGTGTAATTTATATTAACACAAACTTGCAGGAAGAGAATGCAAAAGAGCTAATGGAAGATGACGAGTTTCCTCAAATAGACACAGTCCTTGATCCAAATGAAATCATACAAGCTTGTTCCCAGAAACCGGAGCCTACAGTAGTCACTGTGGATATCCATGAAAGCGGTGGAACAGGGTATAGATACATTTTAAGTGGAGTCAATGACGAGCACCAGGCCAATCTGGTAAGAACAGAGGAGGAAAATATGTCATTGCTTCAGCCCACTCACTTGCAGAATGGGAGGCAATGGTCTCAAGCCAGCACACTCCCTGTAGGAAGTGCATTGGCTAATGAACTGCACTTTGCAGATGATTCTTTGGAGGAGTCTGAAATTCTACTGTGAAGAAAAACGAGCATTCTCTAATGAACGGCAGGTCAGAGACCCTTCTGAGCTAGAAGTGCTCTAAATAGCATTGGACGTTCTCATCACGGAAAGCCATTCCTGTGTAGCATGCTCTCCACTCTTTGTATAGCGGATAACTTTAGAAGAAACATTTGTATCTTTATAGAAATTATATTTTAATAAACAATGTGGTAATGGTCTGTTTTATTTATTTTGAACACAAGTTTAACATTTTTGATCTCTTTCCTATAACAGGTTCTGTCATGGATGGTTTGTCAATAGATTTTCTTCTGACTCCTTCACAACTTACAGTAGATATTGACACAGACACAAACATATATACGATACATACATACACATAATTTCTGGCCATTTTTTTCCATTGAAAAATATGCCCATTCTCTTTTCGTCAGCACTTTACACAATATATACACCACGCGCACACACACAGAATTTCCCCCTGAAAACCAGAACTGCCAAGTCTGCACTCTTATTGCCTAGCGAAGAAGGCTTAGATGTCATTTGAGAGAAAAGAGCTTTCTGACTGTGGGTCAGGAACTGAGAGAACAGTTTAGAGGGAGGATTAAACGTGGTCTATCTGTGCTGCCACCTATTTCTGAATCTGTACACAATGCAAATTTTTAAAAAGTATGATATCTAGTGTCATGTCTCCAGGACGTGCTGGAGCCGTGACACCACGCATTGTACCATGTCAGCCTATGCTATCGAGGGGGGAAGTGCTGTTAATCACCCGACCTGGGGAGTCGACTGTTTCAACGGAGATAACAAACCATGCTGACATCACACGCTGAGCTGTTACAGCCTGTGGGGGGTTGTAGACAAAGAGATTTAGATACTGCCTGTTGAACTAATGATCTCGAGAGGGGTGACGGGTCACTAAATATCTGTAAATCCAATGAGAGAATATGATATGTGTACACATGTGGTAAATAGGGGTGGGTTATTGATGGATAAAAGCATGGTGTATAGGGTGTTACATGGTGATTGGATGTGATGCAGTAGCGCTCACCGGATGGTGGATAAACTCAGTAAGTTGTTAACTAGTGTATAAATACACCTCTGGCTGCGAGGCGCACCAGAGCTGATTTTAAGTTCCTCATGGTTACTCGGTGTTGCCTGAATCTGGAGCATTGTGTGGGCGAATAAAGACTCATTTGCTCATTACCTTGAGACGTTTATTTTCCTTCCTGTCTGGATTTCGGTGAAACAGCTGAGATCTAGTTTGACCTTCAATTCCTGCTACTTGGAAAAGGCAAGGAATATATTTTATTATAAAAATATTTCTGAGGACACATCATATTCTATTTTGCATTTTTCCCTAAATATCTGGCCTATCCTTCTAGTAGAAAATTCAGTATTTTGCACCATCTTGAAATGGAACTATTTCTAACACCAAGAATAGAGCAGCACTTTATCTTCTCAGTTAAATTAAAAATTGTAAAAATAAAGTCATGTTAAATGTTTTACCAGCCTTTCCGACAGCTTTCCTGTGAAAGTTGGTGTTCATCAAGGTTCAACATTATCACCATTGTTGTTCATTCTCATCATGAATACTATCACAAAAGAACCGCAGCATGCCATCCCCTGGACTTTGCAATATGTGCAGACATGGACCTTAACTTATTTGGCCTATGCCTCAACATGAAGAAGACTCAATAGAGAGCAGCCCGAGCACTTCCACTATACAAGTCAGCAGTGAAGATCTAGTGAAGACCGACACCGTCAATTACTTAGAATCTCATCTACAAAGTGATGGCAGCATTAATGACGAAATGCATGCAAGCGTGAAGAAAGCATGGCTACAGTGGAAGGGTGCTCAGTGATTGAAGCATGCCAATCAAATAATGGTATGCCCAGTAGCTTTATATGGGGCTAGCCAATCACCAATCACCAAATGCATTGACTGCAATTTACACGTCATAGAGATGTGCATACTTCACTGGTCATTAGGTGTTTCTCCACCATGTCAGCAATGTCACAGTATGGCAGCAAATGGACATTGCACCAATATCAGAGAAAATGTGGAAGAAAGATCTATAGTTGTATGGCGATGTCCTACGAGCAACACCCCACACAGTTGCCTGCATCACCTTTCACTCTAACACAGATGGCAAGTGCCCATGTGGAAGGCCGAAGCAAAGATGGCAAGGCACAATACAGACATGAAAATTGGATATGTTTGATCATGCAAGGTGGCATTCATTGAATCCCAAAAGTGGACTCTGCACCTAGGAAGTAATACTAGGAAGATGATAATAAGTGAGATACACCGATCATTTTCATCTTGGCACTTTAATCTAGCTGAGTAGGCATGACACAAGTGTTAATTGAACAGCTGTGGATTACAATTCCTGTCACCATTTGGGAAAAACTAACGTCAAGAAGCAAGAAATTGTTGTGTCACATTCAAATCAGCAAATCAAGTAGCTTTATAAAGGGCTTTTTGGGGACAGTCTGGCTTGAGAAAATTTTCAGAAGTAGTTTGGCCTGAGAGAGATACTGGGCCAAGGTCAAGCTGGTTTATACCCAAGGCAAGACTAGAATTCAGTTTCCCAGTTTCTTGCCTGATGCCTTAACACTACAGCAAACTGGCGGTCTTAGTCTTTCTTGATCTAGGTTGTGAAGAATATTTCTGCAAATTTTAAGAAGATAGTCTGCAGTGTTAAACATTAAAAGGAAATTAAATTAAGTTAAATTAAAAGAAAATTGATAAATCAGGAGAATGACCCGGGAAATGTAAAGAAAAGACAACGAAACAAATAGCTTTCTGTCGGTATGGTCTCTGGTGATGAGCCGAAAGACAGGACAAAGAAAGCAGTCTGCTTTCTCCCTTTAATTGGGGCTTAACAGGGTGTTGTAATACAAAGATATACATTATTCCCTGCCTTGGATAAGGAGAGAGCCGTGGTGTAGTTGGCAATTACAACTGCCTCACATGTAAACTTCCCTGGTTCATCACAGTAAGGGTATGGCTAGCTGAAGAGAGCTAACTAGCTGGAAAATAGATCAACTAGTTCCCTTATTTATTATTTAAAATTATCAGCTTAAAAAAACCTTACATACACACACACACATATATATATATACATATACATATATATGTATAATATATAATACAAAGTATATATATATATATATATTTACCAGGGTTAAAATAAGGTATTTCTTCTTGTTGTCTTGCAAAAACAAAAAACCCATTTTTGAATTTTTTGCTAACACTAGAATGGAAAAAAAATGATTTTTTAATGTATTTGCTTATAAGTAATAGATGGAATTTGGTATGAAGAGAATCTGTTTATAACCTTATATAGAGGTGAAGAATTATTAATTTTTTATATTAAAGTGATGAAGATTGAAAATAATTTCTTAATGTATTTTTTTTTCTTCATTGTATTCTTTCTTTTTTCTTTTCCTGCATTTTTTATTCTTTTGTTCCATTCTCTTTTTCTAAGCTTAGTTTGTATAGTTTTTCCTATTGTAATTAAAAATGGTTAATAAAATAAATATATTAAAAAGTTATTAAAATGTATAGTATGGGTTGGGGTTTTTTGGATTTAGATTTTGGATTTGGAGTTAGATTTTGGACTAACAGTCAGCCTGAAAAAAACACAAGTCATGGGTGGATTCACCTCCCTGTATTACAATCTCTGCACAAGAACTGGATGTCGTCCATGACTTTGTGCACTTAGGCTCAACTATCTCCAACACTCTCTCTTTAGATACTGAGCTTAATAGACGTATTGGTAAAGCGGCTACCACATTTTCCAGACTTACAAAGAGAGTATGGCTTAATAAGAGGCTGACAGAATATACAAAAATTCAGGTCTATAGAGCCTGTGTCTTGAGCACACTCTTGTAGTGCAGCGAGTCTTGGATCCTTTACGCATGGCAGGAGAGAAAGTTGAACACTTTTCATATGCGCCATCTCCGACATATTCTTGGCATCATCTGGCATGACAAAGTTCCAAATAGCACAGTCTTGGAATGTGCTGGAATTTCTAGCATGTATATATTATTGAAACAGCGACGTCTATGCTGGCTTGAGCATGTCATGAGGATGGCTGATGGGTGGATTCCAAAGACCTCCTGTATGGAGAATTAGCACAGAGAAAGCACCCTAGAGGGAGACCACAGCTGCAATATAAGGATATCTGCAAGAGGGATCCAAAGGTCTTGGGAATGGACATTATGGCCTCTGATTGTTCAGCTTGGAGGCTAAAGATGCAGCATGGTCTTCTCCAATTTGAAGAGACACTCATTCAGCAGGCTGAAGCAAAGAAGTAGTCCCAGAACCAGCGAAATCTGGACAGGGGACAGATTGTATCTGTCCTCAGTGTGGAAGGGATTGCCACTCAAATTGGCCTTTTTAGCCACACTAGATGCTATTTTAGGACCTCTTTTCAGAGCACGGTAGCATAGTCTTTTGAGACTGAAGGATGCCAAAGAAGATGGGTTGGGTTTTATTTGTAAAACAAATATGTTGTGAAATAACAGAGATACACTTTTTCCATAGTCTTTAGTGGGGGAAATGGAACACTGTGACTATGTATATTTAGTTTCTTTTCTTACTGTTGCCATGGGGTAAAGTAATTACACAGTAGATGGTGCTAGAGTTAAGGATAAATTCCTACTGCTTGTATTGCATAAGAGAGTACTGTACCTAATCTGACATTTAGAATCTGATTTTGGGGGAATGCTATTGTTTAACAGAAGCAAATTATCAACACAGCTAAATGATCTTTTGATTTTGATATTAAATTACCCCTAGTCTTTTTGTTGTTGTTATTGAATATAAAATATATATGTTGTATGAGAATCACAGGAAGAATTTGAGGTGGGGTCTCTTTTCTAGTGTGCAAAAACATTCCACCATAGTAGAATACAGCAATAAATTGCTCAGGACTGAATATCAATCTGAACAGTTTATTATTTTATCCCTGTGAAATTAGAGCCAGCATGAAGATATTTTTTTCAACTAGTTTTCAATAGTTAAGGACAACAGTGGGATAAAAGCCCTGTCCTCTGATGCACAATAAAAAGAGGTGGAGGTTCAATCACATAGTTGTGGTGGATATCTCGACTGTTTTTTTACCAACCTCCTATGAACCCCTTTGTAATTTTGGTTGACTGGTTGAGGGCATGTGGAGAAGGAAAATTGTGATTTCTGGAAATAGGTCTGTAGATGTAATGGGAAATTGGAATAACTTTTAACAACAGGAGGAAGAGCCATAGCTAGGGCAATGGTCAAATGAAAACAAAAATCTGGGGGCAGAAATGTAATTTAAGTAAGTGTCTCAGTCACGACCACCTTAGTTTTCACAAAGATACATTAAAGGGAGGAAGGGAAGGACATTCAGACTTGCAGGATTCTGTTACCCTAACCCTATAATGAAGAAATATTAGCATTCATAACTCTGGCATCCTAGTCTAGTCTACCTTGAAGAACTGACAAGGGGTATGAACGCTAAACAGAAGTTGTCACTTATTTCCTTAATAGCCTGCATTGCTTTACTGTGTTCTGCATTAGAATCTATTTTTTGTTCAGTTGTCTTCTATAGTACTACATTCTCAGTTTCTTAGAGCCAATTCCTCGTCATATGCAACTTTCTTTTTATAGTTTTACCAATTGCTGGTCCACATCTACATACAATTCAAAATGCTGAACAATATAAGAAACCTAGTTTTCAGATGCCCCCCCCCCGCCCCCCGCCAGTCCATTCCAGTCTCCCAAGCCATTGTATACCTGTATGTCTATCTCTCTCCAGTGTCCTTATTTTATCCTCCACATCTTTTTGAAATAGATAAAGCTGAGAGAAATATTTTTTTTAAAAAAAGATTAATGGGCAAATCAACATTCAATTAAATTTCAAACGCTTTTATAAGCATCTTCTAGAGCAGTGGTCTTCAAACTTGACAGCTTTAAGATTTGTGGACTTCAACCCCCAGAATTCCTCCTCCAGTCATGTTAGCTCAGGAATTCTGGGAGTTGAAGTCCACAAGTCTTAAACTTGCTAAGTTTGAAGACCCTTGTTCTAGAGCAAATAGGTTCTGGAAGGTGGTAGATTTGGGATTGGAAAGGATTCTATGCTTCTTCAATAAAAATCACCAACCCCTTAAGCATGCTTGCATAGAATTGTTTCCAGTTTTGCTTTGCTTTTTTTTTTTTTTTAAACATCAGCAACTTTTCCTTTAAGCCATTCTGCTGAAATAACAAAAGTCCCACAATTGTACAGTAGCAAACTATTTTGCTAGGCTGTTTGTTATTACTGAGTTCATTATTTAGTACCAAGTAGAAATTAAATGAATATTATGATAATAACCTGAGTAAAGGGACAAATTTAATGACCGTTTAAGATGCCAGTAAAGCGGTCATGAGGGGCTATTTGATACAATCGTCTAGAGAAAGAAAGAAAAGATCCCGGGAGAAGATGCAAAAGCTCTTGGATGAAATCAGAAAGAAAGACATGGAACTGCAAAAGACACCCATGCTTCCCCCCTCCTCCCATCCCGTCTCCTGGTTTGCCCCAATAAATTATTACAACGACTCCTTGGGCAGGAGAGGACATGCCAAAAACTCTTTAAGTAATACTATAGTCCCAAGCTGCTCAGCAGCAGGCTGCGCGGGAGATGCGTCCGCTCGCCCTGGCCTGGAGCTGCTTGTTGGAGAGAAAAGCAGCACTTCCAGCAAGCCAGCCCCTTCGAGAGGCAGCGGTCGCAGGTATGAACTTTAAAAGGGGGGGGGGAGCGGGAGCAACTCCCCCTCCCCCGAGGGACCCGTTCTGCAGCCAAGGTCGGCGGCGTCTCCGAGGAGCTCGCTGGGAAAAGCTGCCGCGCCCCTTTAGCTGCTGCTCCCTCTCCTCTCATCTCCTGGCTGGGCAGGAGAGCTCAGCCTCCGCCGCTGGGCTGGGCGAGCGGCAGGTCGTGCGGAGAAGCCCTCGCTTCACTTTCTCCACTTTGCTGCCCGGTCACCGCAACAGGATAGCAGCGCACAGCCATGATTTTTGCACGACGATGCAGTCTCAGCAGCCTGGTCCTCGTTTTATGCCTAGCGGCCGGTCAAGAGTTGCAGGCTTCTCAGGTAAGGGCTGTGGGCTGGGGGGGGGGGGTTCTTCTCAGTCACGCGTCCCTTGTTTCCCACTAGGGGTATAGAACGTGATGCCATATCTTGTTTTCTGCATGGAACTGCGAGAGGGGCTTTTTTACAAGAATTCAAACCTGTCTCCTCTTTTACCTGTTCTTTGTCTTTTTATTTGTTTGTTCGCTGGTTGGTTGGTTTGTTTGTTTTTTGGCCAAGGCAATTAGGCAAATGTAAAAAGTGACTGGCCTAAGTTATCCTTTAGTACAGCCCCATTTCAGGTCAAAGCAGGAAGGGAGCCAGATGCTTCCAAGACAAGAGGGAGCCCGGCTCAAGCCCAGCATTTCTCAACCTTGGTAGCTTAAAGATGTATGGACGTCAGCTCCCAAAATGCCCCAGCCGGCCAATAACAGAATAACAATGTTGGAAGGGACCTTGGAGGTCCTTTAGTCCAACCCCCTGCTCCATCAGACAAATGGTTCTCTTCTTTATGGCAGCCCTCAGATAACTGCTATCATGTCACCCCTAGTCCTGCTTTTTAATTAACCAGACCTACCCAATTCCTGAAACTGTTCTTCATATGTTTCAGCCTCCAGTCCCCTAATCATCTTTGTTGCTCTTCTCTGCACTCCTTCTAGAGTCTCAACATCTCAATATCATGATGACCAAAACTGGATCCAGTGTTCCAATGTGATCTTATCATGGCATTATAAAGTGGTACTAATACTTCATGTGATCTTGATTCTATTCCTCTGTTAATGCAGCTTGGGACTACATTGGCTTTTTTGGCAGCTGCATAACACTGCTGGCTACTAGCATTCTAAGATCCCTCTCATAATTACTACTATTGAGCCAGGTACCACCTATTCTATACTTGTGCGTTTAGTTTTTCTTGCCTAAAGTTACTTTTCTCACCATTGAATTCCATTTTGTTAGATAGGGCCCAGTGTTCAAGTTTATCAAGATCCCTTTGTATGTTGAGCCTATCTTCTGAGTGTCATGCCAACTTGGTGTTATCTGCAAATTTGATGAGTTCCCCTTCCCCTCATTGAATCATTGGTGAACTCCCTGCCTGTTATAGAGCGACGGTGCTAGTTTGGATAAAGGATTGGATTAAATTGGAAAATAAAAGAGTTTTAACATTGGAAGGTCACGATTTACAAATAGGGTGGCATGCCTTCTTGTGGAATCCGAACACTAAAAGTCATACATATTTTCATAGACACACCCTGCGTAAATCTTTGATAAAAACTTGGTCAGGTATTAGGAGAAATCATTATATTAAAATCCCGACAAGATTATCAACAATGGAGGCAATGTTTTATCCTAATACAATGGATATTAGTAAAAAGCTTAAATATCATCAAATTTTAGATAATGAAGGAAAACTTAAATCGATCCAAGAATTAGAAGCTCAAGGACTATCTATCGACCGTTGGTCCTATCTCCAAGTAGCAATGAGATGACAGGGATTCAAAAGAATTTGGATTAGAAATAAAAAAATACACAATTGGATAAAATACTCGTGGGTCCAGAAAAAAACATGATATCCGAATTATATAATTATCTATTAGAATATGACCTAGCCGAGGAAATTGTGAAAGGACCAATGATTTTTAGACAAAAAATTTGACCATAATATAGATTTAGATGATTGGGAAAAGATTTGGCAAAGGAACCTCACATTAACAAAATCAGTATCCTATAAAGAAAATTTATACAAAATGTTGTATAGATGGCATCTGGCACCCTCTAGACTGGCAAAAATGTATCCAACAGCAAACCCAACCTTCTGGAAATGTAAGGGAAACCATGATACCATGATTCCATCTCTGGTGGAAATGTCCAGAAGTTAAAAAAATTCTGAATCAGGATTAAGTCATAGACAGAAGAAATAATCCAGGATGGATTGGAGTGGAAACCTGAATTGTTTCTCCTGGATATAATTAAAGGGGATTATTCACTTAAAGTAAGGTATCTGATTATTCACATCTTACGGCGGCACAAATCTCACTGGCATACTACTGGAAAACACCTAATTTACCACCTATATATTTCGTTATTCAGAAAATATATGAATGCGCTGAAATGGAAAGGCTTACATTTAAATTAAAAGAGAAAGATGATAGGAATATTATCAGATCTGGGATAAATGGTATGAGTGGATAGATCGTAAAGAAAAACAATGTATAAAATAAAAAGAAATAAGGACTTTAAGAAATATACTACCATATATAGGTTAAGGGACAGGAAATCATAGAGCATGAGCTTTTATTCCTCTCTTATTTTGATTAAGACAAATAAATGATTTATTTATAAAATTATATAATTATAATCCAGAAGTAAGAATAGGTTAATACGTAATATATACTGTATTATTAACATAGGTATTTTACAAGGGATAGAAAGTAACTGCCACTTGATAATCTAGATGGAATATTTAAATCACTATCAAACTGTAGTAGAGGAAAACATGATTGGTTGCACTATAGAATTTGGCTTGATGTTTGTTTGTACAATTTTGTATTTTTTACCTTTGTATTTGTATATTTTAATCTTTTGTATTTAATATAGTTTTTAAAAATTAAAAAAAATGAAATCATTGGTGAAGATATTTTCATCCTGATGAAGATATTTTTAAGTTCAGAGTGAGGTCCTTTAAGAAAAGGCACAAAACAGAAGTGGTAGAAGATGCAATGATAGACTGGCATCTAAAACAGCAAGTCATAAATTTGATCAATAATATTGATACAATCATTTTTATTTTATTAGGGAAACCATGAAAAGTAGCCTTGCCATCACAGATATCTTAGTTCCATGAATGCTAGCCCAGAGAAAGAAATGTGTACAGCTCCAGACATGCTGGGTTTGCGATTAGTTTCACAGTTGAATTATCAGGTACTATCAGGCAGCTACTTGCAACAGAAATTGCAGTTTTTGTGTATTTTTTGTTCATTATGTATCTACAATCCCTTGTTAGACTAGAAAATAAAATCAAATTTTGCTCACAAATACCTGAACAAATCACTCACATTACCACATATTTGGTGATTTCAAATCACTTTGCTAGTATACTAAAAGCAAATTATTCAGTGTAACAAAGTTTACTGTGTTTAAGTGTATCACAACAGTTTAAGTTAAACATAATCCTGTCACAACAAGGTTTTATAACAATAGACTGTGTGACTTCTGCCTTTCTTGGAAACTGCTGCATACCACACACAAGCATTTTGGAAAGGAAAAAGCCTTGCTAACTATTTCCTAAGTCTGGCATAAATTTAAATTCTGCAATTTTTAACAAGAAAAGTCACATATAATGTCTGACTCCAGCTCCCAATATTAGCACTGACTTTTGAGTAACGGTAAAACTAATTCACCCAAAAAATCTGTTTTATAGCATCTTTATCTGTCTCTTGCAGCTAAATCATTTTACACAAGTTCTTTAATGCCTGGATGCAATTGTGTGCATGTATGAATATATTTGTTGAGTGATAAACATGCAAAAATAAATCTATACACTGTTATTGTAGATGGAAAGGGTAGAACTACAGTTAAAATGCAATTAGGAATATCGGTACAGAGATAATATTTCAATGCTATAGTTATCATTGCTTTGAGAACAATGCAGCCTCTTAACATGAAAGGGCTTTCTTGGCTGCTTTCTCTGCACATATCTCAAGGCCAAAGTACAAAGGAATGAACATCTTGGTCCAGGACAGAAATGCAAAGTTGTGCAGTGATAGTAGCTGTTCAGTGGAATTCAGCCCTATGTCTTTGCATTTAATTGGCTGGCCAGTCAATGACGACAACTTTTCTAAAATGTCATTCAAAAAGGCTTCTGCATTTTCCAGCTGATCATTATGACATCCAAAGTAGAAGTCTGCTCATTCCTGTTTCTTCATGAGGCTCTCAGGATTCAGTAGATCCTGATTTGACCTGAACTATCCAGAAAGTTCAATCAAAGGTTTGGTTTTGGTTGTCCTACTCCGTTTTTCAGGAGTCAGTTCACTGTCAGCTTCTCCAGCCTGATCTCCGCTGTAGACTGCAACTCCTAGAATTCTCATTTCGCATTTTACTGGCTCTGTGGCAGAAAATTCTGGGATTCATCTCAACACAGCTGGAGAGTGTTGACCAGATTGAGTCAGGCTGCCTTAAGGACAAGACACATGAGGACAAGATAGTTCCAAGGATCTATTATTGTCTGCCCGGGATATTAATGAGTCAAGTGAAAACCTAACAAAACTTCATTTGCTATATATAGAAATGACAGTTGTACCTTATCTATCCTATTGTTTCTTGGCAGTTTCAGTTAGAACAAATTATAATCTATTATATAACCCCAGAGAAATTGTGTAGGACAGCGACCCCTAATCTTTTGGACACCAGGGACTGGGGGAACATGGTTTTGCACGCTACCTAGATCCCGCACATGTGCAGATGAAGTTTAATTTGCTTGCATGGCCCAGTTCCTAATGGATCATGGACAAAGGCATTTCAAATGTATATTGGAAATGTGAACAACAAGAAGGGACATTTTATCATGCTTAGTAGACATGTAAACAAGCTAGGAAATTTTGGATTCAAATATATATATTAATTTGGAGGATTTTAAAAATTGCTCTACAACAGATCAAAAGTCTTTCTCTTCAGGCAAATCGTTGGGGAAAAAGTAATGAAACTTTATTTTTGTACATGATAACACCAGCCAGATTATTGAATGCACAAAGATGGAAAGACCTACTACAGAGGAATGGTTGGTGCAGATGATGGAACTTGCTGAGAGGGACAAAACAATTTCTTTATCAGAGACAATATCTATGTTTATTGATGACTGGAAACTCCTTGTGAACTATGCATAAAAGAGAAAACATTCTTATGATTTATGGTTTTGATAATTAGACAGGATAGAATATGGAAAGAAGAGAGTCAGGGATTTTACAGAAAGAAGTAAGTTTAATTCTGTTTATAACAGCTGTGAAAAAGATTGGAAGCTACTTCTTTATGTTCTTTTTCTTTCTTTTTCTATTTTTTTATTTCATTCTTGCATTTGCAAGTTTTCTATTTGGGTTTTGGTTTTTTTTTGCTTATTTTATGTTAGTGGTTTTAATCTTTGTTTTAAATTCTATTCTACTATATAGCAGTGATAAACAAAATATCATAAAACATTTGTGTCTACAATAGTATTCTTTTGACACAATGAATATCTGACACATTGGTGAGTACACTGTTTTGTGTGTGTTCATTAAGAAATGCCCAAAATTACTTTTTCAGGCTAATATCATTGTGCAATTATGATTTTCCTAGAATGGTATTGGCAACTTGTTCTACTTGCAAGAAATTAAAAGGCTACTTTTTGTCTCTTTAAGGAAATGCAGGATATAAATAATCTAGAGAAAACATTAGAATACATCATTTTCCATATCTGTCGAATGTTATGGTTTGCAAATATGACATTTTTACATGCATCATCTATGATTTTTCTTTCCCTCTCCCCATAGAACTGCATGTCAAAACATCAAGTTCTGGCTACCATCCGTCAAATGCAGCAGTTTCTCAAAGGCCAGGAAACACGGTTTGTTGAAGGACTACGCATCATGAAACACCGACTCACAAATCTGCAGAACACTGTGACTAAAGCTATCCCAGACCCACAAACTGGTAAAAAGAATACAGAGCTTCAGAGAATGGGGGCAGGAACCTAGTTCAGATTGAGCTCATGGACCAAAATGAAATTATAGGATAAGGAAGGACACTCTTGGCATCCTACATCTATGACTCATGCTTTCCTAAAGCAGCCACCTCACACTTTGGCTGGCCACACAAAACACAAAAATATAGTGTAGGTTGGTGTGGAAAATCAGATAATGGGGTTTGTTTATGGTTTAGTAGGTTGCATAATTCAAGGCAAATTAATTCTGGATTAGTATAGGATATAATTACAACTTTCTACTTTTTGTAATAATAATGCAGAAGACAGTGCCCAGTCCTCTACTCAGACTTCTGGCTGTGCTGTGCTGGCTAGGAACTATAGGTAAAATTGTCTGAAAGGTATCAGATTGGACAGTGCTGAATTATGATCACTTTGGATTTGCTGTCAAAATTTTCTGTGTGAGATCTCTACATGCTGTCATGGTTCCAAGTAATGATCCCAATCAGTTCAGGACTCTGAGGCTGTAGCTTTTCTCAAAGATCCCCTTTATTGGGCACATCATATCGGCACGTTCATGTGTGAATCCAACTCTAAATATCTCCTGCTGTTTGGTATAATTAAAAGAATAGATATTCCCCACCCACCCCAGTGTCACAGATCACGTTGACCAACCAGGTAGACGGCAGGCTTCTCAGCTGCTCCCTCCGGCTGTAATGAGCTCTCATTGAGATGACCTTGGTTCCCATGAGCCCTATTGTCTGGCACATTAGAAGAAAACATTTCATACTCCATTGGTCTCCTCCCCCCCCCCCCCCATATGTATGGCAACTAAGAAACAAAGAAAAAGAAAATATGGCTTCAGCTAAAGTCATTTCAAGAGTGGACACATGCATGGAAACATATTACAAAAGAAACAAGGGACTTAAATAATTAATCAAAAGAATTTGCGGTACAGCAAGACTTATAATCCCTTCACTCTTGACAGGTGAGACTACCCTCCTGCTTTACTGCAAGTTTTGCTCATCCATATAGATAGGTAGCAATAGGAGGAGAAAATCATTTTGCTTCCTCAAACAATATTGATCTATCCAGAGATATCTCAGAACATTCTTCAAAGGCAATTCTCAGTCATATGAGATTATACAAAGCCACATTCTTCTGAAAACAATAGGGAGTAATGCTTCAGTGTCTATTTCTTTGCACTTATATATCGGGTAAGGGAAAAACAGCCCCCCCATCACCCACAAATCCATTCCTGCACAAGTAGCATACTACTGGAACCCTCACAGAGCATGCAAAATGAACCTATTCAGTGGTACAGTCCCACAATTAAAATAATTGACCAACATGGTTCCTCCAAACAAGCATGACAGGAACTAGTTAGCTATTCACCAGCCATTCCTTTTTAAGCCAGTAATTTTATCTTTCTTAATTTTATTTTTCAGTGTAGGTAGGGCAATAGTGCCAGATGCCTTTAACCATTGTCAGGAGCATAGGACTTCTCATTGAACTTTCAATGGAATCTTTAAAGCATCAGACCAAGATCTAAGAAAACCTTTGTCTCTGGCCACGCACAGTAGTTATATTCCTGGTTAATTGAACCATGATTTTTTTCCAGATTTCTTCAATGTCCAATGAGGACAACCTATATAGATTGGGCTAAAATGTGATTGTTTATTTCAGAGCTGGATATACCAGGTAAACTCATGCATTATATCACACAAATGCAAACTTTCCCAAAAGAGTCAGCTCAAATATGTTATTTTTATTATCTATAATTTACAAAATAATTGGATTATTTCCAGCTAACTATGATGTTTGGAAATCATGAGTTGAATGTTTCTGGGAGATGCATAGTTTAATGATCTGTTCATAATTAAATTATGCAAAGTTTTAATGATATGGAGCATTCCTAAATTAATCAATTTACAGTAAATGAATTTGAGATTAGAAAGGCATGGTATGACTTGTGAGAAAGGTGATGTTTGAGTTGCATTTTAAGATTACTAAATTTCATGTACACACAGATCTCATTTGGTTAGAGATCTCTGAATGTTTGTCTTATTCTTTCTGAGACCTACTAACTATCTCTGTCTTCTGTCATACTCTGCTTACAGTGTTCTGTCCTAGATTAGAAGCTCCAGCGAATGGCAAAAAATTTGGCACAAAGAATTTGGTGGATCATGAAGTCCATTTCACCTGTGATCCTGGATTTCAGCTTGTTGGTTCCAATTCTCGAATGTGTCAACCAAATGGCAGCTGGACTGGAGAAGTTGCACAATGCAAAGGTATTGCCTTACTATTTCTTGGCTGGGGCACAGAAACCTCCCATCTATTTGTCAGAACAAATTTCTCTATGCATAGCTAGAAGAATGCCATCATAGCAATCATGCCTATATAAAAATTTGACCTAGGGCAGGGGTGTCAAACTCACATCATCACAGCATCATCACCGGATATATCACAACTGTTTTCCCCTTCACTAAAGCAGGCATGGGCGTGGCCAGCGCGTGAAGCATGCAGTCCTTGGGCCACGAGTTTGACAGCCCTGACCTAGAGGAATATCCTAAATGGAGATAAACCAACATAATATTCAAACTTCATAGACACAACTGATGCAACACTTTACATGTTCTCCTTATGTTAATAGTTAATAATATGTTAATAGCCTGGTAGAGGGGGGTGGGAACCTGATCTGCAGCTTTAGTAGGATATTAGAGAATAGTAGGGAGAAATTAAACTTATTTTAATTTCAGAATAAGGAATAGCTTAATGGCATCATTGGAAGCATCATGAGAAAGGTGATCCAATAACATACATTGCAATGAACTGTTCCATACATTCCCCTGGGTAGTTCTATTAGTTTATTCTTTCATTTTGGCAACACTGTTCATTTTAACCATTTTCCCCCCCAGATCCTATAGCCAATCAGCTGGGAGAACATCCATATACTATTTCACCTAATGATGGGATTCAAAAACTTTTACTACCGGTTCTGTGGGCGTGGCTTGGTGGGTGTGGCAGGGGAAGGATACTGTAAAATCTCCAGTCAGAGGTAGTATTTGCTGGTTCTCTGAACTACTCAAAATTTCTGCTACCGGTTCTCCAGAACTGGTCAGAACCTGCTGAATACCACCTCTGATTTCACCCTAACTTGTGTTATTCAAACATGAGAGAGTGTAATTTATACAAGTATTAGACTTGAACACAATCTGTCTCATCCCAAGATGGCAAGGAATTATGAGTGAAAAAAGACATTTGCTAAATAAGGCTATTATAACTGTTAATAGGTGCTTTTGCCAATCTAACCTAATATCAGACATAAGTGCATTGCTAATTACATCTTGGGATACCACTTATTTAAATAAATTAGCATTACATAAACTCTAGAGCCACAATTATGAAACTCCCAATAGCAATTCCTCATTAATTTAATGTTATGTTTATACTTAAAGCCTAAAATTCTGCTTCTGGTCTTTCCCTTATGTAATTAAGGGGAATAAAATGCTACAAGCTTTGGTTTCTAGATGCTTTCTTCTTTCTTTCCTTGCTCCTTAGCTTTTGACAAATGTCTATTATCCGGATGCAGTTTTTTCCTTTCTTTTGTTTCCAAGCCAGAAAAAAATCATAACTTCTTAAATTACTGTCTGTCAGACTGCCATTAAAATGCAGATGTTAAAAAAGGGAAACTGAATTTTCAGACTGGTATTAAAATGTTATTTGAATCTGTGGGTTTTTTTATCAAATCTTTTCAGATTTGCGCAAAAATCAAATAAAGTTTCACAACAAAAATGAAGCATTTTAACTAAGACAAGTGAAACCATTAAAAAAAGAGGAAAGAGTACCACGGGCATTTTTTATAGATACATAATAGAAAAGAAGACGGAGTAAGAATATAATTATCAAAAATCTTCTGAATTGTTGCTCACCTGCCTTCCTATTTTGTGTTGGAGCTACAGAATCTCAAGCCTCTTTGCATAATTTTCTTCCAATGTTCCATTGGGTTGGAATAATATAGATAGACTTCGCTATTATTGGAATTTTTTCCCTTCCTGTCAGCTTAGGAAAGGTTTTGCTCCTCTATCTTAAAATGACATCACCTCTGAACAAAACAGAGGAATTTGGAGAATTCTGAGATTTTGTAAAAACCGTGATCTGTCAGACTCCTGAATGGAAAATAACTACATGTCAACATAGTATGATAGACTTGCGGGGTCGGCATGTTGTGCAACAAGTTCACATGATACAATAAGATTGTGTGTTTGTACACATTTTAAAAACAGAGGAAAAATATTTAGACTGCCCCAAATTCATTATCTGCAGATAACAAAAAAAGAATGGAATAGCACTTTACATTAAAGAAGAGATGAAAGCAAAATTAATATTTGCCGATCCCAAAGGAAAAGTTCTGGCAATAGAAATACAGATAATCTTCAAAAAAAATCTATTGGTGGTAATTTACGCCCCTAATGCCAATCAAAAAGAATTCTATAAAGCTCTATATGCTAAAATCATTGAACTGGAAAGGAAAAATATTTGTATTATAGAGGACTTTAACACAGTAGTAGATTATCAAAAAGACTATAATGGGGGGAACTAGAAGGGAAGGGAAAAAAAGAAAAGAGAACTACCTAAAATATGTGCAGAAATGATTAAAGAATTAAATTTAATAGACGTAGGGAGAAAATTAAACCCAGATAAGAGACAATTTACTTTCTATTCAAATATCCACCAGTCATGGCCGTGCATTTATTTATTTATTTGTTTGTTTGTTTGTTTGTTTGTTTGTTTATTTGTAATATTTATATACCGCCCTTCTCCTGAAGGACTCAGGGCGGTGCACAGCCAATCACAAACCCCAATACACTATACAAAAGTTAAAAACAAATTAAATAATTTAGGCTGTCTAAAAATTATGCCCTTTCCCCATAAGTTAACTAAAACCCAAATATTAAAAACCTAATTAAAATGTAATACTAAATTAAAAATCCTATATCAGCCTAGGCCGGCCTGCTCAAAGAGCCAAGTTTTTAATGCACGTCTGAAAGCTCTCAGATCCATGTTAGTGCGTATCTCTCGAGGCAGACCATTCCAGAGGGCGGGGGCCCCCACAAAGAAGGCCCTACTCCTGGGAGCCACCAGACGACACATAGAAGCCGACAGCACCTGGAGAAGGCCCTCCCTGTGGGCACGCACAAGTCTGTTGGAGATTACCGGCAGAATGCGGTAATGATATGTCATGGATGAGTGGAGATTTAGTAGAAGAAGTGACAGAAGTAGAAATTATACCGAACTCTTGGGCAGACCACAACCCTCTTAGAATCAATTGGAAAGGTAGGAAAAAAATCAAGGAGAAGGTGGACTTTAGATTCTCAATTATTAAAGGATGAGGAATTTATAAAGAAACTTAAGGAAGAACTAACTTTCTACTTTAAAGAAAATAATAACCTAGATACAACTATCCAAAATTTATGGGACACTATGAAGGCCTCACACGGGGAATACACTGCACAAAAAAACAAAGAAAAACATGCCCAACAAAACAATTTATACCAATCAATCAAGAAACTAGAATCCAAACTACAGGACGCCTCACAAAATGTTAAATTACAAGAACAATTCATTCTCTACAAACATAAACTCAACTTAGTTGAACAGGAAATCTTGATTAGAAACTTGAAAGCAACTTAGCAAATATACTTTGAACAAGCAAACAAGCCTGGCAGATGGCTGTCTTATAAACTCAAAAGAGAAAAAGGGAAAAGAACCATCTACCAACTACAAGTTGTGAAAGTGGAAATTATCAACATACAATAGAGAAGAAAAAAGAGATTGCACATAAATATTTTGAGAAACTGTGTAAGAAAGAAAGAGTAGATGAAGATCAGATAAGGGAATATCTAAGAGAAAAAAAGAACTCGAGAAATTAATGATGACATGAAAGAATCTTTAATGATGGACATATCTATGACAGAATTAAAACAAGCAATTAGAGCCCAGAAAAGTAACAAAACCCCAAGCCCTGATGGCTCCCCAGCAGAATTTTATAGAGCAATAGAAGAACAAGTGGGACCAATAATGGTGGATTTATATAATGAGATATTATTATCTGCTAAAATGCCAGGCACGTGGAGAGAATCATTAATTTCACTAATCCCTAAGGGGGACTCAGATGCCAGAATGATACAAAATTATAGATCAATTTCCTTGCTGAACGTAGATTATAAAATATTTAGTACCATTATTGCTACTAGATTAAAGAAAATTCTCAATGATTACATACATCCAGACCAAAATGGGTTTCTCCCAAACAGACAAATTAGGAATAATTTAAAAATAATAATGGATAGTCTGGAATTTTATGAAGCCCACCCGGAGAAATAGGTGGCCCTTGTTTTCTTGGATGCTCAAAAGGCTTTTGACAACCTTAATTGGCAATTTATGATTCAGCAAATTTATGACATGAATTTTGGCACCAAATTTGAGAATATTATAACAGCAATTTATTCAGTAAAAAAAGCAAATATAAAAAGCAAGTAAAAAAAGCAAATAAATGGAGAAAATACCCAACCTTTAAATATAGAGAAAGGAGTCTGACAAGGTTGTCTGCTGTTCCCTCTGCTCTCTCTATTAGAATGAGTGAAGCAAAATTCCGAAATAAAAGGATTGAAAACTAGAAATGAAGAATATAAATTGCAAGCATTTGCAGATAATATATCTTTTATTATTGAAGACCCAATAGAAAAAGGACAAATATTAATTAAGGAATTAGAAAGATATGGAGTAGTGGCAGGAATGAAAATTAATAGACAGAAAATGAAACATTTAGCAAAAAAATTAACAAATCTACAAACAACAGAATTAGAGTGCTCAGACTTCAAACCACAAGAAAAATTAAATACCTGGGAATGTGGCTGACAGCACACTGTAAGACAATAAAGGATAATAATTATAATAAGCTATTACAACAAACAAAAAAGACTTAGAATTATGGATGAAAATACAATTGTCATTGCTAGGAAGAATAGCAGCCATAAAAATGTCTGTATTATAAAAATTTATATACCTATTCCAAACCATTCCAGTTAAACTAGAAAGGACCTTTTTTGATAATCTTAATAAAACGACATCAAAATTTATTTGGCAGGGTAAAAAACCCAGAATAAAAATGAAACTACTACAAGATATGAAGAGCAGAGGAGGCTTTGGATTGCCAAACTGGGAATTTTAGTGCAGCAACATTAGTTTGGCTAAAAGATTGGATTAACTTAAAGAATAAAAGAATATTAGCTATAGATGGTCATGATCTTCAGAGAGGATGGCATGCCTTTCTTTGGGACATAGGACCCACCAAACAAAAATATTTCCACAGACATCTGATCAGAGATTCGCTGATGTACAATTGGATCAAAGTTAAAAAGAAACACTATATAAATATCCCAATCTGGCTATTCACAATGGAAGTGATGACCCACCCAAATAATTTAGACTTTAACAAAATGTTAAAGTATAAAGACTTACTGGATATTCACAGAAATTTAAAAACAATATAGGAGCTCCAAGAACAAGGGCTATTGGTAGACTGGTGGGCTTATTTCCAAATACAAAGCTGATATAAAAAGGAAGTAAAGGAGTATGGAATATACCTGAAACCACAACAATTAGACAAAATTTAGATAAAAAAAATATTACCAAAATTTACAAATATCTCCTGGAAGTAGAATTAGAAGAAGAACTGGTGAAAGGATGTATGATCACATGGGGTCAAAATATTGGTCACAACATTAAGTTATCAGAGTGGGAGGAATAGAAATCACGAATTAACAAAATCAGCAGCATACAAAGAAAATGCATATAAAATTTGATTGATATCAAAATTCTTAGAAAAAATCCAGAAGGAAAGGTACAGGTTTGTTTGGTTGTTCTGCCTTATTTCTCTGAAACAAGTTTACTTTTCAGATAAAAAGACTTTTTAAGTGCAAATTGTACATGATCAGAAAAATAGGCTCTGTCTACCCACCTCAAAGAATTAAAACTAAAAAAAGAGGGGAAGGAATGGAGGGGAAACCATTACAAGCATCCATTTTTTAAAGTTATTTTTTTTTTAATAATGACCATGGGAACTGAAATAGTTTTCAGACAAGAAAGAAGGAAGAGCCAGATGCAGCCATTTTTTTAGACAGAATGATCCTGCTCAGGGTTCCCACCCAAAGTTAATCCACATATCTTTCTTGGCACTTCCAGTTGTCACAGTATGCTATTGGACTGCCCCCTCCCCCAAATGCTGGAAAAGAATGACTGGAATCTCAAATAGGAGTTGAGCTAGAAAGGCATTCCCCAATGCAGAGTTTTGATAAAGTCCCTCTTCTGTCCTTTTGAGATGCAGTCTTTCCTTCCTTTCTTCTCAAGCACTATCCTGGTGTAAAGGGCGTGTCAGGTCAAGAATGGATGAGATGAACTTGCATTTATATCCATACATGTGCCCAATATGATGGAAGAGGAGGAGGAATTAGCTTGCCTTTTTTGTTGTTGTTTTGCTCTATTTTGTTTAAATTTTCACACGCTTCTTCTTAGCGAGATTAAATTTTTCAGGCCCCTGCACACAGTCTGCGTAGCCCCAGCTATTTGTTTAAAGGAATTCCTTTCTCATTGTGCAAAATGCTAATGCACCATTGAACCTGTGCCTAAGCTACTGTGAGAAGGTTGCTTGCACAGCCCTCCATTGTGACTGAAGATATGGAAATGTTGCCTTTAAACAGATGTGACCCACAGCGTTAGCTCCTTATTTCTATTCAGAAGCTTGGAACAAATGAAGACAGTGCTCCATATAATCTACATAGATTTTTTTTTGAACAGTGACTCTTGGGTTATGCAAAAAGGAGTTGGTGGCTGTTTTGTGAGCAAGAAATATTGCTTTTGAAACCACCTTAAAGCATTTTTTATACTACAGCCTTTAGTACCTGCTTCCCCAGGGAGCCAGATGAGAATTTCAGCTTATTGGAAGTTTCAATGGTATGTGTGAAACAAGAGGGGGTTAGTTAAACCTCTTGAGAGTGATTATGCAATAACTTCATGGTTTGAAGACCTCTGATTATTTAGAATAGTCTAATAATAATAGTTGAGTGTTTATCAGATGCAAAGCTACAGCCATCCTACAAAGGCCTATTTCCTCAAGAAATTCCACACCATGCTCATTGTTTCAATGCATAACAAACTCAGGAAAGGTGAAAGGAATGGAGGAGCTGTCTGGCTTGCTCTTTCTCTCTTTCAGAGAAAGGAATTCTGTGGGTCTTTGCTCCTTCTTGTAAGATTCAAAAACTAAATACAGCTTTTCAGTCCCCATCTCTTTCCTGCAATTATAGAAGAAAATGAGGGATCACACCTGCAGTTGTGTTATGGTTCTTTCAATGGTATTTTTTAGAAAAATACCACTATTGTGGAGATGGTCTTTTGATCCCACTTTCAATCTCAAGAGATAGGTTGAGGTTTCCACTTTGACTGATGCCAGCAGGACATGATTTTGGGTTAAGATGCCAAGACCAAGGGCCTGTCTTAGCAGAATGAGCTGGAGATTCCCTCTCTTCCATGTAACAGAATTAGCCTTGATGACTTTGAGGTAAAGTCATAAATATTGCCATTCAAAGCACAGAAACCTCTGTGAAGTTCAAGATCCAGAATGATTCCCTCGGTGAAGAGAAAAGATACCCATGCTAGAGTTGGTGGAACACTCACTCTGTTGAAGATGGTAAGAAGTTCCTAAAACTACAACTCACTCCTTCACACGTTTTATGAATTTGTTCAAATGCACATGTGTAAAAGCCAATAGAGGGTCTACATTATCTCTTCATATCAAGTGATTTTGCTTGTCATCCAAGGACAAGTGATTGTTTTCTGTAGGCAACATTTTATATGCTTACACAATGCAGCTTTGTGAGCTAAAAGAAGCAAACTTTCTAAGTATGTGATTTCCTTCTTTAACCAGATATTAGTCTGTGCACAAATCACCAGTGCTGGAATGGAGGAACATGTACAGAGACAGGTGACCAGGTTCAATGCATTTGTTCACAGAGGTGGACCGGCCCCAACTGCCAGTATCAAACGCAGACAGGTGTGTATTTTGCTGGGGGGGGTGGTGGAGTTTAAGGATGGTGGAATTGAAATGTTTCGCTCCTTTCTTTTATGCATCAATGCAAGATGCATAGTATGTGGCAAACAATGGTTAGCTCAAGTCATAATTACCTGTTTAAATTAGGGTTTGCTATAAACTGTATACTTGCAATTTCCTCCATTTTTGCAAAAAGCAGAAGAAAATCTGCTTTTCATTTTAGAAGGGGAAACTTTTTGCTTAAATATGAAAACAATTATAAGGAAAAGGAGAGAGAAATTGTATAAATAGAGATTATGTCAAGAGGAGGAACCATTTTTGTTACATTAATATCCTATATTTCCTCAAGAGCTGGATATAGAGTTTTGTTCTTGAGATTTTCTCTACAAGAAGATAGAGAATGACTGGACCAATTTCCTCCAGCCAACTTTTACCCTGATCTCCCCAGTATTAGTCCAACACCTTAACTCTACACTGGACCTGATTCTTAGGTTTTCCTTTTTTTAAAATTAATTTTTATTGAAGAATTTTACACAATAAGAAAAACAGTTTTAAGAAAGAAAAAATAGTGAATAAAGGGAAAAGAAAAAAAAATGTTTTTAGCAAAATATATAAAATGAGAGCAAACCCTACTTTCACTGATGATATTACTTAATTTGGTAATAAAATGTCTTCAAGAAAACCACCAAGTTCAGAGAACACCAAGGACGCCACAGATCAACCCTGAGCTACAAATAGTTTCTTGTATCGGTAATTTCTTCCTACTCATTTTTCAGTACCTCCAGCATGGAGCATAACAAATGACCCAGCTTTCAGTCGCAAGCCGCGCTGTGCCCAATTAGATCGAATGCAACACTGCAGCTGTGAAGCAGGCTTCCATATGAGTGGCACCACAGAGAACAGTATTTGCCAGGGTAAGAGATCATTTGAACGATACACCTGAACAGAAAAGTTGTTGAGCTGTTCCTGCTTTCAGATCAGTTTAATCCCAGTTTCAACATCGAAGTCTACTATTGGTAGTACTAGTATTTTATCTCTATTTCACACCTTGGGTTAGTCCTGACCAGGAACCAACAGCATTACAGCCACATGTCATTTGGATTGCTTTCACAATTTTCTGGTTGCTGGTTGCTTTCACAATTTTCATCTACTCAGTTTTGCTCCAATTTTTAAAAGCAATAACTAATGACTAAATCATGGTTACACTTATCTCTCCTCCCTCTCCCATACATACATACATACATACATATCACAAGCCATGCTGTACATGTATTTAAAACAATATAAATTGCATTATCTTTGATACCAGTCGCATTATATTCTAGGAACATTTCTCACTCTCCTTGCTAGCTCGGCCACATCGTGATGCATTTTGTTCCTGCAGGAATGTCATGTCAGTTTCTTTCTTGACAGATGTGAATGAATGTGAAATTTACAAGCTGGAGGGAGTCCCTCGTCTGTGTATGCATGCTTGCATCAACACTCCTGGCTCGTACCACTGCTCCTGCCCCCCGGGATACAAGCTCTTCAATGATGGCAAAAACTGTGAAGGTGACACAGAGATTTCCTTTTTACTAAACATGGAACAGATGGCATTTTATAGAACTACATAACTTTCCTCCCTAAACGCAGGCTTCAAGTATGTTATGCCGCAAACATGAAGAGTGTGTTAGAATTTGCATACATAGCTCATCATTATTGCTTTCTTTTGCTTTGGCGTAAAATCTGTTTACTACTGGCAAATTATCCTTTATAGTTTAATGTTTCATAGGACCCGAACTAATACAGGTAGTCTTCGACTCGTGATCCCAGTTGAACCCCAAATTTTCCATTGCTAAGCAAAGCAGTTGTGAAAGTGAGCTTTGCCCCACTTTACAACCTTCTTGGCGGCGGTTGTTAAGCAAATCACTGCAGTTGTTAAGTCAATCTAGCTTTCCCTCATTTTGTAGGCCATTTTGTAGGCAGCTGTCCTCTGATATATCTCATCCCTTTTAATAACAAAAAATCCTTTACTCTATATGGGGCCACTGCCATCTCTGTGTCCTTCCCATATCTTGAATGTCAGTGATGACATTTTGCAGTCCTGCCCTATATGTATGATTGCAATGGCAGATGCCACCTGGTTAATTGGGAATTTGTGTCATCTGCTGCAGCCACCAGGTTGGTGGTCAGTTATCAGGTGAATTCCTGATCCCATATACACATACGCAGAGCACTGATTGCCCATTTCAGTGCACAAGCTTTCTTTTCAATGCTGCTACAATTTTGTTCTCTTGGGAGGAGTTTCTTTGTGAGGTGTGTCACTAGGTAATCCATCCCTTCATGGTTTCAAATAAGCACTGTGCCTAGGCCTAGGTTAGCTGCATCTATCTATATAACAAGTGGTTGGGAGAAATCTGGCCCTTTTAATACTGGCTTACTACATAATGCATCTTTTATTTTCTTAACTGCCTCCTGGCATTCTTAAGACCATTCTATCTTGGAGGGTTCTGTTTTTCTCATTAGATTTGTTAGAGGTCAAGCAGAAGCCTAAAAATGAGGGATAAATCTTGGTAATATCCCACCAAATCCAGGAAAGATTAAATATCTTCTTTTGCTTTGGAGGGTTCCGTCTGTTTCAAGATTTTCATCTTTCCCTTTTCAGTATTTTTCTTCCTTACCAGCCATTGTACCTGGTTTCCTGATATCCCACACCAAAATGGCATATTTTTAAACTGATCAAGACCCTGCAGAGTAGCAAACTGCCTTCTCTTTGGAGTGCTGATCCAGTGGAATTTGTCAATATCCTTTGGTTAAACCGGAGAGGATAAATACTTGGCTCCGCCAGGCCATCCAAGAACTCATCCATTCTTGGCATTAAGTATCCATCAAAGTTTATTTGCCTAAAGTTTACACAAAACCATATGTCCCTATTTGGCCTTGGGATCAATGACAATACCAGCTGCTTATAGATGGTTCTGTTACGTGCATCTGGAGTACCTTTTCTATTTCATTTTGTAATACAACTTTCAACTGTTCAGGAATTCTATACGGACATTGTCATGTTTCACCTGCTTTATGTCTAACTAAGATAGTTATACTCAGTTGCATGGTAAACATACATTTATACCCTTCTAATGTTTTTTAAAATCTTTTTTGAGTATCTCCTAGATCCAACTGGATATGTATATTTATATGAGACGGTTGCGGTATTGCAGCCTAAACTTGATCCAAACAATTATGGATGCCTTTTCTTTAGCACCAGAAAAACTATCTCAGATTCAACTGTTTTCTGCAATTTGTGAGGAGGTTGTGGCATGGTACATTCTGTTTTTCTTGTCTTCCAATTCTGTGTCATAATTTAATGGTCCCATTCTCTTATTTTATTATATAGTGACTCTGCCACTTAGCCTATAGTGTGCTTTAATAGACAGTAGTAACAGGACTTGGTCTTCTACATTAACCACTTCACCATTAAACCTTTATCGTAATGTCTTTTTTGGCTTTCTTTGGCTGTTTTCTAAATGTTCTTGGGCAATGTGTCCTTTAACTTATTCTTCTGCATTAGGATATATTCAATTAGATTTTAATGATACCTAGAAAATATCTAGAAACATGAGCCTTATCCCTGTACAGTAACTGTTCTTTTTCTTGGAATCTGGGTGTTGTTTCCTTGTTTTCCTCCTCTTCTGCTGTTAACCAATAATGTTTTAATATTGTAACTATCTTTTGCAAGGGTCCTAAGTGAATTTCCCATTTAGGGGTCTCTCTATCCCTATGGGTTCACCCTTGTTTCGTCAGCTTTTTGTAAAGCTTTCTCTTTCCTAGGATATCTCACTTCTATTAATTCAGTATGGCTAGGAAGAATCCCAGATACCTTCCCTTCTTGCTTTTGCTCCATTCTCATCTTTGCCTTGGACTGGGGCCTTGTAGTTACTCCTAATATCTTAGCCTTCTTTTTGAATCCTTTTCTCTGAATCCAACCTTAAGTGGGAAATCAGTTCCAATCACTAGGTTTCACAGCAAATTAGAGGTAACGCCTACCATCTTTACATGGTCCTTTCCCTGTGGCCTGTTCTTTGGCTTTAACCAATGTGATCATCTCAGTTTGCCCAAACTCCATTGTAAGAGACTCTTTCCCCAGACATGCTGCCTTCTTTACTCAATGATTTAGCAATGTCCATCTACTCCACAGTATCTACTAAGCCTCTCACAGTAAATCTATTAACTTTTGCTTAGACCTCCTTAATTCTTCCCAGTGTTTGCATTACTGCAGCCATTCCTTTTTTTCCCTGGTTTTCTTTTATAGTCTTTGGACAAATAGCCACTTTCCCCACAGTTGTATCAATTACTGGTCTCTCTGACCTCCCAAGGCCGTCCTGTAATTTGGGTAGAAGCTAAAGGCTTCTTTACTCCTACCTTTCCATCTACCATCTCCTTAAAAGTTCTTAAATTCTAGAACAGCCTTTCTTATTCTCCTCTATCCTGCATCTTCCCTTTCAATATCCTCTGACTTTTGCGCTGCCTATAGTTCTAAGCTAGTTCAATTGCCTTTTCATTAATTTGATAAAAGTACTTGTAGAAAGTGTTCTAAAATTAATTCCTCTACCACTCTTTCCTTGCTTACTTTATCTAGCCTCAACCATTTCCTGCTAGGTCTTCCAACCTTGCCCACAATTCATGAATCCCTTCATACTTGTCTTAGGTGCAATTTCTAAGGTCCACCTATAGGGAGTAACATCCTATCTGTGTAGGATTATCCCTTTGACATGAGAGTAATCCATTACTTCTCTTGCTGGAAGACTACTGTAAGGTTGTCAAAGCCTTTTCCTGTTAAACATGGGGCTGGTCGCTCATTCATTTTCAGACCACTTAAAGAGGTAGCCACTCTTTCAAACATGGCTAAATAGGCTTCTATGAGCTCTTCCTTTGCCAACTTGGGGATTTTAATGTCTTTGAGACTACCTCCACTCTCTATAGACTTTACATACTTTACAGCTGAGTGTGCCTCTTCTAGTGACTGTATCCCTTTAAGCAGGTCTATCAGCCTCTTAATCTCTCTTTTCTTGCCTCTCTTCCATTCCCTTCCCTTCCCATTCCAGTCCATCTTTCCTTTCTTTCTCCCTCTAAAGCATCTCCTTTTTAAATGAATCCCAGCCTTTCCTCTGCTGCCACCTTATCAATTGTATGATATTGGCCCTAGTATCTCTGCCCAGTCCCATTTCAGGCTGCTCTACCATTTGCTTTGGCTTTACAACAGTCTAGAATGGATACCTGTTTCTGCCAAAATAGTAGCTTCTAAGGGAGAATCTGTCCTTTCTCTCTTTTCCATGCTTATTCGGTGTAGGCTCTGGTAAGAAGAGGCTTGGTTTCTGCAGTCAGGTTGTTAGTTAATTCTTGCAAAGTTTGAGCAGAGAAAGGGCCAATACTTTTACCTTTACAGCTTCCTTTTTAGCCAAAGTTTATTTTTTTCATGGAAGTGTTTAGAACCCCTAGAGTCTAAGCCACCTCCACTTGTGGGCTTACCACCTTGTGTTAATATCCCACTTTTTATGAATATCCTACCTTTCTTATGGATATCCCATTGCTACAACCCACATTATCAGAGGTTCTTTTACCTATATCCAAGTTAGTGGGCTCCAATATCCAAGAGACAATACAACCACACAGGTACCTGGTAACACACACACACACAAGTATTCAAAGTCTAGTTCTCAATGCTCACTACTCTACTCTCTCCCCTTCTACTACACCTCCTCCTACCATTCCAGCTACTACTCCAAGTCCTGCTGGAGAGAAGTAGCTTTTTCTATGTGCGTTAAGTTGCTTCACAAACAACATCTCCTTCCCTCTCTCCCAAATACTGGGAACTGCCTCTCTGCTCAGCTTTTATAATCAACAGTTGCTGAGCTGGAAGAGGGCTTAAAGAGACAGGGCTACAGCAGCACAGCTTCTGGCCATTTTGTAGGCAGCCTGTTGTCTCACAGTGTTGATGCCCAAGTGGGATATAAACCATATCAAGAATGAGAGGAGGGTTGCAACCCCCATAAAAACTTTTGCCATCTTGACTTTCCATTATCATAGTTTGCAGACCTCCATGCATTTTGATATGGATTTGATGCCTAGTTAAAATACAACAGTCTGGGCATCAGATTCCCCACAAATAAGACCATTTGTGATGCACCATAATGTGAAATGCTATCTGTGAATGCTGACAGAAGAATCCCCCCAAACAAAATATTTGTTGTACTGCAGTTAAGATATGTGGGAAGGTATGGTGGTGAAGTACCAGGAAGAGTTGTTTCAGCCTGAAAAGAGACATTGTGCCATGAAGTATGTGCTCTGTATTCCTGGGCTGCTATAGAAAATTGACTTAGAATGATGACAGAAATGAGTTAATTTTAGTGTTGATTCAGTTTCTTCCTTTAAATGAAGCTTTAGCAGAATGGCCTGAATTTAACCAGCTTTAAAGTTCTTAGCAATCATTGAGAAAACTGTTTTAATCTATATGCCTTTCCTTGGTCAAGCATTTTTACAGTTAGAAACAAACAGTGTTGAGAGGAAGCACAAATGGTCACAGATTGATAAAAGCTGAATTGTGATATGATATGATATGAGTTCTTATGCTAAAACAGAGTTAGCTTGAGAGATCAGTAAAATGATCCACTGGGAGGAAAAGTGAAGAAGGAAAATTTCTTCCCCTTTTTTCATAATACTGTACAAGAGCTTGAGATCATCTCCTAGAATTATGCCAGACATTCTCTGCCAAAAATTAGTGGTTTAATAAGTTATTTGAGTAACTATATACATCTGTTCCTCCCAGTGGTGGAATTCAAATTTTTTTGCTACCGGTTCTGTGGGTGTGATTTGGTGGGCATGGCAGGAGAAGGATACTATAAAATCCCATTCCCTCCCCACTTACCTACTTTCCAGCTCCGTTCTCCTGTGCAGGACAACAAAAGAAGACCCAGCCGATCAGCTGGGACTCGGGAGGCAGAGAATAGATGGGGACGGGCCAGTCAGAGGTGGTATTCTAAACTACTCAAAATTTCTGCTACCGGTTCTCCCAACTACTCAAAATTTCCGCTACCAGTTCTCCAGAACTGGTCAGAACCTGTTGAATACCACCTCTGGTTCCCCACTTATTGGCTGAACAAAATGCCAGGCTGGTATTTCTTATATTCATTCTCTCATGCACAGAAAATCCTCCCATGGTGTGATCACTTTGCATACATAAGATCGAACCATCTCAATCTGTTTTTTTCTACGTCCATGTATGCCTACATATATAAGATTGTACATGCTTTGAAAATTGATTGAAAAGTGCTTCAGATTTCATACTACAGGAGACCGTGAGAGGTTAAAAAAGTCAAAATGGCCCATTCTTTTTTTATTTACATACTTCATGTATATGACATATGTAAAAAGGGGCTGGGCTACCATCCTGATTTTTTTTTAATGCTCCTGCTCCGTGTAAATCTGAATGTAGCGTCTTTCTTTTTATTAGGAAAGCATCCTTATTCCTAAATACCTTGAATTCCCAGCCATCCTCAAAAATAAAATGGTGGATGGTCACAGCATGATGAGATGGAACAATATTCATCTTCTAAGAAAAAAAAACCGCACAAATGATTTTTGACATGTTAAAGAATGGCAGTTACAGGATCCATGTTTCTTCTGCATATCTAAGTGTTTTGTGGTTGGCTACATCCATCCTGGCATCCACTTCTGAACATGCAAGCCTTCCAAGAGAATCCACCAATGGGATGGGGGAGTAAAAATTGTTAATTTGGCAGCTGTGACTGTGGAATCGAACTCTACCTACTTTTTGTGTATGTGCGACACATAAGAAAGCAGAAATTTAATCACATCACTATGGTCATCTTGTTGCTTTTGACCTCTCTGAAGATGCCCCTAAGCCACCACCCACGCACTGTAACCTGGACGACTTCAGAATATTCCTTACAATAAACTTGTAAAAGACCAAATGTTTTTGCCAGCCTAAAAATGTGGGACTCTCTACTATAAATGGGTTAATAAGGAAGCAATCTTATGTAAACTTACCCTGCTGCCTCCTGCTGCATTTTTTCCATTACTTAAAAGTTATTACTATTCTTAGAAAATTATGTATTTCTTATGTAATGCTAAAATGTTTTAGTCTTGATATACAACTAAAGTGTACATCCTAATGCAACTTATGGCTCATAAAGTATTAGATGTAGTCCCACAAACCCCCAAAAGTTGTCTAAATCAGAGGGGGGGGAAAACTAAATTAATAATTGGTGAGGAAGCCTATTAGTTATACTGAATTTAGTTTTAATTTTGCTCACACAGACTCTTTTATGGATTGCAGCCCCTAGCACTTCATCCATAGGCCAATTACAGCCTTGATGTGGAAAAAGTGATGCTACAAACAGAATAGATTTCAAGGAGTTTTCGGCAATGCTCAGATAAAATCCATAGAAGTCAAATAAAATGAAGCAAGAAGTACAGCTAAAAGCAATAGTATCTAAAGTATGTAAATAGAAAAATGCCATGAGATCTATCCAAGGTGCTTTTCCAGATAGTAGAAGTCTGGTGATTCTAAATTCTCTGAACTGTGGTTAGTGGTGATGATGTGATAAACAAGTAGGTCACTTAACTGTCATAAAACTTTACTTGAGCATTAGTCTTGTTCTCTAAAGGGAATGTATGAAAGTGGAATGGACTGCCTCGGGAAGTAGCAAGATCATCTTCACTGGATGGTATGGGGATATCTAATGCTCTGTACTGAAGAGGAAAGAGGAGAGGAGGTTAGCTTCTTGTCCATTCACATAGAACATGCTCTTGTTTAGGTCTGGCAATGGAAATTCTGGCAGCAAATTCTCAGCCATGGTCCAGTAGCAGATCATATATTTGACTTCTATGGATTTACATCTAAAAGCTCCCAGGCTTAGTCTTTGGCAGCTCCATATAGGATCGTGCAAGAATTCTACCTGGAATCTAGCCCGTCAATATGGAGTACAAAAATTGATGGGCCATTAATCTGACTCCGTTTTATAAGGCAGCTTCTGTGTTTCTGTTTGAATTGACTGTCTGCCAACCTTAAAATAGTTCAATCTATTCCTCTATCACTCACTCTTCTGTTTACCTTGCAGATATAGATGAATGTGCACTCTCATTGCACAGCTGCATTAGGGGAACAACATGCATTAACATTGGAGGAAGCTTTCAGTGTGTCAAGCCAGAGTGCCCCCAGACTGCTGGAAATGTCAGCTATGTGAAAACATCACCTTTGTAAGTAATATCATCCTTCCACCAAAAAGACTTGGTGGCACAGTAGTTAGAATGCGGCATTGCAGGCAAACTCTACCCATAGCCAGCAGTTCAATTCTGACTAGCTCAAGGTTGACTCAGCTATCCATCCTTTTGAGATCAGTAAAATGAGGAGCCAGACTGCTGAGGAAAATATGCTGACATTTGTAAACCAGTCAGAGAGTGCTGTAAAGCACTAGGGAACGGTATATAAGTCTCAGTGCTATTGCTGTTGCTATAATGAGAAATGAGTTTTCTCCAACATGCATGGTGCCTTTCAGATAAGTTAGATCAGTGGTTCCCAAACTTTTTCAGTCCATCACCCCCTTGGTGCAAACTCATCCTCAGTGCCCCCACCCAGGGATGGGATTCAAATCTCTTTAACAACTGGTTCTGTGGGCATGGACTAATTTGTGGGTGTGATTTGGTGGTCATGTGACTGGGTGGGCATGGCCATGTGACTGGCAAACCAAATATAAGTGGTCCTTGCTTAATGGCCGGTTACTTAGTAAATGTTTTAATTTATGATTGACCTCCCCAGAGCTACTGTTTTTGGAGTTTTGACAGCCATGTACACACACGCACATACACACGCGCACACACACACACAAACTCTCTTCTAACCCTGCTGGAGCAGGTAGTTGGACTAGATATCTAATTTTTTTCTCCTCCCTCCCTCCCTCTCTTTCTCTCTCTCTCCCTCTCTCTCTCTTTCTTTCTTTCTCTTTCTTTCTGTCCTTCCCTTCCATCCCCCCTCTTTCTTTCTCTATCCTTTTTCTTCCTTTCTCTCTCCCTTTTTCTTTCCCTTTTCTCTTTCTTTTCTTTCTTGTCTCTTCCTTCTCTCTCTTTCTCTCTCTCTTTCCCTCTCTCTCTCTCTCCCTCCCTCCCTCCATATCCCATTCACTTTCTCCTCCCTCCCTCCCTCCCTCCCACTTTCTTTCTTTCTTTCTTTCTTTCTTTCTTTCTTTCTTTCTTTCTTTCTTTCTTTCTTTCTTTCTTTTTCTTTCTTTCTTTCTTTCTTTCTTTCTTTCTTTCTTTCTTTCTTTCTTTCTTTCTCTCTCATTCCCTCTTTCTCTCTCTTGCCCTCTCTCTCTCTTTCTTTCTGTCCCTTCCTTCTATACCCCCTCTTTCTTTATCTATCCCTTTTCTTCCTTTCTCTTCCCCTTTTTCTTTCTTTACTTTCTTGTCGGGTTCCTTCTTTCTTTCCCTCTTTCCCTCTTTCTTTCCCTCTTTCTCTTTCTTTTCTATCTCTCTCTTTCCCTCTCTCTTTCCCCCCTCTTTTTTCTCTCTCTCTTTCTCTCTTTTCCTCTCTCTTTTCCTCTCTCTCTCTCTCTTTCCCTTTCTTTCTTTTTTCTCTCTCTTTCTCTTGTTCCTTCTTTCTCTTTTCCCCTCTCTCTATCCCTTAACCTATCTACCTATTTTCTGCCCAGGCAGGCATGGCCTAATCTGTCAAAGGCCTGAGCTAATCCTGCATCATCCCATTTCCCCTTTCAGAGGCCCCGGCCCTTAATCTCCCCATTTCCTTCCCCACGACCGCCTCTTTCGTCGTCACATGGTCATGACTTTACCTTCTCCTTGCCAGAGAAGGCAAGCCAGTGCTGAACCATTGTTGTCACTGGGCTCCCCACCAGCCCACGTTGCCCTTGTCATGAATGCCTGCAGCTGCTACTTGTTTTTTTTCGGTGCGGCTGGACTGCAGCTGCACTGAAAAAAACACACGGCAGCTGGAGGTTTTTTGCAGTGAAAATTACTGACCTCCAGCTTTGCTCTGCTTCTCCAACGTGCCGCTGCAGCCGCATTCCAAGTGCCGGCCCTGCAGGTCCACCCCATTGAGTCCGCTGTACCAGAGGGACTTGCCTAAGCAAATCCAAGTGGAGTGGTGCAGCAGTCAATGGGGTGAGACTGCATAGCCAATGCCTAGAACGTGGCCGTGGCAGCGCATTAAAGAAGCAGAGCAAAGCCAGAGGTTGGTAACTTTTGCTGCAAAAAACCTCCAGACGCCGCATGTTTTTGTCGGTGTGGCTGGACTCCAGCCGCACCGAAAAATGGCATCTGGATGCTTTTTGCAGTGAAAATTGCCAACCTCTGGCTTTACTTGCTCTGCTTCTCCAATGAGCTGCTGTGGCCGTCAGAGATTGTTGCGCATGCATGCAATGTCATGCATACACAATAAGGTCTGGGCAGGGAACGGAGGAGCGGGTAGAGAGGTGCAGGGCCTGCCGGGGGCCCATTTTACCAATCCTCTAAACTACCGGGAATGGAAATGAACCGGTAGAATCCCATCTCTGAATTGCACCCTGCGAGGGACCCACCTCCAGCGCCCCCCTGCAGCAACCACCTAAGGCATCCCCCCAGGGGGCAGTACCACCCACTTTGGGAACCACTAAGTTAGATTACAACTCCAGGTGTTCTCAACCACTGAGAAGAAAAAATGTGGGAAAAGTGTTTCCACAGCAGAAATCTGTATTAAGCTGTTTACTAAAAAGTGTATATTTTCTGTAAAAACTAGCTACCATTATAAAAACACAACTATCATATACCCTTCTCCTGTTAATTCATTATTAAGAAGTGGATTTTAAATGGTGATTAACTGCTTAAAGCTTTTCCATTGGTTGACTTCTGACTGAGGATTTAGCATGAAACTGGAATCCTTTATAATTTCCAATGTTATTTCATTACCTCATAAGTGTGTAATTTTGAGGTCTGTGGATACATTTGGCATTTTTAAAGTGTCACAAAGTAGTTCTCATGCATACGCAGATAGTAAGAAAAGACTGCTATTTATTGCACTTTTTAAAGATATTATTTGATTTCACTTTCAGCAGCTCTTCTGAGATTTGTCATGGCTACAATTCCTTGAATTAGAAGCTAAATCATTTCTTTTTAAATATCTCATTAGAGGTGCTTTCCTTGCTTATTATTCTGTCCATGCTCCTAGAGAAAAGAGGTTAAGGCGCCAAGCCCAAAACTGTGAGTTCTAATCCTGCTTTAGACATGAAAACACTTGGGTGACCTTGGGCTGGTCATTCTTTCTTAGCCCTAAAAAAAGAGGCAATGCAAATCACTTCCCATATATCTATAGGAACTGAAAATGATTCTTGGGTGAAAAACAAAACATCTTCAAGCCAAACAAAGAAAGTCCTGTTGCCTTTTGAAAGCACTTTCAGGGCCCTTCCCAAATCTTGCAAGAAAACTGCAAAGATGTGTCCAGGCAGTCACCAGGAATCCAAACTAACTTAGAAATATCATCATCATCATCAACAACAACAACAACAATAATACATTTTAAAAAGATATTTGATTGATACCTAGGATGTTGGCAGCAACCCATATCAACCATCAGTGCCAATCAATGGTATTTGTGATACATTATTAAATGTTCAATTGAATTTCATATTAATGAATAAAAGAGATAATAATAATAATATTAATAACAACAACCTAGTAAGCTGCTATAAGAAGCTCACGCAGACTGACTACAAGCAACATTAGGACAAACTAGTAACAACGAAGCATTGGAAGATCTGTAAGAAATACTATTTCCCTGCAAGCAAGAACTAGTGGGACCATAAAATAGAGAAAGTCATATAAAATGAAAAAACTCTAGGACTTTAAACAGATAGGTGCCTGCCATATAACATCCCAGATTTAACAATTGTCCATAAGAAAGACAAAATAGTTTGGGTAGCAGACGTGGCAGTAACTAGAGACAGCAAAATGGTGGGGACGGGACTGGAGAAGATATCAAAATACAAAGTCCTACAAGCAGAAATAGAACGACTGTGGCAAAAGTAAGCAAAGGTAGTGCCAATAGTGATACGCACCTTAGCTGCAATCCCCAAACAACTGGAGCACCACTTGAATACCATTGTCATTGGCAAATCCATCATCAGTTAATTACAAAAGGCAGCTTTACTTGGAATGCCTTACATCCTGTGACAATATCTGTAACATCCTCAAACATCCACATCTGCCTATCCCAGGTCCTTGAACAGGACAGGTAGACAAAAGTGCCAAATCCAGTCTGAATGGCAGATTGTGTGACAAATCATGATAATGGTAATGATTGATAATGAAATGGCATTATCAAATTATACATTTTGAATACTTCATCTTAATCCTATTATCCTATTATTGTTTACTTTTCTTTCCTTCATAGTCAATGTGAACGGAATCCGTGTCCCATGAGCAGCAGATCATGCCATCAAGCCCCCAAGACGATCTCCTTTCATTATCTCCCATTGCCATCCAATCTCGCCACTCCCACTCCTCTCTTCCGCATGGCAACTGCTTCGGCCCCTGGACGGCCCGGTCCTGACAGCTTGCGGTTTGGGATTATAGGAGGAAACAGCCGAGGACATTTTGTGATGCAACGCTCAGACAGACAGACTGGAGAACTCATGCTGGTACAAAGGCTACAAGGGCCTCAGACCATAACAGTGGAGGTTGAGATGTCCGAGTATCTGGATCGCACTTTCCAAGCCAAACATGTTTCCAAAATTACCATATTTGTATCAGTATATGAGTTTTAAAGGAGGTTGATTCAGCATGGGAGGAAAAACAATTTTACATCAGGAACTTTTCTTTGGTTTCACCATTGGCTCCCACGTCAAAGACTCCAGAATTAAGAATGGCATCAAGCATGGCTTGGCTTTCTCACCTGAATTAACATCATCCACTTCTTTTCAGCATTGCTGGCATGTAGTCTTTCTGCTTCTATACTAACACACCTTCAGATGACCCGAAACCCTTGAAAGAAGGGAAGAATAACAGTGTAACCTATCTATCAATTATTGTTGCTTCCAGCCACACTTTGTACTCCCTCTAGCTTCAACATGCCCTTTGTGAACCAATGCAGCATATTGTAGATATAGATAGCCAGTCTTTAACAAGACTACCTGCATTCTAGAAGACTCTAAGAAAGGAGAATATAGTATCCCTCTGTGATCAATGTACCTAAGCAACAATATTATCATAGTGAGAGAGGTCGTTCCTATTTTGTAACATTGCTATATAATATTAAATGTTGATTTGCTTGGAAAACAGATGTCTATCAATGGATAAATCATGGAGGTAAATCTGATTTTTATCAGACTTATTTTCTAATAAATGCATGTTGGACTAGATAGAGCAGCATTTCTCAACCTTGGCAATTCTAAGATGTCTGAACTTCAATGTCTAAAATTGTCCAGCCAACATCTTAAAGTTGTCCAGATTGTGAAATAGTGGACTAGGTTGCATGTTTCCCTAACAGGAGTGTTGTACTTCAGGATCATAAAGCTTGAAAGAAATTCATATCTGCCACAAATTCAATTCTGTATTCCAGAACTCAAATTGATAGTTTCTGTTTCTATCTCTGAAAGAACAACTTTCAGCAAAGTTGGGGAAAACAATTTTTCTGCATGGATGATGTACTTCATTTAATGTCATTTAATATTACAGCATTACAAAAAAGTAGTACGCTATTTTTGTAATCTAATAACATTGATTTAGAATGAGTTTTACTTCATTTATTAGCCAAGAAATTTAGCAGTATAAGAATGTGTTTGTGACTCTACCAGAAATATGATTCTGCTCTATTATAATGAAAATATTATTTCCTTTCAAATATTTTCTTTGGGCAAAGAAATGTAGGGCAAAAGGCACTTATTAAATACATTTTTTGTATTTTCCATGAATGTTTTAGGGGTTCTTTTTATCTTTAGATATCTCTTGGAATTGGATCACAGAAACCTATCTATTTAGTCAAATTTGTCTTGTGTATTTAGTCTCCAGGCTGGCTTTTTTGTGCATAAATTAAAAAAAGATTCTCCATAACTACCAATAACAACTTCAGTAAACTTTAGAAGTCTGTAAATATATAGTCATATAAATATATAATCAGCTTTCAAGTTACAATTGAAATAGCAGGCTGCTGAAAATAAAATCACAAGAGAGCTACCACTGAGAATTATTTATTATTTATTATTTATTATTTATTTATTTATTAATTACATTTATATACCGCCCTTCTCCCAAGGGACTCAGGGCGGTGAACAGCTCGTCTAAAAACCCCACAAATACAAAAGTTAAAAAATAATTAAATATTAGAATTAGCTGCAGACTAAAATTAAGAAACCCCCCCCCACCCTTAAAACCCAATTTAAAATTAAAAAGGAGATCAAATTTAAAATCATTATCTCAGCCCAGGCCGGCCTGCTCAAAGAGCCAGGTCATTTAACGCGCGCCTGAAGGCCCTCAGGTCCGTGCCGGTACGAAGTTCCAGTGGCAGAGTATTCCAGAGGGCGGGGGCACCCACAGAGAAGGCCCTACCCCTTGGCGCCGCCAGACGACACATAGCGGCCGACGGCACCCGGAGCAGACCCTCCCTGTGGGAACGCACCGGCCTGTTGGAGAACGTTGGTAGAATGCGGTCCTGAAGGTAACCTGGTCCCATGCCATGAGTCGCCCTAAAGGTCAAAACTAGAACCTTAAAGCGAACCCGGAGAGCCATCGGCAACCAATGCAGCTCGCGCAGGAGAGGCGTCACATGGGCGCTACGCGACGCCCCCATAATCACCCTCGCGGCTGCATTTTGCACCAACTGGAGTCTCCGGATGCTCCCCGCAGGGAGCCCCATGTAGAGGGCATTACAATAGTCCAGGCGAGAGGTGACAAGGGCCTGAGTGACCGTGCGCAAGGCGTCCCGATCCAGGAAGGGCCGCAACCGGTAGATCCGACGGATCTGATGAAACGCCCCCCTGGAGACGGCCGCGATGTGATGTTCGAGCGACAGCCGTACATCCAGGAGGACTCCCAGATTGCGAGCCCTCTCTGTGGGGGGCAGAACTTCCCCCCCAATAGCCAGCGAAGGTGTCAGCTGGCTATATCGGGGCGCCGGAAACCACAGCCACTCGGTCTTGGATGGGTTGAGCCGAAGCCTGTTCCCGCCCATCCAGTCCCGCACGGCCTCCATTAGATAGGAAAGCAAATCTGGGTCAACAATACAAAAATGTTTAGTGATTGATGTTAGTTCTAGCTGTTTTGTCTCCTTTCACTTCCTTTATGGAAGGCTATCTCAAAATATTTACATCACTGAAGCCTGAACTGGAAGCCCAGAAAACCAAGGGAAACTCCCATAGAGAGACCTGCCTATATACCATAAGCTTCCACAGAACAGTGATTCCCATCACAGTGCAAACCAAATCTTACAAAGGATATATTTTACATAAATCTTACAAAGGATACCATTTCTTTTGAAGTGAATGGCTTAAGATAGTGAAGCTAGCTGATGTCCTACTACAAGTCAAATTCTGATACGATATGCATGTGTGTGAGTGTTTGTGTACATAAATCCTTGAACACAAAGATCTATTTCTGCTCCTCACTACAATTGAAAGGCAGATGTCCCAAGCCTCAGCTGTTCAAAACTGTCTGGATCTTCACATCCTAATCCTACTGCTTGCTTTGTTACTTGTTACTTGTTGCTTTGTTACTTTGTTACTTGTTACTGCCATCACTTGTCTTCCAGATGTATCTCACTTGGTATCTATCTTCCAGGTCTCTCATTTCTGGTATTTAAAAAAATTGACATGAGAAAGTTGAAATAATTTACATGGTATTACTCCTGGGCCTATAGCATAGAGGAATTGAATATTTATTTATTTATTTATTTATTATTTGTCAATTGCTTACAAGATAATAGGTATAAGTAAAACTATGAATACATGGATACATATAAGAAAAATAAAATATAAAAGAAACAATAGGACAGGGACGGTAGGCACGTTGGTGCGCTTATGCACGCCCCCTACAGACCTCTTAGGAAAGGGGTGAGGTCAATAGTAGATAGTCTAAGGTTAAAGTTTTTGGGGTTTGGGGAAGAAACCACAGAGTCAGGTAGAGTATTCCAGACATTGACCACTCTGTTGCTAAAGTCGTATTTCCTGCAATCAAGTTTGGTGCGATTAACCTTGAGTTTGTATCTGTTGTTTGCTCTTGTGTTGTTATGGTTGAAGCTGAAGTATTCATTGACAGGTAGGACATTGCAATGTATGATTTTATATACTATACTTAGATCAGACCAAAGGCGGCGTAGTTCTAGATTTTCAAGGTCTAGAATTTCAAGTCTGGTGGCATAAGGTATTCTGTTTCTAAGTGGAGGATGATGGATTGGTTAATAATTGATTCCATGACTTTACAGGTGATGCAGCATAGAGAGATTGGTCTGTAATTTTCAACTAGGCTGGGGTCTCCCTTTTTGAAGATGGGGATGACTGTGGCTTGTGACCATAGTTTTGGCAAGGAGATGGTCCTGAAAGATTTTTCAAAGATTATGCTTAGAGGTTCTGCTATGGCAGTAGATAGCTTTTTTAGAAGTAGGCACATATTCCATCTGGTCCAATAGATAGAGATAGTTTTAGATTGCATAGTGCTTTTTCAACATTGTCTTCTGTAAAATCGATGTGTATTAGATCATTGTAGTTGTCTGTGGTTCGATTAGGAAATACTGGGCATGATCCATTGCTGTTTACAAATACTGAGCCAAATAATGTGTTAAAGAGGTTGGCTTTAATAGTGTCGTCATTGCATCTTTACCATTAGGTCCTTTCAGGGGTGGGATGGACCTTGAGTCTTTTAGTTTGTTGTTTATAAAATTGTAGAAAGCACGGGTAAAATTGGTGCGTAGAAGGTTTTCTTCTTGTTTAATGTGATAATTGGTGCATTCAGTTTTTATCTGGTGGCATAAATTTTGTATCGGTTTTGAAGTTGGCAACATGACCAGATCTGTTTTTCCGTCAAAGTGATTTATTTTTGGATTGAAGCTTCCTTATTGTTTTGGGTAATTTGTTTTTTCTGGTTTTGGGAGTTGTTAATGGTGCATATAGTTTGATGACTCTTTTGACTTCAAGTAAAAATATGTTGTAATGGTCTTCTACAGTATGGCATCCAGAAAATAGAAATTGCCAATCAAGGGAAAAGAGATCATTGTTTATAAGATCATAGTTGGCTTTTTTGAAGTTATAATTGGGGATTCCATCGTTGTGATGATTTCTGTGTGGACGTATGTTGAGACAAAAGTCAATCATGTTGTGGTCACTGTTGGAAAAGGGTTCTTTAATTTGTATTCCGTAAATTGAATGCAAACTATTGCAGAAGATGAGATCGAGGCAGTTGTTAAGTCTAATGTTGTGGGTTACTAGTTGTTCTAGTCCCAGATTTGTTACTGCATTGTAGAAGATTGCCTGTGTGGGTTCAGTTGTATATTTGTTAAGGGTCCAGTTAATATGAGGTAGATTGAAGTCATCAAGAAAGATAAAAGTGTGTGGACAGGATGCTGCCCATGTTAGTAGTGTATTTAGCTTGTTTGCATGTTCGATGTCATAATCAGGGGCTCTGTAACATAGTAAGAACCGAAATGTGATATTTAAGGACAGTTCACAGATGATGGTCTCAGGAATAGCAAGCTCCTGGGTAACTTGGATGTTTTTTAGATGTAGGGACTTTTTATAGAAGATAGTAACACCACCTCTACAGTTTTCATGATCTGATCGGTAAGCGTGATAGTCTCTTACTGTGGTAATGGAGTCAGGGAGAGATGCATTGAGCCATGTTTCACAGACAAATATGATGTCGAATTTAGCCGTATTTAGTAAGAGGAGAAATTCAGGTATTTTATTTACAAGGCTTCTTGCATTGAGTAGCTTGCATTTAAGGCCAGTTGTAGTTGGAATAGAGGTAGTTAGGGGCGTGCATGCCTAGTTTTGAGTGAATATTCAGCCCTCTTTCCCCAATACCCAATAACTTTGGGAAATATGCCAATCCCACAGGAAATCAAGAAAACAAAATAAAATGAAGCTATGAAAAACATATTTTCTAATTTTAAATGTGAAAATGCAAATATTAAGCATTGAAGAAGATAAATTACAGGTCTAAACAGATTCACTGGCATACATCAACTTACAAATTAGTTTAAAAAGTTAATGAGGAAATTACAAAAGGCAACAACTCACTATGAGCAGACCACTAGGCACAGTCTGCCACAAATACTGCCTTTTCTTCAGGAATCTCTGATAAATTTCTAGAGAGATTTTAAGTTATTGTCACATTATTACAAGAAAGATAGAGAAATATAACTTCATGAACATAGCCTGAGATTTGATGGAGAACTGCAATTAAACAGTTCTATAATTGATTCAGAACCGTAAAGCATCACAGTAAACTGAGATTTTAAAAAATTAATGGAAATTCCTGGATACTTGTTTTTTTTAAATTTCTACAAAATAGAAGTTCCCTGAAGCAAGTGTTCCTATGCTTTGATTATGTTCCAGTTTCTTGAAACTTCTAATGCATTAATCAGTGACTTCTGAGGAGATAGAAAAGCCTGCTCTTTACCAGCCTTTCCCTTCTGAGATTCTTCTGAATTTGATTTGAAAACAACCAACTCTTTTCTATGCCTAAAAGAGGAAGGGACTAGTCCAAGTCTGTACATGATAAAGAACAATATTTCATTTATGGAAATGTGCATTGTCAGTCTACCATATAAACTACATTCACAACACAAGTTTTCTATTAAGGGTTTCAATAACCCTGAAAAGCCTTCTCTAAAGCAATAGTCCTTTCTCAGCTTCTTTCTTTCTCTCTGCCTCTTCATTTTCTCATAGGGAAAGAAGTAATCACCTTTCTGGGCTCCTAGTGTCCCCTAATGCATACTCACTCCAAAGCTAGAATGGATCCAGTTTTCATTTAGTTGCATATTCATGTTTGCATGGTAGCAACTATAAGGATATTAGTCATGTTAAAATCAAATCCACTCTACGCTAGATATCAGCAAATAGACTTGGCTCATACGTTGTTCTTGGTCTTCATATGTTTGGTTGGTTTGGATCAAGCATGTTGTATAAATCCAATTAATTTATGCAATATATCTTACTTAAGCAAAACATGATATTTAAACAAGCTCAAGCACATTTTGCAGACGCTAAAGGCACAAAATACCAGTAAAATTCAGTGAGTTTATAATTTTCAGTTACATGATTTTGCAAGTATCATTTTGAAATAAGCCCTAAATAAATGTTCTAACCCCTTTGGTGGTTTATACTGCACATAAAGACCTCCAACATTTTTTTAAAGCAGAAAATTGCCATGTTATAATTCCACAATCCTTGGAAAATGAAAGTACTTTAAAAATGCTATTTCCTATGGCAGAAAGTAGATTTTATTTAGATTAAACTGTAACCTAGTAACTACGTTGCAAATCGATTTGTTCATTCAAATGCATTTTAATCTCCTTGAATTCCTTAGTCATTGTGAAACAATTATACAACTATTTTGTGAAATGAAAATGAAGACTACTATGCTTATTATATGCAACTACTATGCTTATTATACATTCATTCTCAGAAACGAAGTATGAAAAAACATGGCATCTTTGGAATTTCAGGTCTTGAAAGTTTGAGATTCTTTAAATTAGTAAGTTTCTACCAGTATATTTGATTTTTTTAAAAAAAAACATAGTTCATATCATATACATCAAATATTTTATCTTTTCTCCAGTTCTATGATGAGATATCATGTTAAAATGGAAGCAACCAATGTAAAGGTAGCCTTTGAATAGTGCTCCATTTATGGAACCATACATTTTAAAGGACATTCCATAAGCTATGGTGCTGGTTACCAGTTTGACTGGTTTCAAAAAAAAGTTGGACCAATTCATGGAAGTCAAGGGAATCAATAGCTATTTTATGGCAGTGTGACTATTTCTGAAAAACATCTGCTGGGAGACTAGCAGACCCCATTTGCAGTTGGTTGGCCACTGAGAACAGACTGCTGGACTGGATGGATTTGTTCAAGGAAGGAACTGCTTATTTCTTTTATTATAATTGCAAAATAATTCACTTTTCTAAAGATCATGGATTAAAAATCGTATCTCATGATTCCCAGATGAGAACAGGCAGAAAAAATGTCCTCTTATATGTTCTCCAACCACAGGTATCAATTTTCCTTAGTTCTTCTTTGTCATTTTCCATCTTAAGCCTTTCCAAGATTATCTTTCTAAGAAGAAAAGTGAAAACTACATAATGATGCTCAGGGTTGGAAAGTTAGGTTTTATGAAGAAAGATATGTGTTTACTCTGAAGAAGTAAATATTAAATTGTTTTCAAATATCTAAAGAACTCTCACTCAGAAAAGGGAGCAAATTTCTTTTGTGTAATTCCAGAGAATAGAAAATAAGCCAATAATCCTTATTTATAAAAAAAATAAACAATTAAACTGTCAAGCAAAATTCCATTCCATCTGGAAGTACAAAATATTTACATTTATTATTGGTTATTTTATTTTGCTATCTGTTAGAATTTATTTGTGTGTCCATTTGAAAGGAATTCAGAGGAATAATAACTTTTATATTTAGGCTTTATGTCTTTAAAAAGTCTAAATAAACCATTTGTTCATTCTTCTGGAATGCTTGCTTAATATTTAGTTGCGGAATGTAATTTCAAAATTCACCAGCTTATAGCAAAAGGCTACCACAGCAATCTATTTGTCATGATCCAGCAGGGCCAGGTTATGCATGGAAAAAAATTTGCATGCCAAATAATTTCATTGTAGGAATGGACTCCAGCAATGCATATCCATTACTAAATAATCATCCTTGAGCAATTTAAGGATTCAGAAAAATTGAATCTAGGTATTTGTATTTGTTTTTTTCCCATCTATTCTGTGCATAGGTTGCAAGTATTAGGGCTATGTAGCACTGTGGATGCAGTTCCAAAGAGGTGCTTTTAATGCACAAAAACATGAATGTAGCATCTATCTGCACTCTTAAGCAACGGTATCTTTTCCTGAAATTACACGCTGTCCCTTCAGCTGCCACATCAAAAGATTTTGCTATCTAAACAGTTGAAAATATGTATTGAATTATCTGAGTTCAATGAATTTTTCTGGAAGTTTGGGCCTCCAAGATACAACCGCCTACATCCTAGTCAATATTATATAAGTTGATTAAGAATACGTTTCTTAGATCAAGCACCTCGCCCACAATTTTCTCCTGTACAGAAGAATCAAGGATTTCCTTTATGGAGAAATAAAAGTTTAAGATTACGGGCATATTGTTTGCGCTCTTCTGACTTCAATGTAGTGGATCTCTTAAAGGAAGACTCTGTATTGTTTAGTTTCTACAACATGAGTTGCCTTTTTGCTATCCTTGGTCCTGAAAAATTGCATAATGTACATTACTTACCGCTGCTGACTCAGGCAACCCCCTTATAAGATCAGCCAGATATCTATCTATATAGACCCATAATTGATTTTGACATTCAGTTGGATTTTTTTTTCAAAGCATTTTTTCCCAGACTGCCTTTGCCTTTAGTGAGAAAGTGATTAAAAGGTGGTACTGCTCTCTGCCTTTGTTACACTAAAATTATGTGCTTCATTTTCTAGATAATTTTTGACTTTGCTTGTCAGAAGGTCACAAAGCCATCACAAGACCCCAGAATACTGGAAACATCATAAATACATGCCAGGTGCCAATAGAAGCATCAGTTGGGCTATGATTTGGATAGTTTTGCTTATCAAAGTACAAATATTTATCTGGAGGTAATGGTAATTGCTTTAATGTCATGATGGTATACAAACATAGTGGGCGACAGTTTTGCTTTATAATCTTGCTAAGGAATAAAGCCCATTAGACCTTTCTGATGTCTGGAATGATAGAATCTTGCAATGAGAAGAGAATCTTTTGTGTAAGTTCCAGTCATTAGGTCCATGAGACAGACCCAAAAGTATGTTAAAAAACCTAGAGAATAACCTGCAGTAAAAGCTTCAACTGTCTCTTAACGAAATATATTTCTAACTCAAATATAAAATGCTACATCTAGCATTCCTTGGGTGATCTGCTTCTTCATTTCTGATTATTAATGTGACACAACATATAAAAATAATCAGAGAGGCTGATGTGTCACCAGATTTTACAGTTTGCTAATCCTGAATTACTGTATCTTTCCATAGCAATTTGCAGGAAAGATTGTTCAATAAATACATAATTGACTGAGCTCATATGGAAACATTGTCTGTTGAATGAATTTTAAATGACTAGGTTCATAAAAACATACTAAGCTCCAAACCATCACTTACAAATCACAATAGAGGTTCAAACAAAACCAGACAAATCACATTATGTATCTGTGAAACAGATTCATGCAACAATCAGGGAAAAAATAACACTATGTACAGTTTTCTGTTTGTGAAATGTCTCAACAATATAAGTTTTTTCAACATTTATTAATACTCTGAATAGAAATGATATGGCCTCTTAAATTCTACCCAATATAAGATGTACATCTCCAGAAGAGTAGGCTAAAGAAAGTAAGAATAATGTTTAAATACACTAATTTTGTAGAGATGGACGCACATTTAGAAACAGTGGTTCTGAGTTAAATAAAAATTCACTGCATCTCACTGTAATGGTGAAGATTATAAAACCAATCTGTGTACTCAAGTATGCTGCTCAGTTGCAAAATGTTCATATTCTGCCTTAATTCCTCTCTGTGCAATTTCTTCTGCTTTTTTCTTCTCTATTAATGGGCAACATATAAAGTTCTTCGCACCTCCTCACATTGTATTGTCCTTTGTTTTATCTCTTTATTTTCCTCTGGACTCTCCAGTTTCTGTAGAGGAAAATGGCTTTCTTTTGTTTGACTGTTTTCTCTGCTGTTGGCTGCAGAATTTCCAACACGCACATGGTTCCTCTGTTTTCCTCCTCTATTTGTTTTAAGGTTGTGGTTTTATCACAAATTCTGCTGTAGGAGAAGATTCAAATAAGAGATGAAGAAGACATCACAGGTATTTGCAATTTTTCCTAAGCACCCTGCTCTTCCACAATAAATCAAATTCTTTTTTACTATTAGAGACCTGGAACAAACAGAATATACAGAAATGCAGCCAAACCAAACTTATTTTTAAGAAGTCCAGCATGAGTCAACTACACAATTTTCTGGAAATCTAATTAACAGAAACAATAAATTACAGCACGCAGCTGAAGACTTGATTTTGGCGGCATAGTAAGTCCCCTAGAATACTGCAAGTTGAAAATACATTCCAATGTTCATGTGTCCTTTAAATGCTAATGAAAACAATATTTTACTTTCTTAAGTGCAGTGAAAGGAGGGTTAACTTCACTGGCAAGGGGAAGCCACCATCCCAAAGACAGCTGAGAAGGGCAACAAAAACATAGGCAATCCCTAGCCCAGATGGCAGCAAAGAAATACAAGCAATTTAACACTTTAAATGAATGAAGTGGCATCCTTCAGTCTCAAGGGACTATAGTATCGTGCTATGAAACCGGTAACTGCCACTTCCCGTGTTGTTTCAATGCTGTATGCAAAGCTGGAGTGTCCTGTCCAGAGCACGAGGCCTGGGTAATTTAATATGGATGATAAACTCTTACCCAAGCAGCAGATCCCCCCTCTCCACATCACAGAAATAGTCTAATGGAACGGCAGAGCCAATATGATTAGTTCCAGTTGCGTCGCAGGAGTTACCAGAACGTGATTGTACAGTCACGAACTGCTTCTGGGACTCCGGCTCCAGATTTTGTCTTGAGGTTGACTCCTGAAGCCTTTTCAATAATAGATATAGCCACAAGGCAGTGGAGGTTTGAAATCAGAGTTTCCTTTCTCCTAGAAGATGGTTCTACCATTTTATCTGCCGTTGGGGCATAAAGCCTCTTCCGCCTTCAAAACTGTTGACCATCTTCTCCTGTAACCCTGGAAAGGGGCCCTTACAAGGTGCTACCAACTGGGCCAGCTGGACCAAGGTTTTTTAAAGAGGTATTACTCCTCCGGCACTCCTCCTCACACTTTAATCTCACTGAGTACAGTAGCTGTTTTTTGTTGCCCATGTCTGGTAATTCTCAAGTATTTACTCCTGCTGATTTGGGCCCATAACAATGATACCTGGTCAAATAAGAAGCACTTAATTATACAGCACTGGGCAAATGTTGCTTTCTAAAGCTTTCTTCTCATCTGAGGAATTATCAAGAAGAATCTTCTTCCTCTCTCTTTACTATTGTTCACCAGTATTTTAATGGACTGTTCTTTTTCATCCTCCTTTCTATTAATACTGCTCATTATTAAATACTGCTTAACAATGATGGAAGTGTTATCCTTGGATGAGAGAAAAAATTGCCTGTCCCATGCCTTCGATTCAGGAGAGTGTTGTTGTTTCCTTGGGAAGTTAGAGTTGAGAGTTTGAAAGCAGACTTTCTTAAGGGCTACTCCAGTCCTAGTGAACAGCCTCCCTTCTGAGGTGAAAAATCAGTACCAAAGCCAAAACAAATAACTTTTCCTTTAAAAAATAATAATATTTTATTAAAATTTTAATAGCAAAAGTAAAAGAAAATACAAATTAGACTCAGAAAGAGGAGAAAGCAAACAGAGAATAAAATACAGACAAAATACTATAGAAAAAAAAATAATATAGAAAAAAGGGAGATAAAGAATTAGCTTCACCACAAATGTAATAATTCATCACACCCTTTAGCATTACATACAGCATTACATATATACATCTTTCTGTAACCAAATACTTATTTCATATGTAAATCCATAAATCATTGATAATTTCAATGTTAATAAAAAGCCCATGAAGGAATTCCAGATTTATACAAACATGTCTCATTTTAAAAAACAAACTTTATATTCTTGCTTCTTAATCTTTAATTCATTCTGTAAAGCCTCCAAATTTTACTTTCCAGCCATTACACCATATTTTATTTTTTCCAGTCATTAGAGACATTACTTGAGAATGAAATTACACAATTCTTTAGGTTAAGTTCTAAATCCAAGAGATATTTTTCAAAGGTTCTAACATTTTTCAGTATATAATTTACCGTTGTGAGTTGATCAGATTATTCAACTGTTGAATTTTATGCTCAGTATTAAAGAATAAATTTAATCCTCAGTAATTGTAGACATCTCATTATTTGTAAAGTTCTTCCATTTAAAAATCAAACTAGCTTCAAGAAGGAAGTCTACATTCCAAAATGCTTATTAATCCTGATGTAGACTTTAATGAAATTTTCAACCATGTTTGTTTGTTATGGTTGTTAAGTATGTTACTAAGTTATATGTTCCTGTAGTATTTGTGTAACTAGAGAGGGTTTGTGGTACTGAAAAATTTTGTTAGCCAAACAAAGCAATTTTAATTACACTTTTCATTTAATTAAAAAGTGCCATTCATTAGCTTCTTATATGCCAATTATTTTTCCTTGACAACATAGAATGCATGTAATTATTGCTAAGTGTTTTAGAGAGCTTATTCTTTCCATAGCTGTCTATGAATTGAGCATTTATTTTACACTTGCAAGAGAAAAAAAAGAATCTTGAGTATACTGTTATATTTATAAACTAAGAGAATACAGAATTATTATTTTGCATATAGTAAGAGAGCACTGTACTTAAATATAGTTCCCCTTTTCTTTCTCAAATGGTGAATATTACATACTCTATTTTAATTTTATAATGCAGAGAAGAATATAGAAAATATTCTGGAATTTGAATCTTCAAAACAATTAACAATATAGAATTATAATTGCGAAAAAACAATTATTTTTGTAACTTGATAGGAAGTTTTCCTACACAATTCTCCTGCACTGAAGTAAATGGAACTAACTTGCACTTTGATAAATATTTGTATAAGAAAAACATTCCTCTGGGTTGTATCACATCTTTATAAATTCTTTAATGTAGCCTCCCACAATCTGGTGCCCTCCAAGATAAGACTATGGTGTTAATCTAATTCCTATTAGATTAGATTATTATTATTATTTAAATAAATTATAATGGACTAACTTCACACAACCTACCACAAAACCAAACTATATCTTGGTTTAATGTAATGTACGGACCAGTGGTGGGATTAAAATTTTTTTACTACGGTTCTGTGGGCGTAGCTTGGTGGATGAGGCAGGGGAAGGATACGGTAAAATCTCCAGTTAGAGCTGGTATTTGCCAGTTCTCCGAACTACTCAAAATTTCCGCTACCAGTTCTTCAGAACTGGTCAGAACCTGCTGAATATCACCACTGGTATGGACCTATTTATAGATGGCACAGATTTCTTGTCTGTGATAAATAGATAAAACTATTGAGAGTTACTAAACTAGATGGCCTAAAAAGTGACTCCAAATGCTATTATTCATATGACAGGATAGGGGGAGAGATGGAATGCCACTATGTTTAAAAACTATATCATCTTTCAAAAACTTTGTCACAAAACTCATTGCTGAATTTCTTCTCATTGTAAAATAGTGGTTTCTCTCTATTGAGAGTATGGTCAGTATTTTGTTCGGAGAACAATAATTTTTTTCTATTTGAATGGCTCTATTTTTGTTTTAAAAAAAAAACATAAAAAGCTCAAACATGCCTCCTGGTGGACAAGAATGAATAATAAACTTTTTATCAAGATAGACTTATCAATAATAAGGATGTTTCCCCAAATTTTCCTTTTAGGTCTGTTGGGGATGTCGTTAGGAATTATGTTTAATATATTGAGAAAGTACAAGACTGAAAAAAGCAGAAATAAAGAAAATAAGTAGAGTCTGCATTTTATATTTATTTATTTGAGCCTCATACAATACTTGTACAGCAAATCACTTCCAGAGGAAGAAATGACAAAATGAAGATAGCTCTGCAAAAACAGATCAGATGACCACATCGAAGAATGAAGAGTCATTGAGTAAACTGGCTCTTCCAATCTCTCTGCATAAAGAGAGAGATAGAAGATTGTCCGCAAGTGCTCCACTCCAGACAGTGGGGTTTTTTGAGGAAACCAAACAACTATAGTTTCTAGAAGGTTTTGAACACTGGGAGATGCAGGAATTGCCATCTTGCTCAAACTGTAGTTGGTGCCTTTAAAATGATACTAAGTTTATATACAATACTTACTTTTCTAATCACTTTCAGAAATTGCTTAACAGCTTTTCAGCTGTTAGAAATCTGTGGAACTATAGGTCTGAAAACATCAGGATGTTCCTTTTGAGGAGATGATTCTATAGTTACTCTGGGGTAAGCAATTTAGGGAATGATGAGTTACAAGCAGTAGCGAATGCAAGGCCTGGAGTATAAGTGATTTAACTTGCAGGTCTGTTGGCACTGCATTTTGAACCGCTTAAATTTCTGAATCCTGACAAGAAATATGGTCATAAATTACCATCACTAAGCCTTCCAGCTCCAAATAGGGCCACATTTAGCGCACCAGCTTGACTTTATGTCATTAGATAATTCAGAGGTTTCTGGATGATCAATAATTCAGTTTGTGAGTTCAGGTGCAACCATTTCATCCTATCCAGAATTTTGATAGCCTTTAGTCATCAGGATAAAACAATCACTGTATTTCTTGCCCAACCTGAATGACAATGAACAACAGGATGTCACCTGTATTGATGACACCTCACCCCAAACCAATGATTTCCCCCTATAATGCCACACATATGTTGAATAAAATGGGGGAAGGATGCTGTGCTCCGCAGTACTTGTCCACAAAGGAGCAGAGAAGTGAGCAAACCAACCCCTTTAATATCAGCTGTAAATGCCCATTCAGAACAAAGTAGAACCACTATTATATAGCTCAATGCTGATAGATGATCTAAATGTCGTTGTACAGTCAAAAACATCAGAGGACTTTGAGATAAATAGAAGAATCAGGTTCTTCATCCAAGTCCCAGTGGAGGTTATTCACAAAAGTGAACTCTAACATCTCCAGAAACATTTCCTCCTTTGTAAAAAATATTTGAAGAATATGATTATATTCTTGTTAAAATCAATCATTTTAACAAGACACCAACCAAGGGTCCTTAAGACAACTCTAGCTCTCAAATATACTTGCCCAGGCTAATACAAATCAACCCATCCTGGGATAATAGATGTTGCTCTCAATGAAGCTAGAATTAGTTACTGGATGCCTTAGACTTGTGATTGCGAACTTATGGCATGAATGGCAGAAGTGGCACGCAGAGCCTTCTCTGCAGGCACGCGAGCTGTTGCCCCAGATCAGCTCCACCACACATGCGTGCGCGCCTCTCGCTGGCCAGCTGGTCTTTGGGTCTCTACTGCACATGCATGGAGGGTGGGCCACATGCACGGGGATGTGCGTGCATTGCATTTTGGGGTTTGTGCACACACGTTTTGGGCACTTGGTGCCAAAAAGGTTAACCATCACTGCCTTAGACCTACCCCTCTAGATAAGATCCAATGGAGGAGCTAGCATCTGGGTCTGATAAAAGCTGGGAAGTATGGAAATCATTGAATAGACTGCACAGCAGTACAAGATCCAAAAACACTCTGAATAAATGGGTTTGTTCAGTGATTATGGTGACATGCAGACAACAACACATGTGTATACCTGCCCTTTGTGTCCTGATCAGTGGCAGTGCGACAGAACACAATGTTTCTAGTTTCTGGGCAAGATCTGTTTAATTTGTACATATTTTAATCTTGTATTTTGTTTTAAATGTTATGTCATGAAGTATGCTTTATTTTAATTGTGAAGCTTCTAACACAAATAAATAACAAGAACTAGTATCTGTTCAGATGTTATCAATTTGAGCTGTGCAGCACTTTAGATTTGATTCCAAAATAGAGCTTTTGACTATGCAGTAGCCTATATAGCACCATTCTTAAAGTAGCTACATTCTTTCCTTGAGATTACATGGCATTTGCTAAGGGTCAAGAGGCCTGAATAAATGATCTGAAATGATTGCATGGAAAGGCTCTTATTTATTTATGTAGAACTTCATTCTTTATTATCTCTGACAACCTGTAATATTACAGATAAGGCAAATTATTATGGAGTGAAATGTCTTTAGTTATATTTTTTTGGAGTATAACATAGCCTGAATAACAATTAGAAGAAGAAATAATAATATTGCATAGCAAACAGATACAACAGCTAGAAGAATATGCCAAATAAATATACATTCCTTGGAAAGTATAGCTTTTCTCATAAAAAAAGCTTTCATCACTTTCTGAAAAACTATTAAATATTCTAATGTAGCTTCTTGAGGCAACTTCCACAATTGGACCTCCACCATTATGAGCCAGCTTCTCCATGAGATACCAAGATGCTTAGATCAGGGATTGCCAACCTTTTGGACCTCAAGGACCACCAAACTCATAATTTAAATCCTGGGGACCCCTAATATGAATTTTGACTGACGATGGCTTGCTGATATTGGTGGAAGAGAGACAGAGAGACAGAGAGAGACAGAGAATGATCTGATCTAACCTCTCTCTCTCTCATTCTCTCTCTCTCTCTCACACACACACACACACCAACACAGAGGCAGGAGTGAGATTCAAAGTTATTAACAACCGGTTCTGTGGGCATGGCCTAATTTGTGGGTGTGTCTTGGTGGTCATGTGACTGACGGGGCATGGCTTGTATGTAAATATTATAAATATTTATATAAATATTGGATTTTTTATTTAAAAAAGAGCAACTTTTACCCAAAAACAGGCAAAGCAGGCAGGCAGATTGAATTGCTCATAGAATCAGATTCATTCAGAGATCTATCTATCTGCCATCGGCTACCTGAGTCTGCACTGAATAATAGAAACTTCAGTCCTAAGGAAGATTTGGCTGTGCTTAAAAACAGATTCAAAGATCTAAAGATTAGCTAGAAAGCAAAAAATCCAGTGGTTTCCTGCTTTCCAGCTAATCTAAATCTACCGGCACAGCAGAACAGCTGATGGTCGGGGAAAAGAAAAAAGAAAAAATAGCAACTTAAGCAGGCAAGTTTGCCAGGTAAGGAGTGAGTGGGCGGCACAGCCTTGTGTTCCTGCACAGCCTAGATTAATTGCTTTGTGGGGTGCTCTGGGGGTGACATTTCTCTGCGAACCACCAAAATTTTCTCGCAGACCACCAGTGGGCCCCAGACCACCGGTTGGTGACCACTGGCTTAAATGGTAGAAGTTGGATAAGTAACTACCATAAACCATAAATTGGTTTATAAATTCAGGTCGTCACTCATGTTCCAGTCAGCTCAGTGCTTAACTTTTGAGATGTACTCTACATTTAAGTGCCCTCAAAGAACACCCAGAAGCTTCAACTGGTCCAAAATGCAGAGGCATGAGCAGTGATGGGCATGCCTTGGTATTCCCATGTAACACCTTTGTGCTAGTTGCATTAGTTGTCTGTTTGCTTCTGGGTGTGATTCAAATAGCTGATTGTTATCTGTACAGTCACTCTGACACGGTTGGCATACTCCAGGTTCCTTTGATTAAACAATGCATCTACCAGGACTCTGGAAGCACAACTTCTCTGTAGCAATATCTTCCTTAAGATTCAAATAGCCCCCACCCTACTGGTGTTTCAAAGAGCCCTGAAGAACTCACTCTTGACCCAAGCAAGGGCCATTGAAACTCTCCTTCATTGTGCGGGTTATTTTTTTCTTTGTTCTCATCCAATTTTGTCATTTTTGTTGTGTTTTGTTGTTTACTTATTTTTAGATGTTTTTAACCATTTTGTAAACTATTCAAGAGTTGCTGGGAATTGGGCAGAATATAAATGTAATAAATAAATAAAATTAAATAGATCAGAACTATAGGCTAGACTGGGAGGTTAGAAAAATATCCTGGGAAAAGACAATGGCAAACCACTTCCATACTGTTGCACACAAAAAAAAATGTTCAGGAACTCAATAAGGATTGAGCTTGCTTCAGACATACAACCTTTATTAGGTAAGCATGTAGCACAAAATATTTTACTTCATTCAAATATGGTTAAAATTAAGTAATCAGCACTATGGTTCTCCAATCGCTTAGTAAGCTGTCATCTCAAAAGGTTAAAATTTGGTAAAACTTTTAAGAGGACTGGGTGTTGCAGAGTCAAAAGTCAAGCCATGTACCTGCAATACAAAAATGGATGAAGTACTAAAAGGTAAAGTTCCTGATCACAGGATGAACACAAAGATATTGCTTATTTGACAGTAATAGAGACCAAGAGAGCTTGCTCTTAGCTTCTTCCAGGAATCCAGGGTACTTATTTTTATTTCTCAATCCAAGCTACAGCTGAGATTTCCTAGTGGTCTCCTATCTAAAAAGTAACCAAGCTTGACGCTGATAGTTCTGCCCTTGCCTTTTCCGAACATTTGAGCGAACCCATTTCCCCTTTGTTTTTAGTGCGGTCCTACATTACTGATCATGAGTAGGGACTGACCATAAGTTAAACAATCAGTTTCCCTGCTTTTCTCCGTTCCCGTCTCGTCCTGCTCTCAAGCCAAAGCGCCACCAAGAGAAGCCAAAGAGACAAACCACTCCGCGCGGCTCTAGTACTCTATCCCCTCAGACAGCGATTGCGCCATCGCCATACAGGCGCGCGCGCTTTTCGCTTCGCCCCCTCCCTTTTTTTCCCCTAGCGCGCCCAACGGGCTTCTCGCCCTCGGCGGCGTGAGCCAATGGCAGACGGGGAAACCTTTCCTATATCCGATGACGACAACGAGGCACCGAAGAGCGCGCAACCAAACGCAGCACCGGTCACGGCGACCCGAAAGCTGCCAGGGAGAAGCTGGCTGTTGTTTTTCTCCCTACCTAGCCTTGCTCGGCGCTTTGTGAGCCACGCCAACCGCCGCCATTTTGTGAGCGTGTCCAGCCTCCGCCCCCATCCCCATCCATTTCGCGCGCGCCATTGGTCCCCCTTTTTTCCCGTCTTTCTCTCTCTCTTGTAGTGAGCGAGCGGGCGGGCGCCATGTTTGTAAGGAAGACATAATCAGAGCAGCTCATCTCTCCGGCCAACGTGTCCCGTCTTCCTCCCTTCCGCTCTGCCTGTTTCTTCCTGCTGCCTCCTTCCTCCGTATGGTCTGTGTGTACCGAACTCCTCATAAGCTGCCTTTATCTCCCATCTCTTTTTTTCCCCGTGAGGTGCAGGACAGCCTCCCCTCGAGCGGCCGTTAAAAAAAAAAAAGCCCCTCTGTGTAGCTTATGTTTGTGTTCCCCCCAATTCAGTAAACCCGTGAGGGAAGTCTCGTTCGCCGCTGCACGGAGGGGACACCTCGCGTCGTCCAGCCCTGTAGACGCAGCGCCGCCGCTCCCTCGTGTGTGTGTGTGTGTTTGTGTGTGCGCACGAGTGCGCGCCGCCTCCACCTCTCCCTGCGCCCTACGACTGGCAGCAGAGTCCTGCCTTCCTCCCCCCTTCCTCCTCCTCCTCCTCCCTGCACACAGGCACAGCCAGCACAATGGCCTTTGAAAGCCTATTCTCCAAGCCCCCAAACCCAGTTCTTGACCAAAACATGCCCGACTCTGACAGGCAACATGCAGGGGACGAAAGGTCGAGTAACGTTCTTCTCTTTCTCTTTCTCTCTCTCCGCTTCTCAATGGTGATAATTAACAGTGATAATAACTAAGAATGATGGTATGCTATGTGATGATGATGATGATGGTGGTGGTGGTGGTAATAACGATGTCTTAAATGTGCCTAGGTGAATTTAAGGAAAAAAATGTCTGTAGCATTGTATGGGGGAAAGTCACCTTCAGACTGAGGTAGGGGTGGGTTTTTTTTTCTTTTTAGTATAGCTACAAGGATGTTTTTAAGGGTGGGTAATAACTTCAAGGTGCATTTTGCATGCATTTTTTTACATTTCCTTTTTTTTTACATTTTTTTTCATAAAATGCACTATACATTGGCTATGTGTAATGTCACTGTTGTTCTTAATCCCCTGTCTCATTGCCATTTGAACTCAAAGGCAGACTGTATCCCCTCATATATGTAACATATATGAAGCTGTATAACAATGTATACACCTTACACATTAACTGGAACTCTTTTTTGTATGTGTGTATATATGAGGTTTTGTCATATTTTTCTCTTTGCCAGTTTACAATTCTAATTCCATAATCTAACAAACCAGAGGCATTTTTGGTTTGAGGTCCTGCTCCTTTTCTTTCTCTCTCTCGCTCGCTCTCTCTCTCTCTCTGTCTCTGTGCAAATGTTTGTTTTCATACAGATAAGGCTTTCTTCACTAATTTGTTTTTAAACATGTGGAAACCTGAAATTATTTCTCCCACATTTTCCAACATGTATGCAAAGAATTTCTTTACATCAAGATTTGTAGTGGAGGTTCCATTAACAGACAAGTTTCCTATAATCCCGATGTCCCTCCACAAGTATGTACAATGCTGTTTTATGAAAGTGATACAAAACATTACATAATCCCTTATTCATGCAGCAACACAATAAGTAGGATATAGCCTTTTCCCCTCTTCTACAAATAGGAATACCAAGGAGAATAGCAATTCAAATGATTTACCCATAGCTACAGTGAATCAGGTCTAGGCCTTATATATCATGCCTTCAGATCACCACTTCTTCACTAACGTAGTTACAGTGTTTTAAATTGTTGATTAAACAGTGGATATTTCAAAATGGATACCACAGTACAGCATTGTTACTTTTAATACAGGTGATCCTGGACTTACGACGGTTCATTTAGTGACTGTTCAAAGTTACAAAGGCATTGAAAAAATTGACTTATGACCATTTTTCGCCTTTATGACTTTGTAGCCTCCCCGTGATCATGTGATCAAAATTCAGATACTTGGCAACTGGTTCATACTTGTGACCACTGCTGTGTCCCAAAGTCATGGGATCACTCTATGCAACTTTCTGACAAGCTTAGTCAATGGAGAAGCCAGATTCACTTAACAAGTATGTTACTAACTTATCAACTGCAGTGATTCACTTAACTGGCAAGAAATGTCATAAAATTGAGCCAAAACTCACCTAACAAATGTCTGATTTAACAACACAGATTATGGGCTCAGTTGTGGTCATAAATCAAGGACTACCTGTATTAGTCAGCCTAAACTGAATTGTCCAGCAAGATTTGCATGTTAATTAGAGCCAGAACAAAATACCGTACAACTTACAGATAAGTGACAAACTTCAATAATAAATACAAGATGCATGCCAAATAACAAACTTTTTTCTATACAGTTAGACAAAAAAATTTAAAAATTATTCATGTAGTATATTGACATTGACCAGCCAATCTAAATCTATAAGTGGATCTGTTTAGATAAGTGGAATTATACTAAGGCGAAGGACACCTAAAGCTTAGAAATTGTATGACTTTGCAAAATAGTCCCTAATTAAATTATTCCTGTTAATCATGACAAATGCAATAATAATTTCTTATATTCTTTCCTTTTAACCTTCAAGATGTCTAATCAATGAAACACATTTTAAGTAGATAACTTTAAAGTTGAGATTACCTAATTATTTTTTGACAGAATAATAGACAAGAGTTGTACTTCCTTATTTTGAAGTAGGAGCCTTTCCAGGCAATCTATCTCCCTCCCTTCCCCCCACCCCCTTCTCTCTTATTAGAAAAAGTCAGTAATCTCAAAACAAGTAGTGAAAGTCCATTCAACTATGGTATTTCAAATAGAGTGGAGTTATCTTGTTCACTGACTTCCATGTAACATTTTGAAGGAAACAAAGGGATGTGCTCTTTTCATTTCAAGAGAGCTCTCATTTTGTTTCAATAAAATGATCTAGAGACAGGTGTAAATTATTTATCCTGTGATGATGGCTCATCTTAGTTGCCCATTCTCCTGTTCCATTTTTGCATTGACATAACTAAATATATCTGGAATAGATAAGATAAATGTTTAAACCATTCACTAGTAATTCCCTGAAACTGCATTTCTTGACTATTTTTCTACATGAGAGTTTGTAAATAAATTGAGATAACGTACAAAGCTTAAAGTTTGGCTTATATATAGCTTATTCATGTGTAATTGTTTTAACATTTAAGTATTTAAACATCAACTAAATGACTTTAATTATCCATTTGCTAATACATTTGCCAAATATGCATACATCAATCTTCGTCATAATATAAAATAATTTGGAATTTAAGATACAAAGGAAATTCTATTAGCATCTGTTCAAAAGTATAGAAGTAGCAGTGACAATATTATATTCCATAGAAGTTCATAATATTGAAGTCTTAGAACATACCATAAAAATTTAGAGCTACATGGGAATATTTGCTACTTCTATCGTTGTCAGAGTTAAATTAGTTTCCTTTTTGAAAATTAATACATCACATGAACTGTTTAATATTTTTATATAATTTAAATGTTTCAAATGAGTAATTAAGTTTGGTTAAAGTTTGAAAGAGCTTTTCTTGGTTATTAATTATCATGTTTTAGTTTATTAGTTTAAAAAAATTGATGTAGTTTCAAATGCAAAACTCTTTATAATGTAGTTTTATAGAGTTCAGTTGAAATAATGGAAATAAAGTATTTCTTTTCATCTGCATTGTTTACTTTCTATCACATTAAATATTTTTAAAATCTTTATTAATAGGATGAAGTTAAATAGGTTTTAGAAATTTGGCTTCAAAACAATGTTTTTCTCAAAGTAACAATATATCTTCTTGTTACACTGTTACTCTGCTTTTGTAATATGATATATAGATACACACACACACACACACACACACACACACACACACATCAATGTGGCAAAAATATACTTTGTAATTTAAGTACTGTATATAAAGTTATTGTATGTCTAAACTGTAGATTAAAATTACATCAGTTACGTTCCTACGGTCAGCATATTGTTAAGTAGCTATTACATTAAAGGCATAATTACAGTTTCTTACATTTTGAAAAGGTCATCTTGTGTAACTTCACTTTGAAAGCTGGATATATTAAATACATCTGAATACTTATAAATTAAGAATCTTATATAACTGTAGCCTAAAGCTGCCAAAGATGATTTCGTTTATACCTTAGGGAGCTTATTGCATGGCTGAGCTAAGTCACTTTTCTGAACACATCCTGTTTCTCTGCCAGCTGTGCCAATGTTTCCATTAGCTGTGTTGAATATTTCTTTCCCTTTGTTCTAAAGTTTCCCTAGCTCTGTGTGCATTTTAAATTGGTGTTCTTCAACTTGATATTGTCCAGAAGTATTTGATTACAAATCCCAGAAATTGATATGGAATTCTGGGAATTATAGTTCATCATATTTAGACAATACCAATTTGGAGAAGGCCAATTTAAGTGAGGGTGAAAAGTAAGGGAATTAAACTTCAGTCTGTTATGATCTAGAACACTTCGTTCTTCAAATGTAGCTTTAACTCTGTGCACCTTCCTAATTGTGAAAATAAAGGGTATCTGAAAGAATAGGAGATCTTTGTCAGAATATCATACTAGCTTTTGCTATAGGTTTAGGCATCGTTTACTAATGTGTGAGATATATGCTTAGTTTATCCAGTAGTAAATAGATTTGGTTTTGGAGTACATTATTACAAACTACAAGGCATAATTATATTCTGAAGTATCTGTTGTCTATAAATAACAGTATACTTGATAACCCATTTATAATGACTGCCAAATTTCCTAACCAAATGATTTTTCTAAAATATTGTAATTATGAAAATTGTGGCAAATATGATAAAATACCATCTGCAAACTTAGCCTAGGTGGCGCAGAGGTTAGAGTGCAGTAATTGCAGCTACTTCTGCTTACAGCCAGCTGCCTGTAATTGGGCAGATCGAATCTCACCAGGCTCAAGATTGAGTCAGCCTTCATCCTTCCGAGGTGGGTAAAATGAGGACCCAAATTGTGGGAGCAATATGCTGATTCTCTAAATCAATTAGAGAGGGCTGTAGAGCACTACAAAGCGGTATATAAGTTTAAGTGCTATTGCTATTGTATTTCTGGAACTTTCCCAGGGCCCCACAAAGTGCATTCTCAAAAAATAAAGCAGTACTGGCTGCAGTTGCTGTTTTATCTATCTTTGAATATGTTTTAAATTGTTTATAAATATATATATTTTATTGAAGATAAAAACAATTCAAATATTAGAAAAATCAAAGAATAATGAATAAGAAAATAGAGGAATTAGAAAAGAAAAAGAAAGAAAAGATTATAAAGCAACTTCCAATCTTTTTGGTAGCAGTTATAAATACATTTATATTTTATTCTCACATCATGGTTTCCTTCTTTCTGTAAGCTTTCCTTTCTAACAGTCAGACTCATAAATCACAAGTTCACTTTTCTTTTTTTCCCAGCAAAATGTCCATAAGGGTTTCCAGGCACTGATAAATACAGTTGATCAAACAAATTAATTTTGCCATTTTTGCTAGTTCTGTCATCTTTCCTCCATTATGGGTATTTTGGAATCTTTCCATTTTTGTGCATATAAAAAAGTATTACAGCAGGAATCATACATAAAAATAATCTTCCATGGCTCTTTTTTAATTAACTGTCCATTAATCGCAGCAAGAAAAATTCTGAATTCAGTTGAATGTTAATATCTCAGTATTTTAATCATTTTTCTTTATGTATTGTTTCTTTTCCTGTATGCTTCCTATGCTGAGATAAAGGCATTTTCAGGCACAGTCATGGTTTATACCTGTTCCATATTTTCAACATAGCACCTCTGATATTCTTAAAATTTACACTAACCTTAACTTAGGTTGTACCATAGAAAAAACTATGCCAAAAATGTTCCCTTAATACAATTTTAAAAGCATAAATTATAAACAGACATGAAAAAAAAATTCAAGTTAATACAAACAATTTAATTTTGTTTGAGTCAGTTTGCTATACAGTAGAGCTAAGGTGCTTGGTAGAAACCTGAAGATAGTCTTCTACTTCCCTTAAGCATGAAAGTCAATTGGGTGATTTTTGGATCAGTCAAGCTCTTAGCCCATCTTACAAGTTTGTTCTGTGGAAAATCTGAAGTGGGAGTATTAGTGTATATGCTCTCTTGAAAAATAATTCAGCAAAAATAAAATAAATAAAATAATACATAACTATAATTTATGCTAAAGTAACTTTCAAACAAAGGAAAAATAACAGCAACATTAAAATACTATTTGGCCTATTTAATTGGGTAGACTAATCTGTTTATATAATATATAATATTTTATAATTATAGGTATTTACATATATTGTAATTATATAATTATATATTATAAAATAAATGGATAATTCATTTAGTTCATTATTTCTTTAGTAATAATACTTTTATCTGGCTGTATTTGTAACTTTAGTACAAAGTGTACTTTTGGCCCACAACAGCAATTTTTGGTATAGGACTAAGAGTAGGAATAGAAACAGGATCTCTTCACATATAGTGTCACAGCTTAATCATTGCACTTCACTGTCCCAAAAAACATTTCTTTCAGATTTTAAATGAGAATATCTTAATCTTCTAGCAGATATTGTAATGATTGTACCACTGAGAAAGATCTAAATAATTTGTAATGTTGGATTGTAGTCTATTAGTTTTGGTACTTTCTGCAATCTTCTATAAATAGTCCCTTATGACCAGTTGCTTAACAACAAAAAATTATGATGGGCCCAGATCAGTACTTCTGACCATCACAAAATGCCGTCCCACGTACAAACATAAATCCTTGTTATCACATGATTGCATGTCAGGCGCTTAACAACCAGCTTGCCCTTATCGTCAGTTGGAGCATCCCATAGTCACATGACTGCAATTTTTGTCACATTTTGCCAGTTTCCTGAAAAAACTGCTCATTTGGAAGAATGGATTTGCATTTATAACCATGGTATTTGCTAAATGACATAATTATTTGCTTAATAACTTCCATAAAAAAAATCAGGTCCAGTCATGTGGGTGTCTCGACTTATGACTGTAAAAACATATAACCAGAAGTCTGGTCCATATTGTGATAGTAAGCCAAGTACTACCTATATTAATATATTTTATATGTATATTGGTAATAGAGAATTATATAGTTCTGAACTATTTTGAGAATTAATTATATTTATTAAAATAATACTAAAAATTGAAATTGTATGGTCTCATATAAGAAATATAAAATATTTAGAAATATGAAATAAAAATAAATATATTACTAGATGCTAATTTAGGATGAGCATATTTAAATGCATGTAACCTGACTAGTAGACACATGAATATAAAACAAGATTGTTTCCTGCAATCTTTCAAATTCTTATTTTATCTAATTTTATCTTTCTTAAAGCAGAGAGGATGGTGAACTTGAAGATGGTGAAATAGATGATGCTGGACTTGAAGATGATAAGGAAGAAAAAGGCACAAAAGTTGAAGATAAACCTAAAAATGAAAAATCTCATAGGAAATCACGAAAGAAGCGCAAAAAGGAAAAAGAGAAGAAAAAATCAAAAAGGAGAAGACGAGATAAACACAAGGTATGAAGTGTTTTTCAGCATGCTATGCAGTTTATTTCTAACTAATAATTATTTCTCACTTAAATAAAATGTAAAACTATACTGGAATGCTTTTGCTTTAATTAAGTCACTGAATATTAACTCCTTGAAAAGGTGAGGTTCCCTACAGACAGCAAAATAGCCTAGAAAAACAGTCCACTGAGCCATCATCACACGCTGCTTCTAACATTCTTACTCCCATGTGAACTGAAATGTGTACTGGCAAGGCTCATTAAGTGTTCCAATACTGCATAAAAATATATGCACAACCTACCTTAATTGGTGATAAACTGATCCTTGTGCCAATTTGCCTTGTATAATCCTAGCTTGCACTCATTTTTGTTCAGATATACTCTCTTGTAGTAATTTCAATCATAGATGTGTGTGGAATCACATACACATAGACATTCACACAATATGATTATACTACAGCAATATGATCATACTACAAACCTGGTAGGTATTACCAAAACCTGGTTGGGCCCAGAGGGTGGTATTCCTCTGAAGGAAATGTGCCCACCAGGTTTCTTAGCATTTCATCAGCCTAGGTCTCAGGGAAGGGGTGGTGGGGTGGCGATGCTTATTAGAGAGGTCTTTTGTCCTAGGGAGGTCACTGTTCTTCAGACAGGCTGGTTGTGAGTCTCTCTTTGTGAAGTGGGGGCAGGGGGTTCAGATGGGCCTTTTGATAGCGTACCTGGCTCCCTGTCACATGTTCACTGGCCCTGCCCAGACTCCTTGAGGTGATAGCCAAGCTGGCGGTTGGGATCCCTAGGCTTTTAGTCATAGGGGATTTCAACCTGCCTTCACTCGGGGAAACCTCTGGGGTAGCTCGGGAGTTCATGGCTTCCATGACGGCCATGGACCTGACCCAATTAGTTTCTGGCCCCACTCATATAGGAGGACACACGCTGGACCTGATTTTTGTCTCTGGTCAGTGGTTGAATGACTGTAGCTTCGGGGACTTAGATATCAAACCCTTGCAATGGACAGATCATTCGCTTCTTAGACTTGACTTCTGTACTGCCACCCCCCACCGCAGGGAGGCGGAGCCGTGTAGATGGTTCCGTCCCAGGCGACTGATGGACCCTGAGCGGTTCCAGAGGGAGCTTGGGCCATTTCCCGAGACTCTGGCTCATAACTCGCCTGGAGACTTGGTGGCCACCTGGGATAGGTTGGCTGCCGAGGCTCTGGACCGAGTTGTGCCTTTGCGACCTCTGACCCGGCACAGATCCCATCCAGCTCCGTGGTTTATGGAGGAGCTGCTGGGAGATGAAGTGCCGGAAAAGACGTCTGGAGAGTGTTTGGAGGGCTAGCCGTGCCAAGTCCGACCGGACACAGGTAAGGTCCTATATTAGGACCTACCTTGTGGCGATAAGAGGCGGCGAAGCGTTCGCATTTCTCCGCCCTTATTGCGTCGGCAGAAAATCGGCCTGCCGCTCTGTTTAGAGTGACCCGCTCCCTGCTTGAGCCGAGAGCGCGGGAGGACCTCTTACAGGGCAGGGCAGAGAAGTTTTCCCGATTTCTGCATGACAAAATCGCTCAGATTCGGGGCGGGCTGGATTCCAATTGGGTGGTCCCGGGGGAGATGTCCGGGGCAAGTCTTGAGACTATTATCTGGGAGGAGTTTGACCCTGTGACGTCTGAGGGTGTGGACAGGTTGCTGGGGGGGCTGAATACCACCACATATTTGTTGGACCCGTGTCCCTCCTGGTTGGTTTCGACCTCCAGGGAGGTGACACGAGGTTGGCTCCAGGGTCGCTCCCTACTGCCCTGAAAATGGTGGTGGTGCAGCCCCTCCTCAAGAAGCCTGTCCTGGACCCGGCTGTTTTAAATAACTATCGTCCAGTCTCCAACCTTCCTTTTCTAGCGAAGGTTGTTGAGAGTGTGGTGGCATGTCAGCTTCCTCAGTACCTGGAGGAAGCGACTTAACTTCATCCTTTCTAGTCGGGCTTCAGGCCCGGGCATAGTACCGAAACAGCATTGGTCGCGTTGGTTGATGATCTCTGGAGGGCCCGTGACAGGGGGTATTCCTCTGTCCTGGTCCTGTTAGATCTCTCAGCGAATTTTATACTATCGACCATAGTATCTTATTGCGGCGGTTGGAGGGGTTGGGGGTTGGAGGAACTGTCCTGCAATGGTTCTCCTCCTTCCTCCAACCGCTCGCAATTTGTGTTGACGGGGGGGGAGAGGTCCACCTCTAGGCCCCTCATTTGTGGGGTTTCTCAGGGGTCGGTCCTCTCCCCTCTTTTGTTCAACATTTATGTGAAGCCGCTGGGGGAGATCATCCGTGGTTTTGGGGTGCAGTATCATCTGTATGCGGATGATATCCAGCTTTACATCTCCACCCCAAGCCACCCCAACGGTGCTGTGGAGGCTATGTCCCGGTGCCTGGAGGCCGTGCGGATTTGGATGGGCAGGAACAGGCTCCGGCTCAACCCTTCCAAGACTGAGTGGCTGTGGTTTCCGGTGCCCCGATATAGTCAGCTGACCCCGTCGCTGGCTATTGGGGGAGAGATCGTACCCCCCACAGAGAGGGCTCGCAATTTGGGTGTCCTCCTGGATGCACGGCTGTCTTTAGAAGAACATATTACGGCTGTCTCCAGGGCGGCTTTTTATCAGGTTCGCCTGATTCACCAGTTGCGGCCCTTTCTGGATCGGGACGCCTTATGTATGGTCACTCATGCCCTTGTCACCTCTCGCCTGGACTACTGTAACGCTCTCTATATGGGGCTCCCTGTGGGGAACACCCGGAGACTTCCAACTGGTACAAAACGCGGCCCGCGGGTGGTTATGGGGGCGTCACGAAGCTCCCATGTGACGCCTCTCCTGTGCGAGCTGCATTGGTTGCCGGTGGTTTTCTGGATTCGCTTTAAGGTTCTGGTTTTGACCTTTAAAGCGATCCATGGCATTGGACCAGGTTATCTGCAGGACCACGTTCTGCCGGTAGTCTCCCACCGACCTGTGCGTTCCCACAGGGAGGGCCTTCTTCAGGTGCCGTCGGCTTCTGTGTGCCGCCTGGCGGCTCCTAGGAGTAGGGCCTTCTCTGTGGGGCCCCCGCTCTCTGGAATGGTCTGCCTCCGGAAATACGCAATAACATGGACCTGAGACCTTTCAGACGTGCATTAAAAACCTGGCTCTTCGAGCAGGCCAGCCTAGGCTGAAATGGGATTTTTAATTAAGTATTTGTGTTTTAAATTGGGATTTTAAAATTTGGGTTTTAATAACTTATTGGGGGAGAGTATAATTTTAGACAGCCTAAAATATTTAATTCTTTTTAACTTTTGTAATTGTAATAAAGTTTTATGGTTGGCTGTGCACCGCCCTGAGTCCTTCGGGAGAAGGGCGGTATATAAATATCATAAATAAATAAATAAAATCATTGTATAAATGATAATGTTATTCCTTTTCAGCATAATTCACCTTCTAGTGACGATAGTTCCGACTATAGCATTGACTCTGATGCTGAACGTATAGAAAGATCACATAAGAAAGGAGCTGGTTTCTATAGAGATTATGAAACTTCATTCCTTCAGGTACAGCTTTCAAAATGAACTTCATTTTGTTTATTTTTCCATGCTGTTTAAATAGTTGCTTGATCTTACCCAAACTAATCCCCATTTTTCTCAAAATATGTGAATTATTCTTTTGAATTAATTATATTTGATTAGTTTAGATGTATACGTACACTATAATGTTTTAAAAATATGTAATTATATTTTATATATTCCATAAATAAATTCTTATTCCTTGTTTGTTACTCTTCGCAATGTGGAGGTAAGGGATAAGTATGCAAATATAACACTGGTAGTCATTGACTTACGACCAGAATTGGGACCAGAATTTCTATCATTAGTCATTGCAGTCATAAATTAAGTCAGACCCAAATTTATGATAATTTTTACAGCAGTCTTTAAATGAATCACTGCAGTTGTTAAGCAAATCACTAAATCCAACTTCCTCGTGGGTGATTTTTCCATTTTGTTGTCAGAAATTGGCAAAACAGGTTACAAATTGCAATCACATGATCACAGGAAACTGCAACTGGCAATAAACGTGAGTTAGCTGCCAAGCTATCAAATTGCAGTCATGTGACCACAGGAATGCAACTGTCATAAGTGTGAGTCATAAGTCACTTTTTCCATGGCTGTCATAACATTGAACTATTGTTGAATGAACGATTGTAAGTCAAGGACTATCTGTATAAAAGAATGTCACCTTTTGGAGTGAGTAAAATTTCCAAGCCTTTTTCAGGTGAGTAAAATAAAATGAAACCATTTTTATTTCTGCCCCTTTTATCAATTAGCATAAAAATCTTCATTTAATTCATACATTTTGAAAGGAAATGGATATTATTTTGGATTTCTGATAATCTGATCTCTCTACCATACTATTTTTTGTAATAGGGTATAATGAAGTTGCAGATACATGTTGATTAAATAAGTTTCCATGAATACTGTTCAGCTGCCTGTTACACATATATGATACTGATATTAATGTGAGATAATAGATGAGCAAATCCAATAAATATCTCTTACAGAAAAAGACATTTCAAAGCTTCCTATGTTCTTCAATTTATAAGAAAGTCTCACAGCTGGATTATTGTAATACATTCTATATGAGTTACCCTTGAATAGCATTTAGAAGCTACAGCTGCTGCAGAGTGCAATGACACGGGCAGTTCTTCGGATTGAAGAACGGCCCATAGAGCACCACTGCTCTGTGAGCTGCATTTACTGCCAGTTTGCTTCCAGGTACAATTCAAGGTGTTGGTAATCATCTATACAATCCTTCATGGTAAGGATCCAGGGTACTTGAGGGCAGCGGTGTATTAACCATTAAGCAGACTAAGCACGTACTTAGGGGACCAGGCCCAAAGGGGGCACCACAAATTTGAGAATATGGGTTTGTTTGTACAGTATGTACAAAGGAGAGGGGTACCAAGATTTGTCAGTGCTTAAGTTACCAGTGAGCCTTAATCTGCTACTGCTTGAGGGACGATTTCATTCCACTGAGATTGGCCTGCCTCATCCATGCCAGCAGAGGCGGCATGCTGCAGGCCCTGTCAGGCCGCTTATTCCAGCGGGCAGGGTTCAGAAGAGGACCTTTTCTGCCACTGCATTTGCACTTTGGAACATCTTGCTGTCGCCAACCCCCTCCCCCCAGTGTCAGGTTTGCCCCATAAGAGCCTAAAGACCTGGCTCTGCCAGCTAACTTGGGGGTCCAATGAGGGAACATTCAAAAATGGATAGTGGAGAGGGTTGATCAACTAACAACAGATCACACCTCCCTCCCATCCTGCCCCGCCATCTTTAATTGGATCGTAATATTTGGCTTGTTTTAATTAGTTTTACTCTGTGTGTGTGTGTGTGTGTGTGTGTGTGTGTGTGCCTTTAATGATTATAAGCTGTTCAGAGTTGCCCTGTGGTAAAATGGATGGCTAATAAATTTTATAAATAAATAAAAGTGGAATAAATGTTTCACTTCAACAAATTAATTTGAATCAAATCATTTCTATTTAACATTTTCAGCAATCACACAATCTTAATATGATTGGAATTAATGTCAACATTTTTAAAAAAATTAAAAAGGGAATCCAGAATGGAAATTTTTCAGACAGTTTAATGTAATACTCATCTTTTTCTTTCTGGAATTCATGAAATTGACTATTTTCCTGTATAAACAGGAAATGGACATTGCAGAATCGAAAAGTATGAAAATAGAGTGCCTCTAGGATAAGAAGGTACAGGTCTTGTATATCTATGTTTATCTCCCACCAGAAAGAGTGGAGAGAGGATAAAAGGAAAAACTGCTTGTACCAGATGTGTTTGTATCCATGATGCTCAATAAAGTCATGTAACTTTGACCTCAAACAAAATATTGATTCAAATCTATTAAATCTGAGTTTCAGGGGAGCACTTTAACTACTTCTAAAACTTTCTTATCCATCTTAATTACTTAGATACACAGTATACAGCTAGCTTCACATGGAGAAAGAATCTGCTTTGCTTGAAAAAGTGTTGTCTTCTATAACCCACATTACATGAATTATATATACAATTTTGGGGAAAACATTGATTTTGAAAAAGACATGCAATAATCCAATTACGGTATTTCATTTTAGAATCTTTCAACACTACTATATGGTCATAATAAAATGAGCAGACATCTTACCTCAGTAACTGTTAATTTGTCTGAGTGTAATCACTAGATACAGTTTCCTCCCATTTTTGAAAATTTGTAAGAATAATATGCTGATAGTATATTTTTTAAAATTACAGTAAAGAAAATATATAAGAGTAAATGCTACAGTATATGTGCTGATAAATCTCGGGTAGAATCTTGATATATCTTGTTACATTATATACTAGAGATTTATTCTTAATTAGTATTCTCATGTACTTCTAATTAACTTTATGTTTTATCCAGCACGGGCATATTTCAGGAAAATATAACCCTTCACAGAAGACACAGCATAATAAAAAATCAAAAAGCAAAGATTATGATAATTACAGTGATGATTTTGGCTACAATGAAGATGAAAAAGAAGATTTTGCTGACCAGTTAAAGCAATATAGACAAGCTAAAGAAACTAATGAGTTAGAAGCTCCGATTTCAAAAGAACCAGGGAAGAAACAAGGGATGAAAGGGATTCACAAAGGTAAGGCAGTAATCAAAGAACTATTAAATCTGAGTTGTACCTATCTATGCAGAATGGAATACAGAGTCACATTTATTATTACAGAACTTCACTATTAATCCATTAGCGGCAGTAAAAACTCAATAATCATCTTACCATTAATCATACCACCATTATATTTCCAGTGAGTTTAATTATACTTTTATAGGTTCATTAGCCTCATGGCTTTTGTCTTCCAGTCTAAACTGCTTTTCTATATCCAAAAAAGTTCACTCTGTTATCATCAGAAATCTTAACATTAGAGAACATAGACCACATATTTATATTATTCCAGTAGGACAATTATATATTAATAAAAAAGGAATTATATGTGTAATGTTTTTACCTGAAATCCAGTTAATGTAATTTTTGTAAGCATGTTAACTTGAGGATGGCTAGCATTATTCTTGCCATGATACATATTCTTTGATGCCTTTCAATGAGATGCATGCTTTTTCATAAGAAAAGAGAACTCTGCTCAATTGAAGATCAGGTGAAAAGCAGAGGATTCCTTTATCTTTATTAAAGGAAAGAAAAACATAGTAAAAGCAGGTATTTTAATGCTGAAAAGTCCCTTTCCCATACAGTTCTTGAATTCTGTCATGTGTTTAGATATTCTACAGAAATGTATTTGCCCTGTAAATTAATCATGGATCTGAAAAGCCTGAAACTTTGAGGATGAAATGAATTGATTTTGCAACTTCAGTCTTAAATGTTATGGTTCAATAGTCTTTTGCAAAAAGATTCCAAACTGCTCCTCAGCTGATACTCTGAAGAAGCACATTAAAAGCACAATTAAGTTTTTCCTGCCTCAAAAACAATTTGAATACTACTTTACTGTTTAACCAAATTTAAGTTGCCAGAACATTAAAATTGGGAATGGACAATTTTCAGAAAGTATTGTTTCTTAGAGGGTAGTTGATTGCATTTAATTATATAGCTGGTAATCAAAATGGCTTCATTGATTAGTAATAACATTAATTTGTTTATTTAGAACATATTCATCTTATAGGATCCCACGTAGCTAGCAATAAAAGTACATAAACAACAAACCACAAACCAGAATTATAAAAATAGCAATAAAATATTTAAATATTAAATAAAGCGAGATTATACATGAGCGAGATTGTATGTCCATTTGTTTATATTTTATATTTTGATAAGTTGAATAAAATTATTTAAAAATAAAGCCTAGATAAATTTATCAAAAAGATGTTCTTATTCCAGCCATACAGATTGTGGAGTTTTGAGATGTACAAAGAATACTCTGAAAATTATTTCAATTCAATGGATTCATACAGAAGCAATCCATTAAATATTCTGCCCATAAATCTTTCAAATCTTTAAAGGTCAGTAATGCCAGCACTTTTGATTAAATTCAGAAACAAATTATAAGGCCATGTACCTATTTTAGCAAGGGAGTTTTACACTCCATTTATGCAGTATTTGATAGTAAATGAACTGCAGCCTCATAGCCCATTTCAGAATATTGTCAAAGGCAGCTTATATGAAGCACATTGCAATAGGCCAGAAGTAATGTAATCAAAGTCTGCATTATTTTGAAAATAAGCTTAACATGGCCACATAGCAGTAGATCTATCTATATAATTGATATAGCCATCCACTTCATGGATATATCTCTGGATGGCTTATAGTTGAAACAATTAAAAACAGCCTTAAAAACTTTTAAAATTAAAAACATAAATATAAATATATCCACTGCAGAGTAAATGGGAGAGTGTTTTTAAGATCCCCATAGTTATAGTACATTCTCTATTTATATTGGATCTCCAAGCTTGCTGACAACCATGTTTTAAGCGATTTCTGGAAAGTCAGTAGGGTCTAGGCCAGAGGTGTCAAACTTAAGGCCCACAGGCTGGATCCAGCCTGCGGGGTTCTTAGATCTGGCCCGCGGACCCGGCCTGGAAATGGTAAGACTGGCCCATGATGTCTTTGCTAGCAAAAACAGGGCATGGGGAGACTGCATGTGGTCCCCATGTACCTTCTTTTTGGCCTGGACTCTGCAGCACTCTGCTAGAGGCTTCCTCCAGCCCGTTGCTGGCTGAAATGGAATCTCCATGGGCCGCATCCGGCCCTCCAAGGTTTCATTCAGCCCTCTGCAGGCCTTCCCCGGCCTTTATAGGCCGAAATGGATGCTTGACAAATGACATTTATGACAGTTGCAGTGTCCCAGGGTCATGTGATCCCCTTTTACAACCTGACAAGCAAAGTCAACAAGATAACTAGATTCACTTAACCATGTTACTAATTCAAGAACTGCAGTGATTCACTTAACAAATGTGAGAAAAATCATAAAATAGGGCAAAACTCACTGAACCAATTTCTCACTTAGTAATATAAATTTTGGGCTTAATTGTGGTCATCAGTTGAGGACTATCTGTATTTGGTACAGAAATTAGAAGTCAAGTTGGTCTCAAGAAGAACACAAAGAGATTGTGTTTTATTGCCAATTTGTTCCACGGCAAAAAAGAAGACCCTACATGGATTGGGCCAATGCTATTTGAGAGAAAAACTTTTTCCTTTTTCTAGAGGAAGCTCCATAGCTAGTCAGTCCATCTGAAAATACTTGCCTACTTTTGCTGCAATCTATCTGCTGGCATTTAGGGTCAATTCTTTTATACTGCTGCTCTAGTTCTTTCAATTCAAGGATACAACTTCCTTATTAATTTTCAAAAAGTCCTTAAATTATCTTCTTGAACAGACTTAACAGTTAAGTTAATAGTCAACTTCATCAGTGGATATTATTTGTGTCCTATTTTATTATTATTTTAATTATTTTAAATTTGCTTTAATGTAAACGGCCAAGACATTTTAAAAGTTGGTACTATATTAAGTTTAATGAATAATCACTAAATAGAAAAATATAAGTGGTATGTATTATAGTTCTCTTTCTGTACCATAATAAGTATTAAATCATTATATTCATCCAGAAATTTGTAATCTTTTAGGTGCTACACAAATAAGCAATAGTTATGGTATTGGCCGAGGGCGCAGCATGCAAAAGAAACTGAAACGCAAAGATCGTGGAAGAGGAAGAGGGGTAAATAAAGGATCTGAGGAAGTAAGTTAAGTGGAAATGATTTATTGCATTAAAATAATGGTTTTATTAAGCTTAATTCAAAATTGCAGTGTAAAATGCTTTATTTTTCTTTCAGTGGTCTTAGAACTAAGATAACTATATTATGAAAGTAAAAGTAACATAACTAAAAGATAAATTTTAATAGTCAGTGATAACTGCATTTGCAAAATCAGACTAATACAAATAGTTTAATTGCAGGAAAGTTTGGTTGGAGAGCAGCCAGTGGTTGAATTGTCACTTTTATATTCCTGATACTTAAAGACGAAACATTTAAAAAATACATTGTTTTAGAAATATTTATCTTTTATTACTTTAATTCTTTAATGCTTTTAATTTTGTAAACTGCTCAGAGTCATTTGAAATGAGATGGGTGGAAAATAAATTTAATAAATAAATAGTTTAACCATAGGTATTTTATCTTGTCTTTGACCATTTTGTTTTTAAGTGACGTTTGGGGAATAACCACATTAAAATGGAGCCTTTGTTTAACAGGAAATGAAGCCAATAAAGAAATGGCCAACAATGAGTCAGGCATTCATAAACCAGCATACGGTGGAACACAAAGGAAAACAAATTTGTAAATATTTCTTAGAAGCCCGATGTATTAAGGTGAATGTATAATTGTACTTTTTTCTTTGAAAAAAGTAAGAAATTTATAGATTTTATTTTAGTTTGTTCAAAGTTTAAAGTTTAATTATTTGTTACATCATTTTACTCTGCCAAATCCATTCATTCTTATGGTATTCAAAACCCAGGTGACCATAAAAATGTATATAAAAATTGTATCCATCATTTCATATTTATTATTGAATATATACGTTCTACTAGTTAGCTCTTAGATACTGTTGCATCACTGAATATAGCTGCTTTAGCAGGTCCATCAGTATGTGAATATGAAGACTGTTGATAGAATGTAATCTGTTTTCTAGTTTCATAACTTCATCTATTTGCAATTTGTTTTATCTTTTTGATGTAAAATTAATTTATAATTTTCTTCGTATGGTGGAGTAAAATAAAACAGTATGAAATGTAAAAAGTCATTATTGAAACTTATAAATTCTCTTTATGTTACAGGGAGACCAGTGTAAATTTGATCATGATGCAGAAATAGAAAAGAAAAAAGAAATCTGTAAATTTTACATTCAGGGTTATTGTTCCAAAGGAGAAAACTGCATTTACATGCATAATATCCTTTGACAAAAATGTTTCAGGCATATTATAATCAAAGCTGAAGTGATCATAGTACTTTAAATGTTTCATTTGTAATAGACTATAGATGTTTCTAAGGACTAGAAACTTTAAATGTTGGTAAGTAACAGTTTTAGGAATGTATTTTTTTCTCTTTTGAAAAAATAATTTATAAATTTTTTTAGAAAGATACACCAGATTCAAGATACAACAAAACAGGAGAAATGATTAATAATAAAACAGGAATGAAAGCATTATGGAAAAACTTTTTAGCAATGCATTCCTCTTTCCCTTTTATTTATTTCTTTAACCACTGCTTAAATTTGTGTAAATTTTGTTATGAACACAATAATCTTCAATTTACAGTTTATTGTAACATATGGCTAAGAATAAATGCTTGAGGAATCATGAGAATTGTAGCTGTTTCTGAAGGGATCTGGACAATCATTAAGCGAAGCGCCCATATGATTCCTTCATTCAACCACAACCCTACTTTTCCTATTGTGGTTGTTAAGTGCAGCATGGGATGCCTTGTGAGGGAAGGAAGCCTTGGAAAGGACTAGGTCTGTTCTGCAATACTTCCCCAACTCATCTCTAGCCTGCCCCAGGTCTCCAATGGCATCCTCCATCCAGTCTATGCACTTTCTGCTCTGCTATCTGTCACTGGATCCAACACATTTGAGGCTCCTTTCCCCCTTCTTCATACTAGTCCACTTACCTTTTCCAAAAATTATCTAGCAGAAGCGGCTGAGCTACCATATGAGCCTCCTATACAAAGTCTGCATGGTAGTATTCTGGAAGCAGTTGCCATTTTGGAAGCGGCCACAGTATTCATGATTCCTCAGGAATTTATTTTAAGCATATGTTACAATAAACCTTTTTAAAAAGCTAACACCAAAATTAAGGGAATTTCACCAGTATCTTATTTAGTTTCCTTAATATTAAATCACATGAATTTCCTTGCAAGTTCTATCATACGGGAGCAAAATGCTACCATGGTGACAAATGTAAGTTTTCTCATGATCCTCTAACTAAAGAGACAAAAGAACTGCTTGATAAGGTAAGTAATGCTATCTAAATCAAACTTTGTAATAAAAAATGTTTCCAGTTTTTCAAAAAAGCTAGATAAATTGATTGAGAATCAGCTACATGTGAAATGCACCTGAACAACTGAAAACAGAATTTTTTTTGTTCTGCTACAAAGCAAGAGATCAGTTTATATATTTTAGTGGAAGATTTTTGGCCTAATCTTCTATTAATATATTTAAGGAGACTAGAACTACTCAGGAAATCTAATCTTCAAAATGTTTCAAAACGTTCTCTCTATTTTTCTATTACACATCAGATAAATAATGAAGGAAAATAGATTATGACTTTCTAAAAAAAAGATCATAATATCCTTTAGTTACCATTTTTTGTCTTTTGTAACATATATGCATTAAAGCAATCTACAGTCTTGTATGTGAGTTCATGTATGCATATGAAATGGAGGATTTGTGCCAAACAGATGTGAAATTGGAAGATAATTCCCTATACAGAAGTAATCCTCACTCAAAACAGTCTTGCTTCTGATTTTTTGCTTGTGCCCATTGCCTGAAGAACAAAATATTAATACTCAGTTGAACTTGGCATGAGGAACGGTAGTGTGCATTCAGCAGGTTATTCCTTTTCTTTACCTCCAGGTTTTGAGGAGGGAGAGATTATTTTGAATTTGTGATGCTTACCAGAGTATGAATCCACACTTTCCATATAAAGAAGGATAAGTGTAATTGTTGAATTCTAATCAAATAGGAAACTACTTGAGAAATTGTTTTCTTATGAAGTACCCTATTCCTCCCCAGTTACAATAGAACAAAACAACAGTTGGAAGAGACCTTGGATGACTTCTAGCCCAACCCCCTGCACAAGCAGGAGACCCTGTACCATTTCTGACAATTGGTTGTCCAATCTTTTCTTAAAAGTCTCCAATGTTGGAGCATCCACAACCTCTGGAGGCAACTCCTTCCACTGATTCTAACTACTATCAGGAAATTTCTCCTTAGTTCTAGGTTGGTTGTCTCCTTGATTAGTTTCTATCCATTGCTTCTTGTCCTGGCTTCAGATGCTTTGAAGAATAGATTGACCCCCTTTTCCTTGTGGCAGCCCTCAAATATTGGACCATTGCTATCATCTTACCCCTAATCCTTTTCATTAAATTAGATATGCCCAATCCTGCAACAGTTCTTCATATGTTTCACCCTCCAATCCCCTAATCATCTTTGTTGCTCTTCTCGGCACTCTTTCAACATCTGTCAACATCTTTTTTATATCATGGTGATCGAAATTGGATACAATTGGATACAAATTGGATCCAAGATTGTTGGGGGCAATAAGCTGACTTTGTAAAAAATGCCGCTTGGGGCGGCCAAAAAAAGCCCTAGTAACAAGCAGGCATATACAATGGAATGAAGGCTATTGCCGAGCACTTAGCATGGTGCTCTAAAGAATGTAAGCCGCCCTGAGTCTCCGGAGAAGGGCGGCATATAAATGCAATTTAAAAAGAATATATTCCAAGTGCAGTGTTACCAAGAGATTATAAAGTAGTACTATATAAAGTTTTGGAACATTCTCTTAATGCTAAAATTTGAATGGTGATCTGTAAAATCAAGTTTGAGAAAGGAATGGAAAGTTTTCACAAAGTCATGTGCTCATTTCTTTCCCCCTTGCCCAATAATTTCCACATGAAAAGGTATAGGGCAGACAGTAGCTAATAAAGAACAGTATTGAAAATATTCCATGTAGAAATTATCTTTAAATGCCACTACTTAGCTTCTGCTATGTCATACCTTACTCCTTTAGGAAAATCATGGAGCAGGAGAAACTGGGCAACCTGGAAATGACCTTTAAAATGACTTTAAGTAGTATTTATTTAGAGCTGATTTTGCCTTGTATGTTCTGTTTTGAGATATGTTGGTGGGGAAAGCTGATTAGCTGCTGTTTCAAAGTGCTCTTCTCTGTAAGCTCTAGCTTCAAAGCAGCTGGATGATAGACAGAGGTGGAATTGTACTTTGTCCCTTTCCATATATAATTTAATTCATGGGCCCAGTACTCTTCTGTAGTCCAGTTTAGACTAAATTATGCCTGAATTTTTATTAAATGTTCATAGACATGAATTTTGAAGAATAACTCCAAATTAATAAGTACTGATATTTTAATTTTGTCGTAGTTTTGAAATATTCTAATTTAATCTGAGCTATATAAAACAGGTATCCGAGATCTCAATAAGTGCTTTTGCCATTAACTTCTAGAATAGCTGCCAGTAGCCCATATGTTCTGATTATATTCTAATGTGGTGTTTTTAGGTACTGAATACGGAAGATGAGCCTCAGAATGATGATGAAAAAGAAGTGGAAGAACTTAGGAAACGTGGCATAGTTCCTCTTCCTAAGCCACCTCCAGGGGTTGGACTTTTGCCCACTCCACCAGAGCCATATTCATTTATGGAGGAAGATGCAGAAAACTTTCAGGATCCCTCTGGTGAATTCAAGAAAATTCCATCTCTCTTTGAAATAGTTGTGAAACCTACTGTGGATTTAGCACATAAAATTGGAAAAACGTAAGTCTAGGAATTAAAACTATCCATGAAATTTTATGAGGAACTCAATTTCAGAAAATTGATTTTAAACAAGCCTTACAATAAATGAATTCAAAATACATTACAATATCCTGTTACGTCAACTATTTCTCCTCTCACATTTTGGTATAGCTGTATAATTTATATTAATTGTAGAATCTACTCTATTGTATAGAGTAATCTGGCATCGAAGAAACATATTCAATAGTAGTAATCTTAAAAATCCAATTTGGGGAAAATAGCATTCATTGCCTTTTGCAGATTTAGTACTGCTTGTCAACTGTGTTCTGAATCTAATATTTGTACACAAATATACTTAACTTGGGTTTTTGTTTTACAGTCCACCAGCATTCTATAATAGTACATCACCCCCTGGACCAGAGTTTGAAGGAAATGATCCACACATGTATAACACAGAATCAAGTCCAGGACATAATGGACCAGCAGGGCACCCAGGTTCTCCTGGTCATCCCTGTATTGGTCCAGTGGTGCCACATAGTCCACCCTTGCAGCCAATTCCTGTAGGATACTTAGGAGCACAAGGTCAAGCTGGTGGACCTATGCATGGAAATCAGGGTGGCCCACCTTTAACACCACCTGGTGTATCATACAACTGTGCAGTTGCTCAAGAACATATGGCAAACATACCCAGAGACAATCACTGCCCACCTGGTCCACCATATCAGCACATTCCTAGTGAACGGCAGCCAAATCCTGCATATGAGACTCTTCAGAATCCAGCTAATTTCTATGACAATTACTATTCACATCAGGCTGTGCATAATTTCCAAACAACCAATAATGCTAATGGTAAGTTTTAATTTATAACATTGTTTCATTTTAGTTCATCACTCTGAACTGAACAATCTTATCTGTTGATAGTCAACCAAGTTTTCTGCAAGCTTTAAGTATCCAAAGTTGAGAGTTAAGTGTGATGTGGCTAAGAGGATAAGCATTAAAGCCTCATCTCTAAAATTATTGGGAACTATGCAGGCATTTCTCAAGACCTTTACACACTGAGTTTTGAGTTTTTAGGTTTTGGGGTATTGGGTGATAGTAGGGGAAGAGTATCCACATATTCATCTACTTAACAAGTTTTTCTGCAATCAGGAATCCCACCTTGTATGTGTTTTCAAAATGCATGTACTATGTAACAGGAAAACTTATGAAAGGAAAAGTTTGGTAATCTATATATTCTGCAATGGAACAATTTCACCTCTTTCTAGTATTTTTGTAAGTGGGATCTGGAACACCTTAGATAAGTGTACTGCATGCATTATACACTCACTTGTAACAGAGATGGATGTGGGTGAGGGTGTATTTAAGTCATTCTTGACTCCTGCTTGAACAAAACCATGCAGTTTTCTTGGTACGATTTTAGAAAGTGGCTTGCCACTATCTTCTTTGAAGGACTAAGAAAATTATGACCTAAAGCTGGCTTAACGCGTAAGGCAAGATGTAGAATTGTCTCCCAGTTTTAGTTTGTTTTTTAGCCTGTTGCCCAAAACCACAGATGCTTGATCGCATCACGTGACATATCCTGACTTTTTTTTGCCTTTGTGGAGCCGAGGTGGGCATGGCCTGCACATGATGCATCCGGCCGCGGGTCACCAGTTTGATACACCTGCCCAGATCATTACATCAAGCTAGATCTTATATATTCTGTATACGTTTATATTTTCCTAAAGGATAATATTTAAATGCTTCATTTCTGTTCAGGAGCCTCAGCAAGTAAAATGTTAGTCATTAGCTTTCCTCATGCAGAATACTTGCTTCTTTGGAACAGGATGTGTGCCTGCTTGGGTGCTACTACTTTGAACTGAAAAGCTGGTAAAAAGTGAAATAATGATGGCTTAGGAACCAGTCCTTAAAGACATCCTTGAGAACACTGCGCCTTTTCTGAATAAGAGCCTTTTTTTAAAAGAAGTTCAGTTTGGTTTAAAGTACTCTATTTTTCCTGCACAGTTATAGAGCCCCAAACTATACTTGATTTTATAGTTGGTTTATTAAATGATACTAAGTAACTTCTAAATTTTCATAATAAACACTAATTATTTGTAATACTTAATGCAGATGCTACATGGCAAGGAGACTTTACAGAACACCAATCTTACATAAATTCTTCAGATTCACATAACAGTGGAAATGAGTATGAATCAGATTGTGCCACTACAGCAGGACACAATTCATCTATGAATGTACCTGATTTTCTTCCTGCAATGCAGAAAGCCCTTTTTGTAAGGCTCAGTCAAAAACATCAAGATGATGGAGAACAGATGAGCAATCAGTGTCAAAGGTCACTGAGTAGAGAAGAAGGTATTTTCAGATTGTGCATTTGTCAAATACAATACTATATTGCATATTGTTTCGTTTTCAGATATTGGAATACTTTACTGTATTCTTCCCTCTTGTATTTATTATATTCATTGTAAGTTTTATTACGCTCACCATTTATTTCGTAATCAACTCCCAATTGGTCTAAGAAAATAGGGTTGTGTGGCTGAATCTCTAATGAAAAGCATGCAAGTGTCTGCTATAAAACAGTCATACAGAAAGACTGATTGAGTCGAGTTCCCCTTACATGTTAGCATAACATTGAATTATATTTTTATTTTTTCATAAATTTTATGTTTTTATTATAAGATAAAAATACAGAAAAAAGTTAAATTTTAAAAAGTGCAAAGAGACGAAAAAAGTGGTAACTTCCAACTTTTTTCATTGCAGTAAAATACATATATACACAGACATGTGCACACATACACACATATATACATACACAAAACTACCCTTTTGCTTTACATTTCATAACATTTCAAACCATTTCTATAATAACAAAATCATTCTAATCATGTAAAGTTTCATTTATTTCAAATTCAAGCAAAAAGTTCAGAAGCAATTTCTAAATAGAAACAAAAATAAATAAATTCTCATTTTAATTAAAACAGCTTCCCCATCTCTGATAACCTTTACCATGTAGTCTTCCATTGTGAACACTAGCATATCTTTCTGAGTCCTTTTGCTAATGGCTAATAATGGATACATTCAGAATACAACTGCACACCTCCCACAAATATTTTTTTTCTGAAATTTTACAGGATTTTGGTGATCTTACTAGTGATACTCTTTTTATACTGCCTTTATTATTTTTAAAAAATAATTTTAGGCATCAAACATACGTAATAGTGTTTCCTTCTTCTATTTTCCTCACAAATATAACCCTGTTAGGTGGGTTGGTTGAGAAAGAAGAGACTGACCCAAGGTCAGTTGGTTAATCTTCTATAATAATAATGTTTTAAAAGTTACAAAGTTTTGTTTTTAAATAAAATAAAATTTTAAAATAAAATGTTTTTAAATAAAATGTTTTAAATTTGGAGTTATGCAGGGGGTGTTCTGGATTTCTTATATACTTTTAGCACTTCAAAAGTTCTTAAAATCAAAAGTAAAATATTATCTAAACTGTTATATAGCCCCAATGTTTTTTAAAATGTTTAACTTTGGAAGGTTTTGGCATTGAATTTTGCTGATTACAAGATTAAAGGCTACACAGGTATACAGCTAACCCATTTATCTTGTTTTTATACCATATGTCATTTTAATAGCAGCTTAAAATTTCATAATAGCGCTTTGCAACTTTTATTCATATGAAATGATAGAATCCTATTTTAGACAATACATAGCATGTTCCTGAGATTTAATTATTCCTTTTTTCCTTTTAGATGATAATGTAAATTGGTATTCTAGTAGTGAAGAAGAAGAAGGAAGCAGTGTTAAATCCATACTGAAGACTTTAAAAAAACAAAGTGAAACTTTTCGAAATCAGCAGTCAGCAGATCAACAACTGCGTGTTATGCCAGTCGACCCAAGACTTGCTAAGGAACGTGGTTCAGGAAACCAGGCTGTTGATCCAAGACTCAGATCAGCTTCTAGATCAAATGCTAGAAAATCCTCAGAATCAGGAGTTGTGGACCCAAGGCTTGCACGAGATCCAAGAACTTTAAAGGGTAATGAAAGCAGTCATGGAAGCTCCTCTACTGGTGGAGCAAAACTGGATGCACATTATCCGCACCCTGTTGTCAAGAACATGCAAAAAGGATTGGATGAAGATGATGAAGATGCTGAAAGAGAGTTAAGAGACAGAGCTTTTCTCATACCATTGGAACCTCTTCCTGGAGTAACATTACGAGATCCAAGATCTCAGCTTAGACAGTTCAGCCATATTAAAATGGACATTGTTCTAAGCAAACCCAATTTTGCTAAGCATATCGTATGGGCACCTGAAGATTTACTCCCAGTACCTTTGCCAAAACCAGATCCAGTATCTTCAATCAATTTACCCCTTCCTCCACTTATAGCTGACCAGCGATTTAATCAATTAAGGAATAGCAAAAATGATTCTATCCTAAGTACAGTTCCATCTGATCCACGACTAGCAGCAAAAGCAAAAAATAATATAAATTTAGCAAACAGGAGTGGATCTTTGGAGCACTCTACGGATTTGCATTCTGGTAATACAAATAAACTAGGAGATCCTCGCTTACAAAAAACCACTGACCCCAGGCTGCATAGACTGTCCAGTACAGACTCCCATCATGGAACGGTGAAGGATCTTTTGCCTTCAAAAACTGATCCTAGGTTGGCCAGATCCAACACTAGTACATCACAGTCCTCAGAAGCTGCAATCTTCCAGTCTGACTCAGATACATTGCCTCCATATGCACCTAAGTTGTCATCTGCAAGTTCCAAACTAGGCACCTCTAGTTCAATAATAAGTGGCATTAGTTTGTATGATCCAAGAAATCATACTTCATTGGATTCTTCTCCAGTTAATTCAGGAGAGAACGGAGAAAACCAGAAAAAGGGTATTTTGAAAAACACTGGTCAGAATGAAGTAGCCACCTCAGAAGAACAGTTGCCTCAAAAAGCATCCCTGCATGTAGAAAAACATGTGGAAGCATTTGGGGAAACCAATTCAGAGAAAGTAGCTAATCTCAATAAATCTCAGGCTAAACACTCCAATTCTGCCCCAGCGGTGCACAACCTTCCTATCCAAGCTTTATCAGGGTTAATCAGACCACAATACAGTGATCAGAGGCAAGTAAGGCAGCCTGGGCAGATCACTCCAGCACTAGAAAATGATCCAAATGGGGAATCAGATGACAAATCGCTGAAAGATGTTTTCAAGACTTTTGACCCAACTGCTTCACCTTTTTGTTAGCTAATTGTTAAGATTTTTTTACCATTGTGAATAATGCCGGTTTCCGCAGTTTTGTAACTGGGTTTATCTCTATGCTTTATTTATTTTTAAATTATAACCAGAAATACTTTGGGGCTGCTATTTTCAGAACCACATGCAGTAATACAGTATATTATAGTGTTTGCCAATTTGGTATTTTCTATATAAGTTTCCCATTTCAGGGATATGAATCATTGATCCGTTTAAATAAAAGTGTATATCATGTTAGGTCCGAGAGAAGCACTTTCATTGTAAATCATCATTAAGGGATTCAATTTAAAGACTTGTATATGTGTAATGTGTCTTTTCAAAATCAGCATTTTATGTTTGCCACTTTTGTATGATTGTACAGTTTCAAGCAATATAATGTACATTACTATGAGAAACATTATTTAAAATGATAATTATCTAATCTTCTTAAGCCCAACTTGCTAAGCATTTGACACAGGGCAACATTTTTTACTCATAAAACTGATATTCTTAGCCTAAAAGATACTGTATTACATACTGAGGAGCGGAATAAACTTTTTAAAGTATTTTATTCTATGCTGTATATATGCAAAAGACATAACTAAGACATTATTGTTAAAATAGAAAACATCTAGGTCTATAAAATGTATTTACTTTTTCATGTATACCCTATTCTCTATTGTGTTATGTCACATTGTGGTGTTCATGTATTCAATGTATTTTTGTATTCAGCTACTTAATTTGTATTGCTTTTTTGTATTGATGTAATGACAGTAACATGTATTCATGTGTCTGGCATTTTTAACAAATTAAAAGAGTGAAATCTCTTGACTTTCCACAGACTCATGTGGTTTTCTTAAATCTGTGACTTCATGAACAGAAAATTTCATGAATTTCTGCTGTAATTCTAATTTCTTACGTTGTCAACCACCTCTGGTGAAGACCATTTCAAATAACCTCTTGGCCAAAATATTACAGCTTAATTTTTATCTTGCAAAAATCAAAAGCTTCACTTTTGCAAGTCATTGGTGAGCAGCATAAAGTAATTGGGGCAAATGATTGAGGAGAAAAAAGTTCACTAAGCAAACTGAATAAATGGTATAAGGAGGTGAGGGGGTTGACATCCAAATGCTAAGCATTGAGATGCAAGCATTAAACTTATGAGGAAATGGGAATTCTGTGTTCTTATCTTTCTCTCAGGGTTAGCACCCTTTCCCCCAACATCAAAATTCTTAAAGGTTAAAACAAGCTGATTATATTAATTTAGCATTCGTATTATATTGGCATCAAGGCTTATAAAAACATGTACTTGTCAGATCCATCTGAGGCATACGAAACTAGCTGTCCATTCCAAACAGATGAACGGCCTTTCCATAAGTTCTCTTACATTTTTGTGAGTCAATTATTTTATAATTCATTTCTCAGGTATGACATGCCACATGGAAAGTAGTCTGACATGCTAATTTCATTCCCAAATCAAAATGTTTGAAACTAAGCAAACCAAGTTTGATTAGTACAGGGAAATAGGCTAGACTGAATTCAAAAAACATCCTGGAAAGAATGCAAATAAGAAATATCCAAAGATAATGAAATGTAAGAAAACGAATGGATATCAGAAAAAAAACCTGGAAATTGAGAAGAGAAAAAAAATCTTAAAAGGAACTTAAATAGTTTCAGAGACAAGCAACATTACAACAACATATGTAAAACAAGATGGAAATAGACATGGAAAAAAGACATAGTTAACAGGTTATGGTTTAAGGTATGTTAAAGGTAGGAAATGCATGGTGACTCAATGGTTAAAGATGCTGAGCTTGTCAGCTGGAAAGCTGACAGCCCAGGTTCACGATCCAAGTGCTGTTTGATAGCATGAGATTCTGTTACTTGCCTCAGCTCCTGCCCACTTAGCAGTTCGAAAGCATGCAAATGCAAGTAGACGAACAAGCACTGCTGGTGGGAAAGTAATAGTGTTCTGTGCACCTTGGCATATTCATGCTGGCCACATGACTATGGAAATGTCTTTGGACAACTGGCTTCCTGGATCAAAGAAAGATAGCACTGCCCTCTAGAGTTGGAAACAACTGGACAGGGAAAACCTTTACCTTATGATATCAACATCTAAGATACCTTACACGATATTCCCAATTTACAGTGGATATAAAAAAAAAATACACAGCCCTGTTAAAAAGGCCAGGTTTGTACAATGTTAAAAAAAATCAGACCAATATAATAAATCACTTCAGAATTTTTTTCCCACCTTTAATATCACATATAAACTGTCTAATTGAAAAACAAATATTTTAGGGGGAAGAATAAATTTATGATAGCATTCAGTCTTTTGGGATAGGACCTATCTGCATGGCACATGTTGCCTTGGGAATCTGCCCAGATTTTGAAGTGATAGATAGCTAATGCTTTAAGAATTAACTATCGGCAGTAAAGAAACATGCAGTCAAGAAATATGTATAAAGTAGTACTTGTGGTGCTACCATGAAGGCCTTGGAGAAGATACTCAGATGCTGTGATGTGTCTATACCTATCAAAATCAAGATCACGCAAGCAATAATATTCCCTGTGGCATTCTATGTAAGCGAAAACTAATACAGACAAAAAGTTTATAGGTTATGGAAAGCAGAAAACGTTACATCTAGAAGCTCATTTCTTCAAGTACAATCTTCTTTTAGCACTTTGTCCAAATCATTTTAGAACTTTGTCCCAACAGAAAGAATACAAGTAGCTCAGGCTTGAATTGTGGAATCTGGTGCTCTCTTACCTCCCTTGTTTGCTTGCAGATGTTTCATTACCCAACTTGGTAACAACATCAGAGAGCATCAAGGACTCCTGAGATCATAGGACTTAGCAGTCAATAAATCTGGAAGGCAATCAGTGGGGTGAAACTGTCTTAGATAACATGTTTCCTTATTCATCCTAACTTCCTATTTTAATGCTAATTTTCCTAATTGTGCTTAAGCTTTATACTTTCAATAGTTTCATCATACTGGCAGACCTCACTTAGTGACCAATATTGGGTTCAACAGCTCCATTGTTAAGCATGGGAAATCATGTGACTATGCTTTCCTTTTTCCCAATCCTCCACTTTCTGGACTGCTCATCCCACTAATAGGATAATTAGCAAGAAGGGAATGTTTCTAGTTACATTGATTGGAGAGAAAGGGATTATAAGAGTAAGAAGATATACAATGGGCATACACAGTGAAAGGAATATGGCTGAAGCCATGAGTATGCTAGGCAAACAACCAGGTGTATTCCTGATGGTGTGCCAACTTATTCTCTTGTATTCACTATTGCTCCAATCTACCAGGGAGAAAAGAAAAAAACAACAGGTCAGGACACAGGGCAACATACAGTGGCTATAATGGTAATCACATGACTGGGGGACACTGCAGGTTATAAATGTGGGCATTGGTTGTAAAGTCATTTTTTCAACATAATTTTGAACGACTGTTGAATGAAGCAATTGCTAAGTGAGGACTACCTGTATTTAGAGGGACTGGACTGTTTACTGCTATTATAATTTTTCTGTCTCTGCACAGAAGTGGATTTGTCGCTGTGCAGATGCAGATAGATAAATTCCACAAAACATCCATAACAAAGTATATTTACTGGTTCATCAGGTATCCTCATAACTCACATTTGTGATGAAGTTCTTCTTTAATGACCAATTCTTGGTATATCTGCCTTGCAGGTAAAAGATGGTTATCTCCTAACCCATCTCGTAGCGATAGAAAGAAGCTGCTATGAGTTAGTGAGTCCAGGCAAAGGTGAGGGAAACTCCCCCAACCCATTGAGGGTCAATTTAATGACCAATCAGGATTACAGATGTGGCCACGTGACATGAACTACATTTCCCAGGATATCTTTAACTACATTTACCATGATGCATTCTCTTAAGGGGACAGCTCACAATTCCTAAGTAACTATCCAATTCCATAGACTGGATGGGACAGCACACTCCCCGCCTGGAATTGTAAATTCCACTACTAAAAGAAGAGAAAAAAAATTAACTATAAACTAAGATAAGCGGTAGACAATAATACAATGAACAGCAGGTAACTATATAACTAAGATAAACAGCTATATAACTAAGAAACAGTAAACATTAATAAAGCATGCAAAGCTTGAGGTTCAATCTTCAAGGTCAGTGTCTTGGTGCCAGTGTGCTGGGCCACCTCTGGCGGCCTTTTAGCGTGTACAGATACTCTTAGTGGCAAAAGTCTGGTGCTCGCTTCTGGCGGCCTTTTAAGGTGTACAGGTACTCTTGATACCAATGGTGAAAGTCTGGTAGTTGCTTCTGGTGGCCTTATAAGGTTGGAATGGTACTCTTGCTTCCACGGTGTCAAAGGGCATCGGGAAGCTGTTGGAAAGGGTGTTGCAGAGGCATATGCTCATGCACAGCATCTTAGTGGACGTCTGATGGTTGTTGGCGGCCGTTTAGGGTGTCCTAGCGAAAGTGTACTGATCACCGGCCGCCTTTTAGTCTGGAGTGGCATTCTTGTTTTTGATGGTGCTAAAGAGCGTTGGAAGGCTGTTGGAATGGATGGTGCTAAGGCATTTGCCTGGGTTGGAGCCTGCATCTGTTCGACACTGACAATTCCTATGATCCCCCATCCTAGTGGAGATTTGATGGCCACTGGACCGTCTACAGGGCTGCCAACTGACTCAGAGAAGAGAAAGACGCATGGGGCACTATTTCCCAGCAAGAGTAGGATATCAGCCTCTGGATCTAGAGTGGGAAAGTGATGAGCCAGATGCTGTAGGTGAGGAATGCTACTTATGACCTCAGGTGTTGCAATCTGTGGTTGTTCGATATCCCATCGCATTCAAATACGGGCGGTAGTGGGAACCGGGAACTTCCATCTAATGACTCTATGCAAAGCCCAGTAGCTCTCCTCCCCGCTGTGCTTCTTGGCACATTGGTACAGTGAAGGGAAGTTTGTCCTGTTGCACCTCAAAGAGGCTGAAGAATGCAGGTTTGACCAGGTGCAGGTGCTTTGAGTGTCTATCCTCATGTACATTTTCATGGCATCTTCAGGGCGTCCTGCAGGGTACACTTTGGCTAAGCAGATGAGAAGACACGAACGAGGGCATGGTGAGTCGGTGCACAGTGCTGTGCAGTTGACACTCATCCTTGGTTTTGGTTGCAGTTTGTCAGTCTGCCAAGGAGCCCTCTTCTGTGTTACGTTTAGGCTCCTTGTCTGAAGGAGGAATACGAGGTATCTGCAGTAACAGCTTGGAGTCTGGATGCAGTGCGGTCGGGTGCTGGTCACTATTGCATAAGTCGCATTGAACCTTGGCTGTGCAGTACTTGGACGGGTGTTTGGATTTGCAACACTTGTAGCAGTATTGGTACTCCCTTAGCAATTCTTTCCATTGGATCAGTGATTTCGCTGCAAACCCAGTGCAGCTGTTCAGCGAGTGATAAGTGTTGTGCATAGGACAAAACTGTATTCTCCTTGTGTTCGGAGATCTAAATTGGGTTGTATCAGAAGACTTCTCTCCCCAACTGTGTGTGGATGAGGAGTCAATCTTGGTGTTATGAACAACCATGAAGGATCTTTCCCTGGTAGTGTGCATAGGGCCTGAGGGCGTTATATGGTTGCTGTTGTATCTTCTGTCATTAACAGCTCTGAGTCCACGGGCCTGGTGTGTGTTGCACACTGTCGCCTGGTGGGACACAAATTCTTCAAGAAGTGTGAAGGATATAAAGCGGTGACGATCCTTGGCCATGAAGGTGTCAGTCAACTGGAGCCACTTTTCAAGTAGCACCTGCAGAAATTTTCGAACAATTTTGTTCTGCGTGTTGACGTGATCAAGACAGGCGAGTCCCGGTAAGTTGGGTTCCCGTTGTGCTGTTCTCAGCTGGAAAAGTATGTTAGCGAGGTCTATGATTCGGCGAGGCTGGTCAACAGGAATTTTAGGAAATCTGTTGAGGCTATCCAAGAGTATTACTTATATGTCCTCGGAAGCGCCATACAGTTTGTCAAGACTTTTCCATGATAACTGTAGGGCAGTGGCCAAGTCGTCTAAGCAGGATGCATAAAGTGCCCTCAGTATGTCGACAGACTGTGGTCCTAGCCATGCTATCTCATGTCCAATTGTTTCAGCAGGGTTCAGGCGTGCCACCTGAACGGGGACGCAGGAAAAGTCTTCCATATTAGATACTCACAGGCCTGTCTTGTCAGAGAATTTGCGAACTCTGTTGGCGTGCAAATTTAGCTTTCCACTCTGTACAGCCAAGTTTCTCCAATAATCTTCAGCATTTGCTGAGTTGGGAGAGGTATTCACATAGAGGGTTCTTCCCCTGGATTCTCGTAGGGTGGGTTTGGATTGTAAGTCAACAACAGTTTGTAGTCTTCCTCCCAGTATTTACGGAGGATGTCATTCTCCCATAGTGGGGATGATGGTCGAGCATCACGCTGCTGTGTAAGCTGGGCGCGGTTACCTTGTAGAGGTTGTGGCAGGAATGCTGCTGCCTGTGGATTGAGTGTGGCAGTTGTCATTGATGGCAGGTCGACTCGTCAAGAAGTTGTTGTGAGCACTGGTAGGCCATGAGACTTTGGAAGTAGGGATGCTAGTATTGGGAAGAGAATCTCGGACCTTAGTACGTGCAACATTAGTTGGGGAAGGTTTGCTGTTAGAGGCAAGTGAATCTCATACTTTAGGTTGTACAATGTCAGTTGTGTAACTGTCATGTAGAGTCTGTGGTTGAGATTCATCCCTGTGCTTTTCTGATTGTGGGAGATCGTTAGGCAACTGAGGTGGTTGCATCTGCTCGTTTCGAAGTGAGTGCTGCTCATCCACGTAGGCCTTGACCCGTGTACCTGGGCTCTCTTCTCCCAAGTCTTCGAGGTTGAATTGGAGGGAGGTGTTGTCGGCCATCTTCCACCATGCTGTGGCATGTACCATCTTTGTTACGGCATCTCTTTGCCGTTCAGCCAACTCCAATTTGGCCTGGGCTTTGGCCATTTCTGCCTGTTGACTGGCCTGGGCTTTGGCCTGTTGAGCTGCTATTTCAGCCTGTTGAAGGCCTGTTGAGCCGCTATTGCCACCTTCTGCCGTGTTACCTCCTTTGTGGCACGTAGCTCTGCATCTGCTACTGCAGTTTCTACTTCAGCTTCTGCAGCTCGTTCAGTGTAACTTGTTGCTTTGGAGGCCTGAGATGCACTGCTATGATGGGAGTATGTTCTGGAAGGATGGTGAGATTCACTAGCAGAGAATTGGCGTGAGACACTGGAAGCTGCTTGCGATCTAGCCGGTTTGGGATGGAGGGAGGAGGTTTTCATATAATGGTGGGAAGAAGCTGCTTGTGATTGAAGACCTATGTCAGATGTGGCCTGCTCCCTTGATGCTACTCCCTGCGGACGCACGTTGTGGAGCGCTGCCTGGAGGACTGTCTTGCTTTCCTCAACACAGTCTTCGCGTTCTTTGTGAAACTCCTCGAAGTATTGGATGTGTGTTAGGAATTTGGGGTCACCCAGTCTTGACTGGATGGACTTGAGGTTGTTTTCGCTGAGTCTCCACCGTGCAAAAAGGGCATCTAGATCATCTAGCAATGTGCGGAGTTTCTCGGGGAGCAGCTTATGTTTTGGGGCATCACAGATCTTCTCAAGCTCTGCCCATGAGTCTGTGTGGCGGCGATATTGCTTCTCCCAGTCGTTCCTCAAGAGTTCTTCCATGGGTTCGGTAAGCTTCTTACTCTTTCTGAGGTCATAGACTTTCGGAGGTATCACTGCTTCCGTAAAGATTTGGACATCTGAAACTGGATTTCGGGAACCAGGCTCCATTTTTACAACAAGGGTGGGTGGAGGATTTGGGTCTTCTGGTACATCAGAGACATCTGTCATGGCTGAGGAAGTTGCCATGCTTCAAATTGGCAAAAGGTGACTTTGGAAAAATTTAGTGGTTTTCCGTGCAATTCCCTTTTTTGTACTAGGGTGCGCTGCAAGCAGGTAGCAGAAAGTAGAATTGCTGCTGGATTTAATACTTGAGCACATAGGTGGCACTGCAGATTCTGGGCGATGCTAGCACAGCACGCAGTATGGCTGCTTCTAGGGTGTATTGTGAGCTTGCAACAGAAGGGGGCACTAGAGGTTGCGTCGCGAAGTCTGAAGACTAGAAAGCTGAACACAGAAATATGCATAGCGTAGTCTGAAGACTTGAAAGCTGAACGCAGAAATATGCCTATAATTGTCGCTTGCTTCACAAGGTGGCAGCAGAGGGTCTAGAAGATGCTGTTGCTACAGCCATGTTAGGTTGCAGTTACTCTTGGGACCTTTGAATTAAATTGATTAAATTGTCCACAAGAGTTGCAAAAAGGGTTTATCATTGGAGAAACACTCTGGGCAATCTTGATAAACTTTAAAAAAAAAAAATCATATAAGAATTTTTTTTTGACTACCAGATGGTGGTCGAGTCTAGCAGTTGAATGGTTATTGAAAATGCTGGAAGGAAAGGTGAATACGATGCTTCACCGTGGTTGCTTTAGATTGCTACTAATTTCATTAAAGGAAAAATCCTTTAATAGCAAAAGGATAGCAAAAGACAAATGCTGACTTTGTTTAAATCATTGCTAGATTAAGTGTCTCTCTTCAAGGGGAAGGAATGTGCCTATTGCTCTGGAGACGGCTCTCGCCGGAAGAATTTTTATAACCCTGGCCTCTTTATAGCTTTGTCAGCCTTCCAGATGAGCAGAGAAAGATCAGCTTTTTGTTTTACTGACAAGCATACAGGCATGATTTCTCAGAGTCTCTCACTGCATTTGTAGAAGGTTTAAAGGCAATCTCTGACTCTCCTTGTTATGCAAATGGAGTCTTTGAGATAGCAGGAAGACAAATTGAGCAGAGACGACGGGGGTGGCTGGATAAACAGGTCTCTGTTTGTAGCATGTGGGGAACTCCAGCCCCTCCCACCATGCAAACAGCATGTAAAGAGTTACGTTGCTCACAGAAAGAGAGAGAGACGATGAGACATGCAGGTTTGGATTAACATTGCATATTCACTCCTGGCTTCAATATTACTTTGCTTTATCACAAATCCAATTTAACAGTTTTTTATATTGATAGGCTTTAGGATTTCATCTTTTACTTTTCTGTCTCTGCACAGTAGTGGATTTGTCGCTGTGCAGATGCAGATAGATAAATTCCACAAAACATCCATAACAAAGTACATTTATTGGTTCATCAGGTATCCTCCATAACTCACATTTGTGATAAAGTTCTTCTTTAATGACCAATCCTTTGTATATCTGCCTTGCAGGTAAAAGATGGTTATCTCCTAACCCATCTCGTAGCGATAGAAAGAAGCTGCTATGAGTTAGTGAGTCCAGGCAAAGGTGAGGGAAACTCCCCCAACCCACTGAGGGTCAATTTAATGACCAATCAGGATTACAGATGTGGCCACGTGACATGAACTACATTTACCAGGATACCTTTAACTACATTTACCGTGATGCATTCTCTTAAGGGGACAGCTCACAATTCCTAAGTAACTATCCAATTCCATAGACTGGATGGGACAGCACAATAATAAAGATCACAGAGGCGAAAGTGGGCTGGGCCACATTCCTGTTTTACAGAATCCAAGTTCCTCTTTGTCTGAATTCAAACTTTCCTTGGCCCCATATCAATGAAGACTTTTCCTCCATTGGCTGCAAAATGCAGCTGCATTTGATTCTTCTGTATCAGGGTATGGGTGTTGCAAACCCTGAAGGAGGGGAAATCAGAAAAATGTTAAGCATTTTAACATTAAAACAGTTCATGGCAAAATGTTTTGGAGTTATACAATCCCTTTAAAAACTTCCCATCAAAAGTATTTTGATGGGAACACAAAAAGGAATTGAGAACATTGATCAAAATTCAAGAATACCGATGAGGGAGATTTTAATTGCTGCAGCAATATTGTGGGAAGGGGAGAAGTTAAATAATTGTCTTCTACTTCTAAGGTCTTCCTACAGTTCCAAACCTATTTGTAATTCCTTCTGAAGAATTCTTATTATCTGCTTATTTAATTTATAGTCTGTATGTCTTCCAAAGACACAAGATGGCATACATAGCTCTTCCTCCTCCTTTGAACTGATACCAAAGCATATGAGCAAGGGCGAATTAGGCTGAGAGACTATATGGCAGTGTTCATTTGACAAGCTTACCCCATAGTTACTGTGTGTAGCTACTCCATACAGGTAGTTCTAACTTAGCACAAACCATCTACTGGAGTGCATTATTTATAGTGCAATGGACCCACAGTTATAGGAAATAGCATATGTGATATTATTTATATTAAAAATGGAGCCCAAGCATACACTAGAACATTTATAGTGCTTTTGCCATATTGTGCTAACCCCAGCTCTGAACAGAAATGGAGCAGACACAGATAAAAGCCTGTCAGACTGGAAATTAAATATTTAAATTAGCTTTATACAATCTGGCACTTTCCAAATGTATTTCCCACTAGCTGAGAAATTCTGATAATTGCAATTATCAGAATGAAGGGGTACTGCCAAGTAGGGAAGATTTTTGGACTTTCAAGTTCACATTAAGATCTGCTACATAATACATTCTGAAGAGTATCACATTTTACTCACTTTGACACAAGCTGCTTCTGCTGCCATAAACATTTGAAGAACTCCCTGGAAGAGATTTTGAGCGTTGCTTACAAGGTGTTCCACAGACGACCTATTGCTACCTGTTGATGCAATTACCCTTGGAAGTAATGAGATAAAACATTATGTAACACCTAAAGAATAAAAAAGTGTAACAAGAAAATTGGATTCAGTTACAGGAATCTTGACAGCTAAATACTTTCACTTCTAAACATGTATCTTTGAGTTTTTTAGGACGAAATTATTTTTTTAGTAATAAACCTTTGTTGAACAGAAGAATCAGCTAACTGCTTCCAAATAATAGAAAACTCTGCAGATGTTTTGAAGTTCCCATGTTTTCCAAACCTCCTTTCCCAGATACTGAGAAGTTCACAACGTAAGTACTGTAGTTATTTAGCACTAAACAACAATTAAAACATTCTAATGAGGATTGACATGCTCAGTTATGCTCATCTGATTGGGGGTGGGGCATAGAATAAAGAAAAGCTATTTTATTTGCTACAAATAGGCTGACTGGTTAGAAAACTTTCTTCAGGTTTCACAATGGAGTATTTTATTGAAGAATTCACTTTTTATGAGATGAATTTAAATTTGATGATGAATTGGAAACTGAAATCAATGGGATCTATGTTAAATTATTTCTAATTTAAGTCTCATTAATTCAGTTTAGCTATTCTAAGAGTCATTTATAAATATAATTATATTAATTTGAAACCAAATTTAGTTCAACTAAAATGCTACTTACAAGTAGTCCTTGATTTACAACCACAATTGGGACTGAAATTTCTGTCAATAATCAATGTGCTCGTAAAATACATTACGTATCTGCATCCCTCAGCAACTTCAATTCCAGCACGCTCCATTGTTAACCAAATTCCACCAGTCATTAGCTGAGGCACCACCCAGGTCAAGCTATTTCAAGCTTGGTCTATCGCAGTTCTGAGCCTCGGTGAGGTCCGGGACCACCTCTCATTCAACTCTTCCTTATCTGTCTCCCCAACCCAGATCTGCCCTTTTGGCCACCTTGCATCCTGCCTTGTGGTGTGGCAAGCAGCCCCAGAACCACGCAGCTGGGGCATCTTAGTGCACTGCAGTTCTAAGGCTTCAAGAAGCTCCTGAGCTGGAGTGCAACATGAAGCCCCAGGCACTCTCGAATGCTCCAGCATCACAATGTGAAACTGAAGCCCAGCAGCATGGTACAATGTCACAGACAAGGAGTGCAACATGAAGCCACAACCTTCCTAGGAAGCCCCAGCAGCACACCACGAAGCTGCAACCCAGCAGTTCAGCACAAAACTCCCTGCCACTTCAGCCCAGCCACCTTCTCTGTCACTCCAGCTGAGCTTCTGCCAGGACTCATGAGGAAACTTGTCTACAATCTAGGGAAAAAAGCCCCACAAGAAATACCTCACAAAGGGCCAGACTGGGCATGCTTGGTCAGCAGCAGAGCAAGAAGACTGTGAAGATTAGCTAGAGAGACAGGGACTGCTGAGTACAGGGGGTCAAAAGGGCATAGATGGAGTAGCCAGGCAGGTGAGAGGAGTTGAAATGTCCTTGCAGTTGTAAGTGTGAGAAAGCTGCCAAGCACCTGCATTTCGATCATAATTGCTGGGGTGCTGCAATGGCTGTAAACTTCAGGGACTGGTCATAAATCCCTTCATTTAGCATCACTGTAAATTCATGTGGTCCCTGTAATGATTACTTTCATAGTGACCCTGAATTAGATAGGTCAATGCACAGGTACAGAAAGGATACCCGAGCTGCTGAATTTCATTCTGATTATAGTCCCAAACTGACAGACAGTGCGTACCGTTGGCACCAGAAGAAGAAAAATACAGATATAATTTGTTTCATTTTTCAGGGGGAAATTATTTAAAAAATCTAGTTACCGGGTAATGATGCTAAGTTGATAGTTAATTGTTTTGGTTTTCTCCAAGGCACACAGTAGTTCTGCTGCACATCTTTCATCTAAGCAATTCTTTGTAATTTTGCCAGCAAATTTCACCAGTGCTTCCCCTCCAGCAAGCAACTTGAATAGCAGTGGCAATGACTTCCTCTTTGGTCTAAACAAAAAGCAGTTATAAAAAAAACAGGAGTGAATAAACATTATCTAACTTCTCTATTAATACATTTCTACCCTTCATCTGAACTCAGGTCTATGGCCTGAAGCTAGTTTATGCAACTGATATACTCCAACAGTACCTCTCTGATCATATGGCCAAGATACTGCATTTCCCTGACATTAAAAAAAAACAGTAACCACCTAGAAAGATAGGAGACCAACAAGAATAGGCTGAACTGCTCGTGATATGAAAGGCAACAGATTACATCAGATCACAAAATCTCAGCCTGAAAAGTCTACTATATAGGGTTCTTGATGTGGGGAAAATAGGAAAAGGAAGCATATGTATACTGTCTCGTGTTGTACAAAAAAAGTAAGACATAGGCAAATGAGTGGTCTTGCCATTATAAAGAATGAGCTGAGATGGTAATGAATGCTAACAAGAAAAGGTTTCTTTGGATATCTTCAAAATTAAAGTCTTAGCATTTCAGTTACTCAATGAAGACATCAAAATGTTAACAGATAAAATAAAAACAATGGAATTGTTTAGTTCCTATTCAGGCTCAGTGTTCCACTATGAAGTTTGAAAAACAGAATTAGAAGGTAAAACTGACAGAAAATATGATGAACATAAAGCTGAGGCAACATGACTTAGTGGTCTCACCTCTCCCCCACCACCTGAGAAATCAATCAATCAAATTAAAGATAAATGATAAGTCCTAACATATTAAAAATAGCTATAGGCTAGATCAGTGTTTCTTATAGTGGTCCACAGTGTTTCTTAGAATATCTCAGAGATCCACAAAATCAAAATTATTTGCCAGATTGTGAAGATATTCACAAATATTTTAAAAATAAAATAAAAATATGAGTCATTGTGAGTTTTATTTGTTAGAAAATATATACTTTTTCATGAAAAATATGTTTATGTCAATATCTAATGAGTTTAATATACAGTAGTTATGTATGATTCAATAAGTAGATTTTCTACAAATGCATCAATTCTAATTTTAATATAGTAAATATCAATGACTATAATTCATAAAAACAAATGCTCTTTTGGGATCCTTTGTAGTTTTTAAAAGTGGGAAGGGGCTCACAGATAAAAAGAATTAAGAAATCCTGAGATAAAGAAAACTCAATTGGAAAAGCACACAATACACACAATGTTTTTGGCAGACCACAGGATGGTGCTGGTACATCATATTTAGTAATCATGGAAAAGAAGCAGATCAGAAGAAATTAATAAAGTGCAAGTAAATATTGAATTCAATCTGACATTGCAGAGAATACCTTATCTGAACACATAAACAGGAATAAAAGAGAAAGTTTTTAACATTTCTTTTGAAAAAAGAAATAAAAAGTTTAACCTAGACTGTTCGTTAGATTTTATCTACTTCTACTAAATATCCTGATTCCTGACATTATATCACCTATTTGTTCTCCTGGATTGTCTACCCAACTTCTTGGGGCAGTTCCAACTATTTTCTCAAGAGTTGTTGGGGATCTTATTTCATATCCTTGACTTCTGCTTTGTTTTCTGAAAGGACCCCAGATCTCTACCTCTGGCAAAGAAGAAAGATTTGAAGGAATCTATTTCTTTATGAAAATCACATCTGCTACAGTAATAGATTTTATTAAAATAGAATAGAATGCTTTATTGGCCAAGTGTAATTGAACACACAACGAATTTGTCTTTGGTACGTATGCTCTCAGTGTACAATAAAGAGAAAAATACATTCATCAAGAATCATAAGATACAACAGTGACAGTCATAGGTTACTAATAAGCAATCAAATCATACTAGGAAACAAAACAATATTAATTGCAAAGAAACAAGCAACACGGTTATAGTCATAAGTGGGAAGAGATAGGTACTAGGAAGGATGAGAGGAATAATAGTAATACAGTCTTTGTAAATAGGTTGACAGTGTTGTAGGAATTAGTTTTTTAGCAGAGTGATGGCATTCGGGAAAAAACTGTCCTTGTGTCTAGTTGTTTCTGGTGTGCAGTGCCCTATAGCATTGTAGATAGGGTAGAAGTTGAAACAATGTATGTCCAGGATGTGAGGGGTCTGTATATATTTTCACAACCCTCTTTTTGACTGATGCAGTATACAGGTCCACAGGGGTGGGATACTACCAGGTTAACTACCAGTTCGGTTGATTTACGAGGTTCGGTGATTTATGATGTGCTTCCCTGCAAGCTGCCAGCTTGAGCCTGTAAACCGTCATCAGTGCTGCGTGCAGAGAAGCATCCTTTCAAAAAGCCCTTGTATCCTGCTTTTTTAACTGCAGCTGTGTCTTGCACGGCAGCTGAAGTTGAAAAAAATCAGGAAATAAAGGTCAGGTAAGAGCCCAGGTGGGTGGGTGAGCAAAAACATCAGCAGACATAGAACCAGTTCTATGTCTGCTGCTCTTCAGAGCTACCGGTTCTACAGAGGTGGACAGAACTGGTAGAAACCCACCCCTGCAGGTCCACAATGGAGGCAGGTTGGTAGCAATTGTTTTTTCTGCAGATCTAATTATCCATTGAAGTCTGTGTCTGTCCTGCTTGATTGCAGAGCCAAACCACACCATTATAGAGGTATAAGATTTCATGAACTATATCTCACATCACAAAGATGATAATTAAATATAGTTGCTCACAAAACCTGTATTCTAAATAAAACTTTTTTACAAAATTTCTTACATTTTGGCTACCTTAAGCTAATATGGCTCTCCTATGATTATTTCATTTGTATTGATGCTAAAGACAATGTCTGAGAGAAAACACTGATTCTCAGATAGTATAAACTATGAGGGGTTACCAGGCAGGTTTTGAGGGTGATAGTGGAGATAAGAGCTTGCCTATTTGCTACAATCATTCTACTGAGAGGACAGACAGAACAGTTGACTGCTATAAACTTCAGATAATTTTAACAACACAGCTGACAAGTACATTATTATACTGTGAATAGAAAAGCAGGCAAGTAAGACTGAAGAGCAGTAAATGGGATAGCTAGTTTCCAAACATGCTAATCAATTTACCAAACTAGAGTGTAGTTTCCAATGGCATGCCACAAGGTTTACTTCATGGCTCTATATCAGCGTTTCTCAACCTTAAGGCATTATAAAGCTGTACTAACACTAAGAACATAAAAAAACAGAGTAGGAAGGGACCTTAGAGGTTATCTAGTCCAACCTCCTGCTTGAGCAGGAAATACCATTTTAGACAAATGACTGGGGGGGCGGGATTTTAACTCCCAGAGTTCCCCAACCAGCAAAGCAAAGCTTACAGCTGTTCTACATTCAAAAGATTAATGCTTTTGATGAAATAGTGACAACTCTTGTCATACGTGCTAATGATCCAAGCACTCACTTCATTGGATGGCTCTGAGCCAGCCACTTTCAGCCCAACCTATTTCCTATTTTGGGTTGAAAGCGGCTGGCTCAGAGCCATTCAATGAGTTCCATGCCTGATAGTAGACATGAATCTGAAACTTTAACCACCATCTAATCTACAATACTTCAACCCTATGTCTTTAGAGTTCGGTGTTCCAGCATCTACTCTCTCACAAACATTTTGCTTTATTTACAAAAAAAGTAAAGACATCTTCAGGTTCAGCTTGACTTCTGCTGATTAGCTGGACACACCTATGCTGTTTTGTAATACAGTATGGAGGTGGTCTGACATGACTTTTTTCCAGGAATATTTGTTTTAATTTTTGCTTTAGCCTACTGCTTTGGAATTCCCTGCTGATCTCCATTTATATATGAACAAGGGATGTCCAGTTTGCAGGTTGTTCTGAAACAAAAATAAATTTTGTTCTGAAACAAAAATGAAATCATTAACCCCAACACACACTCTTTCATGCAAAACTGTTAAAGAGGAAATACCATGATTGGCCCTTTCCTTTTTAGAAACTGAGCCATGTATGACACTTGAATTCTCATTTCCTCGATTATTTGTGAAATAAGACAGCCATGGTTCTCTGAGTCTCCCAGTGAGGAGGTTGGACTGGATCTCAAACTGCATTCAGAGTGACCAGGCTGGAAATCACTTGGAGGATCTTCCCAATACTGTGGAGATAACAAAACAGTTTACTTATCTCTCAAGCTCCAGGATGTTCATATTCTTTCAAAAAGGTTTATGCTGTGATGTAACCCACCACCACACAACCCACCAACCTCCAGAAATTATGGTGGCAAGCCTGCAGTTTGGCCATGCTGCCTGATAACCACTAATGTTATCAGAATTGTGAGGTCCCAAGCAAAGACTTGATGACATAATGTGTCCACCCAATGCTTCTCCTCCCTAGTTTCATTGCTGCACTCCAGCAAAATAAGTGCAATGGTGGCTGTGCAACTGCTTGACAGGACCTTGGATGATTATCAGGATCCTTATCTGTCAGAATTCAGACCTGGATATGGAATGGAAAGGATATTGGTAGCACTTTGGCTCTCTGACATGGCCAAGGTAGTGGCTGTATGACCATCCTTGTCTTATTTGACCTCTCAGCAGCTTTCAATATTATCAACCCTGGTACCCTTCTGGATCAATTCAGAGGATTGGTGTTGGGTTGTCTCTTTGTCCAGAGTCAATCCCAGTCAGTAGCAATTGGGAAGGGGAGATTCTACCCCAGATCAAACTGTGTGGGGTGCTGCAGGGATCAGGCTCTTGTCTCTCCTATTTAACTTATGAAAACCATATATGGGTGATATGAAACCAGTGGGTGAAATCATATGCTGCCATGAGCTGAGGCATTATCATTACGCTGATGATACCCGCTTATACATCTCTACCCCAGGCAAATTAAGCGATGCTGTGGACATCTTATCCAAGCATCTGGAGACTATGAAGCTATGGATGGGGAACAACAGGCTTCAACTGAACTCTGTCAAGGGTAGCTTTAGTTTTTGAGACCCTCTGGGTCTAGGACTATACATCTTTGGTATTGGTTGGAGTTGCAATGTGTCAAACAGACCCTGTGCACAATCCGGAGACTTCTGCTCGATTAGCAAGTGGTAGTCATAGAGAAGGGGCCTTTGCATAACTTCATGTGCCAGTTGCACTTGATCTTAGATCAAAGGGCACTACTCATGGTCGGTCATGCCCTGGTCACCTTCTGCTTGGACTAATTCAATGTGCTCTACAGGGGGCTGCCATTGAAAAGTATGAGGAAACTTCAGCTGCTGCACAATGCAGCAGTATGAGGAGTTATGTATTTCTTGCAGAACATACATTACACCTCTGTTTTGGGAGCTGCATTGGTTACCAATTTATTTCCAAGCCCAATTCAATGTGTTGGTATTGACCTTTAAAGCCCTTCATGATGTGGGTTTGAGGGACTATCTCCCTCTGATTTAATCTGCCCGTTCCCCAAATCTAGCAAAGAGGACATCTTACGGGTTCTGTCATCTAGGGAGCTAAAATGTAGCCCCCTAGATGACAGTGTGACTGGCATTTTCTGTAGTGATACCTGCACTGTGGAATCTTTCCCCTCTGAAGGGAGCTTGATCTCATCTTTTCTGAGCTTCTGATGGTCCCTCAAGACTTGATTGTGTCAGCAGGCCTGAGAGCCGAAAGAAACTGGTGAGCTAATGTAGTGAACATGATTTTAAAAGAGCTGAAAATTCTGCTCCAGGCCATTCTAACAATATCAGTGTCATTGCTATGCCCATGTCTTTCAACATTCCACAAATATTATTTAAAGCATCAGCATCCACTATTAAACTTAATGATTCAGAATAGTGAAAAGCATTGTGTACCAGACTATGTAAAACCTGCTGTCCTACAACTGTGTCCTCATACCAGACAAAAGGTCACACTTTCTCTATGGCTATAATTTAAAACATATGTAAGTCTTTTGTGCTTTAGGAAGAGGTCAATATTACCATAGTAATTTTGTTACAGGCAGAAAAAAATCCTTCTCCAGCCTTGATGGCTTTGTGTCCTTGGGATACGGTGTTCTGATGCTGCGTGCAATCTTCTTTGTTCAACGAGGAAGGCTGGATGGAATAAATACGTTCCTCGTCATTTTGTAAGCACCTTCTAACAACTTGCAGAACTGTTTCACTCATGCCCTTCATGGACTGAAGTTGTCTTACAAGATAACCAGCTTTAGCAGACCATTCATACAGAAGACTATCTACTAGATGATGATGCTGGTCTAGTTGGCTGTGGAATTGTCCAGCCAGTCCCATAATTTCATCAGTGAGGAGGAGAAGATTGCCTGTAGTGGTGAGTACATTCTCTTTTGGCTTTAGAAATTTGGATGGCTCCTCCAGTGCATCCCGGATGACTTTGTCCACTGTTTGGATATTTGCTTTGAGGAAGGCTGCCTTTCTTCCAAAGGTCTCCTTTTGGATGAGGTCACTGTTACTTCCAGTGCCATGTGATATAAATTGGGTTAATCTGACAACACTCTGGATGCTGCTCAAGTATTCTCCATTGAGTCCATTCAGTTGAAGCAAGACGGCTTTGGCTGTTATGGCAAGTTTTCTTTGGAGAACCTCAAACTGAACCAATAAACTGGGAGCAGCTATTGGAGAGACTGCCAGAGCATTTGCAACTTGAAGCAGAGAGTCTGTCAATATTTTGATCTGTTCTGTTTGAGATGGGATCTCATTCTCAATACCTTGTCTAGCACATAACAGAATTGACAATTTAGCAGCTTCCTGTATTCTAACAGAATTTTCGGATACTGTTGTCAGCGTGCTCTGCAAGCAAAGCCGATGTTTCATTTTAGTTTGTAATTCTTTTAAGGCTAATACATCTCTTCCTGTAAACTGATCTACAATATTTAACAATGCTTGGATGGTAATAGACCACAGAATGCAACTTGCATCAAAACTGTCCTGTTTAGCAAAATCAGGATGAGATTTACTAATATCCTGTGCTTTTTCAAGCAGGTATTTTGTTCTGGTTTGTACACAAGTGAACTGAGTTTGAACTCGTAGGAAAATTTCCTGAAGGCTGGAACACTCGGGGAGCAATTTTCTGTCATCTGAATAGATCACTTTGCTAATTAGCTGAACCAGTGTCTCTAAAATCTCCATGATCTCATCTAAACTTTGGATTTCATCATGAGAACTACATGGGGGCATAAAGCCAATTAACTGCTTTGCCAGCCTGTACCAAGAACTTACAACAAAAGTCAGACTGTGCTTTGTCTCGTCAATCTTCTCAGAAAGCAACATAGCTGTTTGCAGTAGTTGCTCTGAATTGAGAACAGGGTTTGCCTCTACTTCTCTAGCTAATCCAATAAAATGAGGGATTAACACCACTATTTCTTTGTAACTCAATAGTTTATCAGACATAGGTGGTTCAACAATCTGTAAAGCTTCTTTAGCTGCATCAATATAACAGTTAGCAAGTTCCAGCAAATCAGCACAAATGCCATTCAGGTGTATGGCATCATGTATTCTTGTTTCTGTTGTCAGCTCACTAATCAGTGGGTGTAAATTAGCTCTTCTGACTGCATCTTTCTGGTATATAATATTTATTCTGGGAAATTCCGGAGGAGGACAATAGGCTGGTTTAAATTTGTCCAAAGACTCGACCAGCAATTCTGCATTATTTGAGCTATTTTGTTTTATGAAACTTTGTGTACTAAATTCCATAGGATCCTGTGAAGCAAGGGCATTTGGAAAATCTATGGAAATATTAAAATCATGGACACTATCCCGAAGTGGGCTAAGAATATCTGGATGATTACATTCATCTAGCCCCTTTCGGACATTACAAGCAAACTCTATCAATTCCTTTGTCCTCTTTGAATATTCTTCTTTGGCTTGCAAACTGGTCATTCTTGCCATACACCAATTTATGCTAATTTCCGTCTGTGTTATGGCATTTTTCAGCTGTTTAATTAAAACCAAGAGCCCATTCCGGAAAATGGGATCTCTGGCTTTGGCCACAAATCTACTAACAAACTCAACTATCTGTGTTGCTTGTCTGCATAGTCTAGACGTGTGCCCCCCAAAATGTTCAAAGTGCTGCATATCTAAAGCTTTTTCACTTGCCTCTTTGTGTCTCATCATCTCTTGAACAGCTGCATCAAGGAATTCATGCAAATCCAGTATTTTGTCCAAACACATCATCAAACTTTCTGTTGTGCTTGACCATATTTGAGACAAGAAGTTTAATTTTTTAGACACATCACCATTTCCTGGAAAAAGGCTCAGTTCAGTCAGGAGACCAGGCACTGTGGCAAGAAGTCTCTGAAATAGATCTATACACTGTTCAATATCTTCAATAGTTTCCCTTTCAGTGCATATAACAAGAATCAAATTGGCTGTTTTAAGCATCTGCGTGGAATGGTTGAAGAATGTGGTAACCAAAGGTTTCAATTTTCTTAAGAGGCCTTCCTTTCCAATATGAGAACATGGCTCCATGGCAGCTTCTATCAGTCTCCTCATGGGGCCTTTAATATCAACCAAATTATCCAAAACATGATAGATAACAGTAGAACATATTACTTGATTAAGATGTTCCAATTCAGTTTTCATGGCCAAACACTCCTCTTTTATATTTTTCTTTGGAAAGCCATTAAATGTGCTTACATCTGTGACAATCACTTTTCTGAATTTCAGTAAATGATGACAAAGTTGAATTAGCTTTTGCTTTAGAGTTGCTCTTGATGAACCAGCAAACAGCATGCAATAGAAAATTAGAACTTCTACAGGTAAGTTTAATTTATCTTCATATAGATGAATTGGCTGTGGACTAGACATAAGGCCTAGAAATTGATGCAAATGCTGGGGGAAAAGGCCATACCTTTCATGCAATTTTTTTGTTCTTTTTATGTTGCTCTTCAACAGGGATATCAATTTTTTAATACTACTTTTTGCTAAGTCAAAAATATAATTTTTTGATAGGTTCATTTGCTGCTCATGGGGATATTGAAGATGGCTGACTTTTGCTGTGAATAACATAGGGATGCTGTTTTTAAGGATCTTCAGGTTTTCAGCTAAATGTTTCCGCTGCAAAGATTCTTTAAGATCCCAAAGGAGTCTTTCTATCAGATTGGTGAGTAACAGAAGAGCCTCTGAAAAGGGGCGAAAAGCACTTAGCATCGCTGATACATCTTCAGCAGAGTCCAGCATCAGCAGGCAATCAAATAGCCAACGAGCAGCTTGGATTATTCGCCTTATGGTGGAATCCTCTCGTGCCCAGAGAACCTTGTAAATTAAATTTTAATATATAATAGTAATGTCAGCAATTGTTAAGAGAAGTCTCTTTTTACAGTAGTCAAGATTATTGCAATAATCTATTCGGCAAAGTTATTCGGCAATGTTAACAACAGTGTCATTTGGGGCCTTTCTCCCCAGCTAAGTTAAAATGCCAACAACCTCTCTTTGATTTGCTGCCCCCATTGTCAATTCCTATCTTGCATTTAATTGTAAAGATCCAATATATGTTAGGCAAAGTGATTGATTGATTCTATCATTCATCCTACCACCACCAAGTGGAAAAAAACATCCACCTTTCATAGTCCATAGTCCAGTGGGAATGAGGCGATTCTAGCTGTATGATTGTACAGCCTCACTATTCATTTTCCTCTTGTTCGTCCGTCCTATTCTGCTATACCTCTAGCTGAATACAGATTAGAAATACCACATGAGTCATGAAGGAAGCCTGGTCAATTTTATTTATGATTTCTTTCCCCTTCCTTTTTATCCATTATTTAAATACAAAATACTTACTTCCCAATACCTCTATGTTCTGTTTAGAAGGCATCTGGGGAGGAGGGAGATTATGCTATTTCAATTTGTGAAAGGGCAATAGAATTAAAACAGGAGTATAAGCAGCCTAGTGATATTGCATAATTCTGATAAATCACAATTTAAATTTGCATGCTGCCCATTGCTTCCATCTTTCTATAGAAAATGTAAAATTGTGACATCCTTATAACATACCTGTAATAAAGTGGAAGATTCGCTGAAGGACAAACTTTTAGAAAAGATCAAAAAGACCAATCATCCCTTTCTGTAGTGTATTTAAAACATATAATAAACTCCCTTGTTGATATCATTAAAAAAGTATCTGAAAACTTATACAGTAAATCACAATACACAAGTAGAACTACTTTCTCTGTACATATAATATAGTCCGCTAGGACTATCAATCCCACTAAACAGACCAGACTAAGAAATCAACTCCACAAGAAGTCTAAAACAACTTTTAATGAAATCAGCCATAAAGACAGAAACTTGCAAATCTGGTTCTGCTGTACTCTTATTCCTTTTCATGCTTCAGTAAATTAGGGAGGTGAGCCACTTCCAAACATAATCTCCATTGTGGGCTTAAAATATGTTTCATTCCCTCATTGCCCTGGCAACTGATCTTGCATATTTCTATCAAGGTCATCTTCCTTACTCTCTATAACTGCTATTATTATTAGAAAATGGCTACATTGCCACATCAGTAAAATCTTTGTTGCATGGAGGTAATTATTGCTATAATTGGGAAGTATTTAGAATGACTTCAGATTCTCCTTTTACTCCATAATTCTTCTCTTACCCCTCAAGTTGAGATAACAAAATGAGGTCCCTGAGATAATCCTCTTTTGATCTGACAAATATCAATTGATAGCCAAGCATTTTCTGCTCATGTATTTAATAGTAGCTAGTCCTAAGTAAGAGGTACAGATCAAGTATTTGTTTTCTTCTTGGGGTGGAATGTACTGGCAGAACACTGCTGTATCATCATTTTTACATTGCTACAGATCTAGCCATCCTTAAAGGCATATAGATTGTTGAACCTTTGGCAGCCGATATGTATCTGAGATTTTGCCATTTGCAGAAACTTAAGTACCCATTGGGGGACATAAGAGTATAAACAGTATAGCAGAAATCAGCAAAGGTCTACTTTTCATTTCTATCCAAAACCTCAAATGCAACCAGATAGAAGGCAAGAAAGATCTTGCTTTTAGCAACAAGCTTTCATAAATGCTCTGCACATAACTGACCAGCTGCTACGCCAAACATGCAAAACTATGCTTCAATAGTTAGGAATAAATTTAGTGTACTTTTATGGTTCCCACAAGTATCCTTTTTGCAGAAACAGCCAATTCTTCTACAGAATTGCAAGCATCAGGTTGAATGAGAAGCTTCTGAACAGCAAGAAGGATGTTTTTTCCTGATACCAGGAGAGTTTGAGTTGCTGGCACCATCTCTTTCTCAAGAACCTCATCACCAGATTCTTCAGCCAGCCTAGAATGGAACAAAAGATGTGGCATTTAGCTCAGTTAATGGGAGCTGGTACTGTAAACAAAACCAGATTTTGAGGTCACACACATATCCGACACCTAACATTGTTCTGCACAACGTTTTTTTGAGTTGCACACCTACATTTCCTTCCTATAATATATAAATTACTTGATGGTTAGTTTGACCCCAAAATTCACAATTAAATAGCTTATACTTTAAAATAAATATTACCTTCTAGCAATACAGCTGAATTCTTCCGTAGCTTTTGCTAATTCTTCTGCAGTTGTCTCTAAATTGGCAAAAGCTTCATGGGTAATTTCTCTCTGCTCAATTGCTATTATTAAATTGTAAAGTTCAGCAATCATGGGCAAAATAATTCTATGTGTGGATTTGGTATAAACAATAGCACTGATGTCATACAGGGAAAAGCATTCTACTGCTTCTGTTTTGGAAATAAAAGACACAATTATCTCAGTTATATTTATTAGGTAAATATATTTAAATATTATGATACATGAATTATAAAGTTCTGAAGGATATTTCTGAGGCAAGCTCTTATAAAAAAAATCATAATCACACTTTTTGTATCAGATCTCGACAGATATCTCAATTTTAATCAGAACTTATTTTTAAACATCTTAATTCTTTGTCTGGTGCTACTGGCATTTGTGTCAATAGTGGTAGATGTTGCGGGTGGAAAATTTGAAGAAAAATTTTCATAAGGACTGTTAAATCCAAATTGTCCAAAATATTATTGAAAAGTCATTCAAAACAAATCAAACTGGCAATAGCAGGAGTGTTAAAAAGTTCATATTCTTGTTTATCAAAAAACACTTTTTTAAAAGAATGCAGTTTTTTCACTACAGACAAGGTGAGCAGATAGCATTTTTTTTGCTACATAAACAATATCACTCACATAAGAACACCATGATCAGAAAGTTAATAAAACATGTAGTGCTATTTACTATACTCTAACAAACATTGTCAATTGTAAAAAAAATGAAATTAAAGAGCTGAATATATATATATATATATATATATATATATATATATATATATATATATATATATATATATATATATACATACATACACACACACACAACAACATGTCTTCTGACATGCTTTGCAAAAAACAGTGCTTTTAATGTTACTTATCACACAAGTGTTAGCAATTATTTCTTAATCTCAAATATTCTCCATTTGCCAAACATTTTAAAGTCTAATTATACATATCTTAACTATACATGTCCTAGGGGGAAAGCTTCATGTGCACTTAGTTATTTATGCAGTTTATTTACACTTTATCAATGCAAATGGAAAGCAGGCAATTTCCAGAAATTAAAACAAACTTTCCATCAAACTCCTTACATTTCCAGGCCTAAACGCTTCTCCCTCCTAATAGCAGGCTTTCCCCAAAGTTCCCTTCCAGATGTTACATCTAGAAATTTCTCCACTTTTGTAGACCTACCATATCTCCTTTCTAATACCCTCTGCTTACTAGGGAGATGACAAGCTCAGACCAATGCAGCAGCAATTCTGCATGGGAATCAATCTTACTGAATCCAGTGGAGCTGATTTCTGAATAGATACAGACATTTGAGCAAGCTTACATTACACGGCCAGTCAAAAAGGCCTTTTTTAAATAAAAGGAAACCTTTAAAAGGTTTTCATCTCCAGCTACGTACATGTTCTACCAGATCTCTATTTTACCTGTCTTTGCCATCTTCTCCCCATATGTCATGCCTTGGAGCTTATAAAAATTCCAGTCTCATAGTCCACTAATTAAAAAGCCCAGCCTGCAAAGAAAATGAAATAAAACACTTGAAACAAGGAAGAAAAAGAATGAAAAAAAAATTGCAATATAAGGGTGGAAAAAGTCAAAAAGAGATTCTAAAGTAGCTTTCTTCTTCACCCAAAGAGCATCAATAAATTCAGATTATGAATTATCAGGGTGGAAGTCAGGACAGAGCCCAAAGCTCAGTGATTGAAGATAGACCTTGCAACCAGAAAATCCAAGTTCAGCTTCTGATATTTCTAGATCAATTTTCTAAAGATCAGCAACAAGTGATATGAAGAATTCTCTGCCTGACACCCTGGAGAGGTCTTGCCAATCAGAGTTGATAAAACTGGACTAGGTACATGCAGTACCAGGCAGCTTCCTCCAAATGGATAAATTATATTTTCTTGGTCTATGTGGACAATTAAAATTTCAAATTAGTCTGAAAATCAAGACTCAGGCTGCTGAACTATGAATTCACTTTGCATTTTTCTTTTCAGCATGAAAAATAAACATTACAACCCAGACAGTTTTCCTTTTCAAGGAACTATTCGGATAGATACCAGCTTAAGGGAGATACCTGCAACAGAGAAAAAGAGCAAGATAATAATTTCCTTTGTTACTTAAGGTGGGTCCTGGTAGATTCTGAGGATGCATTCTTCACTGATACATGCAACATGAGAACCCAGCTTTTATAAATAATTAAACAAGCTTATTTACTAGTAATAGGAACCCTTTAGAAAATGAGATGTGGTAAATTTCCAAAGTCCAAATCATTAGTCAGTCACAATTATGGCACAAATAATCCTGTGTGTACTATTAAAATCCATCTCCACAAAGGAATGCCGAAAAAGAGCAATAAGCTTTGAATCACACAAAAATGCCCTGGTGCCTTCAAATTGCTCCATATTATATTTGAAGTTAAGTAGGAAAAGTTCTGCATCCATGCCTGAACAATGGGCAAACTCTCTAAGCTTTTGAATTGTATACCAATAATTTTGAAGCTAACAGGGGACAACAGAAATAAGAATTACACACTTCCATTTATGCAGACATCTATAAGGATGGAAAACTCATCTGTTCTTTGTATACCATGGTCTGAAGTGCTGAACTTTTTCTATGTCTAAAGAATTTTTTTATGAATACAAGTCTCTTATTAGAGAATTTGAATTCCATATATTCATTTGTATGTTTGATTTTCATTATTAAATAATTTACTCATTTAATCATATAACATAGCATGAATATGTAACACTAATTTTACTTACTACAGAAGAGATGCATGCGTTGTCTGGGCTTTTTTTCTTCTTTTTTGCATATAATTGACATCTTTAATTTTTAAAACCCAAGAAAAAAGCTCCTAGGTCAGATCAAATATTGCACTTTTTATTCAGGGATATATTCCTAGAGTAACCATCAAGAAAGCCCAGAAGATACTTTCTGACTTGGGATTTATTTTATCAATGGCTAGCTGAAAAAAACAGGAGCTAGATACAGGGAAATATATGTAAAGGATCAGTGATATAAGGAAGGTATGTTGAATTGGTTAAGTAAATAATATTGTTATTACTATTATTGACACTACTGTAATTAATATCAATGTAATGAATATTGTTGTAAATGTTTTGATTATTATTTCCTAAAAATATTTGTACCCAGACAACACACTGTTCAATTGAAATTGGAATTTTTATATGCTATAAAATAAAAACTTGAACAAAAAGGAAGAAAGAAAACCCAATAGCAGGACAGGACCCCCCCCCCCCCCCCATCACCACTATTACTACCCTGAAATTGTTATTTTCAGATATACTGTCTTTGATCCTGGAGGAACACCACAGAACCAACCTTTTTGCAGTGGGTAGTCTCTTTGTCCTATGTGGTTGTTCAAAGTCAATATCCATTTGACATCCAAGCAATCAAAATCAATTTCTCTGTGTCAGCTGACAAAGACCACAAAAGCAGAGATGTTAGAATGTCACTGGAGAAGGTGCCACAGAATTTTTTAAATTTGTCCCTATTCCCCTTTTCTAATCTATTTTTTATTATTAAATGAGATGGATTAAAGGCTATCAGTGGCTCAACATATCCATTTTTTGTTCCGGAAAAAAAAAAGATGAAAATCACCTGGTTATTTTTGTCAGCTTGAAACAAAATTTCCGGGGACAAAAATGACACAGGTCACATGTCTCCCCCTGAAATACCCATGGCCAGCAATGCTTTGGGACCAAGCTAGCCTTCTAGTTGCCTAACGCCCTTTAAAACCGTCCTAGCAGCTGACGCTCATCTGCACATTAACAATAAATAAGCAGGAAGGCACATTCCCATGAAGATCCTTCGCAGACGAGCTTTACAGGTTGCCTAGCGTCCTTTCTCCTCCATGGGAAAAGACATGAGGGGGCTTCCAGTTACGCCAACCATAGAAGGGAGGGAGCGGGGACCCAGTTCCCACAAGCCATTACTGTGGTGCACTGTTTCTCAATCACAGCAACTTTAATATAGGAGTGGACTTCAACTCCCAGAAATCCTTGCTAGCTGGGGAATTCTGGGAGTTGAAGTCCATAAAGTCTTAAAGTTCCCTGGGTTGAGCAACACCGCTTTAGCAGCACAGCAGGGCCCACCCGGTGCCCTGCTGTGCCGCTCCACGCTTACGCTTCGCTCCCCTCCCCACCAATGCTAATTGAAACACAGCAATGCTCTGCCAGGCGGGTCTTTCCTCTTTTTTTTTTTACGATCACCCTAAAGAATCTATAATCTGGGCCAGATTGTGGCAAGATTCCTTCCGGCTGCGTGTGATGGGTCAGGGCAGCAAAAAAAAAACACAAAAACCACGGATCCTCCTTTTCCACTTTATTGAATGAAGAATTAGAACAAGTATTTTTTTTTCCTCTCCCAAACCAGCCTAACGCAGGCCGCCGCCATTCCTTCCACCCTGAAACTGGATAGGCTCCGAATTAACCGCACGGGAAGCCTCCTCCTCACGGGGGAACTGACAGGGCGGCGCCACTCAATTACTCTTTTTGCGTCGTGAGGCAACCGCCGAGGCTCGTCCCCTCGCTAGATCCGCCTCTTTCGGCGCTGGCCCCGCTGGGGAGGAGTCCTCATGGCAATGGGCGAGCCTCCGGGTCCAAAGGCACAAGGCAGCCCGACAGATGGGCGGCTACTCGCCTGCAGCAAAGGGGGCCGGCGGTTCGGGCTTGTCAGCGTCCTCCGGATGATGGGCAAGCTGGAAGGATTCGGCGGGAGCTGCTCTGCCCCGGCCGCCGCTTTGGGATGCTGAGCCGCCGCCTCGTCAGCATGTAAGACAGCGCTGCAGGAAGTGCTGGAGAGTTGAGGCGAGGAACGGCTCGCCGAGAGAGAGTTCAAGCGGCTTTCCTTCGGGCGCGGCTCACGAGGGAAATCAGGCCGAGCGACCCTCTCCTCCCCCCCCCCCCTCAGCCCGGGAAGCAGCTGCTACCTCACCCGGCAGCCCGCGGCGCGGTGCCCACCCCAGCTGCAAAGGAGCGCCGCCTCCTGCGATGCCGGTTTTAATTTCTCCTGAAGGCAGCCGAGAGACGTCGGCTTGCGTGAATGGGCGGGATTGATGCCCTTTTATAATTAGGGTTTTCCAGCTCGAGCTTCCAATTGACCGGTGACCTCCCCCTCCCCCCCATAAGGCTAAGACCTGCGGTTAAAAGATGTACACGTTTGTGGTGCGAGACGAAAACAGCAGCATCTATGCTGAAGTCTCTAAGATTCTCCTCTCCACTGGACAATGGAAGAGGCTCAAAAGAGATAATCCCAGATTCAACCTCATGTTGGGCGAGAGAAACAGGCTGCCTTTCGGGAGACTGGGTAAGCAAGCCGCACGCGCGAAACCTGGGCGCACCCGGCCGGGTCGCGGGGGGCAGGGTGTGGGGGGACGCAAAGCATGAGGCAATCTTTCTGCGGAGCTCGTCGGGAAAAAATGGGGTTCTTGGCTTTTTCCAAGCCCCGGCACCTGATTGGCCTCCAAAGACCTCACTGATCTGCATGCGGCGGCCGAAGTTTGGAAGTGCTGGCGAGAGGGGTGCGGTAGGGAACCGCCTGCCAAACCGGGGTCTGCAGATGTTAGCAATGGGGTGTTGCCTGCTGCAACATTAGGAGTGACTTTATCCTTAGCAAGCCAATGAAACTAGCTGGATGCCAGGTTGTGAAAAGGGTGGATGAATGAATATATATATAAAATCTGTTGGGGTTAGAAAATATTGCAGGGAAATACAGATACTGATATGGTGTTTTGTTTTGTTTTTTTTTTTGCATTTTCTTGTTTGAAGCGGGACAGAATCATCCGTTAAGTTAGCACTCTTATCGATATCCTTATTTTGCAACAATATATTCACTCCCCTGGAAAATAGATATCTAAAATCAAAATAAAATTACAGTAATGATAGTTTTTACAGCTTTTGTAACAATTGATGCTGTATTCAAATTGGTATGTCAATGATTTTTTTTTTCAATATGAATGCAACTTTGCTGATTTCCTTTTGACATTTAAAAAACTCCTTTTTTACTTTTGCAATAATACTTTATGTTGCTCACCAATAGCAGCCTATTGAACATGATTGTGTCAGAAGTCAGGCATCAAGATCTCTGTCTTTTTCTTCAAATTGCTTTGAACTGGGTATAATTAAATAGCCTACAGACTGGATTTTCTATGAGGAATGAATTTTAAAGAGTGGATATATTCCTTGAAATGATTCATAATAAAGGCAGAGGGAAAAAATCTCTAAGCATTTCTAATTTCCGTAACCCATTGGAATATTACAGTATGCATAGACCCGGTGTGTTAGTATGTTTACTCAGAGTGCAATCCCCATTCACTTGGGAGCGAGCTCCAGGAACCTCAAATGGGATTTAGCTTTGAGTAGATGTATTGTGTAGATGTATAGTATTGTGCTACATGTCTCTGTTAGATTGTGACTGAGGCCAGGATTATGAATATAATTGATTTTTACAATGATTTTTATTCAAGTGAATTGTGAAATGTTTTTCCACCCTGGGGTAATCTTTGAGAAATACTAACAATTATTAAATCAAAAAAAGCAATTAACATTTATAAATAAGCAACAGGCTTCTTTAACTTGGCATCTTTCAGCCCAAGTCCCTGAATTCTCAGTCTGTATGGCATGAAACTTTGAACTGAATTGTTCAGTTATTGGTTCAGTTACTTGGATGTTGATTCACTTTTCAGTGGAAGAAATTTGTAGAATCCATTTTCTTCCACTGAAAAGTGGATAAGCAATTCAGTTCAAAGTTTTATGCTTTACTGATTGAAAATTCAGGGAGTTGGACTGTGAAAGATGCCTCTGGCTATAATTTAAAAGAAGAGGCTTATTTTCAAGTGGGCTGTTTTAAAATGCAGTTCATGGACTTTGCATTAGCCTTTCAAAAACAAAGAAAAAGAATGGCTTCCTTTTATATAGTGGCTTCTTATATTATTGTGAGGTTAGAAAGTCACAACAATCATTCCATTTATTGTTAAATGCATGCAGGTTTCACTGGCATCAGAAGGAAACAGTCACCCAGGCCTCTGGGTGGCCTTGGTTGAACTCACAAGCTGAGTAACATTGAGCTTAGTTAGAACTTAGGTGGGCACCTCTAGAGAATTCTAGGGCTATAGAGAAGACTGAAGTCACCAAACCCATACTCAATCCCCCAGGACAATGGCAAATTACTATTATACTCCTGCCAAGGAGATGACTTGGTTATTCCTTAAAGATACAAGGAATTGAACTCAGTTTGAAAGGCTTTGCTTTTACATTTATATGTATGGTTAATCTGGAGGTCCCTTTGGATTTAATCCAAAAATAAAGGCAATTGTTAAGAGAGGGCTGGGCTCTCCCCTGATTTTTTTTTTAGAGGTTGGACAATTATCTGTTAAAAGATGCTTTAATCTGGATTCTTGCATGAAGTAGCAGATTGAACCTGAGGTCCTAATTCGCTTCTTTTAATTCTACAATGGCATGACTTGCTGAATGTGGAAAATTACCTGGAATGACTGAAACAAGAGGACCAAGTCCTATAAGTATGTTTAGCTAAGGATATTTATTACCACTGAAAGTAATAGCATAACTATCTTTAATTAAACACTGGAACAAATCTGCCCTTTTTGATTCTCCAAACTTCCCCAAGTTTGTATCCTCCCAATGTGTGAATTGACTACAACTATTCTTGCTCACTGATGATTGTTTCAAGAGCACAAATTTGAGAAAGCATGCTCCAGAAGGTGAGCTCTGAACTAATAGACTAATATTTTAAAAAGGCTTTTTAACAAAATATTTAACTAAAAGTAAAAAGTGAAAAAGTGCTTTGTACACTGAAAGCGTAACTAAAATCAACCTGTTTTAACCTGTAATAATAAGAGGTGAGGGAACTCATGTTTTTGAGGGTGTGAAACAAAATAGAGAAGAAAGCAAAACATCCTAGAAAATGCAAAATACTGCAAGAATCAGTAAAAAGTAATGAATCATACCCCAAATCCTGCTTTTAAAGCAACAAAGAGAATTGTGGTACCTCAAGGACTAACAGATTTCTAGAACTGCTTTTCATTCTTAGTTCCTGAAAAATAGTTCGTTACATTTGAATTGGAAAGATGTAACTGATTTACATGCAACTTACAGATTTCTATTCAATATAGACCAAGGTCTTCAAATTTCACAGCTTTAAGACTTGTGGACTTCAACTCCCAGAATTCTTCCTCCAATCATGTTAGCTTAGGAATTCTGGGAATTGAAGTCCACAAGTCTTAAACTTGCCAACTTTGAAGATCTCTTGCTTTCCAAACACTGTTCTTGTGGAAGATGTTTAGAGTTGTTTAACACTAATATTTTTCTGGAAATTTTGTGTTGTTTGACAAAAAAATAGCCTCTCCTTTGAATTTTCTAATAAAACAGAAAATTCAAAACAAATGTGTGGCCATAACATTGCAGCTGATACTGAACTGGATCCTGCTTAAACAAACAGAACAATTGCTTAATCCATTTATTAAAAGAAGAGGCAGAATCATTGAAACTGCCTTGGGGTATTGTGCCCATATGAGATTTTTTTGTATTGCTCTGCTCCCTTGACTCTACCTCCTTCCACAAAAGTATCTACTCTATGATTTATACCTGCTGCAAATCTTAGCCATGATTTAAAAAAAAAATTAAGGTGGAATGAAATAAACTGGTAATTGGACTCTGCCACTTTAAAACTCAGCCTTCCTGTTCTCCCTGGAAGTATGAGGAATTAGAGTCTAATACATCTGGAGAACTTCAGTTTGGAATCAGCTGCTAAGTGATGCTGGCAGTTGCTTAATTTAAAATAGGATGAGTGCTCCAGCAAATGCCAGGTTGTATAATGTCATAAACATTCTGACTGTATAATAGATTGTGCTAAATAGATTATGCTTTTTTGTGCTAAAGGCCATTATTCGTATATGAGTAAGCAAAGCAGAGATGGTTGGACCGAGGGGGGCGGGGTTTGGTGGCCCCGAAGAAGTTGGGAGACGTCGCTGCCGGAAGCTCCAGAGTCGCCCGGGTGCCAGATGAGTAGTGGGGCCGCGGATGAGACCTCCTTCCCCCCTAGGTCCCCACCGGTGGCAGAGATGATTGGACCGGGGGGGGGGATTGAAGGCCCCGAAGTAGTTGAAGGGTGTCAGCGCCGCCAGAAGCTCCGGAGTCGCCCGGGTGGTTCTCGGACAGCAGAGGCCTTGCTGCGGCTGGGTTTTGCACCCGGCGTTCGACGGCAGCGATCCCACATGGGTAGTGGTGCCACGGATGATGCCTCCTTCCCCCTTAGGTCCCCACCGGTGGCAGAGGTGGTTGGCCCGGGGGGGGGGGAGTTGGTGGCCCCGAAGAGCCTGGAAGGCGTCGACACTGCCGGAAGCCCTGGAGTCGCCCGGTTGAAGCCGCGGTTGGAGTTTCCTTCCCCCCTAGGCCCCCACCGGTGGCAGATGTGGTTAAAGGGCCGGAGGGGGTGGAGGCCCCGGAGGAGCAGCGGAGCAGCAGAAATAGCAGAGGAGCTATGGATGACATCAAAGCCACCAGAGTGTCTTTTGGGCGGCGATGGCTTCGGCGCATGTGGTCTCCTGATGCTTCGCTGATCCCGACGGCGATGGAGGCAGTGGTGACTGGGTGGCCGCGAGGACGACGACGTCGGTGGTGGCAGAGTCGAGGTCTGGGGCCGTCGCCTGGTTTGGTGGGGGCGCTGGCCTCGGCGATGGTGGTCCCGGCGTCGGAGGCGTCGGTATTGCTGGTGCCGCATGCCTCGATGCCACCGGTGGAGACAGAGATGGTGGCCGAATGAGCCGCGGATGCGGACTGGCCGTTTTTGGGCCCAGCCCTAGTTTTAATCGGAGAGGCCCCCGCATCGTCGGACAGCAGAGACATATTCCTTGGAGCCTTTAAAATACTCTGCTAATGACCCCTGGGCCTTGAGGAATGTCCCTCTTTCCCTCAAGTGGCCCTTGAAACTGTCAAAAACTTATTTTAATGACGGATCCTGGGATCCCGAGAGATGGTACAGCCGCAGGAAACATTTTGGGGAGGGTTCTCGGGTGTGTAAATTTTTAGATAGGTTTTTAGTGGGGTTAGGGAGATCCGAACCGTGTTTGGGGGACAACCCGCGGGGGTTTGGAGGTAGCCAGGCTGGCACGCACGTCTGGGAGGGCTCAGAGGGTCGTGGGTTGAGGAGGCGGACAGAGATTAGGCAACCGGGGGGGGGTTCCATCGGCACTGTAAGTGGGAGGGGCAGATATGGCGAGAGTAAAGGGCCATACCAGGTTATGGGATCGCGCAGTCTTCAAGCGGTAGCGTGCTCCGACCCTCTTCACCCGTCTTGCAGGCCTGGTTGTACAGAGTCTCAGGCCCTGAGTACCCGGCTGATGTTGTGCAATGCCAGGTCCGTTGTCAATAAGGCCCCCCTGATTTATGATCTTATTCATGAGGAGGGCGTGGACCTGGCAGGTATTACTGAAACCTGGTTGGGCCCAGAGGATGGTATTCCTCTGAAGGAGATGTGCCCTCCAGGTTTCTTAGCATTTCATCGGCCAAGGTCTCAGGGAAGGAGTGGTGGGGTGGCGGTGATTATTAGAGAAGTCTTTTATCCTAAGGAGGCCACTGTTCGTCAGCCGGCTGGTTGTGAGTCTCTTTTTGTGAAGTGGGGGCAGGGGGTTCAAATGGGCCTTTTGATAGCGTACCTGGCTCCCTGCCACGTATCATCGGCCCTGCCCGGACTCCTCGAGGTGATAGCCGGGCTGGCGGTTGAGACCCCTAGGCTTTTAGTCATGGGGGATTTCAACCTGCCTTCACTCAGGGAAACCTTTGGGGTGATTCGGGAGTTCATGGCTTCCATGGCGGCCATGGACCTGACCCAACTAGTTTCTGGCCCCACTCACATGGGGACGTACACGCTGGACCTGATTTTTGTCTCTGGTCAGTGGTTGAATGACTGTAGCTTTGGGGACTTAGCCATAAAACCCTTGTCATGGTCAGATCATTCTTTGCTTAGGCTTGACTTCTGTACCGCCACCCCCCACCACAGGGAGGCGGAGCCATGCAGATGGTTCCACCCCAGGCGCCTGATGGACTGAGCGGTTCCCGAGGGAGCTTGGGCTATTTCCTGAGACTCTGGCTCATAACTCGACCAGAGACTTGGTGGCCACCTGGGACAGGTTGGCCGCTGAGGCTCTGGACCGAGTTGTGCCTTTGTGACCTCTGACCCGGCACAGATCCCATCCAGCTCCGTGGTTTACGGAGGAGCTGAGGGAGATGAAGTGCCTGAAAAGAAGTCTGGAGAGTGTTTGGAGGACTAGCCGTGCCGAGTCCGACCGGACACAGGTGAGGTCCCATATTAGGACCTACCTTGTGGCAATAGAGGCGGCGAAACGTTCGCATTTCTCCACCCTTATTGCGTCAGCAGTTTGACCCTATGACCGCTGAGGGTGTGGACAGGTTGCGGGGGGGGGGGCTGAATACCACCACATGTTTGTTGGACCCGTGTCCCTCCTGGTTGGTTTCGACCTCCAAGGAGGTGACACAAGGCTGGCTCCAGGGGATTGTCAATGCTTCGTTGAGAGAGGGATCGCTTCCTACAGCCTTGAAAACGGCGGTGGTGCGACCCCTCCTCAAGAAGCCTGCCCTGGACCCGGCTGTTTTAAATAACTATCGTCCAGTCTCCAACCTTCCCTTTGTGGCGAAGGTTGTTGAGAGTGTGGTGGCACGTCAGCTCCCTCAGTACCTGGAGGAAGCGACTTACCTCGATCCTTTCCAATTGGGCTTCAGGCCCGGGCATAGTACCGAAACAGCATTGGTCGCGTTGGTCGATGATCTCTGGAAGGCCCGTGACAGGGGTTATTCCTCTGTCCTGGTCCTGTTAGATCTCTCGGCGGCTTTTGATACTATCGACCATAGTATCCTATTGCGGCAGTTGGAGGGTTTAGGAATTGGAGGAACTGTCTTACAGTGGTTCTCCTCTTTCCTCTCTAACCGCTCACAATTTGTGTTGACGGGGGAGAGAGGTCCACCCCTAAGCCCCTCATTTGTGGGGTGCCTCAGGGGTCGGTCCTCTCCCCTCTTTTGTTCAACATTTATGTGAAGCCGCTGGGGGAGATCATCCGTGGTCTTGGGGTGCAGTGTCATCTCTATGCTGATGATACTCAGCTTTACATCTCCACCCCAAACCACCCCAATGATGCTGTGGAGGCTATGTCCCAGTGCCTGGAGGCCGTGCAGATTTGGATGGGTGGAAACAGGCTCCAGCTCAACCCTTCCAAGACTGAGTGGCTGTGGTTTCCAGTGTCCCGATATAGTCAGCTGACTCCATCGCTGGCTATTGGGGGAGAGATCTTAACCCCCACAGAGAGGGCTCGCAATTTGGGTATACTCCTGGATGCACGGCTGTCTTTAGAAGATCATATTATGGCCGTCTCCAGGGGGGCTTTTTATCAGGTTTGCCTGATTCGTCAGTTGCGGCCTTTTCTGGATCAGGACGCTTTACGCATGGTCACTCATGCCCTTGTCACCTGCCGCCTGGACTATTGTAACGCTCTCTACATGGGGCTCTCTACGGGGAGCATCCGGAGGCTTCAACTGGTGCAAAATGCGGCTGTGCGGGTGGTTATGGGGGCATCAAGAAACTCTCATGTGACGCCTCTCCTGCGCGAGCTGCATTGGCTGCCGGTGGCCTTCCGGGTTCGCTTTAAGGTTCTGATTTTGACCTTTAAAGCGATCCATGGCATTGGACCAGGCTATCTGCAAGACCACGTTCTGCTGGTAGTCTCCCACCAACCTGTGCGCTCCCATGGGGGGGGCCTCCTTCGGGTCCCGACGGCATCTATGTGCCGCCTGGTGACCCCAAGGAATAGGGCCTTCTCTGTGGGGGAACCCACCCTCTGGAATGGTCTGCCTCCTGAGCTACGTAACAACACCGACCTGAGAGCATTCAGACGTGCATTGAAAACTTGGCTCTTCAAGCAGGCCAGCCTGGGCTGAAATGGGAGTTTTAAAAAGTAATTTTAGAATTTGGGGTTTTAAATCTCGGGATTTTAAATTTGGGGTGTTTATTGTTAATTTATTGGGGTTGGGCTATATTTTAATGGCAGCCTTAGGATGTTTAATCTTCTTTTAACTTTCATAATGTGGAATGTTTTATAGTTGGCTGTACACCGCCCTGAGTCCTTCGGGAGAAGGGCGGTATATAAATGTGTAAATAAATAAAATAAATAAATAAAGTAAGATGCCACAGCAAAAAGTTTAATGTAAAGAAAAATATGCTTATTTAAGAGAAGTATTCATTATGCATGACTATGTTTAGCTGCAGTTACCAAATCGTAAATCACCTTTTCGGCAGAAGGCAAAATCCTGTGGAACATTTATGCTACAAAACATTCGTGATAGTGGTGTGGTTCCATTGTCGGACACACTATGGCTAAAATGGAACGACTACAAATTCTGGGCCAAGAAGGGTATCTGTGTTACTTTGGCAATCAATTTTGTTTTTTCTCTCCACCCCCCTCCCCATCTATATACTGTTAATGATACCAAGGCTGGGAATTGATAGATTTTAGGAAATTGTTTGATTTCTCTTTTAAATGCAACAGTCCTGTTAGCGAGGAATTAGTTAGGCTGAGCTATCCTATGTCTGGTTACATTTTGTTTCTTCTCCAAATTTTGCTTTTACGTTAAAAAATTTGGGGATAATGGGCTCAGAATGCCTCACTAGCAAAGGAATTAGCAGGCTCCCTCATGTTAAAGAAATTATTATAGTGGCAGTGACTTCTAGTTCAGGTTGTCTTCCATGCTAGGTTTCTCTTGATCTCAAGGGAAAAGTGATTTGATTAATCTTGCTTAGGGGGTAACAAGGGAATGGCATAGGCAAAATTATTTTATTATTAAAATGTTCTGGGTTTGAAATGTAATGTTCTGGGTTTGAAGCAGAAATACATGAATATGGCATCATTTTGCAAGTCCTTAAACCAAACATGCCTTTTTCTGGGTTCACATCACAGCTCTGGAGGGCTGAGGAGTGAGGACTGATAGCTCGTCATTCTGGCAAATTGATGCTTTGAGAAGTTACCAACTTGAGTGAAAGCAGCTTTCTGGTCTACCCAGCCATAATATTAATACTTTGTAACCACCTGTCCTAACCCAATATGCTGCTCCACCTGTTTTAGAGTTGCAGTTCCCAGAATTCCTAGCCAGCATAGCTAAGTCTAACAAGTGGGTCGGCCACAGGCTTTTGTAAGGCTAAACTGCCTCCAAATATTCCAACCTAGCTGGAGATTGCCAGGCTGGAAAAGCTTGCCCATGTTGGTTTTGACAAATCAAGAAAAGATAAACTGAGTTTTTTTCTATCCCATATAAAACTTGAAGAAAAAAATTAATAAACTGAAAAAGGCATTTAAAAAGTAATGAAATTATTAAAAGCAAAATCTGAGCAGCTTGCCAGCAGAATCGGGATCAAAGCAATTAGAACTGAGGATTAAGTAACATGAATCAGCAGTGAGAGAGGTCTGTTTAAAAGACTAATGGATTGCATTAGCAGAAGCTTTTTGCCCATCAGCATCATAAGCAGGGAGGTAGTGACAAAATTATATTATGAGGTCATGATTCAAACCTTATGACTTATATTCTTGTCTGCAGTGTTGAGACACAAGTACAAAAGGATAGAGATTGTGTCCTGACATTGTTGCATGGCTGTCATCTTTTTCTATATAATTGTAGTTATCTGTGGATGTCTCTCTTCATGTCCACCTTTCAAGCATGGTACTGGATTTACTAGTCTTTGAATAAGGGTTCAGATGATGATGCAATTTGTCTAGGTTTGGAAACTTTGAGGCATTCCACACAGTTTCAGAAAGGGAATATAAATGCTGCATGATATCTTTATGTAATGGAGATGAGAGATATTTATGGGAGGGAAGGGAAGATTGGGTTGCAGAATAGGTAAGAAAGCAAGGGCTATAGTTTTGCAAAAATGAATTAGCCTCCAAAAGCGAGAACCTAAAAGACAAAAAAACTGAAGAAACAACAATCTTTGGGGATTTTCAGAATGACAAGCAAAACATTTAAGCTGCAATGATTTATTTCCTTTAATTTAAGAAAAAGATCAATAGGTATGGTTTTCCTGCCATAACTGACAAATCAAAGTCTCTGCATCCAAAATTTCAGTTCATCAGAATTGATTAAGAAAATAGAATAAAAGCTGTCTGGCAAGAATATAATGTATTCTTTTGAAGAGCATGAAGCTCCAGCGTCAATTATATATCCGTGGTCTTAGACTTTCTGAATATTCACATTTTTTAGAAAAAAAGAAAAGAAAAATTAGAAGACATTCTGTATATAGTTTTTACATATTATATTGAATCTCATTTTTTGATTTATTATGGTTGACAGTTTTGGGGTATTGAGAGGTTTATCCTCTCAATACATTTCTGATTCTGAAAACTGTAGGTTACTTGGATTGAAAAAGCTCCTTGATTCTTTTACATATTATCTGTATATGGGAACCGTAATGTTCTAATTCAATAGTTACTACAAAGTAATAGACAATATGGAAGAAGGAATAAAGGGAACAATGCACAGGAATCTTGTCTTACTGCATTAATTTTTTTAGAAAAAATATGTTCAATTTTTTTCAACGTTTCCATTTTTTCTGGGAAAATCCCCCAAAAGGTATTGAAGTGGGAATACACATGTTTCTCCCCCTCTCTAGCTACATTTTCTTTTACTCCAATTTTAATTTTTTGGCAAGATTACACCTTCTATATATAGCTGGGCAGGTTCTTCTGAAGTTCTATAGCCCTCAAATTTTATTTGTTCATTAACCTTTTTTTTTGGTTTGGTTTATGCTGAGTTACTATTCTAGTGCCTCTATTACATCTAGTGCAGCAGACTCTTTTCATTGATAAAAAGTGTTAGGATAACTACTGGGCTTACTGAATTATATTTTTCCATTTTGTTTTAAGCACTATTTCTTTTTCTCTCTCAATAAGCCATTGTTTCCATTCAAGGAAAAGTTTTTTGCTTACTGGTCCTGTAGTATTTTTGGGGTGGCAGGGAATGGAATCCTTCTTCACTTCTCTTTATTAACTGTGGCAATACTTGCTAAGTACATTTGATAAAGGAGTCATAGAAAATTTCTCTAATCTTGTCAAATTCTTCAAGCAGCCCCTCCCCCCCCCCCCCAAAAAAAAAAAAAAAAAGGTAGGCAAGGCTGAATACAGTTAAGCCTAGATCTAAATCAAAACGTGTCATGTAACATGCTCAGAACAATTTCTTTTCAAGAGCCCAGCTGGTTCCTGGTTAGGTATTGTGAGTGCTTTGCAGGAATTGCTCACTGAAAATTCATCCAAGATTGGTCAAAAGACCCCCCATCCCTGAAAGATTTGCTGATGAATGCTTGAGGCAATTCAGACTTTTCCATAAAAGAACTGCCTTCATTTTTAAGCAAAGATACCATCATAAGATGCCTAAGTTCAGTGTGATTGAGTTGCTTGCCAATGATTTCCAGCATCAATGGGTGCAACCCAAGAATCTTCCTTACAAAGAGTCATTCTGTTTGTGATCTTCATCCTTTGGTCTGCTGGTCTTCCCAACATCTGCTGACAGATCACCCACGTTTCAAAGTGTTAGGGACTGAATCTGTGACGTTGCATGTAAAGCAGGTTGTCTTCTAGTGAAGCATAGCAAAACATAGGGTATCTAATTTCTTCTAGGAAGTCTTCACATTCTTTTTGTTGATCTGGAACTAGATAGAGATGGTTAGCAATATCCTGCCACTATTTAGATAGTGTTGTTTATTAGCCCATGCATAATTATGGGGAGAGTTTTTAATCATCTTCCAACAATATGTATTTAACTCAAATATATGCAAGGTATACAAGTTGCTAATGTTAAAAATTCTGCAATAAAAAACTTTTGTTTTTAAGTGGAGATTAATAATGGTATAATCTATATAAATGTGTGTTTATATTTCTTTACAAAGATTTTCAAAATGCAAACAACATGGATATTAACCTTCCCTTTTCATAGGTCATGAACCTGGGCTTACACAGTTGGTGAATTACTACAGAGGGGCTGATAAACTTTGTCGAAAAGCTTCTTTAGTGAGGTAAGATATTTTTGCTTGCTTGTTTATATGTAAGAGTGGGGGGCCATTCTAATCTCTGATGGAATGATGTTCCAGAGAGAGGGAGCCACCATGGAGAAGGCCCTTCTTCTGGGTCCCTTCTTCTGTATCTCCCTTGAGGATGGTACTCACAGCATTCACTGCCTCCCCACTCTGATGAGTGATGTAGATGTGACTGGCAAGAGACGGTCCCTCAGATAACCTGATCCCAAGCCATGAAGGGCTTTAAAGGTGACAACCAGCACCTTGAATTGCAAATTGGCAACCAATGCAGCTCCTGTAGGAGAGGTGATACATGTGCAATTCTCTTCTTGGTTACCTTCTCGTTGCTGCCATTTGACTATCAATTAATTTCAAATACAGGAAATTTCCTGCTGCCTTGTGACTTCAAACTGGCATTGCCTCATTTTCAGATACGGCTGCTCAATAATTACTTTCAGGTCATAGATCTTGGGAACTGGAATGAGTTTTGAATATAATTGATAACCTTCTGTTCATGTTCCTTAATAGCAGCAAAACAAATACTTTTCTGGAAGGTAGAGCCTTCTTTCAACTTGTAAGGCTATGAAAAGCCAAATATATATATTTTAAAGAATCAATAAATAATATGACTAAAGGTTTTATTTTATAATTCTTCTAGAATTGTGCTGCTTGGCAAAAATTGCATGATGGGCCATTCTTTTTCAGTGAAAGGGAGTGCTAGAGGGCATGTTTTAATGGATAATACACATTTGGATTTTATGTGACCTTTATGCTCTGTTGATTTACATATATTAATAAGCCTTAAGGATATGAAATCCATTAAATTCTGGTTGGCATTTCTAATCTCTGACCTTTCTTAAAACATAAAATAAAATGCTTGTGGGCTTTGCTAAATGTTTTATTGTGTTTTAGGATTCATTTAAAAATCTTGCAAAATGTATAGCAGTTTTACCCTTTGGTTTTCAGAAATTTTAACTGGCACAACAAGAATATCTTCTTTAAACTGTTGGTAAATTTGATTCTAAACCAGTCTTTTCCAGACAATTATTTGTAGAATATTGTTGCTCACCAAAACTGTCTGGTCCATTAATCCATTAAATTCTTATTCAGCTTTATGCCATTTTTTTATTAAGTTACTAGTTAGCTTTTATTCTATTCTGAATTGAAGTTTTTACACACTACCTATTTACCGTGTAGTTTTGCAAATTGTTTTTTGGAAGACCTCTTAACTGTAAAATAATTGTAAATCCTAGGGTGGTTAGAAAACAAGGTCCAGTGTCCTTAAAAGTTGTCCAAAATCCAGTATCCTTAAAGGCTCTGTTGCTGTTAAGAGCTTGATGGTTTTCTGTCTCTTGGATGCCAAGACCAGCAGAGGTCTCCAAATTTGGCAATTTTAAGACTTGTGGACTTCAACTCTGGAAGCTGAAGTCCACAAGGTCTTAAAGTTGCCAAGTTTGGGCATCCCTGACCTGCAGGATGACTACTAATCTACAGTCTCCTTATGAACAATAATCATCTGAGAAGAATCTCACATCCTCTCCTTTATTCAGAAAGATTCTGATAAACTGAGCTTGGTCATTACTTGCCAGGCAATTGGTCATTGCTATGGTATCATCTCTGCTCTTTCACTCACAGCTATTTCACCATTTACTTCATCCAAAACTTTATTTGATAATGCCTGGGAGTTTTAAAGTTATAAGCTCAACATATTTCGAGAGTGCAAGTTGGGTGGGGAAGTCTATCTCAGAATTATCAAGGCATTTGATTGAAAATAGCACCTGATTGTGAGCAAAGTCATTTTAGGGGGGAAAAACTTTAAAATGAACTTGTCACAGTTTGGAAGATAAAATTTATGCTGGCGGTTGTAGTGAAGCTTGCTTTCATTTTCTTACAATATGGAAAAAGTGTAAAGAACATGATGTTTTTTCTCTTTTTCTTATAACATCAAATCTGAACAATTCTAACCATGTTGAATGGTGAGAGGTTTGGGGGTAGATAAAAGGATGTATTCATTTAGGAGAGAGTTAAATTGTGCAGGTCATTACGTATCAGGCATCATGAAATACATTGGCTGCCACGTTAAAATAGCTTTACAGTAATACAATTAGAATATTATTTCATAAGGGATAAGATTATCAAAACACTACCTTTCACCCAAGATCAGGATCATCAAGTTCACAAATACAATAATTAATTCCTATGTAAACATTATTAATACATGAAATAGATACGAATAAAAGGGAACATTAAGACAGGGACTGTAGGCATGTTGATGCGCTTATGCACACCCCTGTGTTGGAGGCAATTCACGATAATAGGAAAGATATTTAAATCAATAAGACCAGCTAAGATATATATATCAGAAAACAAATATATAATCCCTCCCTCCCTCTCTCCCCCCCTTTGTGTAGATTAATCAAGACAAGTCCTGAATTGGTGGAGGCTTGCACGTGGTTTCCAGAATCCTATGTGATTTATCCAACCGATTTGAAGACCCCAGTTGCTCCAGCTGAGAATGGCCTTCATCATGTGATAAACAACACAAGAACAGATGAAAGGGAAGTCTTTCTGTCATCCTATCAGAAGAGGAAAGAGAGTGGAGAAGGAAATGTGTGGATAGCCAAATCTTCAGCAGGAGCCAAAGGTTAATTTCTGACAAAGATTCTGGAATGCATTTTTTAAATTTATCCAAGAGAAGTTAGGGAGCTTTGGCTTATTAATAAAAAATACCTCATATTCAAATGCCAACTTTCTTATTCAATCACTGATTGGCTTTGATTCAGACATGTTCTCCTGGATTCCAGGGGTAAATTACTATTTGGTGCTAAGCCACAATGTGGTGTGTTTGTTTTATACCTAGTGTGTCTCATGAGCTCAACTGTTGCATTTTTCAATCAAATTTTTGGGCTTATTGGGATACATTAGCAATTGTAGCCTATTTGAGAAACCATAGGTAAAATAAACCATGGTATAGCTTGATATGCAGATTCAGCCAGGATAATTTAGCATAACAGAATCTGGAGATTGATACTAAAGCCAGTTTAAAAATTATTCCCTTTCCTACGGTCCAATATTGTGTAGTAACTTTCTTGCAGATCTGTTGAGACCACAACTCCACTGACAAAGAGAGTTATGTGAGAAAAGTAACCAAGGCTGCTTTTTGAGGCACAGCAACAGCAGTCAAAGCTTTATTACTATACTAGGGGCCTAGAAAATTGATCTTTCTTGCAGATCTTTCATTACCTGGCTAGTAACATCTTCAGTACTAGAAGAGAATGAGGCTTGCTTTCTGTTCATCTACAGAGCTTGCCCTGTCAGTGTTGGTAGGGGTATATTTTTCTCCTGGTAGTTCCTTGATTTCCGCTATGCTGCAGCCAGGTAATGAAATACCTACAAGAAAACAGTCTAGCTCAGAGATTACTAAGGACTGCACAGTTCATCCCTGTACTCTCTTATTTATTCTATTGATACCCAAAGTTATAGGTTAAACTCCAAAAAAATATTTTGAGTTACAATTCGAAGAATGCTAGGGTTGGATTGTTGATATTTTATTTAGTACTTTTCTATCCAACCCCTTATTTTTTCAATTAGGTGAAGGAATTCTTATTTCTTCAGAGGCTACTGAACTTCTGGATTTTATAGATAATCAAGGACAAGTGCATGTGATTCAAAAATACCTGGAGAAGCCTATGCTCTTAGAACCAGGTCATCGCAAATTTGATATTAGGTAATAATTTCTTTTTAAAAATATTTGGTATCTAGGGTGCTTTTCATTAATTTTCTGTCAATTTAGGTTTGTTCAAATGCATTGGATATGTGCATTTGTATTGCTGTTTTTAGTTTTATGTAAATATTTTTTAATTCACTTTAATTACCACATACTGTCAAATATTTGTTAAATCTAATTCCTCTGATTTGGAATCGTGTTACCTGTTTTTTTAAAAATCTATACATTGTAATATGTTGTGTTTTTTAACTTTTAGAAGTTGGGTCCTAGTGGATCACCAGTATAGTATCTACCTCTACAGAGAAGGTGTTCTACGGACCTCTTCAGAACCTTACAATAGTGCTAATTTCCTGGACAAAACCTGTCATTTGACCAATCACTGCATTCAGAAAGAATATTCTAAAAACTATGGGAGATATGAAGAAGGGAATGAAATGTTTTTTGAAGAGTTTAATCAGTACCTGGTGAATACTTTGAACGTTACTTTAGAAAATACAATCTTACTGCAAGTCAAAAATATAATAAGGTATGTATTTGTCTTTTATTTTCATCCCAGCCTATCTACAAGAAGCTTTTTTGCACAGTTATTATTCATATATTATCTGCACTCTTTAACAACCTGAGACTAGAGGCTAAGAGGCCTCTTTCTCTGTTTGCAGCAATATTTAATATACACAGGCTTTAGCTCCATGTTTTGCTGCATGAAAACAATTCTAAGAATACCCAACAATTTCCTTGTCCATTATAGGTAGTCCTTGATTTAGCACCACAATTGAGCCCAAAATTTCTGTTACTAAGCGAGATAGCCTGAGTTTCACCCTATTTTATGACTTCTCTTGCAACAGTTGTTAATTGAAACACAGTTGTTAGTAATATGGTTGTTAAGTGAGTCTGGCTTCCCCACATTCTTTGCTTGCCAGAAGGTAACAAATGGTAATACATGATCCCGGGACACAACAACTGTTGTAAATACATGCCAGTTGCCAATCATCTGAATTTTGATCATGTAATCCTGGGGATACTGCAGTGGTTATAAGTGGGAAAGAGGTCAGAAGTAACTTTTTTCACTGTTGTTAACTTCGAACGGTCACTAAACAAATGGTTGTAAGTTGAGGCCCACCTGTAATTAACGTTTCTACCATTTTATATGTTTATATTATAAGGCAAGTTTAATCAGGCACAGAGTTTCTAGGCATCTTACTTTATATCAAGCCCGCCTTCCATAAAAAATCCATAATGTGTATCATCAGGATGACTTGCATCATGTTAAGTCCATTACCTGTCATGGAATGCTGCTTGCAAACATTTGTGCTAAAGTGAAAAGTTTAAACATTTAATACAGTTCCTAAAATAAAATTCAGGTGATTAAAGACACTAGGCTTGTCAGCTGGAAAGCTGACAGTCCAGGTTTGAGACCTGAGTGCTGTGAGATGGTGTGAGCTCTCATTACTTGACCCAGCCCCTACCCAGCTAGCAGTTTGAAAGCATGTAAATGCGAGTAGATAAATAAATATAACTTTGGTGGAAAAGTAACAGCATTCCACGCTCTCAGCCACAGGATCACCAAAAAGATATTTGGATAATACTGGCTCCCTCAGCTAAGAAATGGATATGAACACCACCCCTAAAGTTGGATGCAGATAGTTAGGGAAAATCTTTATCTTTATTTTAGACAATTATAGGGAGATTTGGCTTCTCTTAACTATGTGTCTAAAAAAACCCCTCCATTGACCATTTCATTGTATGTTTTGCAAATTTTGGACAGTACAGATTTTAGCTATTGAATGCAAAATCATTTAAAATCCTACTTATTGGGCTCCAGACAGGGGTGGGATTCTACCAGTTCGCACCTATTCGCTAGAACCAGTTGTTAACATTCTAAGCAGTTCAGAGAATCAGTTGTTAGAAGAAATTACTGGCCTAATCCTGTAAGGAAGGCAGGAAGGAAACATTTTGGTGTTGCTTATAGAAACTGCCTCTCCGTTAATCCTTATTACATACTTGGCAGGACTAGACTTCCTGTCTCAGGAACTTCTTTGGAATTTTTTTCCCCTCCTTTGCTGGTACTTTGCTTCTGTGGAGTGACCAATCAAAATTACAATGGCACTGAAAAAAGTGACTTATGACCATTTTTCACACTTACAACTGCTGCAGCATCCCCACAGTCATGAGAGGCCAGGTTAGGAGATGCGTGCCTCGATGTGAGTGATATTGAGTTGGCCACACCCAGCCAATAACATGACCACCAAGCCACACCCACCATCTAAGTCACACCCACAGAACCGGTTGTTAAAAAATTTGAATCCCACCCCTGGCTCCAGATATACTGGACCACAACTTCCACAATTTCCCACCACTTTGACCAGTTATATGGTGTCAAATTCAAAATAACTGGAAAACAGGTCCTGGAAAGCTGTGATAAATACTTAACTGTTCACACAAAATGTTGAGTCAAAAGTATAAAACCACATTATGGATTTAATGCAGTTTGTGAACCCATTCAATGAGAAAATTCCACCATCTAACCCTATTCAGTGACTTTATTGTTATTTTAAGCAAAGATACAGTATTAAGTATTGGCATTTCTTTTTAATACCCTGATTTAAATATTGTAGGTGTGGGACAAAGCATAATTTAAAATAATTCAGTGATGGAATATTTCATTCTATTTACAGAAGCTGCCTTATGTGTATAGAACCTGCTATCAGTACCAAACATCTTCATTATCAGAGTTTCCAGCTCTTTGGTTTTGATTTCATGGTGGATGAGGACTTGAAAGTTTGGCTAATTGAAATTAACGGTGCTCCTGCATGTGCCCAGTAAGCATCCTTCTAAATGTTCCCTTGAATACGTGGCATAATGTCTTCCTTAGAGGTTTATTGTAAAACTGTTTTCAACTGATAAGGCTGTCCATAGCCAGCATTGGGATAAGTGGACTATAGATTCTAGCTCCCCCCCCCTCCTTTCCCTCCTTGCTGGGATTTATTTTATTTGATCAAATTTAAATAGTTGCTGATTTCAACTTTGTTACTCTAGGTGGCTTACAAAATTAAGCAATAGTAATCTCCCCCCAAAAATATAATAGCCATAGAAGCATAAAAAGCTAAACACAATTTTAAAATCACACAGTACAGTCAATAGGAGACCACAGTCTATTCAGAACAGTACAATCATTTTACTATTGTACTGCTTAGCACCACTATCTTTACCCTAGACCAGAAGGCAAAGCCATGTCTTCAGGCCTTCTGAAAGGCCATCATTAGAGGCTGCACTCTTATACAACTGCTAAGGTCAAAGCGTTACAGCCTAGCCTAGCCCAGCCCAGCCTACTCTACTCTACTCTACTCTACTCTACTCTACTCTACTCTACTCTACTCTACTCTACTCTACTCTACTCTACTCCACTCCACTCCACTCCACTCCACTCCACTCCACTCCTGCCTATTTTGGATATTCCTCCTTCCCTTAACAATCTATTTTTTCCTTGCCTGGTGCTCTAATCAGCCCTGATTGATTGGCTCTAAATGTCTTGCACTGTCCCAAATATTTTTTGTGTTGGAAATGGCTAACAGGAGGCAAGATCCATTGGCCTGGCTGTTACTTTTGCTCATTCTAGCTAAGATCAGGAGATGGCCAAAAGGAGATGGCCAACTGAAACCCTCTGCCTGGACAATCCTAAACTATCCTCTTTTCTAGGGAACAGCTACGTTGAGCAAATCAGATCAAATAGAATTATGTGGTAAGACAGCAATACTATAATTTAGGGAATCTACATGCGTTGTGCTTTATGTTTGCTTTAGGCTAGAGAGCTATGAAAAATAGGCAACGGAAGAGTTTTTGCTAAGGAATACATGGGAAAGACCCTAATGTATGAAGGGTCTTTTTTTCTATTAGTTCATCTTTCCCTAAAACTGATCTGCAGCTATTTCTCAGGGTATTGTGGCAAGGAGATGTTTTCCTACCTTGCAATGTGAGATTGATGATTATATCTTCTGAATATAGAACATATGCAAAATAATATGCTACTATTTTTCTTGGAATAACTTAGAGCATAATAAACACAAGTCTGGCTGAATTTGAGGTACTTACAGAAATCTGGAAAAGACTTATTGGAAAGCAAATGATCTCCATTTGTGGCAACTGCATGAATGGATATTTTTCGTTTGCTTCCAAGTAACTGCTTTTAGGTCTTTATCCTGCTGGGAGAATTTGCAGGCAGAAGCTCAAAGGAGACTGCAACTGTTGCATACTTATGAAAGGAAATCCAGTGTAATCCCTTGAAATGCAAAAGGATCAATTCAAAAAGGCTCCTCATTGATTTTATTTACCATTCATTCCCTTCTCAGGTTTCCCTTACTTCACTGGAAAACTAATTGAAAGCTGTTCTTGCCTTCCCCTGTTAAAGTAGAGAAAGAAACTATGAGCTACCACTAACCCTCTTTTGTGACAAAGAGCTCAATTGTATTGAAAGATTACTAGCATTTCATATCTGTTTGTAGTAACTCAAGATGCTATTTTCAGCTAGTGTCAGAAAAACAAATGGCCCAGTGATAAAGAACAAGTGTTTTGATGCATTCCTAGATCCATGACCAGCACCTGCTGCCTGCATGTGTTTAATCCTCTTTCTGGGATGGTTGTTGACCTTCATTTTGAATCCTTGAGAATGTTTGATTGACTGGGAACCTGAAAATTATTTTTTCCCAACACAATAATGTCAAAATCTTCACCTTTCAATTGAAATATATGAGCCTAGTTGAGATCAACTAACAGATTATAAATGATAATAACAATGAAATTAAAAATAAACTGGGCTCTCAACCATGAACTAAATGCAACTAAATAAGTTTATTGCATCTAAGTAAGTTTATTAATAGCAGTGTAACATATAAACAGATTTTTTAAAAATTCAGGATATAGATAAACAGTGGAAGGGATTTTATCAATCTCTTAGAGTAATATGATGTTCCAAATTTTAATTGTTGCAATATCCCAATGTCCATAGGATTTTTGGGATTTCACTCTCCAAAGGTAAAGAAAGGACTCTAACCTTGAAAGAAGAAATCCAACATCAGAGTCTTCTTACTGTCACCTTTATCAGTCTCCAAGCCCAGTGATTCCCAACATGAAAAGTTTGGTTTCAGGAAGGTTTCAAAACTCTCACTGTGTAGATTTTACAGTGAACTGGAGATCTGCTGAATTCTACACCCTCTTAGTGCTTATTGATTACATGTCATCAAAATGGCAGCGGTGTTCTACCTCTGCCCAAAAAGCCAACACAATCCTAGGCTGCTAGGAATCAAGATCACATTAGTACCACTCTATAATACCTTCATAAGACCACACTTGGAATATTGCAACCAGTTTTGGTCACCATATAAAAAAAAACATTGAGACTAGAAAGAATGCAGAGAAGAGCAACAAAGATGATTAAGGAATTGGAGGCTAAAACATATGAAGAATGGTTACGGGAATTGGGCATGTTTAGTTTAATGAAAAGAAGGACTAGGGGTGACATGATAGTGTTCCAATGTCTCAGGGGTTGCCATAAAGAAGAGGGAGTCAAGCTTTTCTCCAAAGCAGCTGAAGGCAGGACAAGAAGCAGTGGATGGAAAATAATCAAGGAGAGAATCAACATAGAACTAAGGAGAAATTTCTTGACAGAACAGTTAATGGATGTTCTACTCTACACTGGAGGTTTTTAATAAAATATTGGACAACCATTTGTATGAAATGGTGTAAGGTTTCCTGCTTGAGCAGGATGTTGGACTAGAAGACCTTCAAGGTCACTTGCAATCCTGCTATTCTTCTGTTTTAAGATGGCATCAGTACTTAGAATTCATAAAGATGGATCTTCTACAGGATGGTTGGAATCCTACCTGGCCCTTCAGGTCATCCACTATTGCATCCATTACCACTATAATCAAGTCCCAACTGCCTTGCATCTGAATCTTCCCCTGCAAGGAAAGGGCTTTGAAAAAAGTTCAGCACACAGTGGCTTCCTTTGTAGCCACGAGCATCAGAGGCCTCCAGGGACAGGTATTGGATATCCCTACCTATCTTTCTAACTGCAGTTTATGAAGCGGTGACAAATAAAGTAACATGTTCTCAAGTTAGGAGCACAGAAGCAATGATCTCACATTTGGGATCTATTCTTGTCTTCTGTGAGAGGTTAATTCCTGTCTCCAGTGGAGGGAAAAGAAACCCACACTAAAGTCTTAGGTACATCTGCTGTAGCTTTCAGCAAGAAATATGGAAACTTCTGAGTATAATCAAAATCTATAAATTAATGGTCTTGTGACATCAGCTTTTTGACAGGGCCAAGACTGTAGTTATTCTGGATCAATGTTTGAGATGTTAATCAGTATTTTACAAGTGTAATTTTAATTACTGTTTTCCACCTTTTGGTTTTTAGGAAACTTTATGCAGAGCTTTGCCAAGGTATCGTAGACATAGCCATCTCTTGCATCTTTCCTCTGAATGATACCATTCAAAAACAGAACTTACCATCTGTATTTATAAAGTTGTCATAATTAAGGATAAAATGAACACATTGGAAAGCGTCCACCTGTTTGGATCCAGGGAAGACCAAGAAACATTGAACATTGCATCTGCATATCATGCCAAAAAGAAGAAGGGAAAAAGTGGCATAACTTTTTAATTTCAGAAGAGGAACATTTCAGAGGAAAGCCCCAGATGAACCAAAAAGCTCTCATCAACTCTAAATGTTTTAAAGCATTGTTACAATAACAAATCCTGTAACCGAAGCCTATCTTTATGTTTGAGGACAACATAATCATGTTTTTAAATGTCAGCAAAATCCAGGGGTATGATTAAGTCTTGCCTTTATCTTTTTCCTTCTAATTTAATAAATTGTTTTAGCGAATGCAAGTTTCAGTATCCTTGAGAGACTGAAGATTTTTCCACTAAGAGTTGTGAATCTTTTCTTTCTTTACTTGCTGCAGTTCTAGTGCCTTAGCTTTGTTCCTAATAACTCTCCTAATTTGTTTTGTTTGTACAACATTGCTTTTAAACTAAAACAAAAAAGCTGCCCTGTTTTGCATCGTATGAAGTTTCTTCAATATCTTCGCCTTTATATATATTTATTTGTATGTTCATTTTTTTTAAAAAAAGTATATTCTTTGCGAGAAACTAACTGTGGGAGACTACAAAACTGTATCCTTTTTTCTTCTGACAAGCTGGCACAACTGCAAAATCCTATTCTTGTTTGTTTGTTTTTTTAAATCTCATCCCTTTGCTTGTCTTTTTACCTTATGGATATGTTTCTGAGATAGTGAAATTGAAGCTTTTAAAGGACTTTGATCCTTTCCTTATTCCACAAATATTGGTTGGATTCATGCATTGCGATGACTGATATGTGAGTTCACCCAGTAAGGCATCATAATACATGGAACCCAGACCATTATTCAATAAATCATGCTTAAATTCGGGTTAAGTAGCCATTTTATCTCAGTTCACTTGGCATAGCAAAACAATGGCTTGTTTGTTGAAGTCTACATTATTCCATCTGTCTATTAGTTGTGAATTCATATTCCCTTTCTAATTTGTCCAGTCCGAGTAAACTGATGCCAATCACATCCATAGTAACCAAGTCCAAATCATGATTGAAAATCCAGTTAAATCACGTGCAGAAGCAAAATGTTCTAGAGTAGACCATAGTTCTAGGGAAGATCATTCCTGTCTCCTAAATAACTGGCAGGGCAATTGTTTTATCCAAATTCTGCATTTCTTGCCAGCATTAAGTAATCCCAAAATAATGCAGGTAAGGTATTGTACTACGCTACAGTTTGTTACTACGTCACAATTGGTTGGTTTGCATAAGCTGAGCTAAATTAAACAAGCTACATAATGGCTTAGCATGTTTTAATTAATTGAACTAATTAATTGAATTAATTGAACTTTGAATGTTGTGTCTTATTGGAAAAGTGGCACATAACACTGAATAAATTATACCATGCATGAACCCAGCCAATATGCATTAACAGTTAACAAGTGAAGACTCTTCTCAAAACCAGCATTCTCCCTGTTGCTCTTCTAGAGAAAGAGTACATAGAAGAATGGTTGGATTTAAGAAACTTGCTGGCAGTTCATAGGAAGAGAATGGAATTTGGCCAGACATCTCTCATGTCTTCATTTCATTGGTCCTCTTCTAAAATTAGGGCTGACGTGGATATGCAAACTTATAGTCAGCAACAATACGCTCCATGAAGCAACATAAGTGATTTTTTTATAACCTATTGCTGCAAAATATCCTTTCTCAATATTAAAATAGGACTTTTCCAGAGCTATTTCATGCCTGACCTCCCTAAATTGGGCATTCTCTTATTATAATGAGAGGATAACTTCTCTTATCACTGACATAGTTTATATGTTTACTAAAAGCACTGAATCCACAGACCTTCTGATCCTAAAATTAACAATTTTATTTTAATGTGTTATTTATTATATAAAACATTAACTCTCTCCTTGCAGGATTGCTAGTTTCTGTCTTATGCAAACATGTTACTCAGGCCAAATGCAATGGGAAAAAACACTAAAACATTTAAGGCAAGAATTGTCTTAATATTCAAAGAGGTAGGCAAAATAGTTCAGATTACATATCTATACGATTATGATTCCTTGGAAACCTGAAAGTGTCATAAATAATAGCAAATAGTGTACTGTAAACAATCTACTGTATAATCTGTTAGTGCCTTCAGAATGTTTAGCAAAAAAAAAGGAGACACTAACTGAAAATGTATATCCTGAACTTATATGTACTTACTTATAAATAGGTTCAGTTATTTAAAACTACCTACAGATACTTAGATCATAGCCTTATGTTGAAAATTCAGGAAGCCACAACATACTTTGCTCATATTTCTTGTTAAGATTGTTAGGCATGTTATATAAATACATTGTCATTCTAAATACCATTGCATGTTGCATGCTATAATATTTTAAGTCAAAGCTGTAGGACAGCTTTATAACTTAGGAAGATGAAATGAAATTAGCCATTTGTCAGTGGACTAATGAGTGTGATCTGGCAGATGTAAATCACCAGTTAAAAGTCTTGCTTCTATTGAAGTAAAAAAAGGAAAATTGATTGGGTAACATTGGGAATTGTTGGAAGACAATTATAGTTATTACTCCTAATTATTACATTCATAAGGTATTAACCCATTGTACTCAGAGTGACTCAGATTGAATGGGAATTACAACAATTCTAGTACTACTACTACTACTACATACATTCAGAGTATACATTGTGTTGTTCTTGTATTGACTTAACACAAGCTTATACTTAAAATTTGCAGTCACATTTTCAAGAAGACGGTTAAACTCATTAGAATTTATAACCAAGGAGAAATGTTGGATCAGAATGATAATTTGATTAATTATAATAAAATGGAGAAAAGGTTTACACAGAAGAGAATGTGATCCTGAATAGAATTCATGGATATTAGACAGATAGAGGCAAGGAATTGGCAGTGTGAACTTCAACTCCCAGAATTCCTCTTGAATAACAGGCTTTTGACTTGACTAGTTTGCAAGTACATACTCTGAATATAATGAAATAATGTTGGCCTAATATAAATTATATGGGGTGCTTGGAAAGATACAGTATTCCCAAACCTAAGGGATGGGAATATTCATGATTTTTGTTTAAGTCACAGGTGTCGTTTTTTTTTTCAGCTGAGGATGTTTGCTTTGCCATGTTTATTTAACATTAAAATAATTTAAGAGAAAGGAATATAAGGTATGTTTGCCACCTTGAATTATTTGCTAAAGTAATAAAGGTGGGATAAAAAACCAAACTAGCTATTGTAATGTCCTAAGTTTACGAGGTAAGCTTAATTTGAGAACTGATAGGCTGAAGAATATCCTTTCAGCCATTCAGTTCTTGTTTGCAAACTATATGGACATCCAGGTGTCCTTAGGATATGCCTCATTTTACATAGTAGATGCTGAAATGTCAGTGTTCATGTTTCTTAAAAAATAACATACTTTTCTGTTTATTGTAACCATACTGCCATATCTGTTTGTCCATTAATTATAATTTTCCCCTTATTTTTATAATTTCAATGGCGAAGGAGACAGGATGTAACTGTCAGTAAAACTACTATGATTTTCTTTAATTATGTATTATTTGCAATTAGGCCTTGCATAGGCAAAAAAAAATGCAGTACAATGTTATTTTCCTTTATACGTGTATAAATTAAGGCAGCAAGCAAAATTGAAGCTATACAGGATAACTTTGTGAAAGAATTCATAGATGCAGAATTTACTGTTAACTTTTGAACTCAATGTTTAATACTGTAATATTTGGGAAAGCCTTACATAGGAATATTAAAATAGCACATCTGATTATTTAAAACAAAATCTCTTAAAAGGGCTGTATTCCACCTTAAGCAATTGTCTGTATGGCCTTTTCTGATATTGGTATATATTTTACACTGTATCTGATTTGTGTGTCTTTCATAATGTGATGGAATCATGCATGCTAGTATTTATTAGGCAGTGAAAATCCTTTGGTCAGTAGATTTATTCCAACGGAATTAGGGAACTGGGGATCTACAATCCTTCAAAGCATTTAAGTAGTAAAATCACTAAACTATAAATATGCATATACTCAGAACATTTGTTCCATAAAGTGATTAAAGTTTTTTATACTAGATACTGACAAAATATTATCTTAAATAGGAAAGTTTGTTCAAGAATGAATAAATGAATGGAACTGATTTGTTTCTATAGCAAACATTTAAAAATGAAGTTGTATGTTCTGTCCAAATGTTCATGTACAGTATCCAGATATTTTAGTAATGCTTTGACAATGATGGGGAGAATTCTGGATACAGCAGTTGAGGGAGACTGCTAGAAGAACATGTACAACTGCCAATTAAATAAATAAATACATAAATACTTAAGCCCAATCATTTCATGAATGAAGCACTAGTGGTAAGCTGATATATCTGTGCCTTTCAAGTTAATACTAGTTATTTCTGTCTTTTAAATACAGCTGCACTGCAAAGTTTGTTAATGTCATTTTATTTAATTATACAGAGCTCCCTGAAGACATGGTACTAAATTACCATGAAGCACCACTGTTTTGCAGAGGATTTGATAACAGATATTGAAAGAATAAAACAGGTCATTTCAGTTCATTTGGGGATGTTTCAAGATCAAAATACTCACCAAATACTTGAAACAAATATTTCAGATTTGTATATAAAAATTCTTTGCACACTGAAAGGATTTAGCTCTTTGAACATGCACAATTCTTTTAAACAATTAATGGCATAGCCATGTATTCTGCTGATGGAGTAAGGGGCACAATGTGACACAAACATTATTTATACAGTGAATTTTTCTCTCTTGTTTTACTCCACTCTGGTGGGGCTATCCAAATCTCCTCTTTGGATTCCCTCAGCCCTATGGAAGAAATTGGAAGGAGTGGGCATGGGCAAGAGGCATTTGGGAATTTGCATGGAAAGGAGGACTAGTAGATAAAAGCAAAAGAAATATCCCTCCAATATCCTCCCAATAGGATGGTGACACTAAAAAAGAATAGTTTTTAAAATTAAAATGATTTTTAAATAGTAAATACATATGGAACCAAACTACAATTCAAACTACATCAAACTATGAATGTTTATGTAGAATAGTCTCCCTTTCTTCAAAAATAAGCATCCATAAGACTGAACTGTTATTCATAGGTTGACATCAGATTTGTTTCCACTAATTACCTACTTTGAATTGGTTTTGCTTTGTTTAACAATTTATGTGGGGTCCACCAACTGATGTCTGCAGATGGAATAGAATTGGAAAGAAAATGGCCATGGATTAATAATAAGACTTATAAAACTAAAGATAGTTTTAATTATTTTTAGTAATTAAGTAATTTTGTCAGCATTTCTTCTTAATTGTGATTAAGCCTTCAACAAATACAGTAGGCAGAAATTCTATTGGTGTAGTTTTCTAGGATAGAAGATAGTGAATTCTAATCTTGCATTAGGCGCAAAGCCACCTGCTTGACCTTGGGCTGGTCACACTCTCCCAGTCCCAGGAAACAAGCAACAGCAAACAACTCCTCAAATCTTGGCCCAAAAAACTGCAGAGATGAGTCCAAGCAGCTGCCAGGAGTCAAGGAACACACTTACACGTCCACATAATGCACACCAAAGTTTTCCCCTATTGTAGATCCCCAACTGGATTTTTATTTTTTTTCAAATACATGCACATCATGTATTCAAGTATATGCCTTTCATTCTAGGAACTTAAGAAAGCATGTGCATCATCCCCACCTCCCTGTCAGAACTAAGAGTGCATCACTGGTCCAAAGTCCCTCAGCATTTGTGGCTCAGAGCAGATTTTAATCAACATCCTAGTGAAAAAAATTACCACTACACCACAGTGTTACTGAAATGAAGGTATAGCACCTTTTTGATGAATCAAATGGCAAATATTTAAAATAATATCTCCTAGAATATAACAGAAACTAACAAATCCTTTCCTCCTTTGACTTTTCTCCACTCTCTCTCTCTGTGAGGGATGGTGTGTGTGTGTGTGTGTGTTGAATTATTTTAACTGGAGACGACATTAGGTTCAGTTCTACCACAACTCCCCTAGCTTTATTCTTAGGTATAAGAGAACCATTGTATGTGCTTAACATGCAATATGCTGTAAAGTTAAGAATATTAAATAAATATAAATATGAATGTAGTTATTCAAAGATTAGGTTTTCTTTTGGTGATGAGTGAAACTTTACTGTAACCATAAGATACTGTTTTATTTGTAGGAAAAGTTGTTTAATTGAGAACAGCTGTGTTAGTTCATAACAGCTGTGCCAACAAGAGTAAAATATATTGTGACTACAATTTTAGAGGATGGCATACAGATAATTACTAATACGTTCATGCTGTTTCTGCCTCCAAACCAAATTAACTCTGGGATCAGGCCTCCATATTACACTGTTTGAAAAACTTCAGAACTGAACACACTCTCTCTAAAGTTACATCATATTAATTTTTTTGTCTGTCTTCAGAAAGTTATAGTATGGTTGTACACATTTGTGTCTGATGGAATATACTGTATGACTGTAAGCAATGCATGTATTGCTGATACCGGTATTTGTACTTAGACCTCTCTTAAATGAATTAAAAATATAAAATCTGACTTTATTTGTGGACCATATGTATGCATGCATGCCTCAATTAATAAAGAAGCATTAAAATATATGAAAGCATGGGTACATACATTTAAATGACATAATTGCCTTTTAAGAGCATTCTCTAATCTTCCTAAAATTCTCTTTGTTTTATTATTGTATTACCTTTTTAAATAGATGTGGCAATACCACAAACTGCATAGTAAAAATGTGATTATATTTAATTTACCTTCCTCTGATCCTGCAGAATCTGTATTGACAACTGATATTCTCAAACTAAGTAGTCACTTGCTTAATAACAGATTCCGCTTGACGTTCATACAAAGTCTGAATACTAATATGATTTAAATTGACTCCTGCCATCCTTCCTCTTGGCTATATTTCATCCATATATTACAGTACTTATCCTGTTCTTAACTGAAATGCAGTATGTTTTTCTGCCTTTTCATTACATATGAAACAATTTTATTGATTGATTTTATTTTGCCTTTAGTTTTATAATTCATAGGGATATTTTGCTTATTTAGCTGGCAAGTTTAAAAAATTACTCTAGTATTCAACAAAATAGTCATTAGATAATACTAGGAGTTTTATTTATTTATGAATAACAAATAATCATAGAGTCTGGCAGTTGTATAAATATTTATATGAGATTTCTAAGGCTGACCAACTCCATGGCAACCCTGGGTGGTTTACAACAATAAAAACATACAAAACCCATATAACAAAGGAGAAAAATCCCTATCTATAAAAGAAAAGCAACCATCTCAACATACATAATCCAGTTGGAGATTTATTATCCATTCTAACAGCAAGATATAGGAAGGGGGGAATACAGCCATATTTTAAATACTTTTTAAATGATTCTATTATTAAAGGCTATAATAACAAAATGTGAAAAGCCTAATAGAGATTCTTACTGATAGAGATTCTTACATAAAAAAGAATCAGTTTTCACAATCTTGCATTTGTCTCATTTCTCCATTTCACGCTAGTGTTTAGATAAAGGCTCTTTCATGACTACCTTTATATTGCTTTACACCTACTCTGAATTGATAGATTACAGGCATAGGGCTTTATCTAGATATGCTATGAAATGAGGGTATTTCATAGCAATATGCTATGAAATGAGGGCAACAGCAGACGCCCACACATTAGGAACATTAAGCTAAATCTAACCCCTGGTGCCACCGTTGACTGGAACAGCTCAAGAAAGAAGAAAAATACTGCAGGAGAGTCACCCTCAAGTCTACTCCTTGATTATCAAGATAGTATATTCATGGCATTAAAAGTCATTGAGAGATTAAAAAAAAACAGGATGATTGTATTACTCTCATCCTGGCTCCATCTGAAGTCATTAACAAGCACAAACAATGCTCCATAATATGCCTCAATCTGAGACCTAACTAAGAATTACTGGGAATCAGACATCATTTACTGTACATTTAATGAAGTATAATTATTTAATGAAGAGTCTAAAGAATCCTAGAATCAGAAGTTTGGAAAACTCATGAAAATTGTCAAGAACTGTTGAATTTTCAATTTCTTGAGGAAAAGGTGTATTTTATAGTCTCTTTCAAGGTACCCCCTCCCTAAGGGGGTTGACATAATGCACGAATCCAGCTACACATTTCCCAAGCAACCTCCACCCACTAGAAGGGCCATGAACCCAGTAAACAGATGGCTGGGTTCACCATACCAATGACCCTACTCACTTTTACAGAGTGGCAGGTTCTTGTTTTATAGCTTTTAACATGTAAATCACAGTAGTAAATTATAGCTTTGTGTCTGGATTGTTCTCTATTTTTTTGTGAATTTTGTGTTCCTATTTTTTCTTTCCTACATTTATACCGATTGTACTGTTCCCTTTCAGGATAAGAAACATTATATAGACCATAGAGCACAGAAAAGAAATAAGACATAGAAAGACAAAAAAAATTAACATGAGGCGAAAAAGAAAAGAAAATGTAACTACAACCACCACTATCCAATGCTTTTCCATCAGACCAACCCTGCTAGTTTTCTTAGCAGTAATATCCCATTTAATTATTTTATTCTGTACCTGACTACAGGATATTCTATGACTTTTGGAATGCATGTTTTTTTCCACTGTTATTTGTTTTTCTTAGTAAAATATTGAACCAGTTTTTATTTTGCCCTGAAGACAAACCAGGTCTCCTTATAGTGGTAAAAGCCCGTTCTGTGCTACCTAGAAACTCTCCAGCTATGCTATTAAAACAGAAGCACCATTTTCTGCTACTCAAAGTAGGAAACACAAAGCAGCAGTCAGGTTGACCTAAAATATGCATCTCAGTTAAAAAAAAACAATAAAACTTCTCCCCCCCTTCATATGTGCCATTACAAATTAAAAGTATTAACCTCCAGCCGTCAGAAAAATGTCCTTCGTTATATTACTAATTCACGTCGTAATTTAATATATTACTGTATACGTGAGACCCTTGCAACTTTATTATTCGAAAAGTTGTGCCAATGCAAATTAAATATAAAGATTTGACTGATTTTCCCAGCACCATGCTAAATTGTATTTTCTGCACCATAGAAGCTGATTTTAAAAAAATTATGGCCTTCCCATAGTTTTTTCCATTTTGCATTACTAAAACTAAAGAATTTGGCACCAAATCCAATTCTGTGACAACAAAGACGGAGGTCTTAAAAGTTACTACCCCGTCTTACGGAGAAAGAAAGAGTGAACGCATTGCACCCTGGGAACAGAAGGCTCTTCTCGCTTGCTTGGACCCTACCAACTACTAGTCCCAGCAAGCTTTGGGGGAAAGGAGGGAAGGAAGGTAAGGAAACATATGTCCGATCTGTCTTCCGGTAAGAGGAAGGCTCACGTGGTTGTTCGCGCCTAAGAAAGCATGGATGCTGCGGGCAAATGGAGGAATTTGCCCAACGGTCCCAGCCTCAAGCATCTTACGGCGTCGGACTACGGCCTGCCCAGAGAACAACAGAGGCCTGCCCTTCAGGATATTGCACGGGCTCATATTGAGTCGTTCAATTACGCTGTAAGCGAAGGACTGAACCGTGCCGCGCAGGTGAGAAATTAGAGAGGAAAGATTTTTTAAAAAAACATTGCTTCGAGGTGGGGAGCGGGTTAAGAGGGAGTGGGGGATCGAAAAGGAACCGGGATTGAAAATAATAAGTTAAATCTTTACTTGTAGAGAAAACCCCTTTTGAAGATTCCTCCTCGACAAATCAAATAGTGCTTAGGGAAAAAAAAGGCACTGTATGCGATGCAGTATCTTCATTGTATTTATCAGATCTCTTTAACGAGCTTGGTTATAAATCAAAAATTGAGGGAAAGGAATTTTTGATGCAATTTATATAGTTTCTAGAATAGTGCCATGCTAGAGAGTTAACAACTCCCAGCATGCTATAATGTTGTCAATTTACACTTTTTTACGTTTTTGTAAATTCATATTTCTCTATTCACATTTCTTGTCTATGTTCTTTCCTCTGATTTTTGGCTGTTAATTATATTGGTTAGCTCCAGCATAGGGAAGTTTTTCCTCTTTGAGACCATATGTATTGTAGCCATTTATCAGGTTTATACTAATGTACAGTAGATATCACATAAATGAAATCTTGACCTGTTTTTTAATTCCAGTCTTCATCTGAAAAAGGGTCTCACTTTGACTTCCTAACCCACATCATTTAAAAGACTTGACAAAGAAAAGGATAAGGAAAGAAGGAAAGAAAAGAAAACATCACCACCAGCTCTTAATGTAATAAGCTCGCCTGTAGCTGGCTGATTAGACACAAGGTTACAAATTAGGAAAGACAAAAGATGGGTGGTTTCTCTGCTTTGTTGCCTGACAGAATGGCTTGTGCTAGTTGACGATTTAGAAAGTTTGAAAGCACCTATGCATTGAAACAAGGTTGTTTGATATCCCAGCCACAAATACCTTCTGTCCAGGATTAGATTTTTTTAGATCTTTTCTAGTTCTAATTGGCATAAGATAAACATTGCTTTTTCTTTTAAAGGATATTCCTCCTTTGGAGTTTGCTTTTAAGAATGATCGGATTACTTTGGCCTTTTCAGGGGCCACCATCAGCCCTCCTATGGTACCAAAAGGGAGTATATGTAAAGAGCTGAAAGTTTATCCAGCAGAATGTCGAGGACGTAGAAGTACCTACCGTGGGAAACTGACTGTAAGTAGAGGAATAAAATAGCAATAGCACTTATACTTATATACCACTTCACAGTGCTTTACAGCCCTCTCTAAGCAGTTTACAGAACCAGCATATTCCCCCCAACAATCTGGGTCCTCATTTTACAAACCTTGGAAACATGGAAAGATGTCCACCTTCAGCTGGTCATGATTGAGCTCCTGGAAGTTGGCAGAATTCATCTACAATAGCAATAGCACTTAAACTTATATACAGCTTCACAGTGCTTTACAGCCCTCTCTAAGTGGTTTACAGAGTCAGCATGATGCCCCCAACAATCTGGGTCCTCAATACTGCATTCTAATCTCTGCATCACTATGGCTCTTATACTTCCAGGTGTTTTAGAATTTTGTTTAAAGCAGAGTTCCCCAAAGTTTCCGGGTTTGCAAACTGGTGGGGGGAAGGGATTATTCACGTAAGTGGCCAGCAAGTGCAGCTCCATTTCCATAAGTGGCATGCACACAAGCCTGTGTTCACACAAATGAAAAGCATACACACGTCCACACCAGCCATTTCAATGGCCCAATTGCAAACCTCTCGTGGCCCATAGGTTGTTGGGGAGCCCTGGTTTAAATAATTGAACAAATATTTATTTTATTTATTTATTTATTTTTATTTGTCAAGCGATTATGAGATAACAGGTATAAGTATAAACATAGTCATGAATACATGAAATGGATACATGTAAGAAAAATAAAAAATATATATACAGAAAGCTCAGGTGCTGATCTTTTTCTCTTTTTGGCAGTATTGGAATCTGAGGTCATTCAGTGAAATGAAGTAGTGGCAGATTCAGGAACTACTTGTTATAAGATATAATTCCAATTGGCAATTTAAATGGGTGACACTAGTTTCCAATAGAAAAAGAAAAATGATTCTACACCTGGTATATTTAGCATATAAGGCTGTTTATTATGAAGGCTTTATGTCCAATAACAAATTGCAAGCATTTTGATTCTAAGTGCTGGAGAATATAATTTGGTTATGCCTTCTTTCTGATAGATAAGGTATAAAGTTTTATACTATGGATCCTAATTAGATTCTCTATCTGCACTGTAATTAGCTATTTTCTAATTTTTAGTCAAATTTCTGAATAATGTTCCAATAATCAGTGTATTAATAAGCATAAGTTACCCTGTGATAAGTGAGGAACCAATAAATTTTATAAATAAATAATCAGGGTGTGTGCATTTGTGCATGTAACATTTAAAAGTGTTATATATAGTGCAGATAAATATTCTTTAGACATTTTTGTTACAAGAGTTTAGAGTGGGATTTTTTTCTTTGAATAGAAATCACAGAACTCTTTCAAAGTTATTTTGTTCATATTTTTTTAATAAAATAACTGTTTTTCCCTCCTGTATAGGGTGATATCAGTTGGTCAGTGAATGGAATTCCTAAAGGAATTATTAAACAGACCCTGGGGAATATTCCAATTATGGTGAAATCTAAATTCTGTCATCTCCATAGCCTTTCTCCCAAAGCACTTATCCAGCACCATGAAGAAGAAGAGGTATTATTTAATTTGGTTGTTTGTGTGTATATTTTATGGATTACTTGAAGAGTTATATCAGTTTTTAAAATGAAATTTTAATGATAATTCAGCACTCTGAAAATACAAAAAAATTCAACACTCTGAAAATACAAAAAAATCAACATTGAAACATAAGCAACTATTGCAATAGTCATAATTTAGATTGCCTGTTTTTCTGTACTTAGTGTTAAATATATGTAAAAAAAATAGAGCATGTGAAAATATAATTCTTAAAATTTCATTTTTCCCTCAATTTTGTAATTTACTCAAAACTAAGTTGATCAGCTGAAATATTTCATCCTTTTTTGCCTGATGGCTTGGTTTATGATTAATTATCATTTCTTACACTTTTGGCAGGAAATGGGTGGTTATTTCATAATTAATGGAATAGAAAAGGTGATAAGAATGATGATTATGCCTCGGCGCAACTTTCCTCTTGCAATGATAAAACCAAAATGGAAATCTAGAGGCCCAGGCTACACACAATATGGTAACTTTTGGCTTATAAGTTTTCTTTGTTCACATCTTTTTACTAATTCTCTCGGTAAAAGCTAGATATTTTAGATACATGGTAATATTTTTTTTAGGACATTTTTTAATCTGAACTGTGAGAAAATCTGTACTGTAAATAGTGTGTTGTACTTGCATCCCTTATTTATACTGACTTGTCTTCCCTGATTACGTGTACTCCTTCATGAAATCCATCATTCACAGGTTTTGGCTCAGTTGTGAGAAAACATTAAAAATTGACTCCAAAATGACGTTATATGTAGTGCTAAATGTATAGCTTTAAAGATTTAAACAACTCCAAAATGAAAAAAATTACATTATGGCTTAATCTGTTTTGTGACTAGGCCATTGTGATACGGAAGGACAATAAATGGGGAAAAATCATATTAAACTATGTGATAATCTTATTTTAAATTAAATGTGCTTTTCACCATGCTCATTACTTATTCAGTCCACACTTCTTTGAGATTGATCCTCAGATGGGCCTTTTGATTGAAAATTCTAACATGCCCCTCTATGTTCAATCTCACACCAGTTCCTTATGTTTGCCTTAGGTAGTCCTTGAGCGCAACCACTCATTTAGCAACCATTCAAAGTTACAACAATACTGAATGAGGGGGACTTATGGCCAGCCCTAAAAACATATTGGGATTACATAATCTCCATTTGCAACCTTCACAACCTACCTCCCATAAGCAAAATCAATGGGAAAGCCAGCTGGAAGTCATAAGTTGCTCCTGCTGTTTGTTTCTCCAATGAGCCCCTGGGCAGCATGGGGATCTTATACTCTAGTGGTAGCCTGTAACACCTGCCCACTCTCTGTAGTGCCTACTGTAACTGGCCTGTTTTTTCTGGGAGGCAGTTTCATTATCTCTTCCCACATGGTGCTCACATGCAGCCCTCGCTTTAAGAACCCACAGTCCTCACTTAACAATGGCAGGCAATAGAGACTGCCAGAATTGTTGTCAGAAAGTGATGTGATAATGTCATGATACTCTTTATGACCATATTACTTAGTGAAAGAATTTCTGCACCCAGTTACATTGTAACCTGAATACTATCTGTATTTCTATGTAGTAACTTTTGCATTCAGCAAAAGAAAGGTCTTGAATACCTGCTGTCTAATGGCACAAGGCTGACTAGGAATTCTGGGAAGAATAATTCCAATATAGTACATCTTAGGCCATAGGTTACCTGGGAAAGGCAACTTTAATAGTAATATGAAACATAATATTAAGATGCGTATCTTTTGATGGTGTTTAGGGGTCTCCATGCACTGTGTTAGAGATGAGCATACATCTGTTAACATGACCTTGCACTACCTTGATAGTGGTTCAGTGATGGTGAATTTCATCTATCAGAAGGAGCTGTTTTTTATCCCGCTGGGATTTCTCCTTAAGGTATTGTCATTATATTTTGTTCTCAGGGGGCTATATTTCCAGAAGTATAAGATGTGGGGCAATAACCCTGCTTGCAAAACCATAATAAGAATTAGTTCCATCCAGTTCAGCAGCAACCTGAAGCAATAAAGAACAGTAGTCTTTTTTTTTCTTAGGAGGCTGCATAGGGCTCTATTGTAGTCAAAAAAGCTGGTATAAATGGTTATTCACAACACAGTGACTGTGGCCTGGTTCAGTTGCAGAAATCAAATCCTGAATTGGTTGACCAGGCTAATACAATATGTGTATCTCAAACACAGTTCAGTGGTAGAAAAACTATTTTTAAATATTACTGTCTGCAGAAACGGGGTTCTATTTCTGGAAGGTATTCCCCTTCTCCAAACCATTATGAGGCCGCTATTATCAAATTATGTAATTTAGAATGCTATAAAATATCTCCAGAGTGACAAGAATATAAGTATAATAACTGCAGTGAATGATTTTATGAATTCTTTATTAATCAAGCCCCAAAACATCTAAAAATTCCAACTTTTTATTTTTCTGCTCCAGGCCTTGGTTGGTTTCTCCGACTTTCAGATTTTCCAAGAACTGGTTAAAGGGAAAGAAGATGATACATTTTATAAGAACTGTGTCTCTCAAATGCTGAGGCTGGTCACAGAGGATGGCTGTGTGACCCAGAAGCAAGTGCTGATCTTCTTAGGGCAGCACTTCAGAGTAAAATTGAACCTTCCTGATTGGTATTCCAATGAGCGGGTTGGAGAGTTCCTTTTCAAGTATGTACAACTGTTTAGAATCAGAGTGAACCGGAACCTACATTATGGTGCATGTGGGGAAATTATCAATGTTTTAAGCATTTTCTAATGAATCATATTTCCTATGTTGTGTGAAGTATTTCTTTTTCATTTGAATCATCTAAAGTTTTGTGTTGAGTTCTCAGTATCATGCTTTACCAAGAATATAAATTATGGTTGGAGGCCGTATGAAGAAAGGGTCAGCTATATTTGGCCTGGAGGAATCAGATATGTTTGGCTTGAGAAGGGTAGCTGCACAATAGTCATGACTGCCTGGTTCATATATATGAACAACTGTTTATCAAATTTCCACATTGCTCATCTCAGATAAACAGCTCTTCTTATATAAGAGGGCAGAAGACTTTATTTCCTTAAAATAAAAACTAAAGAAAATTTAATCAGTCTTTTGATTAATAGAATTGCTATTTTAAAGTCATATGTCAAATTGTCCTGGAATAAGGTGAATCATTAAATTCAGAGTCAAATTCATCTTGAGTTAATAATAGTTTTTCTCTGTTACCTGCAGAGATAGGACTACATACAATTTGCCTAAAAGACAGTGTAGGTTTTAACTGAAAGTTAGAAGAAACTTCAGATATTCCTTGACTTACGATTGCCCGTTTAACAATGGTTCATAATTATGATGGCCTTGGAAAAGATACTTTATAGTCCACAAAGCACTTGGTCATGTGATCATGATGTAGGTGCTTGGCAACCTGTTTGCACTTGCAACCAATTGCCAAGCAACTCACAATCATATGAGGACCATTTGCAATTTTCTCTACTGGCTTCCCCAGAAAGTCAATGGGGAAGCTGGCAGGAAAGATTATAAGCTGCAGTTGCCTACTGAAAGGACTCTCCCTTTTCTTGGGACTGGCTGAAAGAGCTGCCTCCCAAAAGTGCAGAAACAGAACTGAAATTCCGCTTGATTCTTGTGCCCCACCAAAAGAGTTTCCTTTTGTGCATGGGCTCCCAAGGGTGAAGGAGCCCCTCTGCAGATTGTACCAGAGTATCTCTCCACTCAATGGCTTGGATTTCAGCAGTGAGGATTTTCAGCTCCTGAACAGAGCATTCCAGAATTTTCAACACTCCCCCAAGGCGCCCCGTATTCCTGGGACTCCATCATATAACCACCTGTGTGATTGCTGAACAACCAGAACCAGGAGTGCCAGGATTGCAGTTGTTGAACAAAGCAGTTGAGTTGGCATTCAGGTGATATCTTGCACAATAATCACTTTGCTCAGCAACTGAAATTCTGATCCCAATTGTGGTCATAAGTCAAGAATACCTGTTCTTGATAGAATTATGGAATAAATTTGTTTGGAAATTCTGTTACTGATCAAGTAGTCCTAAAACATAGGCAGAGCCACATATCAACATATCACTGCTACAAGCACATATATATTTATCCTGTTTTATAAGTCTCATGGCCTTGTCTAATGACAAAGAATTCATAGCTCTTGGTATAATGATAGATTCCATAAATATGTAATATCACTGAGAAAGACATTGTGCATCTTGGTTTTATGACTATTCTGGGCGGATTACAATTTTCAACAGAAGGCAGCACTTGCCTTGTCTTGATGATTGAATTAGATAGATGAACCTCCAGGGAATATTGAGGCTATAGGGTAAACAGGACAATAAAAGAAAATCCAGAAGAAGGCAGCAAATTATGTTTCATTGCCAAAAAAAAAAATTCTTGAAGTTTCCAGCAATTGAATTATTCTCGAAGGAAACTTTGCTATTACATTTGAAATTCTGCCTTCTAATTAGTAATCCCAGTTCTCTTTAGTAATTTTATTCCACATTAAAGCCTAATGCATTTGAGGTTAGAAACAGTTGCCCCATTATATTAATCAAATCTGTACTAAATGTAGTACCTTTAAGACATTTTGGCCTTCAAATCTCATGAGCCTTACTTAGTCCATGTGACCTGAAGGAAAGCATTATGGTATTTATAGTCAAAATCTTCTGAAGGATGTTGGTTACTTTTTTTCTGCATTAATATACTGAATTTATTCCAATAAAAAAGAAAAATGATTTTAGGGTATGTAGTTTTTTTCTTAATCCAGATTGTCTAATAGAATAGACAGCTGCTGGTTTGGGAAAATAAGGAAATTCAGAGGATGATTTGCTTTTATTAATTGTTCCTATAGCCAGTGCATCTGCATACATTTGAAAACAAAAGCTGAGAAATTCTACTTGCTTTGTCTCATGACACGAAAGCTTTTTACTTTATCCAAAGAGGGTTGCATGGAGGACAATCCTGACAGCTTAATGAATCAAGAAGTGCTCACCTCAGGACAACTTTACCTCATGTTTTTAAAGGTAATGCTTTTAAATTTGTCCCCTCTCCCCTTCTTTTCCCTCCAAACATGGTTATGCTCACACTGCACAGACAGACTCCCACTGCTGGGTCCATTAAGCCCTAATGTGATTCATTTGATTTTAGGATTACCCAGCCTGAACTACATTTTTCATTTGTAAACCATAATTTACAATAGGTCAAGAATTAGTCTTTTGGTCTCTTTAAAAATTGCACACTGTCTGGTAAGGTGACAGGCTCAGGGACAAGATTGAAACTTCTGAGCCTCTTGATTATCAAATTTTGAGTAGTATAAAGTTTGGAATGGAAGTGGGGGGTCTTGTCATTTTGATGATATAATCTTGGTCTACAAATGGAATGCTGGGAAGCTGCAGGTTGGCGCTCCTGGTTTATGGTTTCATATGATGTATGAGTCCAACCATTGTCTATCATGTAATAATCACCCAGTATCTGTTGTGCTGAGAGTCTCGTGAGACACACGGAATTACCCCTTTTCTGATTCCAATGTTGTATCTTCAGTCTTTACCTAGGCTTAAAATATGAACGTGCTTAGTTTCCTTGGATAAAACTATTACAAATTGGATCAATTTTCAGTAAAAATAGTGGCCTGTTATGCCAGGAAATTTGATAACAGAACCAAGAGGGAGCCTGGTCCTTTGCCTATTTTATAGATTCTTCATTTCTCAGTCTACGTTTGTGCTAATTTTGGATCGCTCTCCTTCAGCGTATTCTCCATTTTTACCAATGAAAGTCCATATTACAATCTGAATTCACAAAAAGGCTAAACATCAAAACGAGAAAGACTGACTGACTGCAGTGCTGCAGGAATGGCATTTATATTGGGTGATTCAAGGATTTTTTTTTTCACTAGCATAGATACTCCTGATTTATAAAACAGCAAGAGAGTTCCTCATATTCCAGTGGTTTTGTTTCAAAGGCACCGCATTTCTTTAAAACCCTGGGAAACTATATGAGTTCACATATGTCATTGTCTACATTTCCCTTAACATTGCTGGGATCAAGTCTTGAAGCTGTTAACATACATATTGTTTCTGGACTTGAAGCCGAAATTCTTTATATTCTTTATTGCCTTAATCAAGAGGTGTGATAAATCTGTGGCTTTGTATTACATTGCTGCAACTCAACTCTTGCTTGCTGCAAACCCTACTGATGTTTTGTCTATAGCAGGGGTGTCAAACTCACATCGTCACGGCAGCATCATATGAAGTATCATGACTCCCCCTCCTTTGCTAAACTAGGCATGGATGTGGCCAGTGCATGACGCATCCGGCTTGCGGGCAGCAAGTTTGACAGCCCTGGTCTATAGCATTGAGTCATGGAATAAATTGCTACAAGCTAGTGACAAAAGGGGCATCACCTGAGGAAGTTGAGCATCCAAGAAAGTTGAGTTTCAGAATCTTACAAATGCCTGTTTGGGTTCAGTCAAAATATGTGTTGCCCCTCCATTTAAAATATAGTGACTAAGTTACTACTAATAGACTATTCAATGTTTTCTTAATTTACCTTACCTCTGTTTATTTTCATCCTGTCTTTCAGGAGAAGATGGAAACTTGGCTACACTCAGTTAAACTAGCATTAGATAAGAAAACTCAGAAGTCAAATGTAACAATTACTTCAGAAAACATGATAAAGATTCTTGGCATGGGAATAGATCTCACCCGGATGTTTGAATATCTCCTGGCAACTGGTAACCTGCGCTCAAAGTCAGGTAGGATTGTCTGCAATCTAATTATGCATCTGCCTTTTTTCTAATGAAATTGGTACAATACTATAAAAGGCCTTGAAATAATTGAATAATTGAATACAATTAAACGTCAACTCTGCTCTAGTCCAAAGTTGTATGAAAAAGCATTTTCAAAAAATAAGTTTTTTTTTGTAATGTATGCTGTTATGGGTTACCCCTGTTCCAGCTTAGTAGCAAAGATTGCGATCATAGTTCATAAAAGAGTTATACTGATTTTTTAATTTTACTCGGCCATTTGAATCAGTGCTGCAAATTACAAAATTGCCAAAACATTTCCAGCTCAGTAGACACATTGCTGGATCTTACCCCATAGTGTACTAGGGAGTGTTGCACGTATTCCACATTTACTTCTGTCTTCTTAAAAGAGCATATTTTCTTGGTTTTGTATTGATTGATTATATGCCATTAAGTAGGTGTTTACTCTTAGAAACCACAAAGTTTCTGTATAATCCCAGGAAAATACTTGTTTCAATGGCTACCATGCACTACCAAAAACATTACAGCTTCTTAAAGAAAGCAATTTTGGCTTTATGTATGAAATACACACATTCTTTGGGTATATGTGAATCTTTTACCTAATTCTCTCTAGGCATTTTTGGGCAGATCACAAGCAAAATAGTCAGCTTGTTCCTATGTGCCATTGAATCTTAATGGCACAGAGTTAGTGTACTCCTTATTGTGTCTGGCTCTTCCCATGAGTAGCTGCACCCAGCATGGTATAAAGCCAAATTCACAGTTTGTTTAACATGATTTTGTTCTCTGCCTCATTCCAAAGCACTATAGGTGGGTAGATGTTTGTGGTGAGATTTCCACGTTGCCTAGCTTTTCTCACTCTAAAAACATCTAGAAGCAGTTCAGACAATTCAAAATAGGAATAAGAAAAATCATTCAGATTTGCTATATGTGCATGATATATCACAATTCTTTAACTTTGTTTATTTTTATATGGATTTGTATGTGGATTCTAGAGTATTTTACTTTTAAACCACCCAGTATTATTTAGAAAGTGATATGGGCAATGTAAAAATTTGATTAAAAAATAACGTTTTGTTCCCAAATTTTGATGATTTGAATGTTGAATCTTAAATTTTCTTAGGATGGAGTATACAGACTAAAATCCATATAACAAAGTTACATATTTGAGTTTTGTTTATGGTATTCAAAAGTGCTTGTTTTCTGTGTGTGACTATTTTTGCTTTGGGGTCAGCTCTTCTCAGCTAAGCCTCTTCCAGAATTACATTACTGCAACCAGCCAGCAACACAGAGTAAAAAAAAACTGCATCTAAAAAGGAGATTAGGGAATCCATGAAATGCCTGTAAGACTTCTTCCTCTTTTCTGATCTCTTGAATCCCAAGTGTACTGATATTCCTTGTCTAAAATCTGAAGTTCAAACACTTGCTATGTGTCTCCCTGAGAAATACAAATGTAACTAGAGCTGAGTGTTTGGCAAACTCTGTTCATAATAAAAGCATTAAACTGCTGCTGTTCATAAACAATTGGTCAAGTACAGAATTGGAGAAGATCAGATTTCTATTATTTTCCTCCCACCTACCCCGCCTTATGACTTTCCAAGGTTTGGGCATGCTGCAAGCATCAGGTCTATGTGTGATAGCAGACAAGCTGAACTTCTTCCGCTACCTCTCCCACTTTCGCTGCGTGCACAGAGGAGCTGCTTTTCTGAAGATGAGAACCACAACAGTGCGCAAACTGTTGCCAGAGTCCTGGGGCTTCCTCTGTCCTGTCCACACACCAGACGGCGAGCCTTGTGGCTTGATGAACCATATGACGGCCCCCTGTGAAATCGTAACCCAGACTTTCAACACTTTATCTTTGCTACCGTTGCTTTGCTCTTTAGGTGAGTGTTAATCATTTGGAATGGTCAGAAAATGCTTTTATGGTAAATCAATATTGTATTAGGATGATCACTTTTTCAGAAGTGTAATTTCTGCATGTGTACAACCGTTTATAAAGCAGTGGTCTTTTCCCTGGATCGGAAGGATCTTAATATTCCCTGGAAGATGTATCTGAATCCTCCGATCAACAGCAATGCTCCAGCAATCAATCTTTCTTCATAAAGTACAGCTGCATCTTAACAGTGTTACAGAACCATCCTGTAGATCAAGGATCTTCAAATTTGGCAAGTTTAAGACTTGTGGACTTCAACTCCCAGAATTCCTGAGCTAACATGATAGGAATTCTGGGAGTTGAAGTCCACAAGTCTTAAAGCTGTCAATTTTGAAGAACCCTGCTATAAATCAATAGGCAAGCCAGAAGCAACCCAAGTAGTCATGTGAATCTGGCATAACTCCAGTAACAGTTCAAAGAAAAATATATCTCATGCACTTGCACATGTTCCTCAACAATTATTCTGAAGGATTTGCAGAAGCCTACTGGTAGTCCTCAATTTACGATCACATTTGATACCAGAATTTCTGTTGCTAAGCTAGGCAGTTGCAAAGTGAGTCAGGCCTGTCTATTATCACTTTTGCCATGGTTGTTAAGCAAATCTGGCTTCCCCCATTGCCTTTGCTTGTCAGAAACTGGCTGTGAAGGTTGCAGAGGACAGTCACCTGACCCTGGAATGCTGCAAGCAATGTAACTACATGCCAGTTGCCAAGCACCTGAATTTTGATCATGTGAACACCCTGCAACGTTTATAAGTGTGAGGATCAATCATAAGTCACTCTTATTCAGTGCTGTTGTAAGACAAGGACTACCTGTATTTACAAGCAGATTATCTCTGCCTGAAAATAAAGGTGGGAAAGAAATCAATCTCATAAATGTTTTTATGTGAACTTTCATAATTCATATTCCTGAAAATGGAATGGAATTGCACCAAACTGGACGCTTTTCAACAATGTAATAATGCAGCATGTGATTTAAGTTAAATGGCAAAGGTTACACAAAAATGTGCACAATTTGCACATGACATACTTTGTGTTGCAAAATAATATTCACAAACAATATAAATTGAGAGAGAGAGTATAGACAAAAGGTATAGTTAAAGAAACGCTCACCAATCATTGTGCACATTTTAAAACACTAAAAGCATGTGGAAACAAGACAAAATGAAACTGGAATGAGAAAGAACTTACTGAGAATGAAGATACATTCATCCATCCCTATTTTTTAAAAATCTTCCTGCCCAAAAAGGGCAGCCATACAGAACTAGGTAGACTAAGGGATTTTTCATACATTCATCCAAACCTCAAACTTGTGGTATTTATGCCTTCTTTTAATTTCAAATATTTGACTATTTGAAACAACAGAACCTTAAACTTGTAGCAATCCAGTGATTCATTTCTATTTAATCAATTTTTTCTCCATTCCCTCCTAACAAAGATGCTAATATCTACGTTATTAATAATTTATGTAATTTATCTTTTAAGAACTGGTAGTTTTGTGAGTCCTCATTTTCCCTTTTATGATGTTTCTTATGCCTTTTAGATAGTAAACCTGGGGACAGATCTTGCCTCACTATTTATTTTATATATAAAGCCTTTCTGGAAGCTTTTTGGTTGAATACTGAGGAAAATGTGTTTTTAAAAAATAACATTAGATATACAGTAATGTAATGGAAAAGACCCCTCAAGGAGTTAAATGTCTATTATTATTTAAGTTAAAATAGTGCTGTAATAATGTTTTTCACTTGAGAGAAGAATATAAAAAAGATGTTTTTTTAAAAAAAGATTTGGTCTCAAGATATTCCACATATTATAACTTGGCTATCAGATGAATCTCAGAAAGCCTTGAAATTGAATAAGTGGACTATAGCAGCCAGTCTCTAAAGATGGATGAACTTGCATAGGAAAGGACAATACCTCAAGTAGCATGACTTAAAGATAGTTCATTTTTATGAACTTTATCTATGAAATAAACCATTAATTATTCTCCAGAGGTGGAGATGAGGCAGATAATGAGATTTTTTTCATCAATTTGTTTAGTTTGTGGTTAAATTGGGGCTTTGAATATATTAGGTCCAAATGCAAATTTTTTGTGGCTTTAATTGCTTTTTAGATTTTCCATTTTTTTACATTAAAAAGAAATTCTACCATTGTTTTCCATATACTTCCATCCATAATAAGGACTCCTTGATCAAAGCAAATCTCATCTGTGTCTTTTACCTAATGGTCATGCTGGGGAATTTTAGGAATAGCACTTCCAGAATACCAGTGAGAAGGTGTTAAATTGGACTCCCCTAACTTTCTGGGAAATATCTGTATAGTTGTTCATAACTTGATAAGCATTGCAACAAAATGTTTCCATAGGTGTCACCCCAGTTGATGGTGTACCAAGCCAACCTTATGCTGAATGTTATCCAGTTACACTAGATGGAGCTGTGGTGGGCTGGATAGAAAAGGATCAGGCTCCTGATCTTGTGGAGACTTTCAGACACTTCAAGGTGAGTCTTCCTTGCTTGACTGCAGTGTATATCTCAGTTCCACTCTCTTGGAAAATTGTATCATTTCATTGATTGGGTGATGGCACCCATGATTGTCATTCAGAATTAGACGATTTTCCAGTGCATTTCCACTTCCTTCAAAAGTCATAGCTCTTGATGAAGTCACTTGTCTCTCCTTCCTTCCTTTTAATTCTCTTTAAATCTTACAAGGCTTATTATTACTACCTGTGAATTACTTTAAATGCTAACTATTTCTCCTTTCTGCCATATATAAAATATATAAAAATAAATCATTTTGAGACTTGATAACTGTTAACAGGCAATGCAAGAAAAGAAGATTCCAGGTTGGACAGAAGTGGTGCTCATTCCAATGACAGGGAAACCCAGTCTCTACCCAGGACTTTTTATTTTCACTACCCCTTGTAGGATGATGCGTCCTGTACAAAACTTGGCTTTGGGAAAAGAAGAATGGATTGGCACAATGGAACAGGTAACACTTCTAATATTTATAATAAAGCATCAGCTAATCCAAAACCAATTTTTTGTATTTCAGCAGTGGGGAGTGGGGGGTGAGAAAGAGATGCAGAATAGATCTGCCAAAATTATACTAGGTATAAGTTGTGTTGGAGAATATCTTGGGTACACTTTCAGGATTCTCGTACATTATCAGAAAATCTTTTCCAGAAATCCAGTTGGGTTCTTGTTTTCTGACCTTACCAGCCTCTCTGGACTTGATAGAGGGCACCAAAATGAAATGAAATTAAAAGTGGGCAAAATCGTGTAAGACTGCCAAATCTTACAAGATCTTGACTATTTCAAATCTTGCATTTTTCCCCATAAATGTTGCAAGCTTTTGTATTTTGTCTCTGAAAGTATGTAAATTTTGTTGAACATTTTGGTGATTTTTTTTGGTTTTTGTTTTAGTATTTATTTGTGGGGTGGGTGGGTGTAAGACTACTATTTGGGAGTGTTGAGAGATCCTGGAAATGTGTTTCTGAGCACTGATACATGTGATCAGTAATAGCTTATCAGTAGTAGCTGAACCCTTTTTCTTAAGATTAGCAAGTGTCCATTTTAAATGATAAGTAACAGACCATTGTGCTCAGTTTCAGATTTCTATGTTTCCAAATATCACTAGCTGAAGAATAAAGCATGTTTTGCTTGTGTCCCATTCCCCCCTCAGTTATCCATTCAGGTTGAAAAAGTACAGTCATTTGAACCCCTGGGGAGCTGGGTCAGTATGTATAATATTGAGCAGTGCCCAGTGTTTCTCTTGCAATTTAGAACAAATTGCTATAGATTTGCAGTCGATAACAACACCATTAATAAGACCTTTAAATTTTGTCCAATTGGCTGCATATCTAAGACTATTCATTTTGGTTGCTGCCTTTTATAATTTTGTCAGTCTAAATATCAGATATTTTAACTTGGGTAGATATATTTTTAGGAAGAAAAACATGAGGTATGATGCCTTTATCATGAACATTATGATAAACTCTGATATCAAGAGCATTGAAAACAATGGCCTTCTGGATATTGCATATTAAGGATCGAATTTTTCTGAACTGGGCTGCTAAAGCTTTAATGCAGAGGTCGCCAAAGTTGGCAACTTTTAAGACTTCAACAGTTGAAGTCCACAAGTCTTAAAGTTGCCAAGTTTGGGGACCTCTGCTTTAATGGATTAGTTTTGCAGAATGATTATTCTTGTAATTATAAGAACTAGAAGCAATTCAGTGAATTTGATAGCTTTTGAAAGTGATGGAAACTGGGTTTTCCTTAGGTATTCATGAACATTGCCGTGTCCAAGGATGAAATTCAACTTGGGTTGACCACTCATCAGGAGCTTTTTCCCTATAGCATGCTAAGCGTGGTGGCATGTTTCATTCCTTTCTCTGATCACAATCAAAGTCCAAGAAACATGTACCAGTGTCAGATGGGTAAGTCTTTATTGTTTCCTAACTATACTAATAATTCAATTATTTCCATAGTATGCATCTTAGTAATCAAGCAGGCAGAAGCAACCATATCCACACATGAAAGGTTCAAGGTCACAATTTTGTTGTATTCTGCGTATTACAGACTTCCAGCCTTAACGTGGGAACAGATAGATAAAGTTTTATGGAATTTAAAGGGGTGAGTGGGTGTCCCAGCTGGACCTATTGTGGTTGCAGAAGGACTCAAAACTAAATCCACACTTGAGGCCTCCCCCTTGCCTGGCTAGTTATTTCCTGACAAGAAATGACTGCACGTGTGCACAGGAGTTAGAGATTTCTAAGGACTTCCATGCTTTGCACAACTATAGTATTTAAAAAAGGAATAGAATACAAATTAGGAATATCCAAAAAAAACCTGGAACGTGCTGAGCATTAAAAAATGAGGGGAAGAGATAGACTATTGGTAGCATGAGCAGAATAGAGAATCCTAGAAAAAAGTGACATTAATTATTATAAATAGGAGTATTTTATGCAGTATTGTTTTGTTACATGTCACATTTTGTAAAAGTTATTGTTGTACTTTAATCCGTTGCTCTTTCCAATTTCTTTTATATATTATATTTATATACTATATTTACCAAAAGGAGGATTAGGGTTTTTCCATTAAAATCACCTTGACATGTACTTATTTCTTATTTAACTAGTATTTATACCCTCTCAGCTCCAGAGACTCTTAGTGAAAATAACCACTATTAAAATGCAATAATCATAACGTACAGATAATAAAAATGGTATGGAGGCTGAGGGATGATTAATTAAATAGAGTTGTTGGATGGATAGCACTCCTCTGATGCAATAAGAACAGAGCTGCTTTGAGACTCTGCTGATCTTGTGTCCTCGAAAATGCCACATTCATTCTGCCTCTGTTGCAGAGGCTTCCTACTTTATCTTCCTGAGCTCCTTGATAAAACCACGGGGCACCTCAGGATTTGCAGACTGAGAGGATTCTTAGGCTAAGACTCCCATTATAACTAGAGACTTGAGACATGCTTTTTTTTTTCTTTTGGTTTAACGTACATTCTTTAAGGAAAACAGAGAAGCCATTTCTTTCACCAAAGGGGAGAACAAAAGAATTGAGATAGAGAATCTCTTATATCCTTGGATTCCATACCTAATTTTTTTAGAAACATAAGGATCAGCAAGGGACTTTTCTCTTATGCCTGATTGCAGATACTTGTCCTTTTGTTGTTGTAGTGGTTGTTCTGACTCTGCCACTTTGGAAATAAGAATTTGGACTAGGTCGGATGTGTGTATCTCCTGTATGTTCACTACATTTGTTATTTAATCTCCTTAAAATTAGAAACAGATTTTCACTAGACTAAACACTGGGATCCAGACATTATGATTGGCCAGCTTGGCAATGTTGTAGACATGTTTGTAAAGCTTCTCTCATATGCTAACTGCAGGGTTAATATGAAGCAGACAAGCAGATTAATCCATGCCAATTTTATTTTTACGTATTGGAGATGTAACACTGAAGTTACATTGAGTATATTATTAGAAAGCAGAAGAAGGGATCAAATGTTCAGTGGCAGAGAAGGAAGAAACTTGAACTGTGAAACTTGGACTGCTCACTGAACAAAATAGTTCTTAAACATGAAAGGAAAGGGGAAGGAGGAAAAGGAAGGGAAGGGAAGATGGAAAGGAAAGGACTTTCTCCAGGACAGGATATTTGTACCTTTACTCCTGTCTCTTCTGATTAGCAAAAAGTCTGTGGTCTGAAACAGGAAATCTTATTCCAAAGCCAATTGTCTGTTAATGGTAGACTGTTATTTTAAGTGTGAAAACATGACTTTTGCCACCAGTTTATGGCCATTTCCTTAATGAAAGTTGCAATATATATTTTGAATACCTTTTCCAACTGTAGATAATTATTATGGGGGGAGGGGTTCTTCTCCTTCCCTCTTCTACTCCCACTTGTGTCTCCCAGGTAAGCAGACAATGGGTTTTCCACTTCTCACCTTCCCGTATCGATCTGATGACAAACTATACCGGCTTCAGACTCCTCAAAGCCCATTAGTTCGGCCATCCATATATGATTATTATGATATGGACTCTTATCCCATTGGAACAAATGCCGTTGTTGCTGTGATCTCCTATAGTGGTTACGATATGGAAGATGCAATGGTAAGGCTATATTAAAATGGATATGAATAGAAGGAAATTTTCAGGGTATTTTTCTTTCTGTACTTGTGAAAATCACATGAAATATGATAAACTTGATTTTCCAAATACAGGTAGTCCTCAACCTACAACAGCGTCTCCATGGTCACATAATCAAAATTCAGACAACTGACTCATATTTATGACGGTTGCAGTGTCCTGGAGTCATGTGATCATCGTTTGTAGCCTTCTGACAAGCAAAATCAATGGGGAAGCCAGATTTACTTAACAACCGTGTTATTAACAACTGTGGTGATACATTTAACAACTGGCAAAAGGTCGTAAAATGGGACAAAACTCAACAAATATCCCACTTAGTAACAAAAATGTTGCACTCAATTGTGATCATAAACTGAGGACTACCTGTAATGGTCTTAATCTCTATGGTGAAAATATTTCTACCTCATCAAGTGGGAACAAAAAGTCGTTCTTTTTAGAAAGCATCTAAACAAGAATTTTCTTAAAAAGAGTTGCATACATGAATATCATTGCTTAAAAAAGATCACCTACATTCATTATAACATATCAGATGTTAAGAGATGGTTTTAAAATTCAAAAACATTTATATTTAGCTTGGAAATGTTAAGGTTAACTTTTTGTTTAAGCTTAATCTAAAGCAATGAAATTCTGCCTATCACCATTCAAGTCAGGCTCGTTGCTTGGGATATCTTTTGGGATAGAAATTTCAGGCACTGTGAAATCCAAGCAGCCCTTCCCCAAACACCAGTAGCTCCAAAGTGGCACCCTTTTGGTGCGTGGTGCCACTGTACCCTTCCCCTGCTGTAAGTAGTACCCAACACATCTGGAAGTGGTTAGGTTTAGTAGAAAATGGGGAAATCTGAAAGTAACTATTGTGTTTCCATCATGTGGGAAACAGGATCATTTACATTAATAAAGGCATTGATTCTTTTACTCAATATGAACTTGTATCTCCTTAGATCCTGAGCAAGTCTTCTTGGGAGAGAGGATTTGCACATGGCAGCATCTACAAGACAGAACGTATTGATCTTGGAGAAAAAGTAAAGCAAGGAGAAGACAATCTAGTGTTTGGGATTGGACATGATAAACCTGTGCAGAGTTTGGACCCTGATGGCCTGCCCCATATTGGAGCTATACTTCAGTATGGAGATCCTTACTATAGCTATGTGAATCTCAACACAGGGGAAAGCTTTGTGACCTACCATAAGTAAGTGCTGGTTGTTGATGTATCAACGTTGTTTACAATAGAAAACTGGAAAGTGCTTTTTGCAGCTCACATGGGTGTCTCTCAATTGTTTGGGTACCATAGCATAATAACACAAGTATGGCCCTGTTTGAACAGATCCTTGGCACAATCCAGAATCTTATAGTGCTCCATCAACTGTACAAGATAGTTTGCTTGTCTCCAAGCAGAAGACGTTCAGAGACAGTCACATTACTATCAAAGTTAATAGCCATTGATCCCTAACAGGTAGCTTGCCTATCTAAACAACTCAAAAATATTGTCTATAGAAGAAGTGAGAGTTATGAAACTCTGTTTCCTCGGAATGTGCAAGTTGTCACTGATTTCCCACACATTTTCTACAAGCATTTTTTCTCCCTCCCTCTCCTCTCACTAACTTCTCATGGTTGCAAGACCTTTGTTGACTTGCTTCCTTTCAAATCATGCAGATATTTTTACTATTGAAGCAAAAGAAAATTAATGGAAGACTCTTGATAGGAAAAAGGCCCTCCTCTTCTTCCCCACCAGGTTATTTTAGTGGTGTATTGCCTCTGGATGTGGTGGTGGTGTGTAGCTGTGAATGCCAGTAGCAAATAATAAAATTAGTGAATTAATTTAATTCCAATTTGTGGATATTTGAATTGCTATTCTTCAACAAGCATCAAGGAAATCCATAAATTAGCTATGTAGTCTATGTTCAGAGGAAAAATAATATTTTGTCCAATTCCCTAGAATCTACTTGTCAATTTTATTTGGTGATCCCAACTTTTATATATATAAGGGGAGAAAGGAAAACGATCTTTTTCTTTATTCTGTGTGTCACAAGTACTGGTAATTATATATAGTAAAGCTTGAAAACAGCTGTTTATGACTTGGAGGGAGTTTTTTCTGTTTTCACTATTACTTTGTAAATCTATATTGAATGTAGTACTTCAACCAACTTTAAAAGCCCTCAGCAGCTTGCTAAAAGTACTTTCAGTGTTTTATCAAAGTATTTGTGGGCAAAACATGACTAGGTCTGATTAAGAATTGCCTGATTCTGAGGTAAGAAACAGGAAGCTGTTGTGTAGTTGGCAACATATTTGACCGTTAATCTCTTGGATATGATCATGCCACTGTAATTGTAATGAAAAGGAAGAAAAATTAGGTGGGAACATTTTTAAATTCATGGCACATTTCCTGGTGCCTGCACATCAAAGTCCAGATGATTTTTTGGAAGTTGTATTTTCAACTGTTATCCACAATGTTAGATTGTGTGTCCAGCTATCAGTCTGATCTGAAGCTTTGTAGATTCATAGGTGAAGCCACTTTCAAGAGATATGAATCTTTTGATCTGAAAGTCTAACAATTGGACCCATAACTTTTTGACTTCCAAAATGCATGCTCTAATATTAAACTACAGACTTTATGGACATAAATAATGTTCCTTTTCTACAAATACTTTCTTCTGTATGCAAAACAACTCAAAAACAATTATGGTTAAGATTCAGAATGCTATTACATTGAGAGAATTGGCATTTCTTTGTTTGTATAGCATTAGCATGGTTATCTTCTCCTGTTTAGTCTCTAAGCAAGTACTTATTTCCCTCCAAAATATGTTGGAAATTCCCTTCAGGAGCTCTTCTGGTAATAATTAAACTCTTTCCTTTTTTTCCAGGAATAAGGAAACTTATATTGTAGATAACATCAAGGTGTGCAGCAATGATACTGGAACTGGAAGATTCAAGTGTGTATGCATCACTTTCAGAGTCCCCCGGAATCCAACAATTGGAGACAAATTTGCCAGCCGTCATGGGCAGAAAGGCATCTTGAGCCGATTGTGGCCAGCTGAAGACATGCCCTTTACCGAAAGTGGAATGGTGCCAGACATCCTCTTCAACCCTCATGGTTTTCCATCCAGAATGACCATTGGCATGCTGATTGAGAGCATGGCAGGAAAATCTGCCTCACTTCATGGATTCTGTCATGATGCAACTCCATTTACGTTTTCTGAAGAGAATTCCGCTGTGGAATACTTTGGCAAGCTGCTGAAGGCTGCCGGGTATAATTACTATGGAACGGAGAGGATGTACAGTGGGGTTTCTGGAGTAGAGCTCGAAGCAGACATTTTCATTGGTCTTGTGTACTATCAGCGCCTGAGGCACATGGTCTCTGACAAATTTCAGGTGAGGACTACAGGGGCCCGAGATAAAGTTACCAACCAGCCCATTGGAGGAAGGAACGTTCAGGGTGGAATCCGCTTTGGGGAGATGGAGCGGGATGCTCTGTTGGCTCACGGCACGTCCTTTCTGCTGCACGATCGTCTCTTCAATTGCTCAGATCGTTCAGTGGCCCACGTTTGTGTTGACTGTGGGAGTCTCCTCTCACCTCTCCTGAAAGCTCCACCAGCCTGGTCCACCACTCGTGCCCGACAATACGTTTGTGCCTCTTGTGACCAAAGTAGCACCATTGAAACAATTGCTGTCCCTTATGTCTTCCGCTGCTTTGTGGCAGAATTGGCTGCCATTAATGTCAAAGTGAAACTTGATGTACAGTAATTATGGCAACTGAGATGTCTTTCTAATTCTATAGAAGTTGTTATAAAAGGATTTATTCATTTGTGTAGTGCTGTAAGATCAGACTGATATATATTTATAAGGAAAGGGACACTCAGCATATTGTCTACATTAAAAAACCACCCTAGAGATGTTTGGAATTATTTAATAAGCTAAATAGCACAAGTCTTGGGTCTTTCTAAAGGATTGAATGCTAATTTAATTCAACACAATACTCCTTGTTCCCAGAAAGCCCAATAATTTTTCTTTTACTCTTTGGGGTTTACCTCTGGCTGGAAACATAGGAAATGACATTCAGAAGCTTTTCCCATAGAAAACAAGTAGATGCTGAGATGCCCCTATGATGTTTCAGAATTTAATCACTGTCTACATTGTTTAAGCAGAAGATTCTTTTGATTGCAGCCTAATAGCACGGAGAAGTGATGTCAAAGTGCCTTTATAGCACTTTCCTTGATGTGGCTATTATTATAAGGAAAGGAGAAAGAGCAACACGATAGCTTTTTTTCTTTTTTCTTTTTTGCAACTACTACCTTGAATTAAAGATTAAAGGAGTTCTGACTGATTTGTATTGAATAAATACCCAGAAAGTTTCTGTAGTCTTTTATCTTTCCATTTTGAAGGGAGATGGCTGCACTGTCTGCTTGAGTTATTTTTATCTGTTTGACATTCAGCCTTGACTGTCAGTCATGATCTGCATATGTGTCTTTCATAATCTATATCCTGCATCTGGCAAGATGTCATGATTCGAAAGTGGCTTAGGAATGAAGTAGTTCTTGTTTTGCTTTTCCCATTTACCTAACATTGTTCAGAACAGAAAGAAAATTGTAATTTGTATTCAAATGATTTTTCTTTACGGTATTAAAGTACTTGTTGACTTTTTTTAGAACATTGCTGAAATGTTGCCTATTTTGATCATAAATTGCAGAAAAAAATTTGTGTACTCTGTGGGAGAGAGGCTGAGCTTTTTAAAATAAAACTTTAAGTCAAATGGGTACTGATTTTAATGGATTTCGTTCTAGGTTAATTATTTAAAGTACTGCTTAGGCTTTTGACCAGAAAAAAAATAACTTCAAGTATATTTATTGGAGATCATCACAGTTCGTTGCATTTCATCTAGGGTGTTTGAGCCTGGCATATTCAGAAAGTTAGAAGATAGAAATCAAAGGATTAAAAAGATTGGCAATTAATTTTTGTTCCCCAGTGACTGGAAAATAATCAAGGAGAGAAGCAACCTAGAATTAAAGAGAAATTTCCTGACAGTTAGAACAATTAATCAGTGGAACAATTTGCCTCCAGAGGTTGTGGGTGCTCCAGCACTGGAAGATTTTAAGAAGAGATTAGACAACCATTTGTCTGAAATGGTGTAGGGTTTCCTGCCTAAGCAGGGGGTTGGGCTAGAAGACCTCCAAGGTCCCTTCCAACTCTTGTTATTGTAAAGAAAAAGGGTTGTTATTAAAATGGAATTATTATTCAGATTTCTAGAAAGTCAGAAATAGAATATTTTATTGCTTCAGTAGTATCTGTTTTTGGCATCTGAACCAATGTAAAATTGACTGGATTAGTGAGCAGAAGAAAGGAAAAATAAAAACAGAAATTCAAGGTCTAGTGTCAGTCTCTATTCCACCACATACATTTGGACATTAGTCCTTTCATCTATAGCCAAGGCAACAGTTTCAATTGTGGGACTCCAGTCTTAACTTCACAGCTTCTTATCCTAATTTCTATCCTGAATCAGAAGTGTTTAGTAACTTTAGAATGGCTGCAGCTTTCATCCTTATGGAAAGTATGATGTAAATATACTTTTACCCATTATGATCTTTTTAATGACCTTTTGCACAGTGCACATAAATGCACGGATTATCAAAAGAGTGAAGATTGATACAATCTTATATCTAAAGATATTCCTTCTTAATGTACAAATAGCATACTTCAAAATATAGTAAAACATGGAGATAACAGAAAGACAAAAACTCTCGTGAGTAAAGCAGCCTGGGCAATGATTGTGCCTAGACTGGCTTTGGTAAAGGAATGTAGAGATCATCTTGGAAGAAATGAACCCAAAAAGGAGTGAAACAGTAACTCAGTTTGGGCAAAGTGGAAAGCAGTGTGACAGAACAATAGTCCTGCCTTGATTCTGTCCTGTATAAGGTGGGGCAGACAAGCATTCAATATTCTGTTGTTATAACTTATCACAATAAAGTAGCGTTCCTGGAACTGTTGTGGTGTCTGTTTCACTTAAGCTTTTTCAAAATCAATCAAGGTTGACTAATCCTACCTTCCTTTGGGATTATTTATCCAAACAGCATTTTGTCATTATTATTGACATTGTGCAATCACTAATGTCACTAATAAGCTCATAATTAATTCAAGGTTGACAGCCCCAAAGAACCTTTTACATATTCATGCCTTCCATTGAGGATCTGTATATTGCATTAGTCAAAAAGCGGGCTGTGAAAATATCTACAGACCCCTCACATCCTGGACATAAATTATTTCAACTTCTACCCTCAAAACAACGCTATAGGGTACTGCATACCAGAACAACTAGACACAAGGACAGTTTTTTCCTGAATGCTATCACTCTGTTAAACAACTAATTCCCACAATGCTGTCAACTTATTTACTAAGACTATTACTATTATTCCTCTCATCCTTATTAGTACCTATCTCTTCCCACTTCTGACTATAACCGTGTTACTTGTATCTTTACAATTTATATTGTTTTATTTGTTTCCTAGTATGATTTGATTGCTAATTAGTAACCTATGACTATCATTAAGTGTTGTATCTTATGATTCTTGATGAATGTAATTTTTTTCCTTTATGTAAAGGAAATAGCGTATGCACCAAAGACAAATTCCTTGAGTGTTCAATCACACTTGGCCAATAAAGAATTCTATTAATGACACCCAAATTCACACACTCCATTTTGCTAATCGATTTTTATTCTCAACTAGGAGAAAGGCAATAAGCTGAAGAGATCTTTAAGTCCTACATTGCTGCCCATCTTCTGCTTCTCAAAAATTCATTGAATGCAACCTTGTGCTGATTCAGTTTAAGCCAAGGAAGTTTTTTCTGTTCTCATCTAACCACAGGAACATTTCTACTTCTCAAAACTAGTTAAGCATCCAAATCACGTTTGAGCAGGAAAACCAGCAATCATTGTCTTGTTTTTTTCTTTATAAACAGCCAGGTTAATGAACAATCTTCAACCACTGTAGCCTCTTTAATATTTAATAATAAATATTTAATAAATAAGCTTTTTCATTACTGTGACATTTGAACAAAAACATACTACTTAGAACAGGAAACTTAAGAACACCTTACCCAGAAATTACATCAACACCACCAGTCTTTCCATATATTTTTTTAAAAAATCACAGTATTTTGCTGTAAACAGTATATGGAGAACAGAAACTGCATGTCACTAATAATGACAACATTCTATTTGGATAAATAATTGTAACAGAAGATAGGATTAGCCAACCTTGACTGATTTTGAAAAGGCTTAAGTGGCTTTGTACCTCACAGGGATCACCAGGAAACTGCATGGCTGTTAATTTAGACGGATTTTTAAAAAAACCTAAAAGACTGAACACCATAGCAACCACTTCCATCCCATTGCAAGAAAATTATATGGGCATGTCCATGCAGTCATTAAGGAACAGGACTCTTTCTCAATCTTAGCAACTTGAAGATGTGTAGACTTCAATTCCCAGAATTCCCAGCTAGCATTCTGAGAGTTGAAGTCCACGTATCTTAAAGTTGCCAAGGTTGAGTATTAAGTACAGGAAGAGAAGATGTTTAATGGATGGCTATTGAGTGGGGCATGTGGCCATTAACTATGATTCTGTCCTAACCTCTCACCAGTTTTACCATCAAAGATATTATTTCACCCAATATTATTCAAACTCCATTTAGGAACAGTATCATTTGTTTTCCAAAATGTCTTATGCAACATGGGCTTAGTAGTATGAATTATTGAAGAAACTGCTGTTCCAATAGGTACTGTGTTTTTCTCCCCTAATCATAAAACGTGCATTTTGGTTTTCCTATAAAACAGCAATAAAGTAGACATGGCAAAATTTAGGATGGGTTCACGTAGCACACTAATCCAAAACCAAATAGCTTAGTGTATCATATTTAAAAGCAGACAGTTTATAAACTATGATTTGCTGCCGAGCATTTTCTGCAAATCTGTCCAATTACAAGTTACTTGCTATACCATAATCAGACAGATCATGATTTAGTGCAACTAACTATGCTTTATAAAGAGGACCAACTTTGCATCTCATCAGTAGCTTCTCTGAATGATAATAGGCATCAACAGAGGAAAACAGTTTTAGGGAAATAAAAAGCTGCCTTGCCAACAATCAGCATTTTATATGTAGCCACTTAGTAATATAGCATCAACAGCAGGTGCACTTCCAGAAGTTGTGACACATGACTTTTGGTTAAACTGCAGAGCACAACTATTCAGGTGCACATTTGCTTGCATCAAGCAGAGGCTGACTTTGTGGCTTAAAAGATGTTAGCAGCTAGACATTAGGGTTTTCTTTAATTCTTCAGCACTCCTTGCTAATTTTCAATTTAAGATGACACTTCTTTAAAAAAAGCTGTGTAGACAAGTATTTGGGAAAAAAATAAGTTGTAAGTACAATGGTACCTTGGTTAATTGCTTTCAGAAGGTGTAATGAGTACCAAAAACAATGAGTACCAAACAATTTTTTCCCATAAGGAATAATGTAGTGAGTCACAAGGCAGCTAATACTGACAAGTTCTAGCTTGTGTGTTGAGTGTCAAACAAATAATGAGTACTAGGACAAAACGTTAACATAAAAACGGGTGGGCTGCTACCGATTTGCCCCACTTCGGGAAAACCGGTAGCTAATTTTATGGTTGGTTCGGCGAACAGGTAAATCCCATCCTCCAAGTTGGTGCTATCTAGTGAATTGGGGAGCTATAACCCACTACATCGGGAAGATACCCCATTAGGAAAGGTTAATTACCTATAAAGAGGCTAGATTGTGATGTTTCCACATACTTATATCTTCATTTTCTCCCTTAAAGATATTGTCCCGACACTCCTTTAATAAATCGTGGATTAACAAACCACAATGAAACATGTCTATGGAGATTCTCAGTAATCCAGGTCATGATTGTCCCAAAGGCACTTTTTCAAGAGGCAACTGGACTTTCTGGTTTTTCTTTTGTTTTTTCTGAGAGCTGAAGAAGCTTCTTGGATGAGAAGCAATATGTCTTCCAAAAAAAAACAAACCAAAAAACCAGAAAGTCCAGTTGCCTCTTGGAAAAGCACTTTTGGGACACAACAATTTTTTTAAAAAAATTTCACCATGTCACTTGAAACCAGGCAAGTAACAACTTGTAACTGACTGGCAATTTCAAAAAACTAAGCAATATTGTTATTATGTATAACTGCTGCAAAATTATTATATGCCCAAAAATGAACTTTGAAATATCCACAAGAGGAATAATTGCTGAAGATGACAAAATTAGCTGAGATAGCAAACTTGACTTGTTTGATTAATGGAAGGACAATATCTACATTTATTAGTACTGGAAATCTGCTATGGACTTTTTGCTGAAAGAAAAAAAAAATGAACTTGTAATTTATGGGTTTAGAAAGAATAGACTATGGAAAGAATTTCTGTTACAACCATAGAGTAAAATATAAACATACTTGTAATTATTGTTAAGAAGAACAGAAGTTGTTCTATATGACTTTTGTCTTTTTTTCTATTTATTTCTTTGCACTTTTTTTACTGCTTTTCTTTTCATAATGTTTATTACAGTATTTTTTTAAATTAAACACATACACATATATGTACACTACAATCTTGAGACTATGCTTATAGCATTTGCCTCCCCTATGAACTTAACTAGTGAAGGAAATCTACTGGCTGCTGTATTCTAGTTTCTTTTGGCCCCAGTCAAATATGCTCAAAATGGTGGGAATGTTGGGCTCCATCTGGCAGGTCACACATTCTCTATTTTTACTATCAAGATATTGTATTTTGAGACCAAACTAAAACCCAAATATTTACAGTTGTTTAATTCTATGTATTTCAATTATTTTTATAAGCCATGGTCTGTGAAATATGTGATTCATTTTACTTCACACCACATTAAGCCAAAACTAAACAAACCACATTATGATAAGTGAGAAATTTGAGCCCAGTTAAGAGTAGAAACTTTTTAAGTTCCTTGCCTCACCTATATCTAGCAAAAGAATGTGAAAGACACATAAGCAGGTATGAATATATAACACAGAAATCATCTTTGGATGTTGGCTTTCACGGAAACAAACTGTTATTTTTAACAGTGCATTCAATCATTTTAGAACTGAAAGGCCAAGATATTTATTTAATATCCATTAGAGTGCTAAATCTTTCATTCAAGTTTCCAACTCCATCAGTTGGTCAAGTTTTTGTCTCCCAAGGCTTGGGTTTCTGAGTCATCTGTGATGGTGTTGGAGTCCCATTCGTGGCAGAAATATTTAACTTCTGGAGTCCAGGGATGTCCTGTCCAGTCTGGATCAGGTGAAGCATTTCTGAAAATGACACAGAGGTATCTGGAGCAGGAGGTGGGTCGGCAGGGCTGTTCAGTCCCTCTTCCTTGCTGTCACTTCCTTCCCTGGGAAATCCACTTGCGGTCTCCGCTACAGCAGATTCCATTCTTCGGAAAGCTAATCCACAACACTGATCACCCGGTCATTAGTGGAAAGGAGGAAACCTCAGGCGCGTCCCTAAACACGGGAGAAATGGGATTTTTGCCGTGTGTGCCTTTGGCCGCACCTTTGCCCCCCAACCCTCAACCCTGAGAATGAACAGCCAGCCGCCCGCGAAAGGCTTATTTCCAAGTAGTCCCGGGCTCTGGCGCGGATCACTCCTTCATTTGAAGGGCCATACATTTAGCAATCCTGGGCGGATTTTCCCGTAATTCGTGGGGAACGGGGCGGAGGACTCGACCTGTCACCCTCTTTTTGATCGCTTTTGTTTGGTGCTTCGAAAGAGCGACAGCTCCGCGGACTTTCAGGCTGCGCATGCCGGATACTATTTCCTTCAGGGATCTCTTCCCCTCCCCCTTGCCCCCTCCCCCGCTTCCCCGTATCGTGAATAGCGTGTTTACTGCAAAGCAGGGCCCCGCTAGCGCTTCCTAAAAGCCCCGGGAACTTCAAAGAGCCAGAGAAATCGTCCTGTTGCCCGCATCGGCCAAATCTTTCCCGGCCCGTCTGTCCAAAAGCAACGCGCCCCTTCCGCCTTACCCATTCCAGAAAGAGAAGCTCCGGAGGAAAAAGACCTTCAATGCCAAACTCTTTCTCCCCCAAAGCGAAATCCCGCCCGCTTTACGGAATCCTTCCCGGAAGTTACAATTAAGGCGGCCAAGAGGGAGAATGAGGAGAGGCCGTACCAAGATCGTTTTATTAGCGGGAAAATATCACAACTTGCAACTGAGTGCTTTTTGGTTCTGGGCCTCTTTCGTTAACGTGAAATAAGGCTTTCTTTCCTCTGAAGGCCTTTGGCGCTGGCAGAAATCGAAATGTATTAGGCCAACCTTTGAAAGATACACTAAGTGACTTTGGGGGGGGGGGGCACCCGGATTTTTGACAGCCCAGGTCTGATATTCATTCATAAGTTTAACTCAGTGTTTTTCAAACTTGGCAATTCTAAGAAGTATAGATTTCAAATCACAGAATTCCCCAGTCAGCATTGGGAGTTGAAGTCCATACATTTTAAAAGTTGTCAAGTTTGAAAAATGAGGAGTTTAAGCCTAATTTACAGTTCATATGAATTTCCAGAGAGGTAGTCTGGTGTGAAAAGGCAAGTGGGATGGGTCCTACTTAGAACTTGGATGAGAAAGCAAGAAACACTATCAAAGTTGCAGGTTTTAAAAAATTGCAAAAAAACAAAAACAATCCCAGAAGGCGGCAGTGACAAATTACTTTTACATTTGCCAAGATGGTTCTGATTTTTTTACAGCTCAATTCAGTTATCTCCAAACTACAGTACATAGATATTCATTTTGGGTTATTAGTATGTTTGCTTTATTTATATTTTTTGTACTGTTTATGTTTTAATTGGAAGCATCCTAGAGTCATGAATGTGGAGTGGATAGCTATATAAAATGAATAAATAATTCACGAAGTCACAAGAAGCAGAGCTGACTTGGCTTTACTTTTAGCTGAGTTAGTTGTTTGCAAAAGCCACTAAGAATATTGTAGCATTTCAAATATTAATATGTGAATGGACCACAAACGAAGTCACAAGTAGCAGAGCTGATTTGGCTTTATTTTTAGCTGAGTTAGTTGTTTGCAAAAGTCACTAAGAATATTGTAGCATTTCAAATATTAATATGTGAATGGACCACAGAATACGCTATTAAGTGCCTTGACAATAGTGACACAGGAGAATTAAATAGACAGCCATTGTTGAAAATGGTTCAGTCAAAGACAGAATTACCTAAGAAACTACCATTAACAAATCTGGTCACTTTTTAGCATTCCCTGTATTTATGACTCTCCCCAATGAAGTCCACATATTGCCTATTTCAAGACAATGTTCCTTGAAACTAAAGACAATGAGTCTGATTCAAGAAAGTTTGTTGTTTTAAAGAGTTACAAAACCTGTTCCAGTTGTCTTCCTTATTCCTCCCAACAGATGTTAACATGTTCTAAAACCTGTGAGAGATGCTAATTACACTTTGCCTTTAAAAAAAGTGTTGTACAAGTATATACTGTGGACACTGAAGAAGATATTGACTGAAAAATATTGGTGCTTTTGAATTTTGGTGTTGGAGAAGATTCCTGAGAATATGGGGACAGCCAAGAAAACAAACCAATAGATCACTGAATAAATCAACCCCAAGTTCTCACTTGAGGCACAAATGACCAGGTTCAAATTATCCTACTTTGGATATATTATGCAGATATCTAGCTCTATAGAAAAGACTCCAATGGTAAGAAAGGAAGGAAGAAAGAAGATGACGACTAGCAGCCAGCTGGATGGACTCAATCCTCAATTACAGTAATGACAAATGCACAGTAGGGAGACCAGGTTAGGGATAAAATGTCATGGACAAAATCCATCTAGTGTGGTCACAAAATAAAAAAATGACTTGATGGTACATTAACAGTCAATATATATATGCTGTCCAGGGACAGTTTGAGATGATTAAAATCAATAAATAAATGTGATGTTTATGTGTACAGGTGTTTGTATCATCGCTTCATGCTTCAGATACAGTTACTTTTTAATACTAGTGCAAAATCTGTTTGTGGCAATGGCAATACAAAGAGACAAGCCATTTTGAAAACATAAAAAGGGAGAGTGACTTAAGCAAAAACTTTGAGGTTTTTGCCAAGCAGCTGTGCAGCTGTTACCAATGGGAAAGGAAAACAGTGGTCAGAAAGAACTTCAGTTGAGTTTGTCAGTTACAAACACACATTTTCAGAAGCATCCTTGTTCCTTGAAATGATGCTGTGGGCTTTCCAAGTGAACCTGGCCTGGAGGCCATTTGGGCATCTCTTGATCATTGCAGTTTTCCAGCTTCTGACATGTGAGTAAATTTTTCAAAACTTGTTTGGAAAAAAAGAAAGAAAGAAAATCAATTGGAAAAACGTAGGTGAGTTACATAAATAAGACAATGTAAAAATTCTGTGAATGAAGATAAGTGACAGTACAAGGAGAAGGAAAGGAAGGAACTATATTTTTTATGGAAAAAGAGATAAATCCTAGTGAACCTCCAAAAACAACAATAATCTTAATAATGCACTATTATTTCCATAGGGAAAAATAGTTTTCTAAACTAATTTTGTGCATGCATCTTTATAATAAACAATTTCTTTGAATAACAGGTCATCACTCCTTAGGTCTATTTTCAACTTTGACACCACCACTCTATCTGGAAATAAATGGTGAAAGAAAGACCCTGTTTATATGTTTGGTGAATGACTTCTCAGAGAACTCACTAGGAGTCATTTGGTTTTCCAATGGAAATGGGAGCATGTTGGACTCTTATACTTATGGCATTTTCAAGGAAGAAGATGGCTCTTTCAGTACAATTGCACAAATTTCCATACCCAGCAAAGAATTTGAATCATGGAATATTGTCATTTGCTCGGTTGCACAAAATCAAAACTCAAGAATATGGAACACTACCTCTCTACAAATCTCTGGTATTTATCAAAAGGGGAAGGAAATATTTAAGTGTAAAAAATACATTAAATTATAATATTATGGCAATTATTCATAAATTGGATTAACTTTGACTTAATGATTGTTTATTAAATAATACAGAATTGGCTACTTTAGCATGTCATGCTGAGCCATAAAATTATTGCTTACAAGTGTGCCTGAATTCACAAAACAAGCAAAAACCAAACACACCAGGGCTTTGCTTCTCAAAATAAAGTAATAAATTAATTTGTGCATGTTGGCCCTATATAAATAAATAACAATGTTATGGTTGGCCAGACCAGAAATAGATATATCAGTTATCGCTAATAACTGAATTGGGTGCTTAAAAGTTTGCGAAGTCTTCTGACTTTTCAATATTTCTGCATAAATATTATGTATCTATTCTCAATACAAATCCTAAAACCTAGATAAAGAGAACACTGTTAAAAATCAATCTGTTCATTAACTTTACTAAAAACATGAATTACTTGGAAACTTTAAGGATTCAAGAAAAAAATGTTTCATATTATTATTTTTTTCCAGAGGAGCAACATATGGATGATTTATGCCTGTATGAAAGTCAAGGAGGTAAACAGAATATTTCCTTATTTTCCAAGTAGTTAGAGAGTCAGTTTCCCAGAGGGAGTTACTTTGCTTCATTTGATCCTTTTTTTTTTGGACCATTCATTTGATCATTGTTATTGTGCTCTACCTTTTCTCAGTCAACAGAAAGGCTGCCCTTGTAGAGCATTCAGAAACTTCAACCAGTGGAAATATGGCTGCATAAATGGTGCCGACTACATGGCACGTGTAGCACCATTACTCCACAAGCTGCACTACCTGCTGGTATGTTTCTGGGTGTAATTCAAGGTGCTTATCACCTTTAAAGCCCTACATAGTTTGATACTGTGTTACCTGAGTGACTGTCCTTTTCTACAAGTTTCTATCCATCCAATCCGATCAAACAGATTGGGCTTGCTGTAGATCCTGTCAGCCAAAGGGTGTCAGCTGCCAGGGACTAGAAGACAGCCTTTTTAAGTGTAGTCCTGCCTTAGGGAATATTTCCCCCTCAAAGATTAAAATGGACCCAATCCTGTTGGCTTTTTGCAAAGCTGTAAAAACTTGACTGTGTATCCAGGCCTGGGGCTTGGAATGTGTTAAGGGTCCCATTACTTAGTTTTACTATTAGTTGATAATCACCACAGCTGCTGTTTGTACTTATTGATTTTGTGGATGTTTAATCATTTTAATTTTATAAAATTGTTTTATAATTTTAAAACTGTAACCTGCCCAGAATCACTTGGTTGAGTTGGAATAAATAAATAAATTGAATAAATAAATAATCAATCCAAATAAGAGGTTTAACTAATTCACTGAATATTATCAGAATGTTGCATTTCTGAATACTATATTTTTGTTTACATGATTTCTATGAGACTAAAGTATCTGAAAAAACAGATTAAAATAATATTTATGATTTTTCAACCAACAGAGCAAATGACTTGTAAAGCTGTAGTGACACACATTAACTATTTACTGTACAGTAATACATCCTGGTTCTGAACTTGTAATTTAAAGTAAGTTCAAAGAGATAGTTAATAAAAGCACCAAATTTTTCATTTGAGAACACCAGGACCAAAGATGTCTGAGTATTTGCTACAAATATTGCTCTATAATACGGTTGTTTTCTTTTTATAGTAGTGGAGGAACAGATGTTGTCTACTGAAATTCTGCATAATCGTACACAAGAATTACATCTTCTGGCCATCAGAACTTTGCTGTTCAAGTTCCTAATGTTTAATGTACTGATGACCTGCTGCATCCTTTACAAAAGATAAGCAAAACTGTAGTGCATTGTTACTATAAGTTCAAATTATTAAAAAGAAACATGAAAAGAACTGCTAATATTTTTAAGATGCATGAAATGCTTCAAGGAATCTGGAACAGACTGCCTCAAACAGCGATGAACTGAAATTGGACATCTTTTTATCAGATATGCTATGAATGTAGCACAAGGTATTTTACAGCACACTTGAGGTCCAATCCTATCATTTTGTGATGTCCATTCAGAATTCCAGTCATAAGGAAGTATTCAGTTATTAACTCCCAAGTTCCAGCAACTGGATGATGGAGGCAATCTTTGACAAAACTTTTAATCAATGGGAACTCTGCATGTGATGGCCTCAAGACACATCGGACTGATTCCATGTTGCTGCTTAATCATTATCAGGATTAATGCAATGTAAGAATTTAAAATGTGCTACCTTAATTATTTATTAAACCGTTTCTGATTCATTAAAACATCATCATCATATTTTTTCAGGCTTATGTGGAAGTTTTAAAAAAGACTAGCATGAATTAAGGCAGTGTTTCTCAATCTCAGCAACTCTAAGATATATGGACCAACTCCCAGAATTTCCCAGCTAGCATCTCCCTTTCTCCATTCTGTGGTTTCCCTTACTCCCTTGGGGTGGAGATGGCTGCTTTGTTCATTGGTGCTTTTCTCTCTCTCAATAAAAGCTTTTATATCCTTGCTTGAGGTGTTTTTCTTTTCATGAGCCATTTTGCAGGGAGCATCCTAAGAATTGGGGAAATGGAGAAGGGAATGGAATGCTTTTTAGTTCTCCCACTGGCATCTTCTGCTTTTTATGTACCTGTAGGGGAAGGAAGGAAAACAGGTTGCTAGAAAGTATTCTTAGATTAAAGTACTGTAAACATGATCAGGATTATTGAAAGGAAACAGATGAAAGGAAATATTACAAAACAGGTAACAGCCAACTGGAATGAGAGGAGTAAAATTTTGTGTGGATCAGGATTTGGTACACTGCTAGTTTTTTCTTCTTCTCTCCATTTCCCTCCCTTACTCTCACTATTGTCTTTCCTGCCAACAGGAAAGGGGCCAAGTCTAAATATGAAGACCCCTTTCTAACATTAACTTAGTGCAGTAGCTTATGAAATGCCAGGCATTTCCTAGAGAAAGTAGATGACAGTCCCATAGTCCCAACTGCTGACTTTTGACCCAATTAATATGACTGCATGCTGCCAGATATACTGCCAAAGATAAATAGGTCGACAACTATTTGTTATCCTTTATATTGTAATATGACAAATGAAGAGTTATAAAAATGAACTGAGGGCAGACATCTCCAGATTAGGAAACCAAAAGTTTACACTTGTAATAACTGTTGAATGTAATTGTGGCATAGAGGGATTCCAGCTTTAGTGCCACAAGCTTATGGAACAATTCTTTTGACTTTTAGTTACCTCAACATTCAAAATACTAATGCATTCACACAGCACAATTGACCCCAAAACAGCTAATCACATTTTAGTTTAGCAGACTATGTAGATCCAGTCAATATGATTAGATTAAAATTTAGTGTTTTATACAAAGTCAGTAAATTAGATTAATTAAATCAATGATGGATAGATTAATTATGGGTAAGCATCTTCTCCAAATATAGCTACATGCCTATAATTGGAGAGTCCAAATGACGTCAGCTTTAACTTTAATTCCAGCTGTAATTCAGGAACATATGAAGGGCCACTGGTTACCTATGATCAGGTTTGTACAAGGACTTTATAAAATTCTTGAAGTTAATAACAGACAAACTGTTTGGTTATCTTTTGAGTTATCATCAAGTGATGAAAGACTAACAACTCAATCCAATGTATATTTATATTAAAAACTCACTGAGCTCAATGATTTCTTCTTAAATGCATTGGATAATTAGTCTCTCAGTCCATATGGCAAAATCAGAGCAACCATGTATGCTATGTAGTTCAGCTAACAAAAATAGAGCTTGATGTATATTACAAAACAGCTAGAAAAATGAGACAAAGCATACAAAAGCAGAAAGAGACTGAGAGAAAGAAAGAGGGAGAGAGGGGGGAAAAGGGAGGACCACAGGTAAAAATTCACTTTATTTATACCTCAACATCTAAATATTGAAAGGGAAGAACCTCCCAGAGTCACAGGAAAAGCATATTGTGGGAAATAAGTACTGTATGGACAGTTCCAATATGAGTAGCTTTTAGTTATTCCAGTTTTAAATCTATGTATGTTGTGGGAATAGAAGAGAGATGGGAAGTAGACCACAGGTGATCCATATTGTATTCTACAGCACAAAGAAAACAATTTCATAGATGAGGATGGGTTATCAGAATGGAATTATGCAATACCATCTGATCCCTAGAAACTTTTGTCTCTCCAGATATAAAGGGCTGCAATTTTGAGGTGTGTAGTTTTAAGCAGAATGAGGGCTTCAAGGTAAGGGGAAGTTTTATTAAATCTTTTCCCACTTGTAGCCATACTGATAAAACTGAACACCCATGTTTCTATTAAGAAAGGTGGAAGGAAAAAGAACAACCAGCAGTAAGGTGGATACTCAGTGGAAACATAGGACACTATTGGAAGAACTAAAGGACAAAGCTACCATAATCATGGTGTTCACTTCCATGTGGTCACTAAGTGTTGGTAACAATTTGATGGCACGTAATCAAGATTGTAATCATTTACAAATTTATGTAAGAAAAAGCACCATTGCTTAATGGAATGTACAACTGACCTACTGCATATTTGTAAATGAGCTTTCCTACACTGGATGTCTTATAGTTGCACTTCATCTTCCACTTCCCTATTCCTCTATCCAGCAGAGAGAATCAATTGTGGGAATTGGTCCTATATATTTGGAGGGTGCCCATTTGCAGAAGACTCCTAAGCAGACTGAGGCAGCTGTCTTAGGCAGCTCCCAGTGAACACCAGCAAACTGTAACCTCATTCTGCTTTTGCATTTGTAAGGTGTCCTTCTTTTGTAAGTTCTGTCCTCTCTCGAAAAGTGTTCTCCTACATGTCCTCCTTTTTGATATTTGAAGACTATTCTGTAAATCTCCGTATTTGATCGATGCCAATCTGATCCGTTGTGTAATGTGACGAATTTGTATTTGACATGACGATTCGTCAAGGCTCAGTAAAATGTGGCGAGATGCGATTATGAGACGCATGCGATCCAGAGAAGAATTGTTTTGAGAGAGTGTGCCATGTGCAAGTGGCTTTGGTTTTTCTCTTCAATTTATTTGTGTCCTCATTGTAAAAAAGTTGGTCACATTAGCATTTGTACTGCCAGGAAATAACAATTTCAAAATATTTTAGGCAACATTTTGGCCTGAATAGCATTTGTTTTCACTTAAGAGGTGCCAATTTTTGCTCAGCCTCAGCAGCAAAATGTCTGCTGAAATAGCATGCCTGTCAAATATGTTGAACTACAACTCCCAGAATTCTCATTTAGTTCCATTATCATTTTCTTCAGGCCAAATCTAGTTAGAAGCACGAAGCAAGGGAAGGCCCATCTATTCCACATCTTCTCTATTACAAGTGAAACCTGAATAATATAAAGAAAGCACACCGAACTTTACTACTGTACAGCACTGTACCACACTCAACATGCCCTGGACCCAATCAGGAAGCAGAACTTCGCTCCCACCCATTCATCCCGTCTTTTGTAACGAATGGGGTGAGCGTAACAAACAGGGACGCAGTCAGACCGGCCAATCAGAGAGTAATGAGGGCAGCACTTCAAGGGTAGAAGGAGGAGGACAAAGCACGCTTATTGGAGAAATGAGGGCGCTATGTGAGTCTTCGATTGGCTGGCAAGCGAAGCAATCCGAGCCGTCTGTTGGAACGTGCCACGACTGTGGCCGCAATTGGTTGGTACAGCTGGTTGTTATAGTTACATTAGAAGAGGAGGATCCCGGAAGCGGAGGGTTGGACTGTGAGTATTAGTTCGTGCGGCTGTTGTGCCTGTGGCGGCGTGGCAACCTTAAGGGAGGACCTCGATGGCTTCGCGGGTTCCGGGCGTCGGTGCTTTATTGGTCTTGCTGCTGGTTCCGGCTGGACCGGGGGGAGCCGTCGCTGATGACAGCGACTGGGTTAAACTACCCAATAAATGCGAAGGTGAGCTTGGATTCAGGAGTACGGAGTGAGGGGCGCTGATGGGATCTGGAAGGAGTGGATGAAAAGTCTCGAATCTGTAGCGGCGGTTATTTAAGCAGGACCTTAGACGAGGCAAAATCCAGCTAGGAAGATGATACCAACACACCACAAGACAGTTATATATTTTTTTCAAGGATAGTCCCAGAATGAATGGAGCACTGATCTTGTCTTACTTTTGTCGAAAATTACAGTATTTATTACGTTCTTGTCTTTAAAATGGTACAATGCTCTGAAGATGAAACAATGTTTGGACATAAAATAATATATTTATCTCTGGCAGCACTAGATCAATACCTTTTCCTAATTAATTGCTAGTTATTTTTAAGTTGTAATCATGAGAGTAACATAGTGAGATAGTACAATAAATTTACGGGATGGCGCAGGCAACAAAATAGGGAGTAGGGAGTAATTGTGTTTAGAAACTCCTAATATGAGGAAATGTTTATATACTTCAAATGTAGTTATTATTACATTTGTTTGTTGCCTATCTCTCCACAAGGCAACTAATGTAATAACTAATGAAATGACATTAGTGCTACAAAGTTATTTGGGAGGTGTAAAATAAATGATTTTAATCTGGGAATGAAGGGATAACATCCTCATCATTATGTTTTTTTATATTGCAGCCTATTAGCTGCTTGGAGAGTTTAAAAGTACACCAGATATAAATGTTAGCAAATAAAATAAATTCTATGACAGGACTTTATTATTATAAACCATTAAATGGCTGTTTTTCAAAGAAGGCTGGGAGTTTTATTTTAAAAAGTTATGGTATTAATAGAATGGAAAAAAGGATCTGAAAAATGTTGTCACTAAAATGAGGCCAGATGAGTAAAAAAGAAAAGAGGAATAGAAAGAAATATGAGCCCCTAGTTGTGAGTTTTTAAGGTTTCTAAAGTAGGTAGCAGTGTAAAGAAAGTAAACTGAATTTAGACTGAAAAAATGAGTTCAGCAAAGCTAGTTGTGTGAGCTTATTGGAACAGCAAATGTATGTTTTGTTTTATTATGTAAATAATTTCTGTACATTCCAAAAATGTGGCTCTGGGTAGCAAAGAGCAATGCATGGTATAAAGAGTTTAGTACTATGTGTATGTGAATTTTCATTATATCCATGCATAGCAAGCCATTAAGTTTTGCAAATGGAGTAGTGAGGCTACTTGACTGCTTTACATGTTCATTGCCATAAGCTAGTGGAAAATTGAGCAACTTTTGTAATATAGCAGATCAGTCACAATTACCATTACTAATTGTTTTGAGTTTTCACTGTATTTAGTTTGCAAGTATGTTGCTTTGGAACTGAAGACTTCCTTCGATGAAACCGGCAAGACCAAGGAGGTGATTGACACGAAATATGGCTTTCTGGATGGCAAGGGATCCAAAATCAAGTACACAAAATCGTAAGTGGAACAAGGTTGTTGAGAAATGCAACAGGTTTTTATCTTGGCTTTTCCCTCAGGATTCACAGAGGAATCCTGAGAATGGATTGAGGTATAAACAAAATGCTAAAACCTGAATTACAAAGTAAAGTTCCATAGCATTGGCAGACAAAAAAACGTGGAGGTAGAAAATGGAAGATTAAACTGGCCATTTGTCCTCCATAATTAAAGCAACCTGAGTTTTCATTTTCATAGTTGAAATAATAGACATCCAGAAATGCTGTTTAATTTCCCAGCATTCTTTTCTGTCTGCAGGGACATTCGACTGATCGAAGTGACAGAAAACATCTGCAAGAGGCTTTTGGAGTATAATTTGCACAAAGAAAGATCAGGAAGCAACAGATTTGCAAAGGTTTGTAACTTAGAATTCTTCTAGCATTTATTGCATAATTTTTACAAGCATTAACTTGCATTACTTGTTCCTCACTTTCCTTTGGCAGTCATGGTGTTTTCAAAGTATATTCTTTATTCATTCTATTTTAGGGTATATCTGAGACATTTGAAACTCTTCATAACTTGGTGCACAAAGGAGTAAAAGTAGTGATGGACATTCCATACGAGTTATGGAATGAAACCTCTGCAGAAGTGGCTGATCTTAAGAAACAGGTATGGTAGTTGAAGGACCTTTATTTTTGTACTGGTATTATTTTAAAAAATTATGATAATACTCCCCCAGTTCCACATGATGTTAGGAAACTTTGCCTGAGGTTTCCCTTTCTTCAGGGGTGGGATTCTACCAGTTTGCATCTATTTGGTAGAACCGGTTGTTAACATTCTAAGCAGTTCAGAGAACTGGTTGTTAGAAGAAATTACTGGCCTAATCCTGTCAGGAAGGCAGGAAGGAAATATTCTGGTGTTCCTTACAGAAACTGCCTCTCCGTTAACCGTTATTACATTCTTGGCAGGACTAGACTTCCTGTCTCAGGAACTTCTCTGAAGTTTTTTTCCCTCCTTTGTTGGGAGTTTGCTTGTGTGGAGTAACCATTCAAAGTTACAATGGCACTGAAAAAAGTGACTTATGACCATTTTTCACACTTACGACTGTTGCAGCATCCCCACAGGCATGAGAGGCCAGGTGAGGAGATGCGTGCCTCGATGTGAGTGATATTGAGTGGCCGTGCCCAGGCAATAACATGACCACCAAGCCACGTTCACTCAGTTACATGACCACCAAGCCATGCCCACCAACTAAGCCACGCCCACAGAACCGGTTGTTAAAAAATCCCACCCCTACCTTTCTTTGAATTTACTATTTTTAGCCTTCAAGGGCTGCAGGGACATGGAGTGGGTGGAACCTATCTTTCTTCAGTTTGGAGGACTCGGGCTTTAATTCACAGAAGAATGGATGAGGCTGAATGTGTTTATATACCTTAAGTCATTTCTAAGTCAATTCTTGATATCATTGCTATTCTGCCTCAAAATTTCAGTGTGATGTAATGTGGGGAGGCTCTGAGGGCTCCCAAGAAGATGTTTCTGAATGGTCAGTTACTTCAAAAAAATTAATGAAACATCTCATTAGCTAAAATTTATGTTAATCTGAATATTTGTAAAGAAATTGTTTCAGAGAGTGACTGTTGAAGCTTCAGTGGTTTACTAGATCTTTACTCTTGATTCTGCCAATCGCCATTTGGGAAAAAATGTAAATGTATATTTCTAAAGACTGGAGGCCTTCTGAGTAGGGGGGGATTTCAAACTAAGAATCAGTAACTAAGAATCAAGTAAGGTCACAGAGAGAAATTAAGCCTTGAGTATGTCTGGGTATGGTCTTCTCAAAAAGTCTGTACTATTGGGGAGCGGTGCAGCCTGCTTTGTGCAGCCAGGCAAGAAGGCACATGATAACAGAATTTCCTGGAGAAAAGCAGATCCAGGTGTAGTCGGAGTTTGGATGGGGGATTATCCAGAAATCCTTCACACACTGGTCTTAATTATGTAATGGGGAAAAATGTAATCAATATAAGTCTACCTTACTGCTGGGTTTTGAAAATAAAACATATAAATCTACAATTCTAAAAATACTGAAGTTGCTTCTCTGCTCCTTTCTCTTCTGTTATTTTTGGCCTGTTTCTGTTATTCTTCAGTGACCGGTTTCTGAGGCACCTGAATAGTTATTTTATAACAAATGAAATTATCTACAGGATGTGAAAAGTTGTGGTATGAAACCTTGGGTTTCTAGCTTTCTGTGAAGAGTCATGCTTTCATGATTTTGGTTTCCCTCTCACTTTATCTGCTAGTGTGAGACAATGGTGGAAGAATATGAAGATGTGATTGAAGATTGGTATAAAAACCATCAACAAGAAGACATTTCCCAGTTTCTATGTGCAAATCATGTATTGAAAGGAAAGGACGCCAGTGAGTTTCCCTTTCATGGAATTGATTAATGTGGGTGGCTGGGATCTAGGGATGCAGCACAGCCCCATCTTTTCCCCCTCCCACCCCCAAGATGGGAAACATGTTTTTCTGTGCAGTGTTAAGCTCTGCATTTCAGGAAGGATGAAAGAAATAAAAATAGGTGGGAAAAATAATCTTTTCTCATTCTGCTTTTTCATTTCCTGCCCAGGATGGATGATAGGATAGATGTTCCTCGCCAGGTACTGCTTAGAGAAATATTTTAAATTTAAGCCAAACATACCTTTGTGACTTTTTAAGTAACATATTGGATTCCATGGATAGCTCTCTCTTTCTTTCAGAAAAGGGAACCAAATTGGTAAGAAATTATTTTCTCCCAAAAAATTATGCTGAGTCCAGCTTTTAAAACAACTGGGTGGCCAAGGCCCACCATGGGAACCCCATTCTTTAACTTAATGGAAGCATTATGGTTAGGAAACGAGAACTGACATAGTCAAAGAGATAGATGTCTGCCCCTTCACTACGTTTTATGAAAAATACCATGATGCCTGGTTGCTCAGGCCACATGGGAAAAGGTGTGGCTTATTTAGTTTTAGTTTTTTTAGTTCTTTTTTCAAGAATTAATTTGTTTTTAAAATCCATACACTATAATTAAAATAAACCATGACTTATCTCAGGGTACAATTCCAATTCTTTGGCGCTTAAAATGGCTCTAAGATTTGGCTGGCCACTAGAGTTCTAGTGTTTGTGAATCAGATTAATTAGAATAAATTAATGAATTTCCTTTCTTGGCCCTTTCTGAAAAAACATATTAAAAAGAATTATTATCCTTAAAAGCCAAGGCTGTTGCTGAAAGCTAGTTTCCATTTTTGTTGCCAAGGGAAAAGAGGTAAAGGTAGCAATTCTTACTTTAATTTTTTTTGCTTCATGTCTGAGAAGGATGGAATTGAAAGCCAATTTTATTCATAGGTAGATTTCATTAATTAAAAGGAAGAGGTGACTTAATCAGGATATAATGTTAATACAGTAGTTTCAGTTGTAGATGATGCAAAGTTTTTCTGTGCTTAGTATTAACTTTCGATCTGTTTAGCAGAATTGACAATATTTGCAGGTCCTGTCTTTCTTAAATGTCACATCTTCACAATAGTTCTGTGAAATATTAACCTGGAATCAACTCAGCAGTCCCTGGTCTCAGGAACTAGTAATTTAAACTGAATGGAAATTGTAATGGTTGAGAGAGGAAGAAAAATAGTGATGTTTAAGTCAAGATAGAGGGAAGTGGCAGTTTGACGATAACTCAGGAACTGTTTTTGTCCTTTTTCTAGGCTGTCTGGAAGAAACGTGGACTGGGAAAAAAGGAGACCTGGGAAATACAGGGCAGAAGACCAAGAAAAAGGAAGGCAAGGCAAAAAAGCCTTCAAAGAATAAAAAACGCTCCAAGGCTGACCAAAAAACAGAAAACATGCAACCAAGCACATTAGAGACACCTGATCAGACTGAAAAGGAAGATGATGATCAGAAGCTAGCGCCACTTTCACGCAGCACGGATGAACTGTAGGATCTTCAGAGTCACATTCTATCCACACTTGTCTTGTGGGTTTGCAAGCTCGTATTTGAACCACTGAGAATTGCTATGGCCAGTGGGAGTTGCAAGAAGGTCCATATTGTTGTGAAGGGGACGTGGAGAAATGGGCAATGATCATGGTCACTTGAAATTGAATTCTTCAGTGTTACTACATCTCAGCAAAGGCAAGGTACAGGAAGCCAGCTTGCTACTTGTATTCTTTGGTGGACAGTCAAATTAGAAGTGCTGTGGACGATGTAGTGAGCTGTTAACTATCTAGTCTATGTGGCTTGCCTTTGGAAACTGAGTTTGCTGCCCTTATTAATTCTCTATCCTTCTGACTTTGACTTGCTGGACAACATTGATGAAAAAAGTGAAATGAAAAGCATAAACAAAGACACTCTGATCTTGTGACAATTCATTTTCCTGCCATATTCTTGGATTTGGCTGTATCTTAAGGTCTCTAACTTGTACATTCTATTAGGGAAAGATACGTTTAGTGCTATCCTTCCTTATTAAACAGAACATTGTTCATTTGGGAGGAAGTAAGAATGAAAATTCTGTCAGAATAAAGGGCATTGAGTTTCTGTTCTGTTTCTTTTTTTAAAGTCCTGAACAGCAAGGAATCGGTACTTCAGCCATTTCAATGAGAGGAGCATTTACAGATGTCTTTGTTGATGCTTCCAAACCCCAAAATTTGTTTCTGAACATATCGTAGTCATGCTTACCATTTTTCTGAAATTTTTTTGGAATAAAAATGTAGGGTATTTTTTGCATAATATGTGTTTCATTTAGTTCCTACACTGACCCTCCATATCTGTTCCAGAGAATGCACCTATTATCTCTGTTCGGTGTTCAGAGTGATGTAACACTTTTTCTTCAAGAGATTGAAAGGAATGAGATAGCCAAGAACCTCCAGGTGCAAAGTGGTCAACTAAAGATCATTTTCAGACTGAATCCACATGCTTGTTTTGTGTATGAATCATTTATGAGTTCTGTTATTAATCTTTTATTATTGGACAAAGCATATTTGTGGAGTTGCTGAAAAGTGGTATTAAAATAAAGGTGGTGTCCTATAAGAGGAATAGTTGTCTCTTGAGTTGTTTCACACATTATACTAGGTCATAAAGTGATTTGTATATCACTGTTTATGACTTAGAACGTTGTGACTATTTAGCACAATGTGTGAATCCAGCCAATATCTGCAAATTTTATTATGAAATTCCTTTGCCATGAGTTGAAAAGAATTGTGGCATGTCAGAGTTAAGTGATCAAATGGATCTTTAAGCCAGGAAGATCCTGGGTGTAGCTATCTGGCCTTTCATTTTGTTCTCAGACCTTTTTTCATATTCTTCTCATACTTCGAGTAGAACAAAGCTGGAATGTGTTTTGCCATAAGATATAACAAGAGGGTGAGCAAAATGGCAAGAGCAGCTCCTTCAGTTTGCAAATTTTGCAAACTTGCCTTTTATTTCAGGCCTTTTCTCACAAGAAAGGACAGTGAGCCTTTAAGGGTTTTAAATTACCCTAGCTAGAGTTTGCTGCAATTCAGAACATTCCCTTTTAGAATTAATTCCCTTTTCTTTAGGGTTAGGGTTGCTATATATGAACTGCAAAATCCAGACCACCTTTAGATGGTGGCAAAGATACAAAAGCTTGTAACGTTTTGCTGTATACTGTTAATCATCTGAATTTTTGCAGCCCACAACTAGTAGTCCTATATTTACAGAGGCTTTTCACTATTTCATCTGTTGTGACAGAGATTGCGTTTTTCTCTTAGTACCTTTTTTTACAGGCATCTGAAATATTTGTAATGCCATTTATACATTTTCCCCTGTTCCTTTCAGGACAAGTGTGCTGCAATCTGACTTGTGTGACAACCTTCTTGCTGTGGAAATAATGGCCAAGATAATAATGTACAAGAGTTGGGTACCTGCATTCCTCTCTATGTATCCTGGACCGAGGTTTCAATTTCTGAATATTTTATCCTGTCATGTGGCATTTCATTTTTTATTAAAAGTTTTTTTGCAATATAAAATAGAAATAAAGACAATGAGAAAAGAGGGGAATGGAAAGGTGGATAAAATAAGAAAGAAAGAAAAGGAGGAAAAAGAGGTAAAGCAATGACTTCTTTCAGTGCTATAAGATAATAATACAGTCACAATGCTAACTTTTTACTTATCTAAAACAGTAAATACTAGCCATTTCTATAACCATGATCTACTTAAACAAAACCCAAAATCAAAATTTCATTTTTTTTTTCTTTCAAGAATCCAAAAGTGATTTTCCAAATGGAAACAAAACTGGTTTAGGGTTTTTTTCTCTAACAAATGGAATTAACTTTGCCATCTCTGCCAGTTCCACAATCTTTTCCGCCCATTCCTCTATTGTGGGAGTCAATGCCTCTTTCCATTTTTGAGTATATAGGATTCTTGCTGCCATCAAGATACATAACAACAACATTCCAATCTTTTTTCCCTTCTCTTTATGTAATAGTCCTAAAGAAAAATTTCTGGTTTCCATTGTAAGTCAATTTTAAGGACCTTCTGAATTAAAACCTGGAACTGTTCCCAATATTTGTTTGCTTTATAACACCATGTATAGTAAAAAGTACCCTCCATACAGTTATATTTCCAGCAAACATTCAAAAGGCCTTAGTACAGATCAGTTTCAGATAATTTTCATCAATCTGGAATTAAATACCACAGGTATGTCATTTTATAAAAGTTTTCTTTAAGGTTATAATTCAAAGTATATTTCAGCCCTTCGGTCTGCATATTTTTTCCATTGGTCCAACATAGTCAAAACATATTGCCATTGAATCATACAATGCTTAACATTCACTTTCTAAATTCAACTCTGCAGCATTTTATATGCATTACCTATAAGGTGTTCATCATTAGTACATGTGGCATTTCAAAAAGAACTACAGAGACACTGATTATTTAATCATAGTTATGTTACTGAGATTGCTTAGCTTGTTTGGCCTAGTTAGATAGTAGCATCTAACCAATACTGTCTGATCTCAGAAACTAACTAAGATCAGATCTGATTAGTATTTGAATGCAGGAATATCTGAAAACTCCTGTGGTACATGCTTGACTATATTGTTGAAGAAAAATCCTGGAAAAAGTAAGTGGCAAATCATGTATATATTGTGAACAAAATTGCATGGATTCAGTCCCTGAAAGTCAGCAAGAGTTGAACTTTAGTTGAAGGAATCTACTTTTTTTTAGTTTGCTTTTCCAGGGTTAAAATTTTATTTATTTATTTATTTATTTGTAGGATTTCTATACCGCCCTTCTCCCTAGGGACTCAGGGCGGTGTACAGCCAAATCCAAACCCCGAAAAACAATACAAAAATTAAAAAGCAATTAAATAATGGCTGACTATATTAATAAGACCCACCCCCCAACTTTAAAACCCAATTAAAATCAAAAATTCAGAGACAATTTAAAACTACCTCAGCCCAGGCCAGCCTGCTCAAAGAGCCAGGTCTTCAACGCGCGCCTGAAGGCCCTCAGGTCCGTGCTGGTACAAAGTTCAGGTGGCAGAGTATTCCAGAGGGCAGGGGCCCCCACAGAGAAGGCCCTACTCCTTGGGCCCGCCAGACGACACATAGCGGCCGACGGCACCCGGAGAAGGCCCTCCCTGTGAGAACGCACCGGCCTGCTGGAGATCACCGGTAGAATGCGGTCCTGCAGATAACCTTAAAGCGAACCCGGAGAGCCACTGGCAGCCAATGCAGCTCGCGCAGGAGAGGCGTCACATGGGTGCTACGTGAAGCCCCCATGATCACCCGCGCGGCCGCATTCTGCACCAGTTGGAGTCTCCGAGTGCTCCCCGCAGGGAGCCCCATGTAGAGAGCATTACAATAGTCCAGGCGAGAGGTGACAAGGGCCTGAGTGACCGTGCGCAGGGTGCCCCGATCCAGAAAGGGCCACAACCGGTAGATCCGACGGATCTGATAAAACGCCCCCCTGGAGACGGCCGCAATATGATGTTCAAGCGACAGCCGTACATCCAGGAGGACGCCCAGATTGCGAGCCCTCTCTGTGGGGGGCAAAATTTCCCCCCCAATAGCCAGCGAAGGTGTCAGCTGGCCATATCGGGGCGCCGGGAACCACAGCCACTTGGTCTTGGATGGGTTGAGCCGAAGCCTGTTCCCGCCCATCCAATCCCGCACGGCCTCCAGGCACCGGGACATAGCCCCCACAGCATCATTGGGGTGGTCTGGGGTGGAGATGTACAGTTGGGTGTCATCTGCGTACAGATGACACCGCACCCCAAGACCACGGATGATCTCACCCAGCGGCTTCATATAAATGTTGAACAAGAGAGGGGAGAGGACTGACCCCTGAGGCACCCCACAAACCAGGGGCCTAGAGGTGGACCTCTCCCCTCCCGCCAACACAAATTGCGAACGGTCGGAGAGGAAGGAGGAGAACCATCGAAGGACAGTTCCCCCAATCCCCAACCCCTCCAACCGTCGCAATAGGATACTATGGTCGATAGTATCAAAAGCCGCCGAGAGATCTAATAGGACCAGGACAGAGGAGAACCCTCTGTCACGGGCCCTCCAGAGATCACCAACCAACGCGACCAATGCTGTTTCAGTGCTATGCCCAGGCCTGAAACCCGATTGGAATGGATCGAGGTAAGTCGTTTCCTCCAGGTACTGAGGGAGCTGACGTGCCACCACGCTCTCAACAACCTTCGCCACAAAGGGAAGGTTGGAGACTGGACGATAGTTGTTTAAAACAGCTGGGTCCAGGGAAGGCTTCTTGAGGAGGGGCCGCACCACCGCCATCTTCAAGGCGGTAGGAAGCGACCCCTCTCTCAAAGAAGTGTTGATAATCCCCTGGAGCCAGCCTCGTGTTGTCTCCCTGGCGGCCGAAACCAGCCAGGAAGGGCACGGGTCCAATAAACAGGTGGTGGCATTCAGACCCCCCAGCAGCCTGTCCACGCCCTCAGCGGTCACAGGGTCGAACTCCCCCCAGATAACATTCGCAAGACCTGCCCTGGACACCTCTCCCAGGACCATCCAATTGGAGTCGAGCCCCTCCCGAATCTGAGCGATTTTGTTGTGCAGAAATCAGGAAAACTCCTCTGCCCTGCCCTGCAAGAGGTCATCCAGCGCTCTCGGTTCAAGTAGAGAGCGGGTCACTCTAAACAGGGCAGCAGGCCGATTTTCTGCCGACGCAATAAGGGCGGAGAAATACGAAGATTTCGCCGCCCCTATCGCCACAAGGTAAGTCTTAATATGAGATCTCACCTGTGTTCGGTCAGACTCAGAACGGCTCGCCCTCCAAGTACTCTCTAGACGTCTTTTCCGGCACTTCATCTCCCGTAGCTCCTCCGTATACCACGGAGCCAAGTGGGATCTGTGCCGGGTCAGAGGTCGCAGAGGCACAACTCGATCTAGAGCCCCGGCGGCCAACCCATCCCAGGTGGCCACCAGGTCTCCAGGCGAGCTGTGAGACAGAGACTCAGGAAATGGCCCAAGCTCCCTCTGGAACCGCTCCGGGTCCATCAGGCGCCTGGGGCGGAACAATCTCTGTGGCTCCGCCTCCCTGTGGTGGAGGGTGCTTTCTGGATTTTTTTTCCAGATCTAAACTAAATTACTGTGGAGATCTTGGTTCATCTTCTTTTGCAAAGATTTACCAGGTCAAGATATCACCATTCCTGTCTGTATCACAGTATATTTGACTCAATTTTATGTAGAATTACCGAATACTTTGGTTTCTGATACACTTAATTTGCCTAATGTTTAAAATTACAACCAGAGAGGACAACACATTTTAATTATATTTACACTACAATAGTTGTTCTGGAGTTTCTCTGCTTGCAATTAGCTTTTTCTTGTACTTTAAGAATGGATTTGAAGATCAAAGTAGAGAGTCTCTGGTTTCAAGGTTCACAAGTATATAATGGGATGAGAAGAATATAAGATATCTGAAAGCCTAGGATGGAGCTCCTAGGATCTCCATTAAGTGCCTGGAACCAAAGTTCTTAAGCTTTCCCCCTTCACAGCACCCTTGGAGCCTCAGTAAGTTTTTTTCAAACCACCCCCATGCTACTGACTCATGGTGTGTGACTGATGTTGGGTATTGTTTTATTTCCCTTGAAAATTCAAAATATTCTATTGTGTCCTGTGACACTGCAGAACACAGTTTGGGAGCTGTAGATCCAGACAGTATTACATATGAATTAAATATTAATAATTTTCAATTTAATTTTCATCTTTGCATCATCTGTACTCTAAAATGAAGCTCCTGACAGCCTGTTCAAAGACCAGGAGGACTGCAGATAGAGGTCATTTGATGTACTTATCAACTGCATGTGATTCACTTATATCTACCATCAGAACTGGTGGAACTTCTGTCATAAGTAGGTACAATTGTTATTTTTTGTTTCATGACTGTCAGCAATGAGTTCCCATCCCTAATTACACTCATCATAGAAAACTAGCTGTGTTTTTAAATGATTGTACAATTAAACACAAGTATGTTTTCTCATAAGAGTAAGTTTGGTGCAGTGGATAATGCATTGGGCCAAGAACCTAGTAAATTCTAGTCCCACCTTAGACACAAAGCCGTCTGGGTGACTGTGGACCAGTCATTCTCTCTCAGTCAGAAGACAATGAAAAATTTCTGAAAATTGCAAAAAATAAAATCCTGCAAAGGCTTGTCCAGGAAATTGCCGGAAGTCAACAGTTAAATGTAAAAGAAAATTGCTTTTCTCAATGTGATGATTATATTTTCATTATTTTTTTCTGTTTCAAAAAAGTAATAATGGCTTTTAAACCAAAAATATTCATCTAAAAACAATACCAAAGTAAAACCTAGAGTTGGATAATACTGTTACTATACCAAACAAAATGAAACAAAACCTGCAAGCTTGTGAATTCTCTAGAGATATTACAAAAGGAGACATTCTCATGTCTTTTTATTTTCATGTTTACTTAATCTGAGGTAAATTTTATTTTCTATGATCACTTGTTATCTTTAGTGGATTCGTTACTTTATTTTTGATGTGAAATCCTATGTTTGGTTTTTCTATTGCATTGGAGTTTCCTTCAGTATTAGTAAACATAAAGGAACTTTATTTGGAGTCTGTGTAGAAAATCTACACTTCATACATTTCCCAACTCAACAAGCTAAATTCTTCATAACAAGGTTTTTTTAAGTACACTGATGTATTAATACCAGCTTAATATGAACACATTTCCAAGGTGACGGTAGAAATATCTAATTCTTTATAGATTAGATGCCCAAAAGACAACATTGTGGTTGCACATTGATTTATGATGGAAAAGTCACAATTTGAAGCTAGTGTTTACTTTTGAAAAATACCTAGAAAAAAGTTAATCATCTGTAGGCAATTACTGTCAAGCAGTGACAATAAAAAATGTCTTGGGACATAAAGTCAGATTCCTGTGCTATTCCCATGGACAATGCAAATTATTTGCATGTTCAATAAGAAGAGTCTGTTATTGCAGTTTAATGTTAGTAAACATCTAAACATTTAGAGTGTCACAGCTGGCTTCTCAATACAGCTTCTCCGTTGGCATTTGCTGCACACTTTGATCCATCTTTCATGTGCAGAAATCTTTGGAAATATTACACCTCTTGGCAATGTGTATGTCAACTTGTTTGCTGCTGTCTAATTTTACAAGTTCCCTTTGATGGACTTGCTAAACAATCTTGCTTTATGATAGAAGACATTTAAAAAACTTTTTTTCTCTGTGTAGCAGAGGGAAAATTATATTGAATGAATCAACTTGTGTACTCAGCAGATAGTGAAGACTGAGTGTTAATTATAATGGCTTTCTGACAGATTTTTAAAACGTCTCTGCTACATCTTTGAACAGAACATTTGTTTTATGCATTTTGAAATCTGAATATAAAATCTTGTAATAATTGATCATGTCACCTGGACAAAGCTTCGGTGTCTTTGATGATTCAGACTTGCAAAACATCAGTTCTAAGAAAGTAAAAGCCAAATGTCTCTTTCAGCTAGGAATAATGGGAGTTGAAGTCTGAAGAAGGATTAGATTATATGACTTAACACTACTATGTCAAAATAGTTTCAACCACGTTGTTTTTCCCCTTTTATAAGGTTCAGTAACCTTATAGATCTTGATATACTATTATTTCAATGCAATATTTGTATAATATGATAATAAATTATGAACTTATTATTTAGAAAGCTTAAAGTACTGAAAAAGTAGGAACAAATTAGGAAAATAAAAATATCAATATTAATAGCATTTTAGGATGTCAATATTACATGTTGCTGTGTTTACCGCCTGCATTATGGAGAAAACTGAAAGATGTTTCAGTTATTTGCATTTTTGTCCTGGAGGAATATAATACAAACTGTAACTTTATCCAATTTGTTTCACAAAATAATGAGTGATATAGTAATTAAGCAATCTACCATCCAAACTAAAGCTACCAGAGCTAAGGCTTCAAAATTGGGATAGCCATTATTGGCATCAAAAACTTAGAGAAATGTTAATTATCTGCTTTTATCCAATATCTGTCTAGATTTTTGCAATCTGAGTGTTATAGTCTGAAGAGAAGTGGATCGAAAGCATGGTATTATCATGGCTGTAATTTCTTAATGTGATAGGTCTCCAGGTTGAATTTGTAAATAAAAATGGAGCATTATGAGTTCAAGAGACTTGTTACCCAGATGAGGACTTGCATTTTGTTAATGGTCAATGTCATGGGAATTTCATTTCAAATATTGGTCCATCTTGTCTAACATTGTCTCAGATGCATTATCTTATCTATTCAGTGTCACATGAATTGGTTTTGAATTAGAAATCTTAGGAGTTGAATTCGTAATATTGCCAGGCAAGAGATCATCCCAAACTGAACTACAATGCCTTTTCTTCATCCTGTTACCTTTCTCATATGGGCCAAAAAGTGCTGACTAAAATCTAGGTAGTAAGCATGATCAGTGTTAGTCTTGATTGTGCATTTAAGTCTGTAGTGTTACAAAAATTCTCATGTCTGTAACCTTTAGCTGGGCAACACACAGGATCATATGGTGCAGCCTTTTGAATGAAGATCCCTCACATGGTCTAATTTACAGAATATGTTCAGTATCCAGGACTCATGACTCCTGGGGAATTGAAATTTGGCAAATTTTATTTAAAATGTATGACATAATACAAAATGTCATAAAAAATTTCCCTGGCCAACTCTGGACATTTGAGGTATACAGTTCAACATAGTGGGGAAGAGCTCCCTAAATTTCTAAGAACTTTTCAAGGATGTTAGGAGATCTGCCATTGTTGAAAGCATTGAGGAATCTGGTGAGAAAATATCTTTGAAGTGATGAGCCAATAGATCACAGATTGTCTAGTTCTTTTCTAAATGTAAGGAAACACAGTGTGGCTCTCTCTCCCTAGTTGCTGCTTCAGACTGAGAATAGGGCAAGGAAATAATAAGCATAAAGAAGTGGTAAATACATAAATTGATGCACTATGACCATGACCAATGGAACTTTCAATAGTGAATAAAAGTTAAAATACCTTGCACTGATTAAAATCAGTTGAAAGAACCAAACTGAGGCCACTTACCAACATGCTCCACATGCATGTGATAGGATCTATTAACATCCCAGCCTCAATAATTGTGGGAAAAGTCAGGTCTTCGTGGCCTTCTAGAAGGTCAAAAGGATCTAGGCCATTCAAATTTCTAATAGGACACTGTTCTATAAGGCAGGTACCATAATAGAGCAGCCATGCTTCTTAAAACCCATTGTATGACATTGCTTCCCCTGAGGAACAAGGAGCAGTACTATTCTGCTGTATCTAGTGGGATGACCAGAATCTCGCAGGGACAGGAAGTTTTGCAAGTAATCTGGCCCCATGCCATCTAGGGTTTTAAAAGTGATAACCAGCACTTTGAATTGCACTCAGAAATCTACTGGGAGCCAGTGCAGCTTATTAAGCAGCAGTGCTAAATGGGTATGCTGTGGTGCACTCAGTACTGCACCTTCCATTGCCTTGTGGACCAGATGAAGTTATTGAATGATCTTCAGGAGCATAACTATATCCATTAAACTGCAGCAGTCCTATAGGGAGATGATTAGGGCATGGATTAATTTGAAAAGTGCCTTCTTATCCAGAAGTGGCACAATTAACTCTTGTTAGGTTGAGCTGAAACCCATTCTCCTCCACCACCCAAGGCTCACACAGTTTCCAAGCATCTGAAAAGTGCCTTGAGAGCATTACTTGGATGGGACAGTATAACTGATGATAAAGTACTTGACCCAACATTTTCATGTTAATGTTGAAAGAGAGTGGGGAGAGAATTGAGCTCTGAGGCACTCTTCAAAGCAGGGGCCTAGAGCTAGAACTCTCCCCTTCACCAACGTCAGTTGGAATCAGAATTTGAGGAAGGAGGAGAACCACTGAAGAACATTGACTCCCACTCCCAATCTCCTCAACCAGTCTAGAAGGATACTATGATCAGTGGAACTACAGGCCACAATCCCCATCCCTATCCTGCCAAAATTCAGGAATGATTAATGCCATCATCGTACTATAACCTGGCTTAATACCTGATAATAATCTGCTTCCTCCAGAGCCCTTTTGGAGTTACAAAACTACCCCCGCTCAACAACCTTTCCCCTAAAGGGCTGAATGCTGGACAAAAATTGTGCAATACTATGATAGCCTCCTGAGGAGACAGATCCTTGCACAAAGAGGCATTCATCATAATCATAATCTCTTCCCCCTCTTTAAGATTACATTAGAATGATCCCCTTCTTCCCATATTCAACCTTTTTAATCAGCATATCCATAACTCACCAATTCATTTTTTCCATTTTGAGTAAAAATTCCAAACAGTCTACAAGAAAACAACCAAGTTCAGAGAGCACCTGGGACTCCTTAACCTCTTTGCTTGTTTTTCTTTTCTTGTGCTGAAGCTAATAAATATATTTTGGAGCACAGCCTGGGTTTATATCTGTTCCATATTCCTAATATGGCATTCCTAATAATGTCAGAACCATCAACTGCATTGTTTACTTTACTTTATTTATTGTCATTGCACCTCGTACAATTGTCTCTTTTAACCATAATTTCTGTATTTCACAACCCATTTGTCCAAGGCTCCAAAACAAATATCTGCATTATTTTAACTAAGGGAAATGTTGGCAGTCTCTCAATTTTGACTCTCTCTGCTCTCTTTCTTGATACAATTTCACCTTGATCCCAAGCTTTTCATTCAAATATTAAACAAGACCTTGATGCCAAAAGTTCAAAGTTTGATGTTACAAAACAGTGAAAAGGCCTCCTGGCCTAAAAACATAAGAGGAGCCATTAACTCCTGCAGCAAGGCTAAGATGAATGCGGGTTCAACCAAAATGTGAACATTGAGGGTATTAGTATATAACTGTGATCACACACCATTCTCAGCCACAAATTAGCCACCCAATATAGTCTGGCTTAATTTATTGTGTGATCCCAGGCCATATTTATATTTCAATTTTTTGGATTCGAGTGTATTACTTTCTGTGAATAAAGTACGATTAAGATAACATGTAATGAACATTTGTGTTTGTTAGGAACTGCACATGTAATTTTGAATATGCAGCTTTTCTAAAATATTTCCAGAATAGGATTTCTGCACAAATTGGATGAACCCATTTTATGCACTTGAAGCCGAATTGAAGCTGTGCCAGCCCAAACAAATGAGCAACCATGTCACATTATATATTAGTGAGTAGCAAGTATGAAGAGTGATGCCAGCTGGTGCTTTTTTGCCTGAAAATTTCCTCATGGGAGATGCAGGTGTAATCAACCTATGGCCAAGATGCAGAACCAGCCTCCTTATTTTTATGATCCTCAAAAATCTACTCTGATCACATAAAGATGTACTGGATGTGCCTTCAACACTGAAGGCACTAATAGAAACTGCCATCTTCTCCTAAATCACGTCTTCAATGGAAAGCAGCTTTTCTTTTAAAAAAGGTGGGGAGAGAAAGAAAAAATGCAGAGACAGAAAAAAGTAATGACATCCAACTTTCTTTGGTGCAGTCGATTACAAAAATAATACAACATCAACCTTTTGCTTTATATTTCACAACTTTTCAAGCCATTTCTATAATTACGAAGCATTATTTTTGTGTGTGCATTTGTACCTAAATAGCACATATTTCTTCTTGATGATGGGAATAATAAACAGAGGCAGCCTGTGTATTTCATGCACTATAGAACTCTAAATCCACAGTAAGGATAATTAGGCAAGTCACTAAAACAGAGGCGTTGACCAGCAGCATAATTCTTAATTTGGGAACTCCTAGGAAATAAAATGGGGTAGGTCAGGAAAAGTGTTGGGCAGAAGGAATCAGTTTGTTTGTTTGTTTGTTCGTTTGTTTGTTTAGCAAATTTATATAACAATTTATCAATGAAACTAGATGATGACCCAAATGCAAAATATCTTGAATTAATTAGAAATCAATTTAAACAATCAAGTTGAAGCTCAATTAAAAACATATTACTTATATGTGTTCTACACACTTGCTGGGCTACACAGGGAAAAGACCAGGTCTTCAGGAAGGTCAAAACTGCCAAAGCTGTCTGAAACTCTGGGGAGGATGCTGTTCAGTAAGGCAGGCCCTGTGATAGAAATAAACTTTCTAGGATCTACCAGGTGATGTTGCTTCACTGAACATGTCTATCTGCCAGATTTAGTAGGATACATAGAAACCATCAGATAAATAGGCATCCTGCTTAGATTCCTATATAGTCCACCATCCCTGCCAGAGGTGAGAGATACAGAGATACAGATCTGAAAGGTTTCATTCAGCGGTTCACCTGGATAGCTCATAAAACTAATGCACTGTGTATAATCACATAAAGTGCAAAAATTAATGAATTCAATTCCTGGGTTTGAACCTCATAGAGTAACATCTATGTCTACAAGCACTGACAAGTTGCAAATAAAACCAGTTCCATAGTGCCTGCTCTTGGCATGTAATGTAACTGAAAAGACAGGGGATAGATAGATGGTCCCACAAGTAACCTGGCTCCATGCCACATCAGGCTTTAAGAGTGATAACCAGAATCATGAAGAGTAGAACCTAGAGGATTCTACTAGGAACCAGGACTGTTCATGAAGTAGATGTGGTCTATTTTGTCAGAAGTTGCAATATTATCTTGGAAAAGTTTTTTCCTACACATAGCTATGAAAGTTATTTGTGCATTTTGAAGGGGTTGTTTCCAGTTCTATTTTCAATTTCAACAATAAGAAATGTTTTTAATGAAACATTTTAAAGGAGAGAAAGAATATCTTTTCAAAACCAGATGTGTGCAATCAGGTCTCTCTGAACTCTGGATGATTCGCACTCTTATTACATTCAGAAAAAGAACAGAGATACAGATTTTTCAAGAAGCTCTTGGAACTGGATAACTATTGCCATTGTAATGTTTTTTTTTTCATGGCTTTGAATTATATTGAACTGTTTTTTATTATATGATTTTATTATATGATTTTTGATTACATGTGAGTATATGATTTTTATTAAATTATTTTAATAATGGATTTGTGATTGGTTTTTATTATTTATTAAGCCTGGAGTTTGATTTTAAAAAGCAAATGTAAACTTGGGAAGTCAATATCTATTTTATTAAAATATTTTTATATTTTTACAACTCACATTTGTGGAAGCACAAAATCCAAATTTAAATACATAAATTTATATAATAGTCACATTTTTTTTTAGAAAAAGCTGACAAAAGCATTAACACCCTGTTCTACCGGATTTTTTTGTCTGTAATAATTCTATGCCTGTTTACTCAGTTCTGCGATTCCAAGATAAACGTAAGTAGCATTGACAGCCTGCCTCCCAGCGATGTTAGACTAGCATTCCCAGAATTCATAGTCAGCAACTAGGCCAACGCCTGGGGGATCCAAGCCACCCGGGAAGATTTGGGAAGGCTCGAGAAATATAAGCGGTCCTGGGTCAAGACCTTTGACTTCAGTAACTAGGGGGGGAGGTGGGGAGAGGGGGAATGGCGCTTCAGCGGGCGGAGGGGGGGGAGTGTCCGCTATCCCCTTCTTGGATTGGCCGGCTGCGCCGAGGGGCGGTCCCTGGCTGGAGTGAGCTCCTGTGGCGACCGGCTGCCGGCTCCCCTGCGGATCCTAATTGTTGGAAGCGGCAGCTCCGGCGCAGCTGATCCGGAGCCGTTGAGGAGGTCGAAGCAGCCGTCACGCCACCTGCGCCTTGAGCCCCTCGCCTCGCCATGGTGGACAGCATCTACCGAACTCGCTCGCTGGGCGTGGCAGCCGAAGGGCTCCCGGACCAGTATGCCGACGGCCGGGCGGCGCGCGTCTGGCAGCTGTACATTGGCGATACGCGGAGCCGCACGGCCGAGTATAAGAACTGGCTGGTGTCGTTGCTGCGCGCTCAGTGCTGCAAGACGGTGCTGGACGTGGCCTGCGGCACCGGGTGAGTCGCCAGGAGAAGTGTCGCTGGGCCCGCTTCTCTGCCTGCCTGCCTTCCGCACGCCAGGAGTTTTTGTGGTAAACGTGCAGGTAGAGCATATCGCCGGAGCTCCTGCTCCGTGCTACCTAACCTGGAATCACAGCGCTTCCTTTGAATCTTCATGCTGCCTCTCGACGATAGATATAATGCGCGTCGAAACCCTCAGATCTGTGGCCAACCGCTCTTGCGCATTTTGGTTGTATCTGAGAGTGAACGTGCTTGCCCACTTGGGAAGGAGCCCTTTCTGTTCCTCCGGGGGTGGGTGGGAAGGGGAGATCTGCCTTTTGGTCTTCCAAAGTCACTCACTTTTTTTTTGTTCTTGTTGCTGAAAGGACACACCTTTCTAAACTCCCACTCGGTCAGGGGCTCCGGTAAAAGTTCTGCCACCTTTGGTATCTGAAAGAAGTGAGTCCAAATTTAGCCATTACTCAGAGTAAACAGCTACGACCAAGGGGACATAAAGATCAAGGGGTTTTGTGACACTCAAAAGACTTAAGCTTTGGCATAAGCTTGGGTGATTCTCTTTCACAAATGATTAAGGCTTGTTTGGAGCCTTAGGCTGTCTTCAAATTAAAGACCTATGATTGCATCATGCTGAGGCCTAAAGACTAAAATGTCCATATAAATAATTTACATACAAATTTTTTAAAATAATGCCTACAAACTATTACAGTATGTGACATTTTAGCAGAAGCTTTCTCTCTTATTACCTGTTTTTCTACCTTCAATATCTTCCTAAAATAGGAATATTTTGATGCATTTATTTTATTGTACTTTTAATTAATACATAATTAGAATGCACTTTTTAATCAGCTGTATTGGAAGAATGGTCTGCCCAAGATATTTTTCTGCCTGAAAAAGTGTTTCTATCCCCTTTTCCAAGTTCAGAGGTATGGAAATTCATATGGAAATTCCCATAAACATTGCTGCTTTTTCCCATCCATACTTGATTAATACATCAAATATTAACAATTTGTTGCCCTTTCGTATCAGTTACAATCGGCCTGAGGTAATTGCCTCAACTTTGCCTCATGAAGCATTCAACCTTTTCAAGAGAACCCAAAGGTGCTTTTTTCAGGAGGCAACTGGACTTTCTTGTTTTTTCTTTTGAAAAATGTTTCTCTTCTTATCTGAGAAGCTTCTTCAGCTCTGACAAGATAGTGGAGAATGGAAGGATTCTCTACAGACCTTTGTAAGAGAAGTTAATGTAAACAGAAGGTTAGTTAAACATATTCCTGGACAAACAAAAGTGTCAGTAGGTCTGTGTCAAGGTGGGCAACTTGGAAGTTTACATCTTCTCGTAGTGTGAATCATCTAGGATGGCACATTGTACATTTATTTCTGTTTTTCTTGTTTTTTATATGTATAGGCTTAAATATGTGAAATAAATGTACAGTAATACGAAAACCTGAACACATGCAGAACAGGTACTGCTGAATGTTGATTATGCACTCTAAGAATATTCAGGGGATTATAAAATAGGCATTTATAGGCACAAATACAGCTTATTTGGGGTTCTAAAGAAGATTGGGTCTTCTGCAGTGCTGATTCTGCTAGTTCCTAACTGGGTTTCTGCCTCTAATGGCTGGTTAAGTCTTTTGGATGAGCTGGTAGGAGGATGGATTTGAGCAATAATACTTTGTTGAGGAGGGAGGATTCAGTCACCTCTGATGGAGTCTTGGTGTGCCTCCTTCTCATGAAGCTGTTTCTCAATCTCAATCCATTTTGGACAACTTTGAACTTGTCACTAACCTTCCTTTTTAAAGAAAAACTGTTAAGAAAGTTATGGCCTTGTAATTGCAAAAAACCCTAGAGGAAACATATTATTTGAACACTTGGCAATCAGATTTCAGGTCAGGATATAGCAGGAAACTGCACTGGTCATGCTTGTGTAGTCATTAAGGCAAGGTTCAACTCTTTGTCCTCCTTGATCTCTCAGTGACTTTGAAAACCATAAGCTATATGATATCTGTGTGCACCATTTCTAAGGGACTGGTATTGGGAGCAACATTATTTTGTAGTGGCTTTCTTCTTTCCTGAAGGGACAATTTTAATCAGTGTTGGTAAGAGAGATCTTCCCTGAGGCTGCTACTTCATGAGGTACCTCAGGATTTTTTCACTCCTTTTTAATAACTAAAAAAAGAGGGGGAGGGGGGGAAATAATCTGTTGATGTAAGTTTTGCTGCTGATAATCGGCCATACATCGTGTCCCTGGCCTGAATAAGTGATGGTACTGATTCAGTGCGTGCTTGTTAATAAAATAAATGCATCAAAAGTGCTGACCCAGTGCTATCAAGGGTGCAGATAGGGAGATAGATTCTAAATGAATTCCTTCAACATGGGGTGATTTTGATTTGGGTACCTGATGATTCCTGAGAAATTCCATCTCTAAATCTGAATGGTGGTTTGCAATTTGGAAGTCCTCCTACACTCACAATTACTACTGGAAGAACAGGTAGCTAGAAAGGTTTGCATTTGTGTGCCAGTTGACCATGGATCACAAGAACCTGCTGACAGTCATTCACCTCAATTTAGAATGTGCTGTACAAAGAATTGCTTTTAAAAGAGCATTTGGAGGTTGCCATGGAACCCAACAGTCCAGCTGTGATGGGCATGTCCCAATTTTCTTGGAAGATTTTACTGCTTCAAGGAGCTGCATGGGTTGCCACTTGTTATCCTGTGCAGATTTGATTCTGGTTGTCTTGAGGGACCACATTCTATATTCATCAGTTCATGCAATAAGATCAAATAAGATCAACTTCCTCCAGATCTCATCCCTATGAGGATGTCACATGATAGGACCTTGAGAGGGTTTTTTCATTCGCCGTTCCCACTCTTTGGAACACCCTGAGATCTAGTCATCTTTATCCCTCTTAAACATGAGAAAAATGTTGATGACCTATCTTTTCTGTTTGTCACAGTAGGAGGTTGTGCTTAAGTGAAGTACGTTTGGCATATAAGATTTGTACTTTATAGATTTCATTTTAAAATGCCTGGGGAGTTGGATTGTTTTTATAACATTGTTATCTGCCTGAAGCCTTTGCAGGAACAAACAACTTACAAACAGAGGAAAATAAAATAAAACGTTCAACATTCCTTCTTGAAGTTTGAGTATGGACTCAATTTATATAGTGTGTATGTATATATATACATATCCAAAAGCAAACAAATACATATACATATATATACATATACATATATATATACATATACATATGTATATGTATATAAATACACAAACACACACACACATAGTCACAAGTTACATATATGGCACATTTCAGTTCCATAATGGTGGGTATCATTGTTCATTCCTGTTTTCTGAATGATTTTCTATGATTCATTAGCCTAACTTGAGTTTGGCCAGACTTGAAATTACACCTGCTTAACTTATGCCTTGAAATGTATTTGAATTGGGTTGGTAGTTGGGCTATTTGTTTGAGCTCCAAGCTTGGCAATTTGGTTGCAAACGTTTTGTCATCATTCGAGGATTGATTCGAAGTGCATTGGTTCGAAGCGCATCTCTTTGAATGGTGATGAAATGTTTGCAACCAAATTGCCAAGCTCGGAGCTCAAACCAACAGCCCAATTCAGGCCTTCTTAATTTGGTTGACAAGGATTGTGGAACGCATGTGGTTACTTGCTGTTAATCAAGATGTCCATTTAAAAAGTAATAATGTAGTAAAGGGCCAGAGATGAGAAAAATAAAACTGGAGAAATCATTTCCACAAATATACCGGTACTTTCTTTTAAGAACATACTCATCTTTGCTGTTTCAGAAGGGAGAGAATATTGAATTTATCTTTGCATAGATTTTAAGTGAATATGTGCAGGTATTGTTTTTTATTTATAAATTAAGAGATATACATGTAGGAGATATTGTGTTTGCAGCCTTAAGAAAGAATTTTATATAGTATAATAGCCATTGCCCCAACTTTCATGGGTGATTTTTTTCTCTAACTACTAAAATGTAACTGCTTAATGTAAGGATTATTATGCTGAATTAATCTGAAAAACGGTACTTTAGATTTCATCCCTCAAAAAGTACCTGGAAATCATTTTCTCTTTCCATTTCTGGTGCAGTGTGGATTCCATTATGTTGGTTGAAGAAGGATTTAGTGTTACCAGTGTAGATGCCAGTGACAAAATGCTCAAATACGCCTTGAAGGAACGATGGAACCGTCGAAAAGAAGATCCGTTTGATCATTGGGGTATTCTAATTTTTGGTTTAAAAATATCTACAGATTGCCCTCCCCAATTTTATGTGCCCCAGATATATTGGAGTGTAACCTGTAGAATTTTGGGACTTTGGTCAAACAAATCTGGAGAATATTAGTTTTGGAAGTCTGGAGTCGTGTATTCTTAGTTGATTCATATCCTGTTGACAGCAAAGTATTAAAACATTTTATTAGTTCCAGGGCAGAGTCTGAATGTAGAAAAAGCAGTAGTTAGGTGCTACATTTTGGTCTGTTCCCAAAATCGCTAGTCTGGGATCTGGTGTCAGATACAAGGCTGAAAAGTGCTGTCCATGCTGTTCTTTGTTAATCAGAGATTCAAACATGTAGAAACAAATTCAGGTTTACTATTTTTATTGTTCTGAGTTAAAACCTCAATTATTTACACACCCTTGTATACCTTCACAATTCAAAGTTTAGCCAGCCAGGCCAGTTTTGAATTCCAGAAGAATTGAAGCATAATGCTAACATAAAATGCTTATTCTGCCTGGTGACTCTCAAGGACCCATATATTTTTATACACCCCCCCAGCATGACTTGACATGATACTTATCAATGCTTGAACATTCTTATTTTGGAACTTTTCTCACACCTAGTTCACATGAGAATTATCTAATGTGTTGTGACTTCTTCATACTTTTCAGTTTGGTACATTTCCACAAGCTGCATAAGATAAATTCTTTCTGAGTAAAACTTTACTTTTTGTGTTCCTTCATATATTTTATATCTTTCATACATGCCTAACCACACACACAATAATATAAAGCTATTATATTACCTCATGATGATTGAGATTATATTGCAGTGATATTTGCATTACTATAGCGATAAAAGTTCAGTAATCGATGTAGTTGTACATATTACTTTGATTAATGAACCACCTATCTCTATGTTAATACACTCTCTGGTCATTACATAAACATTTCTACTACTTAACATTTCTGTATATTGTGCTAATTGGAGTCTGAACTGTTGACTTGATCAGTATCTTAGCCCCATGTAAAAACAAGTCCTGGGCTCTTACACTATTGGGATTTAAATGTTTCCCAACAACAGTATTTGATCATCATTTCCAGGCTATGTTTAAACCAAAAGTAAATTTATGTCTTGACAAGAAGAGCATGATGAAATTTGATCAGTGCTGTTGGAGCAGCTGCCAGAATGCCAATGTTATAATGTGTTCCCTGCTGACATATTTGGAGTGCAGGTGAAAGAGGTGCCTGTAGGGCATAGTGGGGAATGAATGGTTCTTCATCTCAGTCAAGGTTTTATAATTTGCCTCTGGAGTTTATTAACCTTCATTCATAAACAAGAATGAAAACTAACTTGGCCTTCTGAAAATTGATCCATGAAATTATGACTCAATATTGCCTGTGTCTTTTATAGCACCATTTCCCAACCATTTGGAACAAGTTGCCAACATGTGGAGGCATCACGTTAAAGTTCTTCCAACATAACCTAAGACTGCTTTGACTCATATGTACATGCATTTAAATCTCCTTCACAGGTATTACCCATGGGCCTGTAGTTTAAGATTGGTTAGTTTGGTAAGCAGAAGAACCAGAACCATTTTAGAAATGGCTCAACGATGTAGAAATTGTGATAGTCTTAATGTCTTGCCTGGATGAGACAAGGATTTAAGAAACTTTAACATTTTCCTTAACACTTAATTAAAGCTATACATAATACCTATGATTTTGAGGATTATCTTTGAAACCATAGCTTCCAAAAGCATCTTGAAAATATTTAACTGTACATCAATTTCTCCTTGGCCATAATCTGGCAGCACACAGCTTCTTGACCAGTTTTAGGTAATTTTTCATAACTCAGTTTGGTCAATGGATCAATAGTTCTTGGCATTCTCACTGGATCAGTATCAGTCTACTGTAACCCAAAATAATTAAGTCTCTTAGCACAGTAAGTTTGTAACATAAGCAACACGAATCTAATAAATCTAATTGAATCTAATAAAAAACAATTAGCTCGAAGATAAACCCAAGTTATTATTTCATTTTTGATCCTAACAACAAAGCCATGTGGTTAATTAATTAAATTTATATGGGCATAAAACATGCAAGTCCACAGAAGAATCTGAAAGTTATATAGGAAAAGTGGGATGGTGGTTGGAATTGGCCCACAATTACAACAGTTTTACAATGCTCAGGAGAATTTCTGGATAGAAGCAGCCCTTAAAACACATGGTTGAATACTAGCACAGGTGTAAAAGTGCCGCTAGGACATTCGCAAACCCAGCATGCTATTGAAAGCTCAGTATTTCTTAACAATTTATTCTAGTAATAGTAAGATTTCAGGAAATAAGTTTTCCTTTGGTAGAAATTGAATGGAAGAGGAAAAGTGTGGATTCATTTTTTATATCAGACAAGCTGTTTCATAACAGACTTTCCTGCAGTCACATTTTAAAAAGTGAGGTTAACTTCACATATGCTAAGATGCAACTTGTTTAACCCATAGTTTATTGTATACAAACAGCAACTGGTTCATACAGTATATTAAATCACAAACCATTATGTATAAGATACAATGATAAAGCCATTTAATATCACAGGTTTAGCATATGAAATTAAGGTGATAAGTTGATAATTTTCAATTCCCTTTTGCATTGGAAACATAACATCTTTTCTTAGATAGAGCAAGTCATGATGAAGAAGCAAAGGTTGCGTTATATAAAGTGTGCTTTTCTGTTCTGCAGTAATTGAAGAGGCTAATTGGCTCACCTTGCCACAGGATCTACAGAAACCTGGTGAAGGCTTTGATGCTGTCATCTGCTTAGGGAATTCTTTTGCTCATCTTCCAGATTTTAAAGGTGAATGTCAAAAGATTGTCATTCAGAAGTCTGTTGCATTGCGAATACTATAGAAAGGGATAATCTGAGACTTTTCTTTAGTCTATATAGAAATTTATACTTGAAATTTGATTTTAAATAGTAAATAAAAATGCTAGCAGAAATAAGTAATTCATTTAAATACTAAAAAAGAACTAATTATTGGACTTTATGCTATGATAACATTCATATTTTTTCACATAATCTATTTACATTCAAACATTGTGTTGAAAATTACATCAGTTTTGCTAGGGAATTCAAGTGGTTTAAATATTCTTCCTGAAATGAATATAATGATAGTTGTTTTAGTTTGCAGATTCTATCCAAATTTGAAGCACTTTTAGATGCATTCCATTTTGTATTTTTTCCTTCCTTCCAGGCTAGTGCTGGAGGGAATTGATAATGTAAATTTCTATACTGAGTTATAAATTTAAAAAAATGAATTTATCAGATTCTAACTTCACAGTTAAAAAGTACTCAAAGAATGGATGATACAAACCACATGCTCCACAGACATGCTATCTATTACTACAGTCTCTCTAATTATTTTAGGCAAGGGGAACTCCAGAAAAATAGTCCTGGGTACAAAGGGATGGCTATTGGAGTGGTAATGGGGGAGATAGTTTTTGAGTGCACTAATACCCATAATTTAGGTATTGTTGCCTTGTTAATCAGCATAAAAATATGTCTAGGATAGCCAGAAGGTCCCTTGGATTGAAGGCAAAAAGCAATATAAAGAGAACAGGAAGACATTTAACACAAATTTTGTACCTATTCCTAGGTGACCAGGGTGTTCATAAACAGGCTCTTAGGAATATTGCCAGCATGGTTCGTCCAGGTGGCATTCTTGTCATTGATCACCGTAACTATGACTACATCTTGGAAACAGGTTGCGCTCCTCCTGGAAAAAATATCTACTACAAGGTAAGGCTGGAAATAACTTCTGCCTAACCCTGTAATGGCGAACCTATGGCATGCATGCCGGAAGTGGCACGCAGAGCCACTTCTTTCTTTTTTTTCCTCCAATTTTTATTTATTTATTCTACATAAACAGTGTGGCACCTAATCATCGTACATTTTGGTGCAAACAGAAATAGCAACATTAATCACATCCCTTACATTCATCACATTTAAATATATAATTCTAATATTGATACACATATTTATAATAGTTTGTGATCCTTCATTGTTTAATTATTCAACATTCCAATGCCACATTCTAATGCCAATCACCATATTGTTTAAATATACATAATAATTTCATTATTCAAATTCTTTTGTGTGTGTGTATGTATGTGTGTGTGTATGTATATATATAAAAAAACATCTCTTTTGGCGAGCAGTGTGATTCCAGGTTTTTACATTTCAATACAAACATGATCATAGTTATATATCCATCCTTATTCTATTAATTAAATATTGTCCCTTTTGGTTGTCAATTTGAGCTTAACACCTATTTAGCTTATGTTTTCCCTCCATTTATTCCCTTTAATTCAATATAATTACCTCATTCTACATTAATAACAATATTCTTCTGTCTACTAGATATCACATATACATATATTTTAGATTAGATTCCGCATGGTATTCTTTCTCTCAATCACCTTATAAATCATCTATATATTACAAAAATGTTAATCTGTTCAATTAATTATAAAAGTATTTCTTTCAATTCCTTATTTTTATATATCACAGCACATTACCTTGCAGAATCTTCTTCCCTATTATTCTTTTACCCATTGTCTCTCATCCTATTAACTATGTAATTTCTTTTCATTCTTGTTTATTTCCTGTTTCTCTTTTCTGGTCCTTTCTCTTAATTCTTCTTTTTCCCATTATTATTTCCCTCCATTTCTCATTCCAGTCATTTATTTTATCCCCCCCTTTCAATTTTTCTTCTGTAATTATCTCTTCTGCTTTTTCCCTTTAACTTTCTGAACCATTCCCTCTTTCATTATTACATCAAAGCACAATTTTTAACTTTAATTCGTTCCCAACCTCGTTTAAATGGTCATTGTTCCACTTGATCTTCAAGGCTGGTTTCCTCTTTGTTTAACTCCTCGCCTTCTGGTTCTTTTTGTTCTTCAAACTGAGTCGCCATTTCTAGTTTTTGTAATATATTGTTGCACATTTCCAGATTCACTTTCATCATTTCTTTCATACTTTGTAGATCCAATCTCATTTCTGCAAATAGTTCTCCCATTTTTTAGGCTGCTCTTTTCCCCCCGCTTTCCTTGATAATTATATAATCCAAATGTCCAGTAAGTTGTTTCAACTAACGTCTTTTATATTTAATTTCAACAATCAATGTCCATTAGTCTTTGTTTCCAGGTTCGTTCTATTGGTTTTTCCAAAGTAACCAGATAGTTCCAAAGCAATTTCTTCAGATGTCTTCCACTTTGTAATATTCTGACATTTCACTTTTCAGGCTTTTTCGGGGTTTTTATTTTATTATAATGAAGTTTCACTTGCTTTCTTTTAAGTTCCAAGTCAATTTTAAAATGACCAGACACTTTGCAAAGTCACTGAAATTTTTCCTGTACCATTAGGTGGTGCTCTTAATTCTGTTTCCACGTTCCACCCTTTCTTTCACTTCTTCCTTTTTTTTAATATAAAACTTTTGTTAATTTTGCTAATTCCAATTATTAGCTATTATTTCTTTTCAACACATTCTATTCCAGCATTTACTTATGCCTAATTAGTGCCAAAAATCCAATAATTATCCAATTTAAATTCCAAGCCTTTTGTTTGTATATTAATATTTGAAAAAAAAATTGTTCAAATATTTTCCTCTAGATTTTCAACTCCACATTAATTCTTTCAATATTCAAAGCCAATTTTATAAGTTCCAATTTCCTTCCTTCGTCTCTCTGGTTGCTGCTTCAATATACTTTTACAAAACTGTTTTTTATTCCTTAATTCCGGGGTACCTTATTATCCATGTTTAGCCTGGTTCACACTCTGCTCGCAACTTCACCTCTCCAGCACAGTTTCCTGGACTGCTTCCCGTCTTTGTGGTGGCCATTTTGACCACTGCTGCAACTTGTCTTCAGAGGGGGTTTATCCTGTCAGGGAGGAGAGCTACAGCTCCCTTCCGACCCTACAAGCAATTCTCCCTTTCTTCACCACCTCTCCAGGGTGGTTCTGGTCCCAATTGGGACCATCCAATAAGTGAGCTGAGAGCAAAACCGTGCACAATTGCGGATTCTGCTCAAACCATGACAGAAGAGCAACTGGAAGTCCACTGGAAATGGCATGCAGAGCCACTTCTGCCAGCACACGAGAGATTGCCTGGAAGAGCCCCACTGCGCATGTGCGCCCTGCCCACCCACCAGCTGATTGTCGGGTATCTGGCATGCATGCAGGGGAGATGCGTGTGCATGTACAGAGTTGCAGGGGATGCGGAGGGCACATACGCAGAGATGTGCAACACGCAGGGGGCATGCACAGGGGTTGTGGGGTCCCCCACACATATTGCTTTCTGGGTGCTCGCAATTTTCGGCACATGAGCCCAAAAAGGTTAGCCACCACTAACCTAACCTTTTGTGTCAGTGATAATAAAACATCTTAAAACAACAAAAACATCTCTTTTTATAGCTTATCGGAGCTAATTATACTAATAGGGTACTATTTTATAGCACATATTTCAATCTGATCCCTTAAAAAATATTTTCCAAGTAGATATAAAAGAAATCTGTTGAGCAGAATGAGACCGCATCAAGCTATCTGACTCTATTTAGATAGTCTACTATTCATAATATTACACTAGAGAAGAAAATATGTCCCTATGTTGCTTCCAGAGTTTCTGTTTAATCTGTTAATTCCTTTACTATTTTTTCAGAGCTGGGTGGGAATAGATTGGTTAGCAGAGCATAGATTGTAGTCTCCAATTAAAAGCATATGAACATTGACTTCTGTGACTTCAAAGCACTACTGCATCATAGTAGATAGTATTGAAATAGACATACAGGAAGCTTTTTCATATAGCATATGTGTTCTTTTTAATTGCTAATTAAATTGTTAACTAATAGTTTTCTAGTCTCATATCTATTCCAGACATTGAGATCTCAATATATCAGTACCGTTACTTAGTTGTTTAGTTACTTAGTACATTATTTAAGGTTACTTCAGCCTTCCATCCTTCCCAGGTCAGTAAAATGAGGACCCAGATTGTTGGGGGCAATATGTTGACTCTGTAAACTGCTTAGAGATAGCTGTAAAGCGCTGTGATGCGATATATAAGTCTAAGTACTATTGCTATTACATATGAAGCTACTCAACTGAGAACATTGTAGAGTTAGATGTAGATAGCAAGATGATTAGAGTACTCATAAAGGTGTAGATCTAATAGACAGTAAAAACATTCTCATCCCAGTCATGAGATATCTGGCTCCGAACATAAAATATTAATAGTTGAAGCTGATTCCCTAACATAAGCCTGATGGCAGATCAAAACAGAATCTCCAGCTACCATTTTTCTATAGTAGCATTATGCTATTATTGTTACTACCACTACTACAACATACAGTACTTTTTTCTCCAGAGGGAATGTTGATTAAAAATAGCCCAAATATAGTTGAGGAATAAGTAATTAACTGTCTATGGGCAGAATGCACATAATGATATAACCAGAAGGAAGAGGAACAAGCATTGTTACAAACTTGTTTTTTTTTTTACTTAGAATAGAGAGAAAAATAGGTTATAAAAGACAGCAGTGTTGTTCTGCAATTTGGAGCTGGCTTAACACAGTGAACAAGCCACCAAGAAACAAATATAGAAAAACATAAATACAGAGAACTAATTAATTTTGCTCCCTTTCTTTCTCAGAGTGATTTAACCAAAGATATTACTACCTCAGTTCTTCTTGTCAACAACAAACCAAACATGGTGACATTGGACTACACTGTGCAGGTCCCACATGAAGGCAATGATGGAGATTCAGATTTAAGGTATGTTCTCTGTAGAACCCACATGATTACTGTATCTCCATTTTGATAACCAGGGTTAGCACAACTAACCATTTGGCATAGGGATAGAGCAAACAGATGTTCCTGGGAATGCATGCATGCACGCATCCATCCAATTTGAAGTGCTACTGATGTCTCTGGACAGTGAATCTGGGCATCTACTAAAGATTAAAACAAAACATCCATTACAGATGTTTATCTGTGCCATAGGATAAATAATAATCTCACTCACATCAATAAAAAGAGTTCATCTACCTGCCTGACCCAAATGTGCAGGAAACTGCTCTGCCTTTTAATTACTTTACATATTATACTGTACCTATCCATGAGATGGCCCCAGAAACCTGCTCATCTCTAAAAACCCTCAAATTAACAGATATAAGTGACAGGACCACTTTACACTACTTAAGCCTGTGAAACAGCATTCATACATTCAGTTTGGACTCTCTGATATGTAAGTTAATATTTCTTGATTTGTACTAATATAAGCAGAGAGTAAGATTCCATCCATACACTAATAATTGTTAATAAAAAGTATTCTATTTTCTTAATTACAATCAATCTCAAAGTAGAGTAAGTTTGATTTGCAGCATGCTTTTTGATCAGGATCCTCAAAAGATCATGGACAAATCAATGTTCCTGAATTTGAAGTGATTTAAATGGGAAGGGGAAAAGCCAAGTTCCTTACATTGCCGTGTCTCTGTATTAATATCTTCATGTTTCTGTTACTTAGCTATTAACACAAATTTTCTGTCTTTTTATCAGTCAGTTCCGTCTTTCTTATTATCCACATCGTCTGGAGCCTTTCACAGAACTGTTGAAAAATGCATTTCAAGGCCAATGTGAACACACAGTCCTGGGAGACTTCAAGCCTTACACACTAGGCCAGAAGCCTGCCCCTTGCTATTTCATCCATGTAATGAAGAGAACTGGCTGAGACCTAGTCAACAAACTTCTTTAGCTCAAGTATGGGATCTTTTCAGTGGGTGGCAAGGTGCAGAACTTGTTCAAGCAAGAATAAATATATAGAGGTACTACATAAACCAGAAAATAATTTTTCCAAAGAGTCCAGTCTAATTAATCCACTTTGAGGATTGAAATGCTCAATGGCGTTGGAGGGAAGGAGATGGGATAAGATTACTTTGCATCTCAGTCTCAATTGCAGAGTTGGTTAAAAAGTTCATTGTTCTCTCTTGTTACTTTCTTCCTCTTTTTGCTGGAAATGCTTGGCTAATTTACACCTATGTTAGATTAATGATTACAGTGATGCAGGGTTTCTTCAAGAGCTGGGAAGAATGGAACAATGGGAACAAAAAAGCTTATTTCATTCTTTATAGTGCCTAGGGAATCAGTGCCCATTTGGTTTAAGTTGGACTATACTCCTCACAGCCTACTGCCTACACTAGCTGGAGCTAATCAGGACTGATGATTGGTGTGTTTCCAACACCTTGTGAGATAACTTCAAAATAAATCTACTTTCTGCCTTCACACTATTACTGTCCATTGCAGCAAGCATTTCTGTGTGTCTGTTGTCTTTTGCTGTTGCATCTGTAGAACAGGCCATAGAACAATGAAATTTATTTTTACAGTAATAGAAGATACTTTTTAAAAAAGTTCCCTCGTTAATAAAATCAAAATTTCCATTTATTTTTGCGCACCTTAGTAGTGATGGGAAGAGATGGCAGAGAACTATGATTTCCTTTTAGATTGACAGTTTTAATCTTAATATATGGAGGGTTGCCTGAATTCCAAATGTCTTGTTCTGATTTTACAGAGTTTCCAAAGGGTAGAAAATTCTCAAAACTACTTCTGAGAGAAGGCAGCATGTGACCAGCTGCAGAAAATATTGCAATTATATTTTATCAGTTGTTGTCCTCTAGAACAATAGTACTTAAAATCTGGCCACTACTGATTCTCTCAATTTTAAACCCAGAAAGAAAAACACACACACACAAACTGTATTTCACATTTGTGAGAAATGATAAGATTCTCACTTAGTGAATTAGATAGCATTTTTGTTTTCCAGATAAAGCAAAACAGCCTTTATTTAAATATCTTTAAATACTTAAGTCATTTCCCTCATAATTCAAAGGGTCATTAGAGGGCCTATGATTTCCTATCTGATGTAGATCACTTTATAGATGCAATGGTCCCAAGTATGAATGAACCTGGGTGGTCCCGGGGGAGGTGTCCGGGGCAGGTCTTGAGAATGTTATCTGGGGGGAGTTCGATCCTGTGACCGCTGAGGGTGTGGACAGGTTGCTGGGGGGTCTGAATGCCACCACCTGTTTATTGGACCCGTGTCCTTCCTGGTTGGTTTCGGCCGCCAGGGAGACGACACGAGGCTGGCTCCAGGGGATTGTCAACGCTTCCTTGAGAGAGGGGGTGCTCCCTACCGCCCTGAAGGCGGCGGTGGTGCGCCCCCTCCTCAAGAAGCCTTCCCTGGACCCAGCTATTTTAAACAACTATCGTCCAGTCTCCAACCTTCCCTTCGTGGCGAAGGTTGTTGAGAGTGTGGTGGCACGTCAGCTCCCCCGGTACCTGGAGGAAGCAACTTACCTCGATCCGTTCCAATCGGGCTTCAGGCCTGGACATAGCACTGAGACGGCATTGGTCGCGTTGGTTGATGATCTCTGGAGGGCTCGTGACAGAGGGTTCTCCTCTGTCCTGGTCCTATTAGATCTCTCGGCGGCTTTTGATACTATCGACCATAGTATCTTATTGCGACGGTTGGAGGGGTTGGGGATTGGTGGAACCGTCCTTCGATGGTTCTCCTCCTTCCTCTCTGACCGTTCGCAATTCGTGTTGGCGGGGGGGGAGAGGTCCACCTCTAGGCCCCTGGTTTGTGGGGTGCCTCAGGGGTCGGTCCTTTCTCCCCTCCTGTTCAACATTTACATGAAGCCGCTGGGCGAGATCATCCGTGGTCTTGGAGTGAGGTGTCATCTGTATGCAGATGTCACCCAGCTGTACATCTCCACTCCGGACCACCCCAACGATGCTGTGGGGGCTATGTCTAGGTGCCTGGAGGCCGTGCGGGACTGGATGGGCGGGAACAGGCTTCGGCTCAACCCATCCAAGACCGAGTGGCTGTGGTTTCCGGCGCCCCGATATAGCCAGTTGATACCTTCGCTGGCTATTGGGGGGGAAGTTCTGCCCCCCACAGAGAGGGCTCGCAACCTGGGAGTCCTCCTGGATGTACGGCTGTCGCTTGAACATCACATCGCGGCCGTCTCCAGGGGGGCATTTCATCAGATCCGTCGGATCTACCGGTTGCGGCCCTTCCTGGATCGGGACGCCTTGCGCACGGTCACTCAGGCCCTTGTCACCTCTCGCCTGGACTATTGTAACGCCCTCTACATGGGGCTCCCTGCGGGGAGCATCCGGAGACTCCAGTTGGTGCAAAATGCAGCCGCGAGGGTGATTATGGGGGCGTCGCGTAGCGCCCATGTGACGCCTCTCCTGCGCGAGCTGCATTGGTTGCCGATGGCTCTCCGGGTTCGCTTTAAGGTTCTAGTTTTGACCTTTAGGGCGACCCATGGCATGGGACCAGGTTACCTTCAGGACCGCATTCTGCCAACGCTCTCCAACAGGCCGGTGCGTTCCCACAGGGAGGGTCTGCTCCGGGTGCCGTCGGCCGCTATGTGTCGTCTGGCGGCGCCAAGGAGTAGGGCCTTCTCTGTGGGTGCCCCCGCCCTCTGGAATACTCTGCCACCGGAACTCCGTACCGGCACGGACCTGAGGGCCTTCAGGCGCGCGTTAAAGACCTGGCTCTTTGAGCAGGCCGGCCTGGGCTGAGATAATGATTTTAAATTTGATCTCCATTTTTAAATTTAAATTTGGGTTTTTAAGGGTGGGGGGAGGGTTTCCTAATTTTAGTCAGCAGCTGATTTAAATATTTAATTACTTTTTAACTTTTGTATTTTTGTGGGGTTTTTAGATGAGCTGTTCACCGCCCTGAGTCCCTTGGGAGAAGGGCGGTATATAAATGTAATTAATAAATAAATAAATAAGATTAATTTGCAACACATCCTGTGCATCTGAACACCAGTCTCAGGTCCATGCCTTGAACTCACATTTCTAACTCATCTGAATCCACCAGATTGTGACTGAGTCATCACTATTTCTTTTAACAAAAACCATATTCTCATGGCAGCTTTTATTCTGTACTTCTGGGTTATATGGAAATTTCTTTCTTGGTCATGTCTGTTTCAAATCAAGCAGCAAATTTCTGCTGGATCAATGAATATCTAAGTAGCTCCATTTCAGAAACAGAAGGCTGTAACCTTGTTGCAGCTTGTATGAAATCGTCCATGGTAATTGTAAATTCTGAGCTTTCAGTATCCAGACCTGGAATAAAAGTAAAATGATTTAAATTAAATTAAAATCCTTTTGGACATATCACATAGTGTATGTTGCTCCTGGCTAGGCAAGATAAGATATATATATATATAATTTATTTATAAAAAAATCAGTGCTGATCTAAACATTGTTCCTTTGCTCATGCTTAAGTCTGTAGGTGTTGTCTCTTATCATATGACTTATTCACTCATGCCTTATATCAGGATATCAATTCACAGGTAAATCAGTATTTTTCTAAAGAAGCCAGTAACCTTTAAAAGATCAGTAAAAGCTTAACCTGCAGCACTAGTAATAGAAAAACAATATGCGGTAATGAAAGATAACTAATAAATATGCTACAGTTCAGAAATAACGGATATGATTCAATACATTTGTTCTTCAAAGCTTTAAAATTAAAGTGTGTTGCCTGCTTCTACGTGCCAGCCTTCATGTATATTAGAGAACCAATTACACATTCTCCTAATTTCTAGCAATGGAAATTTATTTTGAACAACAGCATTTATTTGGAGATAAATCACAATCCAATTTTCTGGTCTACTATTGAACAATAGAGATTTTTTTTCTGCTTTCAAAAAACTATTTAATTTATGAGGCTGCCCATGTCACAGCCACAACTTTGGGCAGCAACTAGAACAATAATCCAAATGATAAATGTTTGAGATTGCAAAAAAGCTTCACATTCCAATTTATAATAAAACATCAGCCAGCAGAGTTTAATGAACCTCCCAACTTAACACTCCATGGGGCAGAGGTCTCCAAACTTGGCAACTTTAAAACTTGTGGACTTCAATTCCCAGAATTCTCTAGCCAGCATAGCTGGAGGACCCCTGCCATGGGGAATAGCCAGGACTTTAGTGCTATGTGAAAGGCTAACAGGATTGGAGACATCTGGATGTCTATACAGAATGAAAGCCAGAGCTTTGTAAAACACTCACCTTTTAACCTGTGTCTATTATTTACATGCATACGTTTTAAATTGAGCTAATTAACATTTGAGCCTTCTAGCTTTGTTCCTTACCTTCTTCTATCCATTCCACTTTTCTTCTGATAGCAAACATCATGGCATCTGAGCAGAGGGCATATAAGTCTGCTCCTGTTAACTGTGCAGGGCATCTATCTAAGACACTAAGGAGATTCACAGCTGGGTCCAGTTTAAACCTATCCCAAAAGGATATCACCAAGGGTTTTAATGTCATAGAAAATAGAAATGCAATCAGAATATAATCTTGGAAATTGAGCAATTTTTTTGTTATAAAACATGGCTTCATATGTATAACATTCTTTAAATGTAGTTAATTTAAAATATTATTCATTGAGTTAAAACTCATAAGCCAGAACAGGCAGCAAATAATGTTCATAAGTATCATTTATTCACAATCCTCAAGAACAAGTTTTAGAGCATCATTTAACCCATACAAATGGGTTATGTGCATACTGATATACATATTGAGAATACTGCTATTCTCGTACAGATTTATCTGTAACAGCTGAATATCTCATTCGGTTACAATAATTAGTAAAGGCACACATTTTTCTTAAGAATTGTAATTGGTACTGTTATGCATTATAATAACCAAAAACAGGCACTTACTTTCTGGTGATGGCACTTAGTACTTGCAGCTGGGAATCTCGGTCTTCATTTATCCCTACATAAACCAATTTATCAAATCTGCCAGGGATAAAGAAAATATTTTTTGCAATTAAAATAAGGCAGCCATCTTCCATATAATGCACTCAAATCATACATCAATACCCATTACCTAACCATTTGTCCTTAGATTGATTTACTAGTTTTTATTCAATATATTAGTATGAATTATACAACTTCATATGCTTCACATCTATAAAATATTTGCGTATATTAAACATGAAACAGAATTGCCATAATACAATAATATTCTCCATTTTCAGTACTCTTCCAGCATCCCCAATTAATCTTTACAGATTCCTAATATAAACTGACCTCCTGCATCACCAAGTGTATTTATATAGTGTTAATATTTATTTATTTTAAATATATATATATATATATATATATATATATATATATATATATATATATATATATATATATATATATATATATAGCCACGCTTCTACCAATAGAACACAGGATTCCCAAAGTATCACAGAATATTCTTAGAAAAAACACCCACTATAGCATTATTTATTTTATTAACACATCCAACAAAATAATCAGTAAAATTTATCTAAAGAAAGCACCTCAATTTTTAGCCTTTTTGGGCAATTAAATGTTGTGTTTGCAGATCTAAGAGCATAGGAATACTATCCTAACCCTAAGTTTTTTCATAACAAAAATAACCAAAATTAGGTATAATGAAAAAGATAAGTTGAATCCCATGTTTATCTAGTTTTACCCAAAATATTCTTAAAAGATTTGTGGTTATAATGGCAGACAGAGACATTTATGATGTGAACCTTACCTGCCTGGTCTAAGTAAAGCTGAATCCAGCAGATCAGGTCTGTTTGTAGCTCCAATAACAAATACATCTTGAGAAGAGTGAAGCCCATCCAGTTCTGCTAGTAACTGAGATACAACTCTACCAAGGGAAACATTTTAATATGCTGCCATCAATCTTTGTGGATTCACTGAATTGGGTAACTCACTTAAAACAGCAGATACACAAATATCTTTTTTAAGGCATGTACCCAGCAGATTCAAAATATAGTAGTAACATGTATACGATGAACACATAAAATACCATGCCCTCAAAAGCAATTCATACAGGCAAAATATATTTATTCAAAGCATTGTACACTACCTATTTAGTATATATCAAAGTAGTTTACCAGGATACAGCAAAACACAAGATTACTAAAATACAATGGTACAAATAGTCTTCACTTAATGACTAATTGGGACAGGGATTTTCTTGTTGCTAAGTAAAGCGGTTAACTGAAACATCATGTGATAGCAACAGTTAGTGACAGCAGTTCCGATAGTCCCAATTGCAGTGTTAGGGGAGGACCTCATGCTTCTGCCCTGAACAAACTGCCAGCTCTACCCCATGGCTCCTCTCCAGCCAGGTCCAGCAACCTCCCTTTGGTAGACAAAACTCCTACACTTGCTGTGCCCAGCTGACTTTCGCCCTCTTCATCCCACTGTTGGATCAAGGCACAGCGCAAGTCCTGGGAGGTGTGGTGGAGCCTCATTTACCAAAGGGAGTGTGTTGAGCCTGGTTAGGGAAGAGGCAGGGTAGTGGCATGAGCACTGCTTGCCAAGCCAAGGTGTCAACACTGTCAGCCAACTGCCAAGAGCTGCCAATTTCACCCAGTGAGCCAATGTCTGCATCATTGCCCTTCTTCCTCCATCGGCTTCATCCTGCTGCCTCCTCCCAGAGCCTAGATCCTGGGCCAGCAGTGGGAGAAAGAAGACAATGAAGGTCAGCTGAGAGATGGTGGGGTGTGAAAGGGGTAGGTGGTAGAGATAGAATGCCAAGAGGACAGAGTTGGGGGGAGATATGTGGGTAGGAAGAACATGCTGTGGTCATAAATGTAGGTCAGTTACTAAGTGCCTAAATGTTCATGATGTGACTATGGGGGGGGGGGTGGGTGCTGCAACAGGCATAATTTCAAGGGTCGTGATTACCATTTGTTCAATATTATCATAACTTCAGATGGTCATTGATGCATGGTGATTAAACAAGGACTACATGTAAAATAAAGTGACTCTACAAACTCTGTGCCTCTGTGATTGGAGGAGGAACTAAAGACATAAAAAGTGTATCTATTTGCTGCATATAGCCTTGGAACTCCAGGTGTCTTGTTCATAGGACGCTATCCTAATTATCATCCCAGCATAAGTGGTCCCTTATTTTGCAATGTCCATGTTCTCTTTCAAACAGCAGCCAAGAATCAACTTGAAATAATTTTGTTAATGTTTGGATGTGAATTCAGAAATCCTGGAGATCAATATGTCTATTCATTAGATACCCAAAAGTTGTGAAATGTGAACATGCATTACAGAATTGTTACAAATGCCCAGCTTAAGAATTATTGTTAGGTATTACCTTATATGTATGTGCGATATATGCACCAATCAATACTGATTGGAGAAAGAAAATTGGTTCAGAATACAAATGCCTAGCTATTAAAACTGGTTTCTGAAGAGCCAAACTTATTTTAGCGAAGCTTAAATATTTAAAGTTTTGTGATCCGTTCTTTGCTGCTAAATCTATTTGCTTTATTAAACAGGCTACAATATAGGTATTAATTGCAACCTCATGGAAGCCAGCATTTGGTAGAAAGAATGATGAATATATTGTATTTCAGCACATTTTAACATGTTCATATGATCTAGATCTAGGGTCAGGCACAAAGGATATGTGCATAATGAAATAGATACCGCTGCACTTTCAGCATGTATCACCACCTTTTATGGACTGCCTGCCAAGAACACTATATTGAGTGCAGACAGAGAAATGTTTTGTGCATGTGTGAATATTTTAATGTTTTCACAAAGTGAGTTAGGGAGGCCGCTTGTAAAAACGGTATTGAGCAAGTCAAAACAGGAAGCTAATACTTCATTATTAACAAGCAGTACTCACCTGTCCATCACACCCTGTGAATCGCCACTTCGTCCACGACTGGGGGCCAATGAATCAAGTTCATCAAAAAAGATAATGCAGGGAGCAGCTGCTCTAGCTCTGGCAAACACTGAGGAGAGATAGATACAAATCAGGTTGCATATTCACATTAAAGCCAGCAACAAATATATTAATTTTTAAAAGATAAACTATTCTGCCACCCAGACAGGGATGCACATTAGGACACATGCTGTGATTGTAAGCATGGGAAGATCAGACTTGGCCACAGAATGTCTGAAAAATAGAGCAACTTGTCTTCTTAAAACAGACATGGAGACACGCCCTTTGATTGGCCCACCTCAGATGACTGATGGACCCAAAAGTGTCCCAGAGACAGCTTGGAGTATTTCCCAAAGATCTGATGGGAGGGTTCAGCCAAGGCGCTATTTATTGCATGGAATTGGCAGGTGTTTGGGGCTTTGGATCATATTCTGCCTATGTGGCCTATTGCTATGTGCCAATCCTGGGATATGCCTTGTCTTGTTGAGGGGCTCCAGGACATGAAATACTAAAAAGGATGCCTGAAGCATCATTGGAGGAAGACTCAAACTGAATCAGAGTAGCCCTTGGTAAGAGCCATATTCATATTAAGATACATTAATATTCCTCCACCTTATTGCATCCATCAATAGCCATCCACCAGCTCTGTTTAGAATGACTCAGCTCCCATTGGGTAGAGAAGGCCCTTGAAACATCTGCTGAGTCACTGTGAGGATTATTGATTGCACTTGTTGATAACTTGTAGCAGAGATGAAACGGAAGTGGTACATCCATCCTTGTGCTCCTTGACCTCTCAGCTGCTTTTAATACCATTAACCACAGTATCCTTGTAAGCCAGCTTTATGGGTTGGGGATTGATAGCACTATTTTATGGTCATTCTTTTCCTTTCTCTGGACTCTGTTCCAATCATTGTTGGCTGAGTTCACTTACCAAGCCCCTTCTGGGTCAGGTGCCACAGGGTTTCACATTCTCTCTCTTTACATGAAACTACTGGGTGAGATAATTGTTAATTTGGAATTATCAGTACACTAAAAATAACTAATTGTATCTTTCAATCCCAGGCTTGACATGTGAGGCTGTTGAGATTCTGTCCCGGTGCCTGGAGACTGCCAATTTGGATAGGGAGGAACTGTCTTTGACTAAATTCTATGAAGACTGAGTGGCTGTGGGTATTTGGGCCACCCAAAACTCAGAATATTCCATCTTTGACCTTGAATATGATAGTACTTCCCCCTTCAATCTTGATGTGCAATCATAGAATCTTCCTGTCCTCCCAACTTCTGCTTGAAAGCAGATAGCAACTACCATCATGAAGGCCTTTATCTGCTGCATCCATTGTGCCCTTTTCTAAATTGGGAGGTTTCTTAGACAACACTGATATCCTAATCATCTCATGGCTTGACTACTGCAACACAACCTACATAAGACTGCCCTTGAAAAGCATCTAGAAGCTTCAACTAGTCTGGAATGCAGTAGTAGTGAGTTTGATGGGCATGCCTCAGTATATGTGTAATAGTATGTGGAAATGACCTTGAAGGAGGAAGGAAACATGCTGCTTAGACAATGGTCAGACAAGAGAAAGCCTGCAGTTGCTTAATAGTCAGAGAAAGGAAGGATCCACCCTAATTGGTAAACTATAAAAAGAACCTGCAGGAGTTTTGTATTCTCAGACCTGCAGGATTCTGTTAATGTAACCTTACAATAAAGTAAAACTAGCTTATCTGGTCATATTTTCTGACTGGTTTATCTGGAGGGCTGGCATCAATCTTGAAAGTCTGAAAGTACAAATCTCCCCTCTTCACTTTTTACAACTTGACCAATGGGGGTTGTGGTGTTTCTTCACGAGTTTCTTTCTCTGACCGTTAAGCAGTTGTGGGCTCCTCCACTTCTTTTTGGACCATTCCCTAGGCAATAATGCTTCCCCTCGTTCCTCAAGATCATTCCCCTATACCATTACAGTATGCCTATGTAAGTCATGTCCGTGTGTTTGATTCAGTTGCGATACAAGCTGCTACAGGCACTCACATGCTCCCGCCCCCGCCAGCTATTCCACCTAGGATCGCTGCATCTTGCCATAGTGCGTGACTAATTGAGCAAGCAGCAATATGCTGAACTTACCAACAAGGTAAGCTGGTATGCTGAACTTACCAACAAGGCACATTCAGCAGAAAGAGTATTTAAGTTGCAAACAAACTATGATCTTTTGCTAGAAGCAACTCCAGCATCTGGCTTGCCTATTGTGACACTTGGAATCTAGTTCTTTCCCACCCTGGCTTGTTACTAACCATGACCCCTTGATCTGGAAATCTTTGGCTTCACTTTGGACTACTTGACTTGGAAAAGTGGATTGCTCAGCTAAGTTTTATCTACAGTTAATTGCTTTTACTGCCACCTTGCTGTTGGGATTTACAGAAGCAAGTGTTTCTCTTAATATTCTATGACCCTAGGAACTGCATCTGGTTTCTGAAGGGGTACTAAAGTGAAAATGTAATACCTCTACTTTGTGAGGTGCACTGTTTACCAGTTTGTTTCCAAGTGCATTTTAAAATACTGTTTTTCACCTATAAAACCCTATGTAGCATAGGGCCTGGTTACTTGAGGGGATGCTTATCTTCCATAGTCAATGCCTGCCAATTTGACAGTGAAGAAGATTTTGGCTCCTTCAATTAAACGCAATCTATTGGGATCCTGAAAATGCACCTTCCCTGTAGAAACACCTGTCTTCTGGAATGAGGTTACCTCTAAAATTCAAATGGTCCTGCTCTGGCTCTTCATCAAGGCCCAAGATAAATTCTCGTCTTATTCTCATTTTTATTACAGTTGCTACTGATCTGCATAAAAAAGTACACTAGCTAAACATTGTTTTCTATAAAATAAAATGTGTATTGATTCTTCTTGGATAGTCTTGAAATCTATTTCCACATCTGAAAAAAATATTTACCCTATTTGCTGACTTGCCAGAGTACAGAATATGATCTATTCTATATGTGTAAAACTGCTGGGAAAGACTGCTATAGTTCCAAAATTTGGATATGTGTATGCACTTACAAGATTATATACATGCATAAATGCAGTAGCCACAAAGATATGGATATTGTTTCAGGTTGGAGTGATTTGCAAGAATTATTTTCTATGTTAGCCTGGCTATAAAGGAAGCTTCCCCACAGAGTGAAGTCCTCTGTGCTATGGCTTCACACTTACCTTCACGGACATTTTCTTCACTCTGCCCAACATACATGCTAATTAGTTCAGGGCCCTTTACACTAAAATGAAAAAAATATAGGGTTAATTATTCCAATAGTGCAATTGTCAAACTCTCCTGGCCACTTGTATCACAAAACCTACCTGAGGAAAGTCATAGTACATTCTGTTGCTACTGCTTTAGCTAGCAATGTCTTTCCTGTTCCAGGAGGACCATAGAGCAGAAGGCCAGAGCGGTGAAGGCCTAAAGACAATAACTCTGGATGTTCTAATGGAAGCTGAATGGTGTCCAGGATTTCCTTTTTCACATTCTGAAGCCCTCCAATATCTTGCCAGAAGACAGAGGGAATCTGCAGGAGACAAAAGTCTTAAAACTTGCCAATGCTCTTACATGCCCAATCCCAAATCAAACTTTATGATACCTTCAAAGATCACAAGACACAATTTTTATTTCTACAGAGTCACAACTATTGCACACTACCCTATCTCTGCCTCTAAAAGACACCTCAAGATCTTCGAAGATAGTTTCCACATGAAATCTTTCATATTGTGGCTTTTATATCCTATTTTTTTATACTTGCCAGCAATTCCCTTAAAATCAAAAAGTAAAGCAAATTTTAATAAAGGGCAGGAAAATTTATAGATAGCGGATAATTTATTTTTTCCTATACTTTATAGCAAATTGCCTATTTTTCCTGTAATTGTACTCTTCATTCAATTTTTAAAATTTATGATTAGCTTTTGTATTGATTAAATTGCTCTTTTTGGCTCATTGCAACTATAACTCTAAAATTTTATAAATATGTTACGAGAGCCTAAAAGCCCTCCAGTTTCTCTTTATTTTGAGAAGTATTCCATTTATTACAGCTATTCATCAAAACAGGATGGAATGTAAGCTTTGGTATGTTTCTTATATTTATTAGGGAGTTATACCTTGCCTTGTACTTATTAAAAGTCATACCTTTGGGGCTCCTACTGCCTGTGAATGAGCGTCATGAAGTTTATCTAGTGCAACAATGAAATCTTCTGCTAGAAGAGGGAAACCAGCAGCATAAAAATCATATTCTTCCTCTTCATTTGGTCCCCCTGGGAAGCTGCTGAAGAAGGCACAGAAAGTTTCAGCAGTCCTAATGCTGCCCAAAAATGACTCAAAGGAGGTTTTCCAAAAGGCATCTAGACTTTCTTGGTTTTTTTCCCCTTTGAAAACATTTTCAAAGAAAAATACCCAAGAAAATCAGCTTTGGGTCAACCATGACCTGGATGATTGAGAATCTCAATAAAAATAAACATGCTGCCCAAAGATGATTGGACAGATCCAGAAGTTTAAAACTCTAGAACTGAACTGGAAAATTACTGCACTGACATCCAATAAGACTGATGCCATGTTCATTACAAGGTGCCAAACAAGCATACGGTTATGTATTTTGAATTTAGAAAGAAAAAGGTGTAATTTTCAAAGAAAATTGGTGTGAGTTAAGCATCCTCCTTAAAGCAATCAAGCAGCCATGTCCCCAGAAGGTTCAGTGCAATTTCTCTGAACACTTTCCCCAGCTGTCTGAGCCTCCATCTGCATTTCCTGAATCTATCACTCTGCCAGTGAAATGGCTAGGCAAAATATATTTTATATTAATGAGACAAATTTTGAAGCAATGAGAATTTGAGAAGGAATATTTCACTGGCATTTGCACATTTTGGGAGTGTCTCTTTCAAATGCTCAATTGTACAAGAGCAGACATATAACAGAAGGAATTCTTTCCAAACTGTAGTAACCATTACTGTTAATGCAGCAACAGATCTAGGAACTATGGCTGCAAATAGGGACTGACAACAAAAAGAATGTAGAAGTTTATTTACATGCTTTGAAAGTTAGCATGTTTTTACCCCCAAATATACATTCAGTATGTTATCAAAGTCTGCTTAGTAAAATGTTAATAATAAAACTTGACATAAGCAGGAAGTCAAATTCTTCCCTACTGCTACAAATAGTTTGAAAATTGATATCCTATTCCATTCATACTTAGTTTAAATGTGACATCCTAATGTGTCAAAAAGACAAATTTACATTTACAATTTAAATGTTCAGAATCTAGAAAATATTTTATTCTAGTACCTTGAATTCTGCATCCTTGTACAGGCAGCACGACTGCTGTGGGAAAGTAAAGCACAGAAATCTCCTAGAACAAAGCCCTGAAAACATGGATTAAAATATTGGTGCAGCAAGTCCCATGACAAATAGACAAAGAATTTTGAAAGGAATGGATGAAGGTATTTCATTCTCTACATGGTAAAAGTAGTCTGTATGAATTGCTGTGTGAAAGCCAAAGTAAATAATTTTTTTCTTTCCATTCTCCTAACGTTGTGTGAGCATATAAATGAAATAACAGAGGTACTACTTATACTATTTGAAAGTACTTACAAAGGAAATAATAAAAAAGACGACAATCTGCATGTCATTATTTCTAAGCCAACAAGGTCAAAGGTAAAAATTCTGAGAGCTAAAATCCACACATCTGGACTGCACTCTCTTGTAATTCAGGCTGTTTTATTCATCACTAACTTTCAGAGAGAACCTTTTTTTTGTGTAAATGTTTATAATTATCGATTATATTTATTCACACATTAACAATTATTTACAAATCACCTCTTAGAATTCTATGGACTTAAAATAAATACAATAAAATAAGTAAAAAATATATAAAATAGACAGAAGCACAGTTTAAAATATAGGACATTATAATATTAATATGATACTAAATATATTATAACATGTGACAGTTGTAATAAAACTGTTTAAAATTGTTGCTAGCAATGGACTCATTTTACTAACTGAACATTGCTGTGAAGACGAACTTCACCTTTTTATATAAAAGTGTCAGAATAAAGATACATTTGACTTTAAGGGGCAATCTGTTCCAGAGAGAGGAATATAACCAAGAATATTATTCTCTGGTCTTAACCCAAATCTTTTTTTTAATGGATACTCAGCCATCCTTCCCTGCTAAATTGTATGGGCAGGCAAATTCTATATGAAAAAGATAGTCCTAACGAGTTACAATAACCAAAACATCCTATGGCATTTTGAAATCTCAAATCTAGATCCCCCTTATTCTTTGTCTCTTCTAGCTACTGCATTAAAATTCACTCACCGCACTCTGCTGGGCTAGCTTGGTCAGGCTTACTTCTTTGCCCAGTGAAAAATTCTGTGTTAGCATGTTAAGAATGGCCTTCCTCTGTTCTTCAGTTGGTGCTCCAATTTTCACCTCATGAAGGAATGCTGTTTGCACATCTGAAGGGACATCTGCAAGTTTGCTTGTTGTGCCTACCACCAGCACAGGATAACTGTTAATAAACATAAAGACGTGCCATAAACTTTTCATAGCTGCAGTATAGAAGCTAGGAAAGAAATACCATGGACTACTATATTTTATCCCAATATTTACATGATTTGTGACATCATTTCTGTAGTTATAAAAGACCCAGACAAAGATCCAGGAGAGAGATTTGGATTCAATTTGGCCTTAGGTTGATTCAGGAGCCTTTGAATCAGTTTGAAAAATGGAATCATTTTCCAACTTCCTGAAACAAGGTTAATCTTGCATTTTTGCATACACTTGGTTGAGTAAAAAACTGAGTTTCTAAAAGATTTGGATAGCATCTTTTAGGGTTTATTAGAAGAGGGAGAAATAGGGTGGCATTTCTATTATTCAATTGCCCATAATACACACAACTTTCTGCTAGATTTCTGCAATATTAAAACAATCATACATCTTCCATACAGTGGATTTGTGTGCATTCCTATTCACTATTTACAAAAATAAATTATACTAATGCCACTTATATTTGTGTTATTCTTATTTTATCATATTATTACAATTATTTTTAAAATATTAGAATATTAAGAGTTAAAGCTATTAACTAAATTAGAGGAATGCTCTATAGTAAAAATCTCAGTTTTCAGCAACCCTCTGAATAGTTAAATTCATGGTAGAACCATAATGTTGTGAATCTTCCAGAGATGAAATAGTACATACCTAGTATTTATCTCTCTTTCCAAAAGAAGGTGCCTTAATGCAAGAATGACCCTGGAGTCTTCCCCAAATCCATCACGATCTCTTCCCAGCAGCTCTACATCTTTCATCAGCAGGACACAAGGGCTATAAAACCCAGCCTCTGAGAAGGCATTATGTAGTTTTACTTCCGTAGATCCACTTGTATCACCACACAAAGCAACACAATTCACCTAGCATGAAGTCAGATAGCAGAGATAAAGTAGATGCCGTGTAAAAATGAAGATAAAATTGTAATAATGGATTAGTTTCAATCAGTACAAAAATGTGTAGAAAATAAATAATTCCACCAAGTAAAATTAACAAAGTGTTTCATTTATAAAATTAACTGGTTCTACATTTGTATAGAGGTAAGCTATGCAACACAATTCAATAATAACAATTTGAAGTTTGAAACTTCACAAAGTTTACCATCTCAGGGCAGACTGCTATTTTCAAGCATTTTGGAAATATTTTGAGTTTGGAAATAGATGCACTTGGAGCACATCCAAGATGCTTAGAATAGCAGTTACATTTAAAAAAAATGAAAAATTCAAACACTTGCAATTGTTTATACTCTAAACCAGGGGTCTTCAAGCTTTAAGATTTGTGGACTTCAACTCCCAGAATTCCTCCTCCTCCAAGCATATTAACTCAGGAATTCTGGGAGTTGAAGTCCACAAGTCTTAAACTTGCCAAGTTTGAAGAGCCTTGCTCTAAACACTTGAAATCGAAATGCTTTGAACATCACTAGCATATAATAATCATTTTCATGTACAAATTACTCTCATAAACACAAGCACAGAAGTATGCACATATACATTCCTTGTTTTTGAAAGAAACAAAAAGGATTTAGATGTGGGACAGGATTGCTGAACTGGATAAAGGAGAAAAGAGAAGAAAACTGAGTGCCAAGGAAAAGAGTTAAGAGAAAGGGAATGGAAAGAAAGAAAAACCCTGAGAGGGCATTATTAAAAAAGGTAAGATTCTGCATACAAGCAGTGAAGTTGAAAAAAATATCTCACCTGCACGTAACATAAACAACTGAATTGCAGGAAGGCTGGGTGTTTAAGTTCAGAATGTATGTGATTACGAAAATCTGAATTTGCCAAAAACCACAATGTAATCTTATTTTTGCCATGGCATGATTTTATTAGGGTAAAAGAAAAGATGAAAGATATATTACAAAACTATGTAAATCCAACAGAAACAAAAGAAAAACCAAAAGGGGCTTCATCTAGAACAGGGCTGTCAAACTCCTGGCCTGCAGCTGGATGAGTCACACGCTGGCCATGCCCACGCTCAGTTTAGCAAAGGGGCGGGGGAATTCAGATACGTCACGTGACGCTGTGACGATGTGAGTTTGATCTACAATCTCCAACCTGTTATTCCAATTTGCCATTCTTAATGAAAAGACCATCTCTTTCAACATGGGAGCTGCTTTTCTTTTTATACTGTGAACTATCACCATCTCTTGAAGGAAACTGAAAAAAAAGGGTTTCTGCTTCTTTAACAGTTGTGGGAAGAGATTTCTGGCAGTGGCAAGTGATAATATAAAAAAAGAAACGTGGCATCAGTTGAAAATTTGTTTTTGAATAACTACCTGTTTCCCCTAAAATAAGACCCAGATTTATACTATTTTTGCCTCCAAAAGAGGCACCAGGTCTTCCCGCTTACCTTAGGACCCCCACAACCAGCCTTTCCCATGCCCTGACACCTGTTGTGCTGCCGTACGACTTCTTTTGCGGCTGCTCACGGCTAGACGCCATGCAGTGCATTGCACTGGTGACGCCACTTGCAGCACGATATTGCATGGCTCGTTACACCGGTGCCACCACTTGTGATAGGATGCCATCTGGCATGTCACGCTGATGCTGCCAGTCGTGGCAGGAGGCTGTGTGCTGTGCTGTGCCATTTCACGCACAAGTGGTGGCATTGCTGTGACATGTGGCATCCTGCCACAAGCGGCGGCAGTGGTGCAACATGTCACATGGTGTTCTGCCGCAAGTGGTGGCATTGTTGCAGTGTGACACATGGCGTCCAGCCGCAAACAGCCAGAGAACTCAAGCAGCAGCACAATAGGTGTCGGGGCATGAGAGGCTGTTCTTTCAGTGCTCCTGGACTGAAAAGCACATTTCTTTTTGAAAATACAAAAATATCAGCATTTTATTCTGAATGTATTTAACATTCTAAAACTACCTTGAAGAAATGCAGATTGAGGCGGCTACAGGCAGCTTTAACAGCTGTAATTTTTCCCACACCACTGGGTCCTGAAAGAAGAATACTTCCAGATCCATTTAGCAGGGTTTCTCTGAAATATAGGGAAAAAAATTTAATCATGGCATAATTTTATTTCAGAAATGAAGCTGAAGAGGGAGACTGCAAGAATATACAAATGGAGGGGCTCTGAGAGTTAATGAAAATTTTCATTTATCTTAGAGGAAAGAATCTGGAAAACAGCAACTCTTTTCTCACTGTTACATACAAACAAGTAATAGCTGAGGTTTAATATTTTCACAGCATTTCTTATATACTAAATACTCCATTTAGGGTTATGATTTTTAAAATGTTGTACATAAATATTTTGTATAAATGTCAGTGAAAAAAATTTATGCTTCATAGAGAATAAAATAAAGTTTTCAAACTCCTCAAATATCACAACAGACCACAACAAAAAACTATAACCACAAACCTATTATTATGTTTATTGATTGATTATATGTCATCAAGCCCATGCCAACTCTTAGCAGATGCATTTTCTCCAGGAGAAAACTGGTCTCTCATGTCTTCCAACAATACATCTATCACAACTCTAATTTTTACTAGTAGTCATTATCTTCTTCTCTATTCACCTTTCTCAGCTTTATGGGATTCTCCAGAAAAGATTCCAGAGAATCCATCATTATACACATCAGTCCAGAGGCACAAATGACCAAATGATATAAACAACGGTAATTATTCTTCTCAGTAATATTCTCTAATACCAAAATTCAAAAACCTCACTATTCTTTCTAGCCTGCTTCTTCAAAGTCCAACTTTCACTTCTATACAGTATCCCTGAACAATTCTGATTGTTGCAGGTAGACATATCCTACACCTGAATATTTTTTCTAAGGTTTTTGTGGTTGTTCTAATAGTGTATTTACAATTTGATATGACTGACACAAAGGTAAACAAAGCGCATGTTGACTGCTCTTTGTATCCTTTGACTTTCTCAGTTATCCAGGCTGCATCAGCAATAATATCCTTGGCTTCTTCTAAAACTAACCTGAACACTTGGCATCTCCCTCCCACTTAAGATTCCAATATTCAATGGATAATTCTTAACATGATATGTGACTGTGTAGCAACCCTGATTGTCATTATTATAAATGAAGACTATGCAGGTTGTTAAAAAAGGACTTCATGTGACTATGACTTCTGACTTTCTGTCAGCTTCTCCACTGACTTTATTTTTTTGGTGAGCCAGCAGGGTATTTTGGAAATTGTGATCAAATAACTCTGGGTTGCTGCAATGCCATAATTGCGATCCAGGTGTCAAGTGCCCAGATCACAATCACATGACTGAGGGAAAGGAGCAATGGCTAGAACTCCAAGGAACATTCATAAATCTCCCTTGTTCAGTACTGTCCCAAATTTGAACAAGTTTGAATGAGTAGTTGTAGCTCAAGGGCCACCTGTAAGATCTTCTACCTCCACGGCAGTAATATAACCAATTTGATTTCTGATGACTTTGATGTATATAAGCATCATTTTGGTTGTTTGAAGACTGTGTTAGCAATGCAGCAATTAATGAATTGGTATAAATTGATAAGTTGTTCTCCTGTTTCACTTTGGTTTCAAACAGTTCAACCTCTGATTTAGAAACAAGCAATTTATAAAATACTCACCCTGATTCCAAAAGAATCTTAAAATGGCTACCCTACTTTTCTGGTCTACAGAAGTGTCATATTTGATGCATGCTATTTGGTGTCTTAGAAACTTGAAAAAAATATCCCATGGTACTTGATGTAGCTGATGAACTCTGTTGGTGCTTATTTATATACCAATTATATTTTGCGGCATTATTAGAAAACACCATTATTTTCGGTTCTATAAAAATAGTAGAGTTAACTGTCTTCAACACCAAATTGACTGAATACATTAGAGGCTCGTCTACATCTGATTCGATAAAAAAAGACAGCTGCATCATCCACATAAAATAAAATAGGAGATGTTTGTCCACTACTTTGAAAGCAGGTAGGTAACAGTCTCTCAAATATTTGAAAGAGTTGATATAAAGGCTAAATAAACGTGGAGCCAAAATATAACCCTTCTCATACCTTTCACTGATGTTATTGAATTGATTAGCTGCCCTTTGGTGCTATACCACCTCTAACATTTGTAGTTTGCAGATAAGTAACAGCAAGTGTTTATCCATATTGGATTGTTGAAGTTTGTCTCATAACTAAGATCCTGAAATGGTCTCAAAGGCTGCCTTAAAGTTTACAAAAGATACACAGTATGAAATAATGTCTTTGTTGTCACTAAAATGATCATCCACCTCCAGCATCTTTCCATCTGGCTGCTATCCAATTAGTAGTTTGCTTTAACTGGGCACTTTGGATGACCATCACATCTTGACTAATCCTGCTGAGATTATATACTGGCATACATTCCTAGCATTCTTTATTCCCTTTCATTACCACAATGAGGCAGTACAATGCAGGAGAGATGGAACACTACTACACGGTAGAATTCAAATTCACAGATGACTTACCTATTGTGTAAATGAGGGCCAAGAATGTCACAGAGCTGTTTCACTGCACTGCAAAGCCCAGCAGGAAACAAACTGCTCCAAAAACTGCAGCCATTATGAGATGGAAAAGATGGAATAGCGCTGTTTGTAGAACCTACCTACAATAACACAATAACACCTGTTTTCTTAACCAGATTCATAAAAGCAGAGAAACTATTTTTGTGAATACCTTTGAATTTTTGTGAATACATCCCTATCAAATTTTAACAAAAAGTAAAAAGAAATGGTCTATACTTTTGTAAGAAGCTAAGTAAGGTATATGTGCATGTGAAATTTTGGAAATAAAAAGAAACCCCACTGATAAGCATTACATTTTTCTCAGGTTTTTATATCTACTATCATTTTATGCTCCAAAAGAAGAGACATTTTTGTTTAAGTCCATATTTCTTATAGGTATATAAGAAAGTGTATAAGAAACTCTATTTCAATAGTGGCAATTCTAAAGCCATAGTGGAGAGGAAGAGATGAAGTGAGCTTTTTATCTAACAATGCCCAGTCTTGTTCCCATACTGAGCAAAATTCAGACCCCAGTCTAAGGGCTGAACAGATTTCAAATGAATATTAAAATTAAGCTAAGAGCACCACGGACACTTATTTCTATTTAGATGTACAAATAACAAATAAGACACCCAAAAGCTCTTTACTTTATGTATTCTTACTAACTTACCAGGAATAAAGAAGTATTCTGAGTATCAGCTAAGTAACCTATACTTTGCTGTATTTTCTCTGCTGGTAATATCCTTTTCACCCTGAAGCACAGCTCTGGCCATCTAAGGAAAGAACAAATGAGTTATAATTTGGAACCACATATTTGACATTTTACAACATTTAATTATTCAAATTCTTCTTCTTGTTGATTACAAAATTAGCAACAAGTATAACTGGAATTAAATTTTGTGAGAGCTCAAGTTTTTAACAGCTTTGCAATTGTCATCACATTTCACTTATTACTGCCATTATCATTTTCTAGCTTGGAGTATCTAATTTCTAAAATCACTGTAACATATCAAAGTCCAGAACAAGTTTCAACATTCTAAGTCAGTTCTTCCAAAACACTATTTCAAAGAAATCCAAACTAATAGTGTAGATATTAAGAGTACGTAGCCCATTTAGCTTTTGATAATAACATACCTAACAAACTTAGTTGAATTTTCTTCTAAGAATTCAGGATGTCCAACAGTTGGGAGACAAAGAATATCATTCTCTTGTACAAGCCTGCAAAAAATATCTATAATGAAGAATTATACTGAAGCCAACTCTTTCTCTCCCTGTCTCCAATAGATCTGCCTTTTTTGTATTCCCAGTGAATCTAAGACAACCCCTTAATTTTAAAGCTACATGAACAGGTAAATACCCAAGAATGAATGAATGAATGAACATACATACATACATACATACATACATACGTATATATATATGTATGTACAACACACACATACATGAATGACAGCGATGGACTAAAAGATTCAAATATTTCAATTTCTGTTGAAACAATATATAGTATAATAACATCAGTGAATGTGTGCTTCTCAAATGTGGGATTATCTTTATTAGATTAAGATTTGCTATAGAAAAGTATAATCAATAAAAGAAATCTTTTCTTCAGAATGAAATATTACTGCCTTTAAATCACTAAATGATATCAAGTTGTTAACAATGTACAAAGGAAAAATAGAGAAAAAAGCAGTTTACATTCAATTTACAATATAGGTTTTGGGAAAGAACACTAAACAACGTTTTGGAATTAGCATTACTGGCTGCAGAAAAAGGGATAAATTTTGAGAAATTTAAAATATGCACTTACAGGCACACAAAACAGAAAAAACACTTTTAGATAACTCTGGGAAAAAATTAACTGACATATACAGTAAGGCCAAACCCTGTTCAATATGCTTATTAAGTAAACAAATAAGAGCAAGATTATCTCATAAAATGGATCAAAAGTCAATTTATTATCTTTACTAATAGGCTAACCTGGGAGTTTGAAAGTGCTGATAAAGAATTTGATCATAGATTCCTCTGGTGTTGTAGGTTGGTGAAGTCACAATTTCTATGTGTAGTTCCTTTGCAATAGGTGGCACAGATAGCAAAGATCGACTTCCTTTTATCTCTTGCACACCAGCAGCTTCCCCATATCTCTATAGAGGACAATTAGCCATATTCTAATTATGCTATATGTGCTTAATAGCTAAGAGATTAAATTAATATTACTTTATAGCAACCTGCAAAATATCAATTCTTTTCACATTTAATCTTTACAATGATTGTAACTGTCTACTGTATTTCATTTTTCTAAGCCTTGGCAATTTATGACTCCCTCCTTGCAAAATAAATTGCTTGGAACTTAACATCCGAAATGGCCCCTTTCATCTCTTCATTTTGAAGTTAATTATTCTAAAAACCTATAACACCTAACACAATTAATTCTAGTGTATGAAATATGCTATTAATTCTTTAGCTTTCAAAATATCACCAGAAATAAAATTCATCCTGCTGCAAGGAAAATACAAGTAGTCCTTGACTTATGACAATTAAGTCCAAAATTTCTATTGCTAAGCGAGACAGTTAAGTGAATTTTGCCCCATTTTATGACCTTTGTTGCCACAGTTGTTAAGTGAATCACAGCAGTTGTTAAGTTAGTAACACAACTAAGTGAATCTGGTTTCCCCATTGATTTTGCTTGAGGTCCTGAAAGATGATCACATGATCCACTGCACTCATCATAAATTTGAATCAGGTGCCAAGCATTTGAATTTTGATTGTATTACTATGGGGATATGACAATGATCATAAGTGTGAAAAATGGTCATAACCCACTCTTTTCAGTGCTGTTGTAACTTTGAACAGTCACTAAATGAACTGTTGTAAGTCGACGACTACTTGTATCATATCCAAAGCTATGGTCATTCAGCGGAGCAGAATCTTCTGCAATAATAACAGAGATTCCTATGTCCTCTCCTCCCTTTATCTCACAGTTCATTGTTCAATAGATCTCTGCCATCACACTATTCCCATGTACCCAAATTAGGAGGAAAATCCAGACTTCTCACCAATTCAACTTAAAGACAACACCTGATCATCATAAAGTTGTTAAGTCACTCACTCTTAAGAAAACAACATTATTAGCAAATAAAACTAACAAAATATATATCTGCTTTGGAATATTTATGACAATAATTTGTGACTTATAAATAACAGGGCCTTTTTTTTCAAAACTTTTTAAATCTGTTCAGCTTGTAAATAAAGCAGCAGGAAGCCATCATCTGCCAACCTCCACTTTACTATCTGAGACTAGTGCCCCTTCTCCTGCAGCCATTCCATTATCCTTTTGGCATGAACTCTGGCTTCCTTAGAAGAATCTGTCCATACAATGCCTGATTGGTACTTTCCAAAACACATGTTAAATCCTACATGGGCTTTTGTATTTGTTTTTTAAAGCAGGTTTACTAGTGGTTTGTACATTGGGGAAGTGGGTTGCTAGAAAGAACCTAACCTCAGAAAATGACTAGAGCAGGAGTTCCTAAACCTTTTACCATCACACCTCCTTTAAAAGTACGCACCTTCCCTAAAAATCCAAATACTAAAATGAACACAATCGAACAATTAAAACAATACAATGAAACTTTAGCAAAGGCAGATTTATTCTAACAATGAAACTAAAAAGTTCTTTGAATCTCACCTGGGCTCAGACTTCGCCACCCCAAAGGAGATATACCTCAAAATTTGGGAAATCCTGAATTACAAACAAATCTATTCATGTTTTGGAACTCAAGAAAAAGCTCCCAAAGTGTCTCTAGCTGCGATCTACTGAGCTGATCTAAATTCGATGACATTTATGCTATCCTAAGACTACAGTTAATCCAGTGGTGGGATTCAATAATTTTTACTACTAGTTTTGTGGGCGTGATGTTGCTTGGTGGGTGTTGCTTGGTGGGTGTGGCAGGATATTATAAAATCCCTATTCTTGCCCCACCCTACTAACCTGCTTTCCAGCTCCGTTCTCCTGTGCAGGGCAACAAAAGACCCAGTCGATCAGCTGAGACTCAGGAGGCAGAGAATAGATGGGGGCGGGGCCAGTCAGAGGTGGTATTTCAAACTAGTCAAAAGTTCTGCTACTTGTTCTCCAGAACTGGTCAGGACCTGCTGAATGCCACCTCTGAGTTAATCACATTATATACTAGATAGAATTTCAGGGGTCTCCAACCTTAGCAACTTTAAGACTTGTGGACTTCAACTCCCAGAATTCCTCAGCCAGCTGGCTGAGGAATTCTGTGAGTTGAAGTCCACAAGTCTTAAAGTTGCTATGGTTGGAGACCGCTGAGATAGATCAATTACCTAACTTCCTCTGAGGAATTAATGTTCAAATCTCCAACTCCACCCTACTAACAGGTATTCGCAAGTCTGCTGCTCAGCAACACCTACCTGGATCGTCAGGAGGCTCCCTTCCAAAGGATCGCAGGAGAGATTGAAAGCCAGACTGGCAGGAATCAGTGCACTCTCGTTCGGAAAGGCGTCCGCCCTTGCGGCTTGGGGGGGCCCGTCATCGTTCTCTCCATGCGGGAAATACCACTGGGGTCTGAGAACTTGCACAGAGGCCAAACGGGGGGAGGTGCACCCCGGCCAGTCTCCCTCCCGCCTCCGCAGTACCACCCATTCTCCTTGGAAGAGGCCCAGCCTGTGCAAGCAGCCAGGGGTCACCCAGAGAGACTGATCTGCCACGGGGTCTTCTCCCCACAGCGCAGGGTGGCCCCGCTGCGCCCCCACCAGCCGCTCCCCGCCGCGCGCCCACGTGGAAACCAGAGGCGTCTGCAGCTCCCTCCGGTCCCGGCCCTCCATGCCGTTTCGCCATTCCGTCACTGCCAAGCGAGTGCCGATGCCCAGCAGTCCTTGGAGAGCGGGCCTGCTCTCCAATACGCGCAGTCCCGAACCGGGCAGGATCTCCCCGCGCCGTACGAGGATGCTGGAGCTGGAGCCGGCCCACGATCGAGGAGCCCGCCCTGCGGTTCCCGCCGCGGATGAGCCCAGCAACACCCAGCCGAGCAGCGGGGGCCTCCGCACAAGCCAGACCCTCACGGTCCTGCCCACCACCAGTCCCAGCCGCCTCAGGAAAGCCCGGCTCAGCCACAATTCCGGCGCTGCCGAGGCTTCTGCCTCCAGCAGCGCCGCGCACAAGAGTATCGGCTGCAACTTCGTCCCTGCCGGCCGTACAGCCAACACTAGAAAGCCGCTCGGGCAGGCCGTTGCCCACGCTCCCTTAGCCGGAGCCACCAGTAACCCCGTGGCCGGTGGCAGGTCCTGAGGAATGGGCTCGTCCAGGCTCCGAAGCACCGCCGACACCGCCATGGAAAGGCAGCCAAGGCTAAAGTCTAGAGAAGAAACGAAGGAAACTTCATTCCGCCATAGAGAAAAGCGCAAAGTCCGCACTGTTCCAAGCACTTCCGGTTTGAAGCCAACTGGTTTTCTAGCAGAGTGCCCAACCGAAAAAGTTGAGCGGCGTGGGAACGGAAAGATGCCAACGGCTACCAGTATAAGCAGTGCCGTTGCCGGCAGCGCAGAATAGATAAAGGAAAAAAATAAGATGTGTTCCTAGTTTATAACTTCCGGGTAAATCTTGCGTCTCCTTCAAGCCATCTCTCCCGATAAAAACGGGAGCTCAGCTTAAATCTTTAATGCTCTAGAAACTCTCCTTGTAAGGAGTGTTTTAGGTTCATCATCGTATATTTCCATGCACTTCAATTGTGAAAACGAATGGTCAGAGAGGGTTTTTTGAAAACCTAGTGGTGTAGTAGTAATATTAAGGCAACTTCAGCAGGGAACTAGTTGCTGTAAATGATTCTATCACTAGCCATTTCTGTGGCTAAAGGTATAACTAACAAAAATAAAAGTGGGATACAAAAGTGCTTTTATCCACTGTTGTTATTTTTATAAACAACTCAAGGCAACAAATATAGATAATACTACTCCCTCCTATTTTCCCCTCAACAACAGTCTTGTGAAATGAGTTGGACTGAGAGAGTATGTGACAGGCCCAAAGTCATCCAGCTGACTTTCATGGCCAAGGTGGGATTGGAACTCACAGCTTTCTGGTTTCCAGCGTGGCGCCTTAACCACTAGACATACATCAACATCATACATATCGGAAAAGCTGAATAGTTATTCTGTAAATAAACTATGTCCAAATAACATCCTTTCATTCATAATTTATATTTTCACTGCATGTATTCATCAATTCACAAGATCAGACCATCTTCATTCAAATAGATTATATCCTTTCTCTTCATTTCAGACACATAATGTATTTTTTTCTCTCGTTGCATATGTTAATTTGTGTTCTTTAATATTAAGCCATAATCTTCCATATGACATAATCATTACTGATACTGATATAAATCAAACATTTATTGTCAATGCACAACGTGTACAATGAAATTGAAAATACTGATTCTGATACTGGTTTATGCTGCCCATCATGGCTTTGGTCAATTAAATCTTTCACATAACACTTTGTAGTAATATAGATAGTATTTTAAATTAGGTTATCAGCTTATTTGTGCAGTTCATTATACCTGAAACATGCTTACATTATTCTGTGCAAACTAGGGATAGCCAAACATACTGGTTCTTGCTTCCTGCCATATAGTAAGTATATGCAATATAATGCAGTTCATCTATGTAGACTGCATTATTTAGTATCTTTCTGTTGTACAAATAACATACCCAGCATAGATTTTATTTTTAAATTTAGAATGTTGAACATAACAGAAAAAAAATTCAAGACAGAAGATATGATTAAACAAAAATTTTGAATTCACATAGTAAACCAAGTTATAATAGCAGCAAAAATAGCAATAGCACTTAGACTTATATACTTCTCCATAGTGCTTTACAGTCAGTGGTGGTGTTCAAATTTTTTTTACTACCGGTTCTGTGGGCATGGCTTGGTGGTCATGGCAGGGGAAGAATACTGTAAAATCTCCAGTCAGAGATGGTATTTGCCCATTCTCCGAATCCAAATTTCCACTACCAGTTCTCTAGAACTGGTCAGAACTTGCTGAATACTACCTCTGTTTACAGTACTTTCTGGGTGGTTTACAAATGTCAGCATATTGTCCGCAACAATCTCAGTCCTCATTTTATTGATTTCAGAAGGATGAAAGGCTGAGTCAAGTTTGAGCCAGTCAGAATCAAACTCCTGGTTGTGGCAGAGTTGGCCTGCAATTCTGCATTCTAAACACTGCCACCATGTCTCCTTTGACTGGTTTTTGCTTTAGTCTATTTAGTGAACAATTACAGTATGACCAGTGAAAACATGGATCCTACTGACACAACACATCCTGCCAGATTAACTATTACTGTTTCCTGTTCCAGATAATTAGGTTAATCAAATAGTGCTACTGTTCGTAGAATCCAGAATCCAACCCATCTTTCTGCCTTGGTTACCTCCAGTGATGGGATTCAGCCAGTTCTCACCAGTTTGGCAGAACCGGTTGTTAAACTTTCTGAGCCATTTGGTGAACTAGTTGTTGGAAGAAATCATTAGGGCAGAGAACCGGTTGTTAAATTATTTGAATCCCACCACTGGTTACCTCCCCCCTCCTATGTTCCTTCGAATACTGACAAAGCTTTGAGATGTAAATCACCCCTTCCCCTTTGGCCAGGCTTGCACTAATGTGGGGAGGGGGAAGCCATAAAATTGGTCTGAGCATTAAGAAACACCAAAATATGTAAAATCTACACACTGTCCATATATCCTGCTTCCTTCTAATTTGACAGCATCCCTTTCTATTATTCACTTCCATTTGCTACCCCCACCTTCTCTCTCATCTGTACCTACTCTACAGTATATTTTTCCTTCATTCCTCCCTCACTCCCTTAAACCCATCCCTTGTAGATGGTATTCAAGGCTCTCTAATAAAATGTCAAATGTTAGTTTTCCTTTCCCACTCTTTAACTATTCCCTTTGATCTGGCCAAAAAAACGAAACAAAGAAAAGGACAGCCACACCTTGGAAGGATACTTTTCTTTATTGACAAGAAGCTCAGATCAAGGGAAGTAACCTTTCTGCTCTGTTCAAGCCTTACATAAGAGAAGAGGAGGACAAGGGAATATGGGAGAATGAATAGAATAATAGGGCACATGCTAGCAACCAGTAGGAGACAGGGATAGCGGGGAAAGTAACAGGAGAAAAGTTGGACCTAGACAACCAACAGACAGGAGAGAAATTAATTAATAGCTATTCTTATAAATGGCAGGCCAGGCCAGGTTTCAAAAAGTTAAGAAAATATTCAAAACATTTCAAGGCAGTCCTACTTATTGAATTAGATTGGGGAGCTCCTATCATGATTTTCAAGATTCTGTCCTTGTTTTTTTTTTTAAAAAGAAACTGAATTTTTAAAATTTGCTTTCTTCATTGTGCTCTGCTGTGAGGGGTTTATACATCTCAGGACACATTGATGCTCTGTGGACACATAACTGAATTAGCAGGTTTACGTGTTAAATAGCATAGCATAGCCTTGGCAGTCCGTGCCCACAATACAGTACATAGCCAAATGCTAAATGCATACAAGCAAAATGTGGAAACATTGGCTAGAAGTTATTGCAGCTTGACATTGAAGACAAAGGCATTCAGGAAGCTTTTTTAGATGCCCAGATGTTCACTCTACCAAGTGCTGTGACAATTGTTGAAGGCCCCTTGCTCCCATCTATTGTATACAGATAGCCACAGATATAATTTTATTTTTCTTCCCTGCAAGCAGGGAGGTCCAAAACATTAGAATGGTCACATGTACACCGGGACATCCTGACTTGAGCATCAGGCTTAGGAGAGTAGCATATCCCACTTTTAGCAGTTCCTGACTATCTCCAGTTATACATCCTTAAGAATTAGCACTTTTCTGGAATGTCTTCCTGCATCCATCAAGCCTGTAGCACAATGCAATATCTGTTGGGTTGATGTTTGTTATACATTCAGGATCATACTTTTCTGAGGCCATGGCACAGCATATTTCCTATTAACTGAAAGACTATTGTTGAAGCATGCATCCTTTTCATTCCCTACTTTGACATTATCTCACGTGTACTTTGATTCATCACATTCAAGTTGTGTACAATCTAACAGAAGATCTAATAGGAAGTCATTCCAAATGACTGCTTAGGAGAAGGTGCTAGCTGTAGTAGCACCTAATGTAATAACATTAGTAATAATAAGGCATTGTCGTTTATCATTTATTCTTTCTGTGTGGCTCATCAGAAGGGGCATCCAAAAAAATTTTTCCTGGAAAATGTAGGTTTTCCTGTTTGTTTTCCTGTTTGTAATCTTTGTATCTGAATAGTTTCCAGTTATAGGACAAATACATCTCATATTATTTGATTTTGGTAATCTCAGTGGCAACTTCTAAATAACCCATTTAAAAATGGGAATAGTCACTAACAAAGGGTTAGTAGGGACTTTGTATGCTGACTGTGGAAATAATTGGGAATTGTTCACAGGCAATAGTCCATCAATGTGTTATATATTCTAAAAGCAAAGCAAATTTGACATTTCACTGCATTTCTCACTCACAAGGGTTATGCTTTTCCGGATAATGATTGATCAGGATTCCCAATATAACACTGATGCCACCTGCTAACCTTGCCTGAGTGTAGAGAAAGATGTGTCAGGGGAAGATACAGCTGGAAAATATATGGTACCATGGCAACCTGTTCTGAGGAATATGGAGATAACCTTGAGGAAGAAATGTAAAAATAGTTAAGTAAAGACCTACATAATTTGGGGAAAAAAAATAGGTGACAAAGAAACTCAAGATAAATCTGGCTTGACTCTCTTTGATATAAGAGCGGGCAAACTCAGTCAGGCTTTCAAAATTCTGTTTACAGTATATTCTATAATGATAGTGTTCTAGACCTCCCTTGACCACTAAAACATAAATATGTGTTCTCATCAACCTCCAAGGACAGGTCTGGAGATCTGGCAGGAAATTAGCCATTATTCCTATGAATGCTCAGGAACTGGATCCCAACCGACGTAAAGAATAAAAGTTACACAAATCATCTATGGTGATTGGTTACCAGAATCATATATTTGGAGATGTGATCCAAGCCATATTCAGAATGCTTAAAACAGCACCATCTCTTAGTTTCATGTATAATAGTTTGGAAGATGCAAAATTATCAAGTCATCAATCTTAAAGCCAAACCATTTTATGAGTTCTATTGAAGTAGCTGCAGGCTATCTGCATTCTGGCCAGGAAATCATCCATTAGCCAAAAGAGTTTCAGTAGGCAGTTGGATCAACACTATCCATATAGAAGAGTGCAAGGGCCTCCTCTGTCAGATTAATTGCTTGGTAAATGCATGTAGTAAATTCACTGCAAAGAAAAGGAAGTATTGAGCATAAAAGAACAAGTATCCCCAACATCCCAAATCCATACAGCTTACAGGATGCTCTCCTCAGTGCCAGATGTTTGCTTTTTCATGCCAGATATGGGAATCCTTTGTTTCCATAATGGGGACTAGCAATTTGGCATGTGGTAGCTAAGTAGCTGTTGGTTTAATCCCTTATGGGAGGGAATGATGACATCTGGATATATCTTTACTGCTCTAAAACTGACAACCAACATTCATATGGGATACATGAAAGAGGAAGATGTTTTCAAATGCCCATCCACCCTAGACACTACACTGCCCATAGACCTTTATAATTGGTTGGCACATGTGAGACAGGCTGGTCTTGGGATTTGCAACATACATAATGCAATCATTTTCTAGCCACCCAGCAGATACTACTGAGCTGCCAGTGTATCCATATTTGGATGAATGCCAAGCACACTGAAATCCATCAAGAAATGTGGCAGCTGCTACTGTAATGCAAGCCAATAAGAGAAAGCTTGCCATAGCAAGCAAGAGCATTCATTGAGGTGGTTGCGAGAAGTATTAGTGGGATCAAAGCATTTTAGAAACCCATAAATATGTTCCAAAGATTGTCAACATCTTGTCCTTAATATCCACAAGAATAGACATTACAGAGCAACAGGAAGTTCTCTTTCTACATCTTTTCATATATGCATATATGAAGGTACATTTGGCCAAAACAGGGATTGGCATAAGACTAGATAAAATGTGAGATGTATGCATAAATGCACATTTCTGATTCTTTTGATTGCTATTCTTCACAACCAAGCAGGAGCTCCTGACATGACTTGTCTTTTTATTTCCTTTTTTGTAGATCCCCTGACTCTAATATTTGCTGACTTTTCTGCATCTTGGACCTCACGGCAATATTTCCTTGGTTTTTATCCAAGAATGCCAGACACATTGAAAAGGTCAGGGCAAATAATAATAACCCAATGTATATCACCCAGTGGTGAATTTCTTTCTCTACATCTCTGAGGATGCAGTACCTTTTAAATCATGCTGTCCTTAGGAATTTCCTTACTTAAGGGCCACAAGCTTTGATCTGTTTTGTCTATTCTTATGCTGCCCTGCAATATCTGGACAATCCATGAGTGGCATATACCTTCCTTGTCTGAGCTTTCAGCCTTCAGAGATAGTGCTGTTATCTTTGTCATGCCCTCATACTAGACGTTCTGCCTCACAGGGAAGGCTATTTTTATTACATCTAATATGCTGTCACATCTCAGAGTCATTTTTACTTTTCAGTGCTCTATTCTTCTTTCCTAAATAAAACCCAACCTTCTACTTTTCCAGATGTGTAATTCCCCCGAAATAGATAAAACAAAAGAGTTACCATCAGTTCTTACTAGGATTTGAAAGAATAGCCATCCAAAGAATGAAGACTACTTACACAATTGTTCTTGAAAGAACTATGGACCTCAGCCAGAGCCATTTAGCTATTCTATGGCTTGCTAGTCTATGCAACTGGGTTGATTCCACTCTTTGCTCCATTTATTATTGCTACTCTGTACATCATGTTCAGTCTTGGCAAGAAGCAACATTTGTCAATTTTGCTTCCGAAGGACAGTGATTTTAAGTTGGCAGAAAAAGCTATAATACTTATGCCAAATTGGAGGAAAAGAGGAAAAACTCGGTACAGATAAGCTTCTTAAGAGTCTGTCACTAGTGGCACATAAAATTCTACTTTCAATTGCAGTGACTTATCAGGATCAAAGTCCCAGATAAAAGCAAGAAAAACCTTTCTCTCATTCCCCTTCCTCTCTACAGTCTGAGAGGATCTGAGAATCCCTTGGCTGGTTCAATTTTAGAACCATATTTAAATAAATCATTCTGTTCAACCACTTATTTCTGCTAAGTACGCTTAAAAATAATGTTCAAGGACTGATTTTTCTGCTCATTTCTACAACATCCATCTTGGGATCTTTGTGATTATCATAATCTGTGCAATAAGTGTACAATATTTGTTATAATACTACAGGAATATTGCTGTTGATTATCATGACATTTTTGTAGGGTTATCTAATCAAATAACTATTGCTACGAATCCTGGCATTGCATACTTATGTTTTGGGGAGTATATTCTATTAAATATTATAGAATGCATATATTTTTCACATATGTTGTTGATCCAGTCTTATGTATTTTTAGTTTGAAATAAATTTAGCTGAACTCAATATAGTGCATATAAACTGCATATGCTCATTTAATTTCAGAACGGGAAATAGTTTTCTAAAATTGTAATATTTATAAATTTTCTCAATGTTTCTTCTCAAACTGCTTCTAATATTTCAATCTATTAGTTTTCATTATGATTTCTATATAGCCCATCTAAAGACTAGATTCCTAACTGACCTAATCATATTGATGAAAAAGTCACTGACTAGCTTGGAAAAATTGTATTAATTTGGAACATTTAAGATTTGGTTCTGTTTCCTTAACATATTTTATCACAGCAACTGAAGTTTATTCAGTAAATAGTAGCACGTAATAGTATACATTTTTCATGATGTGTGAATAATTATTTCAAATATAGATATACTTTTTCCATAACAGCCAAATTTTATTTAATTTTATATTGCTTTTCTTCAATGAGTGCAAGATACACAATCCCAGCAAAGAGGTCTCAAATTTCAGTCTTGTTTTCATTTCAGCCAATCAAAACCAAGGCCTAATGCAAACCAAACTGGGTTAAGTTTATTGAACCCTATATCAAAAAGGGGGGGGAGTTGTATATGTTTTATTGATTGAAAAAAATCATTTTCAATGAGTATGGTATAATCTAGTTAATTTATTATAAATTTAAACTCTAATTTTCACTCTAATTTTAGTCTGCATAATATAATTTTTAATTCACATTGTATCAGAGAATAAGCTTTAGGATACTTTTGTTTTCATATTTGTAGTGTTGGAAGAAATATCCTTCTGGGTTCAGTTCCAAGTGGGGAAAAAGACACTGGAAACTTGGTGACTGCTTGGAAAGATGGATTAATGCTGGAAAGGATTACATGCCTGGGAACTCCTGGGTGGAAAAAAAGGGGAGAGATGCTGAGAGTTCCTGGGTTTTATGCCCTCTGTTGGGATTTGAATTTGAGCTCGTCAGACACCCATGGGCCATGCAGGGACAACTCTGCATGCTGTCCTGAGTCCCAGGCTTGGTTGAGCCTGGCTGGATGATGATGTAACGAAAGGGCTTTGAGATTCCTGTTATGGGTCTGCCTGAAGGAGGTAGATCTTTGTTATGTAGAATAGACTGCCCCAGGCCTTAATGGCCCATTAGCCTAGGTGGCGGGGCTGAGTTTCTACCTCTCTTGAGTTTCTACTTCTCTTTTAGGGGAAATATTCTGCCTTTTAAATATATCCTGAAATATTTCATTTTTCGGGGGCGGGGGGAGTAACTTCCAACAGTAGGAAATTATTGTACCGTATTAGCACAGTTTCAACAAACCAGCAATACCAAAACACCTCCAGACACAATATAACTTACTGTATATAAATATTTTTTTTTAATGCAAGCAAAATTAACTGCAATGCAGTTGTCATTCTTCTGAGTAGCTTCCTGAAAAAATTTCTCCGTGGATTTTTCTCTATTGGACTGTTTCTCCTTGACAATGACACAGAAAACCTGCGTTACATTGTACCGATAATCCCATATTTTACAAATGATTCCCATGTACTGTACACATTTCACGCGCCCTTTCCAACTTCTTTAAAGCAGGAATGGCGACCCCCATTGCACATCCTGCCAATCCCAGCACTGTCCAAAGCCGCCGAGCATTTTGTGCGCGTCCCCCCTCCCCCCGCCTCCATCCCGGACGCAATCACAATTGCTTTGTAAACTGGCAAAGACCTCTCCCATTCCCTCCCGCCTCTCTCCTGTCCTTCAAAAACGGCTTGAGATAAGCACCAATGAGTAAATTCGCTGCGATGACCTCTGGCCAATGAGGTAAACGTGACAAATCCGTCGTCAGGCGGTTTTGGGGCAGCCGGCCCAATCGGCAGGATCTGCCACTCCTGCGCAGAGGGAGGCGGGCGACAGTGAGGACAACCGAGAGAGGAGGCCGAGCCGGCGGGAGAGGCCGAGCGGGTCAGCTCGTAGTTCTTCCAAGATCCGGGATGCCCTACAAGCTGAAAAAAGAGAAGGTGAGGGGAGCAAACGGGTAGGCCGGGAGGATGCTCTGTTAGGAAAGACGGAAATGCCCTCGTGCCAAAAACATGCCCAGGCCTGGCAAAGATCGAGTTCGGGGCCTCCGCCGGGAGAGGAGCCTCCCCACCCGCGCGTCTCAAGCCGCAGGCTGGCAGGGCGGGTACGGGGGCTACTGCAGCACTTTTATTTGCAAGAGTCACAGCAGCCCTTTCGGGCGACGCAGGATTCGCGTCGTGCAACAGTTCCAGGAAGCGATCAAGGCACACCTGCGTGCAAGCAGACCTAGGTTTGCCACACATGCAGACGTCGCCCGGCGCGCTTATACTGACACGCACGGTGCAGACAATGCAGTTTAAATTACCTCTGGCGAAGGCCTTCGGCGGCGAGGTTTGTAGTGCGAGGCGTTTAGAGGAAAAGCCGGCTTTTTGCACTCTCGCAGGAATCTCCAGAGAGGAAAGGAGGATCGAAGTTGTGCGTTTCAGTGGCCTGTTCACAAATAAAAGGTCTATGGATGTACCTGCATCTCGGAATGGAAAATGCCGGTGCTCCTATGATTACAGTTCAAGATTAAGATGTGCAAAAGCGGCGGCGGGTTGGGGGGAAGGGGGACGACGACTGCACGATGCATAGACAATTGCGGAGGTGGGGAAGGGAGAAGGAGGAGGGTTGGTTGCGGAAACAGGAGAGACGATTTAGTAGAGATTGCCCCGGTGTTACAATACAGAAAATCGTGCTACAAAGAGTGAAAAAAAAAAAAAAAGCACACACTCACTTTGGTAGTAGAGATTTTTAATATGCGAATAGTTGCAGAAGCACTGTTCTCTTTGTTAGGCGTGTTATCTCCTGGTCTTCCACGTTCATGCAGATTTCTGTATGCAGATGGACACTGTGACATAGATAGGTCTTGCTATCTGTATGGAAGATAGGTAGGCTTAAAGAGACTCTGCCCTCTTATCCAGCATTACACTTACTTAGGAAGTTGTAGAACACATGGCAGCCATTGTTGCCATTATTACTAGATTGTGCAGTACCTAAGATAAATATAGACAGAACTGTGTACTTGTTCCAAAAACATTGCTAAGGAGCTGGAAATTAAGCAAATTCAAGGGCTGTGCACGTGCAGGCTGACATAATTCTCCAATGGTGCATGTAGTTGACTAATATATAAAAAATACAAATGTGTGGATGCTTAAGTTTGTGTGTTTGAGAAAGGAGCACTTTGAACAAATAGTATTTTGTGTCAGGAAAGATTTTGTATGCCATATGTGCAGATGCAAAATACGTTGTGTAGATATTGAGGATACTGGCGCATAGTACAAATGGATCTTGAGTTATGACCACAGTTATGACCTGAACTTCCATCAATGTGGATGGAAGCAATCAAGCAATGTTATTAAGTCAATCATGCCTGATTTTACAACCTTTTCTGCTGTGGTCATTAAGTGAATTTGCCATCCCTCTTAACTTTGCTTGTTGGAAATCCCCTGGGAAGGTTGATGTGACCCCAGGATGCTGCAGCTGTCATAAATATATATTGATTGCGAAGTGCTTGAATTTTGTTATGTGACCCTGAGGACACCCCAGTGATCATAAATGTAACTCCTTTTTTTCAGTGCCATCGTAATTTTGAATGGTTGTTAAATAAATGGTTATAAGTTGAGGAGAATCTGTAGATTTTAAATGGACACATCTACAAAATCATGTAATTGACAATACTTATACAGTTGTGTATAATTGCAAGTAGGTGGTAGGCTTTGCTTCTCTAGGTTGCAGAAATCCATAAAAAGTATACCAGGAAGACTTAGAGTATAAGCACAGATCTGATCAAATAATAAAAAGGGCACACCAATAAAGAACATTTTAGTAGAATGTGAGGTAATATTGGTATGAAGTTCATGAATGCATATACAATACATGACAGAAATACATTGAACAATCACAGGGAAGAGGTAGCCCTTGTAGAGTACACAGTCATGCTAAGTCTAAGATTGAGAAATATGGCATGTCTAGTAATGGAAAATGGTCATGCTTTCCTTGTAGATTTCAGGTTCATGTCTAAGTACAATAGTTCTGTCTAGAGCTAACAATAGTGCTGTCTAGGTTGTAAAAATCTGGATGTGTCCTAGATAGCAACAAATACGTCTTTGTATTATCTAGAGGTCAATTGTGTTTTTGTATTCCAGCTGAGAAAGATAGGTGTTTAAAACCTGGAAAACTGCATCTTAGCAATCCAGAAGAGACTATTTTAAGGCATCAACAGTTTGAACTGGCAAAAAATAGCTTGCTTCAACCTCTAATATACTTTTATTTGACTTTGTATATAAAACATTTTAAATTCAAACTTGTCTGACATCATTGAAAGTGCTTTGAGTGCTAAATCGCCATTTTAACTTCAAAGTAGGTTGGAACAATTCTGGTAGGATTGGAAAAGCTTGTTTCAAACTTCAAACAGGTATTTCGAGCTTAATATATTTTGCATGTATTTAGTTTTGACACATTTACTTTTACTCTTTACACATTTTTACAACTATGCTCAGTTGATTTCAGCAAGGCTTATGTCTGAGACGACATCTATAGGACACACCTGCTGGTATATTGTGTATGTTCTAGGGTTTTCTTTTTCCTGCATCTTATATTTTTCCTCTTTTAAATATGTTTCTAAATATCAACTTTGTAAGATTTTGCATAGTCTTAACATAATTTGGGTGCATCCCAAAAAAGAATAATGGAAGTCTAAACTGTAACTAAGGAAAGAGACACAATTCATACCTGTATAAGATACATGCCGTTTAATCTACCAGTAGGGTATGTTGTAGTCTGCAAAGTGAAACATAATATTCAAAATTTTTGAACAAAATGCAGTAAGGTTTCCTGTAGTATACATTATTAGAATTGTGCTGTTGCCATAAGTGACAGAGTTTTTTAAAAGTCATTAAAAAAAAACAGTACTGTACCTCTGACAATATGTTTTTAGTACTTAGAGGATAGGTGGAAACTCTTTTGCCTTTGCTTGGAATGATGATAATTATACTTTGCTTTTTTCTTGTCATAAAAGTAGAAGTATATCAGTTCTAGTTTCTCTAGTTTCACAACAAACAGTAGGACCAATTTAGTTTATGCTATTACTATTTTCATTGCATTGCTTTCTTTGGTAGCAAAACCTATCAAATCTCTTCTGGCAGTAAGTCTAACAAATTTATTATGGACTACATTTTTGTAGATTGTAGTTTAGTTCAGAATATGGTATGCATCTGTTATGTACCTTCTGGGGTTTAGAGGTGACCAAACTTGATAAAAATGTTGATCTTTAAACTGCCACAAATTTCTCTCTCTCTTAATTTTTTGCCGTCTAAGAAAATCCCACTGAAAAATATCAGTTAGGTTCACTTGTCTTGGCAGAGCCCAGCAGAGACTCAACAGTTCATTCTAAACTACAGACGAACAGGCACTTTTGGGTGGGGTAGAGGGAAGGGCTTAACAAAATTGGGTGTCCATTCTAAAAGGAGAAGAATAAATCACTCTGGGGAACTGCTTCAACAGTGACTTGCTTTGCACAGATCTTTCTCCTATGCTGGGAAAAGGATTTCAATTTACATGAGTTTGTGCAATATGGTATAGTATAGCAGTTTTCTTTATAGGAAAGTGTCTGTTTTTCACTTGCATGGTACCGGTACTTATCTTGAGGACAGTTTTGTGGATCACTGCATCTAAATATGCTTGGCTGGTTCTGCATTTGTATCTTTCATTTCTTTTGCCTTTCTTCTAGGAGCCTCCAAAATCTACTAAAAGCACTACAAAGGCCAGCAGCAGCAGTGGAAAGGATGGAGGTAATGCAACAGAGAATTCAGAAGAGGTAATGGATTGAATTAATGTCTTTAAAAAAAAAAACTTTCTAAGTTTGTTTTCTGAGTACTTCAATTTTATTTTCTTATTTAAGAATAAATCATGTTTATTAAGCTAAAATTTGAAAGAATTTGGCTATAATTCCACAGCATACTTGCCTCTGGTTAAGGTAATTGAAGCTTGCTTGTACCAATTTTTTTAGATTATCTTCAATTCTGAATAATAAACTAACCACATTGGCTCAGTTTGCACAACATACTAAAGGACACATAGTCTCATGTGTTGTACAAATCCAGCCTCTGATTAGGGTGAGAAATTGATTGAGAGAGAGAAAATGACAACTATTTATTTTCTTATGAGCTTGTCTTAATAAGGTTCTAACCTCTGGCTAGAAAATTCTGAGAGTTGAAGTCCACAAGTCTTAAAGTTGCCAAGTTTGAAGACCTCTGTTCTAACCTTCTCTCCCTAAATTAATGCTGTTTAGAATTGCTTGATTACAATTCCCATAATCCCCAGGTTGCTGGATATTACAAGAATTGGTGTCTGTTAAAGTTCAAGTACATGGTATAGGAGAAAAGAAAGCCAATGAAGAGACTTGTAATTTTGGTATTAGAATCAGGCTTTGGATAACTTGTAGCCCTTGGCCTAAATTACAAAGTAGTTCGCAAGCAGATAGTCCAGATCTCTACCAAGTATGATCTTTCTCTCTTTTAGTAGCGTATTGAAGTATTTAGGGATGGGCTGAATTGGATACAGAAGAGTTGGCTAAGAGGTGTTTCATTCACTTTTGACATTATTTTGTTCAGCATGCCACTCTTGAAGAGAAAATAATTTCCCATTTCTTTTTAGGATTGAGCTTTTGTTATTCTGGAGATATGAGCCACACAGATACTATGTAAAATTCTTTTTTTTTTTTCATCTTAAAGGCATAAACTTTCAAGTACTAGAGTCCGCTTTATCAGATGTATAAAGATGTCTTCACATAGTCCTGGATAACATTTGGAAATTCCAGGAAAAGTGTGGCAAAACCATGCTAAATACTGTACTTTTTTCCCTCTTAATATATTAGTTGCAGCAGATCAAAATGAGCTTCAAAGATAAGCTTCAATAATTATTTGGATGGAAGAAGGAAATTGTTAAATACATTATTGAAGAATAATCATATTAACTACATTTAACTTCAATTAATTTTAAATATAAATAAAATGATATTTAGCTTCTATCTTAGCTGCCTACTCTTCTTGTTGAGCGACAGTAGGGCTGTATAGATAGCATGGCTGTATACTGGATTGATCATTGTTTTTAATTAAAGTAAAGAATGAGTTCAGTTTTCAAATAGCAGGCTAAAATGGCTTTGTTTTAACATTTTAATATTTTAATGCTGATTCTAGAAGTAAGGTTTTACTATATGACATCTAAACATATGTTAAACAGTTGGGAACATTCTGTACAACTGATAAGCTTCAAACTGGAACTTTAACAAAATTGTAAAAGAAAAAGGATATATAGAATATGAATATAAAACTGGATCAATATTTAACATATTATATCTAGATCATATAGAAACATATTACTCCCATCTTTTCATTTTTAGAATATAAAGACAATTAAAAAATTGATAAAGAGCTTAAGAGCACATTTTTTCTATGTACCAGTATGTAGAGTAATTTTCTTTGCCAAACTCCAGGTTTGATAAAGTCAGACGTTTCCCATTAGATGTTAAATACCATGTTCTTAAATACTATATAGTTCAACTTTATATACTTAACATACTACTATAACTGCTTTATCGTAACTTATATAAGGATAACTGTAAAGAAGTGTCATAACTGTACATTGCACCTTATAAAATTACGGTATTTTCTGCAATTTATCTTGATTATATCTTTGATAGTTATTGAGACACAGCTATTCAGATAGGAGTTGCACCCATTGTTTTCTGTAAGTAGAGGTTCATTGTTTCTGGTGTAGAATATTTAAAGTTTTCATATCTGTCCTCCAGAACTTTTTATTTTGCAGTTGTATTTGTATGAAATCTGTAATAGTTAAAGTTGGAATTATTGGGTGTAATCTTGCTAGCATGTTCTCACCTTAAAGCAATGATTGGAGCAGAAATGGAGGTACTTGTTGTTTATACAGGCAATTTACATGAAGAAAAAAGGACTTTGTCCTTCAAGCCCTGGTAGTTTCTCATACTGTCACTTGGTATCGCTACATCTATCACTCCACTTTCTTTTGGTTCTTGTCTGGTTAATTTGCCAATACCTGCTTCTCTGCTGGATCTGGAAGTCCCATAGAATTTTAACTTTCTTATTTCCCATAATCATTTGTGGAATCTTCCATTTTTGATTTAGGAAGGTCTAGCTCATATTCTGTAAAGATATTCCTGTACACAATGGCAGCTACTTGATTATGCTGTTCAGTGTACGCTGTTCCAGCCTGCATCTCACACCTTGCTCCTGTGTGTTGAACTATCTCTGGGGCTTGTCTGCTTATCCTGCACCTTGGGTCTTGTGGACCCCTGCTTCTGTGGACCTGGTGCTTAGTATTCTTGTACTGCTATGATCAGTGCCTCAGTGCCGTCTTTTAGTCCAACCTTTTCCAGCCACTGATGGAATTTTCCAATATCTGCCACCTCAACTATCTGTCGATGGTACATCCCATGCAGAGTCTTATCTTGCCGTGGCACTTCTGCTTGATCTTCCTCCCACATCTGCTGCTGCCTCAGGCATTCTCTCAGCAACTCATCTTTGGGTGCCATCTTACTGATGTAGTGCTGCGTGCTCTGGGTCTCATCTGTGACTGTGGCTTCGGCACTCACCAGATGGTGAGTGTGTGTGTGTGTGTTTTATTATAATGCTAAAATCTAATTCTAGAAATAAAGTTTAAACAAATAATAGCAGGAGTAAAAATGCAGGGGGAAAAAGAAAAGAAAGAAAAAAGTGAGAATGTAATATAAATATAAAGAATGACTTCCAATCTTCATTACAGTGAATTTCTTTGAGGCATCTTATTAACTACTATGTGCCACAGAATTCAGCAGGCCTCTTCCATTTCTTAATCTAGTGTAAACAAGACACATTTTTCCCAAAATGAACATCATTCAAAGAAAAAAAGCTGCAACTGTACATAGAGTCATAAAAGGTGTATCAGTACAATGGTCATCTCAGAATACTTTGAGTTTTAGTGCTGTTTTGAAGACAATGTTCAGAAGGGTGCATGTGGCAGCATAAACGTATAACTTGTTAGTGCATGAAATTGATCCTGCTGATAAACAGCAGCCGCTGTTTGAAAAAGTTTGGAATAATTTTCTTCCATTGCTATTGGATATATATATTTGTGACTTTATTTGTTTGACTGATTGCCAAAAATAGCACAACCAAGTAAAGAAAGACAGAAATTTTAGAAGAATTCTAGGGCAGCTTTCCCCAGCTTGCTTCTTCCAAGTATGTTTGAAGACTCTAGAATTCCCAGCCAGCATAGCTGCTGGTTCTGAGAAGTGGTAAAGAAAGCAACAAGGGCAGAGCAATGGCTGAGGTAGAGTTGAAAAATGCAATTAGCTCTATGTGGCTTGAGGGGCCTTTTGTTGGACACTAATGCATGCTTGCTTTATGTAGATATCAGCCTTCACAAGTAAATTGTACAGGAAACAGGACAATATTCTACCTTCTTGCAATTCTACATTGCAAATCTGAAGGCACAAACTTTCTGCCTTAACTTTTTACTGTTTGAACCATTAGAATGGATATTTCCTATTTTTTTCCTTATTGTTAAGTGACTGCAGGCTCCTGCCTCTCTCAACAGAATATATCTTAGGCAACCTCTTTTCCTTCACTCCTCGAGGTCATACATTTCATTAAATCAGTACATGGTATAGTTTGCTTATTCATAATTTGTTCATTAATCTGAAGTTCGTTATGTTCATGCTGCATTCTAAAATTTTAAGTCATTGTATGCTAAGTATGGGAATGAATAACACACTAAACCCAAAACAAACCAGCTACCTGTTGGTTTAGTGGGATATAAAAGCTTGACATGTTACACAGTGTAGTACTATCTGGATACTACCTTATATTTAAAATAAAACAAAATACTTCCCTGTACTTTCAGAACATGTAGAGGGAAAGGCTAGGCTAGGTTCTTATTTCTTTGCCATGACCTTTCTGTTGATAAACCATTGTTGACTGCTTTGCACTGACTTCTGGAGAGCAAGAGAGCAAAGGCAACTTCAGAGCCAACATTGATAACAAGGCCTTGTTTGTCCTGGACCCCATAAGTGAGAACAAGATGCTGGTAAAATATAAAGTGTTAGAAGAAGGAAGCCAGTCTCTGCTGGAAGAACAACTATTTCTTCTGATCTGTCAACTACTGCAACTACAGTGCAGTTTTTATTTAGTTCTTTTATGTGGAGCTGGGACATTACATTGCAGAGTACAGCAAAGGATATACTCAAACAGGAGTGCTGATTATGTTTTTTCTTAAAAAGAAATAGTTCCTTTTTCATAAGTATGAAGATGACATAGGAAATACCCTCTCATATAAAAAGGTTTGAAGGATACTCCACCCTCTTTACCTGATTAAATTGGGCAGCTTGTGGTCCAAAAGGTACTTATAACAGTGGTGGTATTCAGCAGGTTCTGACCCGTTCTGGAGAACCGGTAGCGGAAATTTTGAGTAGTTCGGAGAACCGGCAAATATCACTTCTGACTGGAGATTTTATAGTATCCTCCCCCTGCCACATCCACTAAACCACGCCACAGAACTGGTAGTAAAAAATTTTGAATCCCACCATTGACTTGTAACCTTCTAATTTCCAATGGCTTCTGTAAGAGAACAGTTTGAAGCTTCTGAGAGCTATTTCTCCCTTTCCTGAAATCTGCTGTTTAGAAGTGAGAAGAAAGTAAGTAAAACTGGCATTTTCAACCATGTTTGACTCTGTCTGCACCTGCTGTTTGCTTCAACCCTATGTGCACTACAATCCTCAACAGAAGTGGTGCCTTTGGCAAAAGCAAACAAACCTTTTGTTTACCAAATGTAGAAATCATCCATCTCCCGCATAGAAGGATTCTGGTATACATTTCTGAGTTCTACATAAATGAATTTGGAAGAGTGCTGCAGGAGGCTGTCCAGGCCGAAAATGGGGTGTGGGGGACCTTGCGCAGCCCTCCTGCAATCCATTTTGGCTGCCAGAGGCACCATGGGCCAGTCCTTTGTTATTTCCAGGCTGACCCTGCGGGCCACATTTAAGCACCCCTGATCTAAAGGTTGCCACAAAGAAGAGAGAGCAGCCTATTCTCCCGAGCATCTAAAGGCAGAACAAGAAGCAATGGATGGAAACTAATCAAGGAGAGAAGCAACGTAGAACTAAGGAGAATTTCCTGACAGTTAGAACAATTAATCAGTGGAACAACTTGCCTCCAGAAATTGTGAACATTTCAACACCAGCGGTTTTTAAGAAGAGATTGGACAACCATTTGTCTGAAATGGTATAGGGCTTTCTGCCTGAGTAGGGGGTTGGACTAGAAGACCTCCAAGGTCCCTTCCAACTCTGTTATTCTCTTATCTGTCTGTTAGTGTGTGCTGTTTTTTTAGTCTTATCTGTCTGTTAGCGTGTTTTCCTTTTTTTTAAAGAGAAAGTTGTAGGAGTATACAGTTTTTAATAGTATCTTTATCTTTGGTTCAAAAGAGGCCATCCCTTATATTTCTTCTTGTTCTCAAAATAGGACAGGGAGTATTTAGCCAACAAGCTTAGCAAAAGTGTATTGCTGAGGGAAATACAATAATTTCAAAATATTCTGAACATCTCTTAAAAAATAATATATCCAATACTGTATATGTGCTGACTATCAGAAATTGAGGCCATATTAGTAATGATATTCTGGATGTTAACTGTTTGACATTTTGACTGCTTAAACCAATACAGTGTTTCACTCCCTTTTTAATGCACTTTGTTCAAGTTTCTGGAATTGAAAAGTGGCACAAGACCGCTTTGGATTTATAATGAATTGGCTGTGGTGAATCTCGTTAATATGCTGTGGGCAGCCTTGTAGATTGGCAAGCTGCCCTATTGTCCTTGGAAAAGAAGAGGAGAGCAAGTATTATGCAGAGAAAAAGAGGGTGTATGCCATCCATTTCCTAATGTCACTGGAAAGCATAGTTTTTTATCAATTGTTTCCCACAGTATTTTCTAGTCTAGGGAATCAATATGTTTCTCCCACTTTTTCTTATATCTGTTTTTCATTCTAGTTCCTAACCTATGATGACTTCTCTGCTATCCATTGTGGGAGTGCTTACAAGCTTATAGGGACAGCTGCTTCCACTTGAAATTTCTTTATTGTACTGCTTTGAATTAGCCAGCAAGTTGCTAAGGGATAGATTTGTGAGGGGGAAAAAATGAAGTCAAAGCCATTGGTATAATTCCAGTAGATGTTTTGTCAGCGTTGGTCACTGAGCCTCTGTTGCAAAATGAGGGCAGCATTTGGGAACAGATCCAGTTGAATTCTTTTCCATTTGGTGCTAGTATTTTTTGTTTCCTCAGTTTCTATGTGCCTGTCAGTTTCAGCCTTTTTTTAATTAATGTGCAGATAGTCCTTGACTTACAACCACAATTGAGCCCAACATTTCTGTTGCTAAGCAAGACAGTTAATAAGTGAGTTTTGCCCCAATTTACAACTTTTCTTGCCACAGTGGTTAAGTGAATCACTGCAGTTGTTAAGTTAGTAACATTAATTGCTCCCCCGTTGACTTTGTTTCTCAGAAGGTCACAAAAGCTGATAGATGACTCCAGGATGTTGCAACCATCATAAATACATATCAGTTGCCAAGTATCCTGACTTTGGTCATGTGTCCATGGGGATGCAGCAACAGTTATAAGTGTGAAAAACAGCCGTAAGTCATTTTTCTCACTGCCGTTGTAATTTTGAATGCTCACTAGATGAATGGTTGTAAGTCAAGGACTACTTGTAATTGTTATGCCAAGTTCTCTTTAATTCCCTTGATTTGGCAGAATTTTGAAAAAGTCATCCCCATTTCTGCATAGAGTTTAGTGTTGATAATTCTCTTGTGTCATTTTATTAATTTATGCATTTGTTCTTGGTGTGAACTGAAAAAGAAATAGCAATCTTTTCCAATATTCTTCCAAGAAAGCCAAATAGATACTCATAACCTGGACAACGTCTGTAAGATACTGGAACATGAGCTTCATTGCTATGGAGGAGCATAGGACAGTTATAAGTGGCACTGTGTGTGTGTGTATGTGTAGTTGATGTGATTTGGTTGATTTGTCCAAATGCAAAAAGAAATATGCTGCTATAAATATGTACTTGTTATTGATACTTGGAAAATCGGAACCATATCAGCAAAAATGTCAAGACTGAATGCTGAAATTCTGGAAATCAGTGAAGTCCAATGGGTCACTTAACATAGAAGAGCATCTACTGTGGACATTAAAATTGTGGAAGCAATAATAGATGTCATGATTAATAAAGAAGTACTAGAGTCAATGACAGAATTATCTTGGTTTGAATCAAGGCAGTCTTTTTGATATTACAGTAATCTAGGTCTGTGATCTAACTGCAAATGAAACTGATGTCCAACAGTTCTATGCTCATTTGTGGCATAATATAAGGAGTGCTTAATTTATGACCATAATTGAACCTAAAATTGCAGTCATAAGTTGAGGCATCACATGACTGGATACAATTTTTTGGCATTTTTTTCCTGGCAATTGTTAAGCAAAACATGATAATAGTTAAATAAATCCATTATACCCAATAGGCATTTTTTTGTCAAAAACTGGAGGTAAGTGAGGCAAAAAAGTAAAAAAATTGTAGTCATGTGACTGTGGGACACTGCAAACAGTCGCAAAGATAAGCCAGTTGTCAAGCACCCAAAATGCGATCATATGCCAAAATTCTGGCATTCATTTCATACTGAATAAATTAAGAATCTGAAAGTGAACCTTTTTTCCCAGAATATGAGACTAAAGGACTGACCATCCTTTTCCCAGATAAGACACTGAAACTTTTAGTTTAGTTTACTGAACTTATATACCGTCCTATTTCCCTGACAGGACTCAGGACGGTGCACAGCCGAATTAAAATACAAAAACAATACAGAATTAAAAACAATTAAAAAACCAAATATAAAGGCTGAAAAGCTAAAAAATATAAAGGGGTTAAAAGCTAAAACCAAGTAAAACCGAATTAAAAAACCCCTAAAAACCCTAGGCCAGACCGGCTTGATGAAATAAATAGGTTTTCAACGCGCGCCAGAAGGTCAAGAGATCAGGGATGGTTCTCATCTCCGGGGGTAATTCGTTCCAGAGGGAGGGTGCCTCCAACGAGAAGGTCCGCACCCTCGGGGTCGCCAGCCGTCCAGCCGGCGGCACCCCGAGGAGGCCGACTCTATGGGAACATATTGGCCGACGGGAGGCTGATAATGGCAGGAGGCGGTCCCGAAAATATCCTGGTCCCAAGCCATGGAGCGCTTTAAAGATGGTAACTAGAACCTTGAAGCGCATCCGGAGGACCACCGGGAGCCAATGCAGCTCACGGAAGAGTGGCGTAACATGGGAGCCCCGAGGAGCCCCCAACACCACCCGCGCGGCCGCATTCTGCACCAGCTGGAGCCTCCGGGTGCTCTTCAAGGGGAGCCCCATGTAGAGAGCGTTGGCATAGTCTAGACGGGAGATTATGAGGGCAGAAGTGATCATTTTATTTGCTTGTCTTTATTAATATATTTTGTTGTTGTATAGTTGGAAAGACTAAATTCTGCGTGAACCCAGGGACCACAGCACTGTAAGCTCCCCTATCTTTTTGTGAACCCATGGACCATAGCACTGTAGGCTCTCCTGTCTTTCCAAATTTGCTCAGATTCATGTTTATTGTGTCAATGATGCTATCTAAGCAATTAATGTTTTATATATTTTATTTATTTTCTAACCCTATTCAGCCCAAAGATCTCTGTTCCAGTATCATGACTGAGCTGGAACCAAATATTTTAGAATATATATTTATTTATTAGATTTATATGCTACCCAACTTACTATCCAAGTGGCTCTTGGCAACTTAATGTGAAATTAAGTTAGCCCCAGAAAATATTGGGCAAGTCACAGGAGTTTATGAAATTCCAGCAGAACAGTATTTTGTTTGTCATTCATTCATTCAATTTCTATGGCTGCCCTTTTCAGTCAATGACTTTGGACAACTCTAGATACTGTTCTTGAGATGCTGCTTGCAGTTTGTAAGCAAGAATGGAAAACCCAGTAGAGGTCAGTGAGCTAGAAAAAAAATCAATCTATATTCCAGTTGCAAAATAGTATGCTCAAATTATTGAATAATTGCATTTATCTCATATGCTAGTAAGACAACGCTTAAAGTTTTAGAGTCCAGATTTCAGCAATAATATATCAAGAACTACTGGAGATATAAGTTGGATTCAGAAGGTGCAAATCACCCAGGATCACATTGCAGATCATCCTATGGTTAATGGAAAAGACAAGAGAATTCCAAAACATACTTCTTTTTGCTTTATTGATTATACTAAAAATTGGAGAGTATAGGCAAAAATTGTAGACAGCATTTAAAGCAAGGGTGCATACTATTAGTCACCTACATACTGAACAATTCATATTCTCACTAAACAGTAGCAGTTAGAACGTAATATGGAGTGACTCAGTGGTTCAAAATTAGTAAAGAAGCATATCAAAGTTATGCAGTGTCATATCTATTTAGTTTATATGCAAAATATACTTGACAAAACTAGAGGAGAAAATCAGAAATAGAAATTAAAGTGACTGAAAATAGTATTAAGATATACTTTTGATACCAGTTGGATGGTTGTGAGGAACACTTAAAAAATAGAAGGTGAAAGATTGATGTGCAAAAAGCTGCTGTTATTTTCTGTAATAATATTAATTTTTAAAAGCAAATGTTATATCAACTATTAGTGCCAATGCCATGCAAACTAGTGAAGAGGTACTGTAGGGAAACTAATACTCAAAAATCTATGGAGGTGGTGACTTTAATTATGAAATAAAGATATCTGCTGCTTGGACCAGATAAGTAAGGACTATGACATATCAAGACAAAATATTGAATTGTAGGGAGATCGTAGTCCCAACAAAGTTACTATTACTATTAATTATAAGTAGTCCTTGACTTACAACAGCTCATTTTAGTGATCATTTAAAGTTATAACAGCAGTGAAAAAAGTGATTTAGGTTTGTTTTTCACACATGACCTTTGCAGCATCCCAATGGTCACATGATCAAAATTCAGGCATTTGACAACTGAGTCATATTTATGAGGGCTGCAGTGTTCCAGGGTCACATGATTCCTTTTTGGGAACTTCTGACAAGCAAAGTCAATGGGGAAGCCAGATTCACTGAACTGCGGCAAGAAAAGTCATAAAATGAAGCAAAATTTATGTCTTACTTAATAACAGAAATTTGGGGCTCAATTGTGGTTGTAAGTGGAGGTACATGGTCTTCAGAAAGGTTAAATGAAGGAAAATGAATGCCTTTGAACTATGATGCTGAAGAAAACGTGAGAGTATAATAACAACAAACCATTCAATACTGTATACAGTAAAACCAGACAGCTCATTAGAAGCACTAACAATGACAAATGATGTAGAAGCAGGCCTTTGGAAATGCTCCTGATGCTTAGAAAAATTGAAAACAATAGAATAAAAAGGCCTGCAGGAGACAAGATGGCTAGGTATTTTCAAATGATATCACAAATTTGAACTTAGAGGAATTCAAATAAGTAGTTACTGATGGGTAATTATTGGTTCATTGGTTCACAAAGACCAGAAGTGAATGACTACTCAACCTTTTATAACTAGAATGCCAAGTTTCTGTTTTTGTTTGATTTGTAATACATTTGGAGGAGCATCTGTCTTGGGAGACTTTTAATTAGTTCTTTATGAAATCCTAACTGAATTGTCACAGAGAAAAACAATAGAAATTTATAAGAATTGCTAACATAGTAAACATACTTTAATATTCAGTGACCTGAACTTGAAGATCCTGGATTCAAACTTCCAAAATTCAGTGTAAACTGCTATGTGGATCCTTGGTGGCATAGTGGTTAGAATGTTGTACTTCAGGCCACTTCTGACTATTGGCTGCCTGCAATTTGGCAGTTCAAATCCCACCAGGCTCAAGGTTGACTCACCCTTCCATCCTTTCCGAGATAGGTAAAATAGTTTTCTGGAATTGAAAAGTGGCACAAGACTGCTTTGGATTTATTGTTGGGGGCAATATGCTGACTCTGTAAAACCTCTTAGAGAGGGCTGTAAATCACTATAAAGCAGTATATAAGTCTAAATGCTATTGCTATTTATTGTCCAAGGTCAGGGATTCATTCTGGACATTTCCACACAGAGCTGGGAATTTGTGGCTAAAACTCAGGAAACCTAATATTAGTCAGTATAGAGATAATGCTATGATCTTGTACAAGATAGCTTCCTATAGAGAGTTTGGTCAACTTGGCCTTCAATCCTTCAATACTATTCTGCCAAGCATCCTTATCAAAAAACTGGCTGACTTGGATTTTCCCTCTTCCATCTGTGACTGGATCAAAGACTTTCTGAGGGACCGACTACAAACAATGAGGGCTGTGTCTGTCACATCCACCTCCCTGAAGCTTAGCACTGGCTCCCCACAGGACTTTGTGCTGAGTCCCTGCCTGTACTCACTGTACACATATGATTGTGTATCTCTGACCCATTCATTGTGATCATTAAATTCACAGATGATACTACCATATTGGACCTCATTACAGGTGGAGACAAAACAGCGTACGGGGGGGGGGGGGGGGGGGGGGTTGGGTTCAAAAATTATCCTCATGCTGCCTAGAAAACAACCTGCACCTAAACATCAGCAAGACAAAGGATATCGTATTAGACTTCTGGAAGAAGAGAGAGGAACCCGCCCCACTTTATATCGAGGGTGTGTGTGTGGAGAGAGTTTCCTCCTTTAAATTCCTGGGAGTCTACCTCAGCGAAGATCTTACCTGAAAAATCAACACAACCCAGGTGGCCAAAAAGGCCCAACAGAGACTCCATTTCCTTAGGGTCTTGTGAAAGAATAAAGTGGAACAACGACTGATAACCTCCTTTTACCGGTCCACAATAGAAAGCATCATCACATGTTGCATTACGGTGTGGTATACTGGCTTGACAGCCGCGGATAGAAAGACATTACAGAGGGTGGTGAGCACAGCACAAAGCATCATGGGCTGTTCCCTGAAACCATTAGATGATATCGCTAGGGTTCACTGCCTTATAAGAGTGAGGAAAATTCTCAGGGACGACTCACATCACAGTCATCACTTCTTCACTCCTACCATTGGGTAGGAGATATAGAAGCATAGCCAGCCTCACCAACAGGCTGAAGAACAGTTTCTGCCCATGGGCTGTCAGACTTTTGAACGGAAAATAACTTCATGTCAACATAGTATGATAGACTTGTGGGGCTGGTGCGTTGTGCAATAAGGTCACATAGTGTAATGGGATTAGGTTAGGGACTTCTGTCCTCACTGTGAGTTGTGTTGGGGGTGGGATGCACGAAGGAAGGCTCAGCCAATCTCATTGTACATATGTTGTACTCTGACAATAAAGGTAATAATAACGCTGTTCTTACTGTGATGGCACTGGTTTTGCAGTTTGACCCTTGTAATTCCTTGGAGCTTCAACAGGAAAATCTTTCTTATTCTTTGTTTAGGTACTTGGTTTTTTATTTAGACTTCTCATAGCTGACAATTTTTAAAGCAAATAGAACTTCAAAATGTATATTGTCTGTGCAGTATAGTTATTTCCCCCCCACTATATCTTTTCTGTTTATGGTGTTATTTGATATGAAATTAATCTCTCAGATAAGAAACTGCTTATTAATAATCAGCAAGGATGAACTTAACACGTCGTGACTAAGTCATACATGGGATGTTTGCCATTACATTTCTGTTGTTTTGATGACTTTCACTTGGATACATGAATTGTTGTCTTTTGAAGCACTGTGTTTGAATTTATATGGAAGAGTGTTGAGTATTCTTTCTATAATAATGTGATAATTGGTATATGTATCAGATAATGTGTTTTAGATAAGAAATAGGGGATACGCAAATTTGAATCAACTGAAGAAAAAATACAGAACATTTTGACCATTGGTAAAGGATATTATTCTTGTCCAACCTTTTCCAAAAATACTGGTGCATTTAAAAGCTTTTTTAGTAGATTGATTATTGTAAGATTTTAAAATGAAATACAGTTCTTAAAAGAGAGGGCAGAAAGATGAGCTCATCTTAAAATTAACTTCCCATGCATATTTCAACATTATAACATGAAACAAAGGAAAGTCAAGTAGGCAGTTCTGATTTCCTTTTCTTCCCTAATAGGTAGCACCATATGAGCTTTTTTAAAGGTGGGGTTTCTTAGTTTTTGAATAAATAAGATAATGTAGAGCAGGCAATTCTGGATTACAAAATATATAATACCTGTACGTTGGCCATATGGTATAGAAATTGTAGTTCAAAACACCTGGAAGGTACTAGATTTTTATCACTAATTTAGAAGCTCAAATGTATACCTTGAATATTTCCTGCACAAGAAAAGAGAATGTAAATTGATTAAATAAATAAGATTCAGAGCATGCTTTGAAATAATTTTGTTTTTATTGTCTTTAATGACAGGAAATCAAACCTTATTAAATGTAACATGACTGAATATAACTAAACTTCCAAGTTAACACATTTCTCATCTGTTGTGGGCACACCTTGTACATCATATGATGGAACTACATATAATAAATATAATTTCAGTGGTCATTTTTATAAAAGTATTGTTTTGAGACTCTAATATGCTTCCTGTTTGTATAAATTGCTCTTTGCTGTGCAAGATAAAGAAAAGGCATTATGAATTGTCTTAATACCATTATTTTCAATTTATTCCTTCATATATTTCAGAATGTTTTTATTTTACTTTCAAGAGATCAATAGGTCAAGTAACAAATGAACTATTTTTTATGAAAGTGCTAACTTTAATAAGCGATTAACTATTGTTTCCCATTTTATCGAAGGCTATGATTATTAGCATTAGATCATATCAATTTATTAAACCAACTTCAAATTATATGCTACTGCCTTTCCTTGTTCTAAAGCTGGTACTATAACTATAATTTTTTTGGTTTGGGCCGGATAAGAATCAGTGCTTAATTAAAACACAAAGAGATAGTCTTTGGTTAATGACCATCTGTTCAGTGTCAGTCAAAATTTCTGCAACACTGAACAAATGGTATTTAAAATCAAGTTAGGTTTTGCAGCTCTCTTCCAGTCATATTAGTCACATGTCAGAATTTGAGTCTCTGCTTCATCTCCATTGCTGCTTATGCCACCATTGCCATTTAGGAATGCCACCTCAAACCCGGTGCCACAGTGTCAGCCTCAGTCACCTCTGTTGTCCTGCACTTCCACCCCCCAAATGACCTTCAACTGCTTGTTCTTCCCATTGCTGGTAAGGTGCACCTGACCCGGCCCTGTGAAAGGCAATTGCTGGACCCACCAGGCCTTCTGCTCTTCTCCATATTACATACATGTGCAACCTTCTTGTAATGCTTCGGAAACCCTTAGAAACCCCGCGAAGCACCACGAAGAGACTGTGCACAATTTGGAGAACTACAGTACATGCAGCTTGGAGAACACATACTGTCTTGGTGAAGTTATGTTGGGCAGGGCCATTGGAGCACAAGGCAGCAACTGTGGCTAAGCTTTGCTCTGGGGTGGCTGGCTTGAAGTGGCACTTCTCGTTAGTATTGGGGCTGAAATAGAGGCCTCAGGGTGGCAGCAAGCAGCTGACCCCTAAAGGCTCTGGGCCTTTTCTTCAGCCCAGTACAGCTGCCATTGTCACCATGGAGTGCTGCTATGTAGGGTGGTCAAAGATGAGGGACAAGATGAGGAGAGAGTTCAAGAGGAAGCAGTCTCCTATCTTAGGCTCAGGGCAAGGATGGAAGAAGCTAAGAATATCTTGGATTGGGGCCGGTCCTTACCTAACAACTGCTGGAATTTGGTTAATGATGGCAACAGGGACTGCCAAGGATTTCCTTGCTATATGATGTGATCATGTGATGTCTGTTGTGCTTTATAACCACATTGCTTAGCAACTGAAATTCTGGTCCTAATCACTGTTGTTAAATGAGGACTATGAATAGAAAAAAGATGATTTTTGTATGAAAAAGACTGGTGACTTGGCTTTTACTTAAAATCACAAATTCTTTGACCCTGGACTGTTCCTACATTTTTCACATATGTCTGTCTACCTGGGCTGTCTACCTGTCTACCTCTTAACAATTGCAGTATAAAACAGGTAGGCTGGGAAATTTGTCTTTAATTTAGAGTCTTTCTAGTATGATTGCTTGAACTATGAAAGGAGGAATGAATAATACATACATAAACAGAAGACTTACTGTCATGCTCCTCTCGGAATCTGATTCAGAGGGGGAAGCCGAGCAGCTGACAGGGAGTGGGAGTGTGGCTCTCTTGGTTGTGGAAGAAACTGGGGAAGGTCAAAGGCTGGATGGGCAGAGCAGAGAAGAGGTAGAAGGAATTCAGAGGAAGATCCAGGCCCATCCCCTCTTCATCCTAGGGCACGCAGGGAGGAATGGAGAAGGGAGGAACGTGAGTTGCATGATTTACAGGGGAGGAAAGGGCCCTGATTCCCTTCATTAGCTGCAGCTGGGAACACAGTGTTTAAAAAGGGAAGTTGTGCACAATAAAGTTGCTGGGAGCAAATCGTGAATTATCTGGTATCATGGAGGCTTATCTGGGTTCTTGGCGTCATCCCAACTGTGTATGCTTTGCTGGGCTTTCAAGTCTGCAATTCCTTCTCCTACCCTGTCAAGTTAATTACTGCAGCATAGTTTGTGTGGATTTTTATTTACAGTTTGAATGTACTTTGTTTTTGGACTGAATTTCCTCCACTTGCAGACTGTTCTTGGGAGAGTTTTTTCTCCAACTGAAAGTAAACTGGACATTGGGGGGCAAAGTTGGAGGTATTAAAGGCACATTTCTTGCTTATTTGACTGTGTTGCCTTTGTGCCATGGCCCGGGTCATCACACTTACTTAATAATACAAATACTGTTTGGACTGGGCCTCTCTGAGCAGTGTTGCCATCTAGATAGGAATAATACTGAGCCCTTTTGGGTGTTGGTAAAATTAGTACTCTATTGTAGGCACTATATATATCTAAAATTAAAACAACTCCAAATTGTCACCTTTGTGTGAGAGAAACACAGTTATATTATGTGCTCATAAATTTTCTATATATCTACTAGAAAACACACTAAAAATGGGCAGTGCTAGGACAAAAAAATCACTGCTAGTTATATTTAATTATATATATGGTGCAATTCAGTAGCAAAATATAATATAACACAAATCAAATATACTGCACCCAGCGAATGATAGCTTAACTGTCCGTTTGTGAGGTGGATCCCAGTTCTCAAATCAGACTCGAAGTGCTTCCCTGTGGAAACCAGGTGTTAATGGGTTTTCTGAATGCCGGCAGGGTTGGTGTTGATATAATCATAGGGAGTGCACAGGAGATAGTAAATGACACATCTTCATGTCTACAGATCTTAATGCCCTTTTAGAGGGACCTGAGCCCCTCCCTTCCAGATTTATTTAGCAGCATTGATTCCTCAATACTGTGGAGGGTTTTCCATTCCCCAGGAGATTTAATTCCAGGCTTTGAACACCAAATGGCTACTACTGGATGTTCCATAAAGTAAATATTTTTGAAATCCTAGTGATATAATTTAAATACATAATTAAAATATAATTATATTTTTTATAAAAGGTACAGATTAAAGAAAGCCTACATTCTGTGTTTTTCTTCAGATACAGCAGCAGCAGCAACAGCAGCAGCAGCAGCAACAGCAGACCTCAAATAAGCGTCCCAGCAACAGTACCCCTCCACCAACCCAGCTGAATAAGATCAAGTACTCAGGGGGACCTCAGATTGTAAAGAAAGAACGACGGCAAAGTTCCTCTCGTTTCAACTTAAGCAAGAACCGGGAGCTTCAGAAGCTTCCTGCCCTTAAAGGTGAGAACAGATTTCCTGGGCAGAGGCAATGGGTTGTTAAGGAAGATTTCAGCAGAGGAACAGATGGCTTTAACAGCCAGGCTAGTCTGGCAAGATATCACACTGCATTGCATTGTATTGCATTACATTTTACAGGGATCTGTCATTTAGAAGATATAAATAATTGTAGTTAATTCTCTCATGAGGTTAAGGAATTTACAAGGAGAGCATGGATGAGAGAGTTAATCAAAGTCAGAAAGTTAATGTTGTGTAGTTGTTAAGATAAGATTTAAGGTTTAAGGTTTAAACCCCGTTTAATAGTGCAGTTCATTGCATGATTTGGGGTCAAACATTCTTAGCCCATTATTTTATGAGGATAAAATGAGGGGAATTTCCTATATGGATCACTTCAAGCACTTAGAAATGGTCATAAATAAACTGTATTATGGATTAGCCAAATTCCATACTCAGCATAAGTTGCTTCCATATATTTGCTGAGAAGTAAGGTGGTGAAGTATGTGAAAAATTTGGATGTCAGAGGCATTTTGCCTTCGGAAACCCCTGGAAATCTCCATGCAGAAGATAATTAGGACCTTGGTTGGAGATGTCTCATGCCTGGGACATCACATGGGTTTTGTATTTGCATGGCATCATATTCCCAAACAGGAGACAGACTGTAATGCCTAGTTGCATAAAACTGACTAATTACTTCTAAGAGGTAATAAAAGTATTGATTGTGTTGAACCACATAGTCTTTTGTGTGAGCTCTCAGTGCAGAAGTTCTATGTCTTCGGCAAGTAGTATTTCCTTGCCATGAGCTCATTTGGTTTATCTGCACAACCAAAATACTGAGGCCCTTCCAGTGTTACCTGATGGTTGTGAAAGAAATCACAAGAAGTACTTTTTTAATGATTTACTAAGATTTAAGATGTAGTTCTGAAGGAAATATGGAACATTTAAGGTGAGGTTCTGAAGGAAGTACATGGAGGATAGAGAAATGAATTGAAAGAGACCTATTAAGAATAGAATTGTTGACTAGACCAGGGGTTGTCAACCTTTTGGACCTCAGGGACCACCAGACTCATAATTTTAAATCCCAGGGACCACTAACTGGTTCTGTGGGCATGGCATTATTTGTGGGTGTGGCTTGGTGGTCATGTAACTGGCTGGACATGGCTTGTATGTAAATATTATAAATATTTATATAAATATTGATTTTTTTATTAAAAAAGAGCAACTTTTACCCAAAATCAGGCAAAGCAGGCAGGCAGATTGAATTGCTCACAGAATCATTCAGTGACCTATCTATCTGCCATCGGCTAGCTCAGTCTGTCACATAAAATTTGCACACAAGCAAACTCACAAAATTAACTCACAACACACCATGTATGTAAATATTGATTTTTTTATTAAAAAAAGAGGAACTTTTACCCAAAATCAAACAAAGCAGGCAGGCAGATTGAGTTGCTCACAGAATCATTCAGTGATTCTACCATCGGCTACCTGAGCCTTCCATAAAAAATTTGCTTGCTGTGAGTCTGCACTGAATAATATAACCTTCAGTCCTAAGGGAGGTTCGGCTGTGCTTAAAAGCAGAGCCGAAGATCTAAAGACTAGCTAGAAAGCAAGTAATGCAACCATTTCCTGCTTTCTAGCTAATCCAAATCTTCCTCAACAGCAAAACAGCTGATGGTTGGGGGAAAAAAGGAAAAATAGCAATTTAGCAGGCAAGTTTGACGGGTAAGGAGTAAGTGGGCAGGGAGGGTTTCTGCGGACCATGTGGGTGGTGCAGCCTTGTGTTTCTGCGCAGCCTGGATTAATTGTTTGGGGGGTACTCTAAGGGTGACATTTTTCTGTGGCCCACTAAAATTTTCTCGCAGACTACCAGTGGGCCATGGCCCACCAGTTGGCGACCGCTGGACTAGACAGATGGACAAGTGAACTGAGTCAGGAGAACAGTTCTTTGGATGAGAAATAGTACAGATAAGTGATACATTTAATAAGCCCTACAGTTGTTTTATTTCCTCTTGCTATTAGCTTATATTTCATGGCTGTTTAGCCTATTTTTCAAGACTATTTGTTTCTCTTAAATTAAATAAGAGGGGCTGGGTGTAGGAGATAAAAGGAGATTCTCACATGGTGATAATGTGGAGAGCAGTATGAACATCTTATGTATCATAACACTATTGTCAGTGAGCCTAGACAAAGCAGAAGAGACTTTATAATGGTATAAGGAAGGGGAAGGAAAGCTGCTATGTGGTCTATTTGGATTTTGGAACATCAAAATACTTAGAGCAGAAAGGAAATATTTTTGCCCTTTATCTTCTACCTCAGATGCTCCTCCTCATGAACGGGAAGACCTCTTCATACAGAAGTTACGGCAGTGCTGTGTCCTCTTTGACTTTGTTTCTGACCCACTCAGTGACTTGAAATTCAAAGAGGTCAAACGAGCAGGGCTCAATGAAATGGTGGAATATATTACTCATAATCGGGATGTTGTCACAGAAGCTATTTATCCTGAAGCAGTTATCATGGTAAGTATTGATCTACTTCTGGCTGCTACTCCCAGTAAAGCAGCTTAAAAGAGGGACGGACAACTTTTTTTAAACTTCGGAATACCACTGTTTTTTCAGGTTTAAAGGCACCTAAAAATAGAAATAGATGCAATAAAAGGTGGTAAGGGATCAAAAACTAAGTCAAGTTAAGGAAACCGGATATGCTTAGTTTTGAGAACAAATATAATAGCATGCAATAATAACTTAAGAATATAAAAATACTTTCCAGGTTCTGAAGGGATGTTACTAAGAAAGAGGCCAAAACTGTTTTCTGGACAATGATCTTAGATTATGGGAAGATGGTTATCAGTTGAAAAAGAATAAATTCTTAACAATAATGCCATTTCAACAGTGAGAAGTAATGACCTGCCCTTTTCTTAATGTGTTCAGGCAGAAGCTAAATAGCTAGTTAGAAGCTAATCCCTTTTGTTGGGATGCTTTAATTTGGATTCCTATAATAAAGGGGAAGATATTTATGGCATAATGGCCCTCTCCTGTTTTAATCTATGAAGTCCAAAACCGTGTATTCTGGTGGTTTATTTTAGTTCTTTTTATCTGGCTTTTTAAAGTGTGCAAAGGAGACAACAATGTAAGCTCTAGCTCCCCTTTTCCATTTCTGACTTCTGTATAGACCGTTATGAAAGCCATGTTTAGTTGAATGAAGTTATAGTGCATCTTGTGATTGAGAATCACAAAGCTTGTGTACCTACTTACATAAAGCTGTTGTGGTTCCATTTCATACATTTTTATTGAGACAAACTGGTGAATAGCTAAGGGTTAGAACTAATGTCTCTGATTCCCTATTATGGTTAGAATTTGACAGTGGTTAAAGCAGGCTTATGAATAACATTCTAAAGGAGTGCCATGGAGGAATTGGCCAAAACAAACACCTGAATGTACAGGCTAGATGGTATTAATCATTTCTTAATAAGCTGAAGGTGATGTGCATTAATAGCATGAGAGATGGGTACACAGTAATGCACAGAAATAGATACCAGTAAGTTATGGCATAATGAGAATGCTTCTCATTACAGACCTAGAAGGTTTTTTTATTTTTAACGAAGTTTTTTCTTTTCTGGAATTGGGGAGAGAGTGCGCCTCTGGAGACAGTTAATGTTTGGTTAGGAGTTTCCTAATGAGGAGGGATTACACTGAGTCATTGAGTCAATCTGCAGAAACATCTCAATTTTATTGTCACATTTCTCAGTTTTCAGTGAATCTCTTCCGGACACTTCCACCATCATCTAATCCTACAGGAGCAGAATTTGATCCTGAGGAAGATGAACCTACACTAGAAGCTGCTTGGCCACATCTCCAGGTAATAAAACAGTATTTTGCCATGTTATTATCCCTCTTTTTCTCCTTATGGAAATATTTTTCTCCTTATGAAAACTTGAGCTAGAAGAGATTTAAGATTTTTAAAGAGATATTTTTAAAGAAGAGATTGGACAGCCATTTGTCTGAAACTGTATTAGGGTCTCCTGCTTGAACTGGGGTTGGACTAGAAGACCTCCAAGGTCCCTTCCATCTTTGTTGTTCTGTTGTTCTGAAATTTGATGTTTAAAGATGTTGCTAACTCATATGAATTTAAACACAATGGTCAATCTGAAAATTGCATTATATTGCTCGTCTTCTATCCAAATGTTTTGGCCTTTTTGCCCAGAAACAGTCAACTTTCTCAATACATTTATGGCCATTTATTTGAGTTCAGTTGTTAGCTTGCAAAAAGTTATTCACCTTGCTTTAGATTATGATCTACTTATAAGAAACTATGCAATTTTCTTTCATCAGCTGGGGGTGGTGGTATCAATTTAATTCTAAAAGGGGACTAAAATGTTTATGCAGAATAGAGCTTGTCACAATCAATATTATTTGTTGGATATATAAAACTGCCAAATCGAGACAATCTGGAGAGCATACAGAATTAAAACAGTGTATTTGCTTATTTTTTACAGAAGCAAATGTATTTTATTAGAAGTATATCTTAAAGAATAAAAATCCTTCAATATGTTTGTTAAACAGAACCAGACCCTTATAAAACACTGTATAAAAATGCAACTATAAAATCAAACAGATAAAATGCTTTGGAGGAAAAATACAGATAAATCCCAACTCCCTATCATCCACCAGTCAGGATAACAAATTATAAAGATTCTAAAGAAATTACAGGTTGTAATGCAGATTGTAAGGATGCTCCTGCCTCTTTTTTACAATCCTTGGAGGTACATTCTAATAATAATGGTTGAAAATTGGTGGTGTCATTTCTAGTACTTAATACGGTACTAAGTCAAATGAATTCACTCAGATAAACTCGGGAAGGAAGAGATGCCCTGCCCATGGACGTGATTCAGCTTTACTAATTTTTATTAAATCACCCAACCCACTGCAGTTCCCTCCCTGCCCAAAAATTTCCCAGCCCTGCTAGAGGGAAGTGGAGGAAATGCTTTAATGATTCCCATAAGAGCTATTCACTCAATACTTTGTCCTGTACTTTTCACTGTGTAAGGAGGTAAAATTGTGATTGTCACAAAAACTGGTCAACCAATATGTAGTTTTGTTTCTTCTAAAAAGATAAAGTTTTTCTAGGTATAATTCAGATTGGAAAGTGTAAATCTGTTCCAAAAGGAGAATTGTCACTCCATAATAAATTAATGTTTTATACTTAAATCTTCAATCTAAATCAACAGACCTTCTTAGTCACACACCACTTCTGCTTTGGCATTTGTTCAGGGAAGGGTTTCCATTTGCAGACTCAGTTATTTTTGTACTATAGGAACACGGCCCTCAGGGTTTCTACTAGAGACAATGAACAGCCATTGGTATGAAGTACAATAAGGCTGCTATACTGAATTCAAAAGTATAACACACACACATTTGGGGGGTCCTAGTCTTTGAATTTTGATTTCTGTCTTATTTGCTAATTGAAAACTGATGCCAAGCAGAAAATCCCCAGCTGTCTTAAGCTGATTTTAAAAAGTCAAGAGGTAAATACTTGGATGGGAGACCACCAGAAAATCTCAAGGCCATAAGGCTAGTCTGGGAAGTTGGGAAAATATTCTAGAAGATAGCTAATTTTTTCATCATTGTTGGCAGGAAAACAAAACAAATATTTCCCTGAAGAATGCCCAAGTCAAACTCACTAATCATACTTGACTTGAAAAAAAATATATATTTTCCTATAATAATATTGTAAATAATCATTTTTTCTCTAATTCTTTTTTAGCTGGTATATGAATTCTTTCTGAGGTTCTTGGAGTCTCCAGACTTTCAACCAAACATAGCCAAGAAATATATTGATCAGAAGTTTGTATTGTCAGTAAGTAATCATTTCCTTCCCCCTCCTTCCTTTTAGCCCCAATTTATTTTTCACCTAAGTTGAAAGAGAGTATTTTTGGATTATGCTGCTGGATTGCTTTTCATTTTAGCAATAATTGACATAAAAAGAAATGTAGGTCCTCTATGATTATTTTCTTTAGTACTTCATTTTACAGGTAATTTACCCTAATAATAATATGTATTGTTTCCTAATGAATTTTGTTGTATACAATCAGCTAGATGTTTAGACTGAATCTTTAATTTTGTCCTGGGATAAGCAGATGTTGTTGCTTGATATTCTAATTATAATTGGTGTGTCATTGTTATTATTTAATTAAATTTGTATGTTGCCTGATTTTTAATGAGTCTAGTTTGTTTACAACAAAGAAATTACAATAAAATCAATAAAACATTAAAAAGTTTAATTTTTCTTTTAAATTAACTTGCCTCCCCAGCATAAAATGATTAAATGTATTTTAAATTTTACTAAAGCTGTAAAAATGGTTTAAATTAATGGAATAATTACCAAGAATATGTGTATTTTTTAAAAAGCATGAAAATATAATTATAAATTCATTTGTCTTTCCAGAAGACAAGTGAATGTATTTATTTATTTATTTATTAAACTTTTATACCGCTCCCTCTCCCAAAAAGGGACTCGGGGCGGTGTACAGCCTACTAAAAACATACAATAAATACCCAATAAATACAATTAAAATAAATTAAACCAAATTGATCCGGCTGTCTATCCCAAAAATTCAGTTAAAAATTAAAAGCTAATAAAACCCCGATTAAAATTAAGTTAAAACTAAAATACAGTTACTGGGCCAGGCCAGCCTGTTTAAAAAATAGGGTTTTCACTGCGCGCCGGAAGGTCAGAATATCCGTCATAGCCCGTATCTCCGGGGGGAGATCATTCCAAAGGGAGGGGGCTCCCACAGAGAAAGCCCGAACCCTCGGGGCCGTCAACCGACAACGGCCGGGCGGCGGTACCCCGAGGAGGGCAACCCTGTGGGAGCGTACTGGGCGGCGGGAGGTTGATGATGGCAGCAGGCGGTCCCGTAAGTACCCAGGTCCCGAGCCATGGAGCACTTTAAATACTGTCAGTACCACCTTGAATCGAATCCGGAAGGCCACAGAAAGCCAGTGCAGCCTGCGGAGAAGCGGTGTAACGTGGGAGCTCCGAGGAGCACCCACGATCACCCGCGCGGCTGCATTCTGGACCAGCTGCAGCCTCCGGAGACTCTTCAAGGGGAGCCCCATGTAGAGAGCATTGCAATAATCCAGGCGGGAGATGACGAGGGCGGAAGTGACTGTGCGAAGTGCGCCCAGATCCAGAAAGGGCCGCAACTGGTAAATCAGACGAATCTGATAGAAAGCCCCCCTGGCGACGGCTGCAATATGTTCTTCTAAAGACAGCCGTACGTCCAGGAGGACACCCAAGTTGCGCGCCCTTTCCACGGGGGTCAAGACCTCTCCCCCCACGGCCAGCGAAGGAACCAGCTGGCTGTATCTGGGCGCAGGAAACCACAGCCACTCGGTTTTGGTCGGGTTGAGACGAAGCCTGTTACGACCCATCCAACTCCGCACGGCCTCCAGGCATCGGGACATCACTTCGACGGCTTCGTTGGGATGGCCCGGGGTGGAGATGTACAGCTGAGTATCGTCAGCGTACTGATGGAACTCCACCCCGAAGCCACGGATGACCACACCCAGCGGCTTTACATAAATGTTGAACAGCAGGGGCGAGAGCACCGACCCCTGAGGCACCCCACATCGTAGGGGCCTCGGGGCCGATCTCTGCCCCCCCGTCAACACAAATTGCGAGCGGTCGGAGAGGAAGGAGGTGAACCACCGCAACACGGTGCCTCCCACCCCCAACCCCTCCAACCGCTGCAATAGGATACTGTGGTCGACAGTATCAAAAGCCGCTGAGAGGTCTAACAGGACCAGGACAGAGGAACAACCCCTGTCCCGGGCCCTCCAGAGGTCATCCACCAACGCGACCAACGCCGTCTCCGTGCTGTGCCCGGGCCTGAAGCCCGATTGGAGGGGGTCAAGATAACTCGCTTCATCCAGGTACTGCGGGAACTGACGTGCCACCACACTCTCAACAACCTTCGCAACAAAGCGAAGGTTGGAGACAGGACGATAGTTAGATAACAATGCTGGGTCCAGGGACGGTTTCTTGAGGAGGGGCCGCACCACCGCCTCTTTCAAGGCGGCAGGTAACAGCCCCTCTCTCAAGGAAGCGTTTATAATACCCTGGAACCAGCCTCGTGTCACCTCCCGAGTGGCCAAGACCAGCCAGGAGGGGCACGGGTCCAGCAAACAGGTGGTGGCATTCAGTCCCCCCAGTATCCTGTCCACGTCCTCCACAGTAACAGGATCGAACTCAACCCAATTGACCGCACCGATATCCACCCCCGCCCCCCCGCCAGTCAGAGTCCAGCTCGTCCCGGATCTGAGCGATTTTGTCCTGCAGAAACCTAGAAAACTCCTCAGCCCGTCCCTGCAAGGGGTCCTCCCGCGCTCCTACCTCCAGTAGAGAGCGGGTCACCCTAAACAGGGCGGCTGGGCGGTTTTCCGCGGACGCAATAAGGGTGGAGAGGTAAGATCTCCTCGCCATCCTTATCGCCACTAAATACGTCTTAATATAAGATCGTAATAGTGTTCGGTCGGACCCAGAACGGCTGGCCCTCCAACTGCTCTCTAGGCGTCTTTTCCGACGCTTCATCTCCCTTAGCTCCTCAGAAAACCATAGGAGCCACTTGGGATCGGCACCGGGTCAGAGGCCGCAAGGGCACGACTCGGTCGAGGGACCCAGCAGCCACCCTATCCCAGGTGGCGACCAAGCCCTCAACCGAGTCGTGTGTGTGAGCTTTGGGAAATGGCCCAAGCTCCGTCAGGAACCTATCAGGATCCATCAGGCGCCTGGGGCGGTACCATTTTAATGGTCCCGCCTCCCTGCGGTCAGGGGGTGCGGAACGGAAGTCGAGCTTCAGGAGCGAGTGATCTGACCATGACAGGGGTTCTACGACTATATCCCCCATACCCAGATCACTCTGCTACTGATCAGAGACGAAAACCAGATCCAAGGTATGACCTCCCACGTGAGTAGAGTCCCGAATTAACTGGGTCAGGCCCATGGCCGTCATGGAAGCCATGAACTCTTGAGCAATCCCCGAAGTACCGCCAGCAGATGGCAGGTTGAAATCCCCCATGACCATAAGCCTGGGGGTCCCAACCGCCACGCCAGCTATGACCTCAAGGAGCTCAAGCAGGGCTGCTGCCGCATAGCAGGGAGCCAGGTATGCGACCAGCAAGCCCACCTGAACCTTGGGACCGAACTTCACGAAAAAGAGCTCACACCCGGTCATCTGAGATACAGTGGCCTCCCTCAGACACAGATCCTCCTTAATAACTACCGCAACCCCCCCTCCCCTCCCCTGGGCCCTCGGCCGATGAAAGACCCGAAACCCGGCTGGGCACATCTCCACCAGAGGGACTCCCCCCTCCTGGCCCAGCCAGGTTTCGGTAACTCCCACCAGGTCCGCGCCCCCCTCACAAATCAAATCATGGATGAGAGGGGCTTTATTAACAACGGACCTGGCGTTACACAACATCAGCCTAAGGCCCAGGGCCCGATTGCTCAGACCCCCTGGGGAACGGGAGATGACAAGGGGGTCGGAGCGCGCCACAGCAAGCAAACAGCGAGGGCGCGCTCCCAACACAGAATATGGCCCCCTATAACCGCCAAATCTGCCCCTCCCGCTCACCGTAACAATAGATTTAATTCCACCCTCCCCGGTGACCCCCCCCATCCTCAATACGGTCCTGTCCGGACTCTGACTCTCCCGGCCACGCCCAACCCCCGGCCTGGACCCAGCCTCCGGCGAGAATGTAGACTGCCTATGAGAATACAATTGTGAAATTATATAAAAATATAGTTACATAAAAAACTTTTCTTAATTGTTTGAGCTGTTCGTGAATTTTGGCATGTAAGGTTTTTATTTATTGTTCTAACATTTTACTGTATATGACTGTAAATATTTTAAATATATGACTGTAAGCCACTTAGAGTAGTCTCGGTGAGATGGGTGGCATAGAAGTCTGATAATAAATAAATAATAAATATTAGATGAATATCTTGTCATATGAAAAGAGAAAAGATGGTTAGAGATACAAGATATTTGTTGATGTAGTATTTCTCTATTTGTGATCCATCAGAGATTTAAGTAAAGTCACTTCATAAGAGTTGCAGTGTATGCATTATTGGAGTCTTATGAAAAGCTTCACAGCTTGTTTTCTGGATAGATTAGAAATCTTCATGGCTAAAGATGTTGCTACCTCCTTGTGCTGACACCTTTCAGATGTGCTTATCTCTGGATTGTTAACTCAGCACAAGCTGGAATAGGTTTGGGATAATTGATTTTTATTCAATCCTCCTTTTGCAGCTGCTGGACTTATTTGATAGTGAAGATCCCAGAGAACGAGACTTTCTGAAGACAATTTTGCATAGGATTTATGGGAAGTTTTTGGGCCTCCGAGCATATATAAGGAGGCAAATAAATAACATATTTTATAGGTAAGCAATAGTAATAATAGGTAACCATTTATTTACTAAGTAGGTGAAACACCTATCTTGAATGAGCAGGTGAGTTGAATTTATTTGGGATCCTTTTTAATTGGCTCCATAAGTTAAATGAGAAGATAAAAACCTGTTGAATAAGCTGATATTGGATAGGGATAAGCAAGTTGAAATTCCCATAGCCCTTTGTTATTGGTAATTCTGGCTGTACCTGACAAATTCCTAGAGAAATGTGGCAATATAATTTTTAAATGGTTTTTTTTTTAAAAAAAAGAAATACTGACAGCAGCCAGGAATGGCATAGTCTAGTTTGTGGGAATTGGTTTGGGCAGAGTAATTTTAAATTGGATACAGAATCATATACCAAATAAGTCTTTCACCTTAAGGTAACATTCACCTTTATTGTCTATTTATATACTGCCTTTCTGTTCAAAAGATAGCTTGTCATCCTTTTGTGAGATTTCTAATGACTTTCAATCATCAACTTTCTGTTATAGAAGTAAGGGAGCTCTTTAACCATCTTATGGGATCATATGGTAGGCCCCAGACAGAAAGGTAATACTGGGTTTTGCCCTAAAGTTGTTCACCTATGTTCCTGTAAGTTTTTTTGTCACAGCAGATAAGTGAAAAAAATATCATTTACTGTATGAAGCATCTTCTTAGAAAAATCTCTAAACCAGAGCTTCAAATGAAAATCTTCAAATAGTTGGGCAGAACTTGACAGAAGAGTGAAGAGCAGAGCTAAATTCTTATTAGTTAGAGTTCAGCTTTTCAGTGCATTTTCCATCACTCCACCTGGTTCTTTTTTTCCCCTTCTAATATCCTGTCTCTGGGTCTTCCAGTCTTAATTCCCTGTTTAAACAAACACATCCTTATATATCTCTGAATTGGAAACTGAAGGAAGTCAGCAGATGTGTTTATGTAATTTGGGTTTTCTTCTCTAGAAAATGAGAATCGTATCACCTATCTCCCTGAAACCTGCTTCTTAGTAGCCTAACACATGCCTTCTCTATATTCCAGGTTTATTTATGAGACAGAACATCACAATGGGATTGCAGAATTGCTAGAGATTTTAGGGAGGTAAGATAATTTTGCGTTATTCTTATTTTGTTTATCAGTAGTTTTTTTGTAATGTTATGATTACTGCTAGGCAGTTAGGTGAGTTTTCTATTTGTCATGTTGCAAGAGTTTCTCCCTCCCACACACCATGAATAATGCCACAGAGTTCTTGGGGAATTGTATAGATGTATTCTATAATAGGGGTTGCCAACCTTTTGGATATCAGGGACCATCAAACTCATAATGTTAAATCCTGTGGACCACTAATACGACTTTTGACTGACAGTGGATTGCTGATGTTGGTGGGAAAGTCGATCCCATATTCCAGAGCTGCAGTAGTCACAGGACTGGCCTGTGCCCTGGCCTGCCATGGATGAGCTGCTCCAGGATGATCAAAGGGCCAGTCTTGTGACTACTGCAGCTCTGGAATATGGGATCAGCCCGTGGCGGGGTTGGAAATCTCCACCGTAGTGGGTGGCACATGTAATGTGCAAATTTGCGGGTGGTGCAATGTGCAAAAAGCGTAGCCCTCACCGGCCAGGACGAGGTAATGGTGCTGTTGCGGCAAGAGGGTGGCAGCGGCATAGGCGGGCCAGAGCAGCAATGGAGATGGCTGGAAGGTACGGGAGTGCCACGCTACTTGCATTTGCATGGCACCGCCTTCACTCGAGCTCAGCTGAAATTTTCCACGCCGCTCACGCTTCAGTGCTTCGACTCCCAGGGACAGGAATTCAGCCAAGCTATCTGCAAAATTGTCTCTCGAGGAGCGCTTGCGGAGAGAAGCAGCCAGAGTCACTATCGTCTCAAGAACCCAGCCAAAGTTTCCTGCACTGCTTCTGTGAGCGCTCCTTAAGGAGAAATGATCTCAAAATCTCAAGATAAGGTTTGCACTTGGCCGAAGGGTAGGGGCCAGTAGGTGGGCAAGCCATGTGGGTGGCATAGCCTTGTGTTTCCGCAGGCCATGTGGGCAGCGCAGCCTTGTGTTCCTGTGCAATCTGGATTAATTGCTTTGGGGGGGGGTGCTTTGGGGGGGACATTTTTCTGCGGACCACCAAAACTTTCTCATGGACCACCAGTGGTCCACGGCCCACCAGTTGATGACCACTGTTCTATAGGATATCCTGATGATGAGGCAACAGCATGGTGGGAGTTGAGAACAGTTGTTTATATATGCATATACACAGATGCACACAAATCCTTGATATTCATGATTCTTTCTTTTCTCAGTATAATCAATGGATTTGCTTTGCCCTTGAAAGAAGAGCACAAAATGTTCCTCATCCGGGTCTTATTACCATTACACAAAGTGAAATCTTTGAGTGTCTATCACCCTCAGGTAAGACATTCATTCTGATAACGTGCAGTACATTCTGTAAGTGCTCTAAAATGACAGGTAGATTTGGTCCCATTTGCCTGCATTTAAATTTTAGAAGCATTGCTTCTAAACTTTTTGGACTTTCTGTAGGGAAGCAGTTTGCAACTTTGTCCAGAACACCTGCTTTTGTTTTTCCAATGCACTTCCTCAGGTTCTACAGTTGGCTTGTCAATTCCTAATGTTATTTCAGCTAATGTGATTATATTAGAACTGTAAGATGAGACTTCAACAGATTAGGCTAAAGGCCTATCTAATGGACCATCTTGCTTTCCATTAGAAAAATATATGCATTCATTCTAAAGATGCCAGATAACCTTGATAATTGGTTGCTATTTTTTTTTATCTTAGCCCTTCATGGATTAATTTTTTTAGAGATGTAAATCAATGTCTGTTATTCTGATGCTGGATTGTGTACTTTCGGTCCAGACCTATCTTTAGTAAACACAAGAACTATCTAAAATAATGACCATGATCCACTGATATCTCTCCTGAAGGTGAAAGGCAGTGATTTTCTTTGGACCTTTAATATTAGTTACTTCTTGGCTGTTCTAAAAGGTTCTCGAACATTTTGAGTCAACTTTTTTGGCAACAGCAGAGACTGATCTACATCAGATCTGGGATCTATTAATCATATACGTTATATGATTACTAGATCCCAGATTATTAGGTTAATGTATGGTTAGCAGTCAATCTCAATAAATGATTAATACAAAGCCAATAGGAGAGATTTTTTTTTAAAAAAAGTCTCAGTTTTATTTATTGAATGAGGAGAAGTTCAAGAAGTTCTTCCCGGCCAAGTTCTTACTGTATGATCTCTGTTTTATTTTGGATTATCCCGGCTTAACAGAGAAGTAAGACCAGATTCTTTATGGCTGGAACTACATCCAGAACCTTATTGCTGACAAGACTGCACAATTTCACAAGATTCTGAGCAGTTTACAACTTTAAAACAAAAAACAGTAATAAGACAACGTAGATCATAAACATCAGGGGAAAAACATTACAGATAAAATATTCTATAAGAGGTCAACATTTACCCACCTCGGGGCCTAGGAGAATAACTTGGCTTTCAGCAATTTCCTGAATATAAGCAGGATGGGAGTGATATAGATCTCTGGGGATTTATTGTTCTAACAAGTAGGTACTGTAATGCACATTTCAAGAGTCCTACTAGATGACATTGTTTAATCAAAGAGACCTGAAGAATGCCTACTCTATTTGATCTTACAGAACAGGTGGAAACTGTTGGAGATATGTAATGGTTTAAATGTCCAGGCCCTATTCTATGAAGGGCTTTTACAGCTGAAACCAAATGGCTGTCAGTGCAGGTTCAGGAGCAGTGATATCCTATACTGCTCTTGCTGGCACAGTTTAGACCATCTGTAGCTTCCAAATGAACTTTAAAGGCAGACCAACCCAGAATGCATTGCAATAATCCATTCATGACTACAGCAAAGGTGACCCTTTGGAGGGCCTTGTGAGCCAACAAAGAATGCAGTTGATGACACTATATGGTTTTGCCAGAAACCTCTTTAGGAATAGGTCAGGGTTGTTACCTATTCTTCAAGTAGAAGCTATGAGGCCAAGAAGACTCTCAGATTGTTCCTCAGTCTTAAATAGGTAATTGCTACCACCGCCAAGATGAGAGATGGAAAGTCTCCCAGATCAGGGACCCACATATCCATAAGCATTTGGTCCTGTTAGGATTAGGCTTGGGTTTTTATTTTCACAGTTAGACTTGTATAGCATCTAAAGAATGGAATAGGGCATCCACAGCATCACCTGGGCAGCCTGGAATGTACAATTGACTATCTCTTGACCAATGGGATTTTGTCCAGATTGTTGGGTTCAAAGACAATGCTTTGAGCATACTTCCTTTTAAGGCTGCAGAAACCACTCCCTTCCCTCAAAAAGGTTGACAGCATCATGGGGAACCAAAACCAAACAGCATTTTCCAGACAGTTTAACAATCCAGGAAAGATACAGATCTAATAAACAAGTGGCTGAGCTCACAGTTTGCAGGACTCTTAGAAGTTGCAATCTCAAATTTAGGTACCATATTTCAAATGGCTCTTACCCAATCAGAATCAAACTCTGAGTGGATCTCAGTAACTATTATATAGGTAGATTATTTTTCACAGTGGCCTTGTAGATATTCCGATGATCCGATATTCCCTGGAAAAGATTGAGTTGCCTTGAACTGGGCAAATGCAAGAACGGCAAATAAATAATTCATTCATTTATTTATTTGTTTAATTTATATTGCCGTCTATTCACCTATGGCGACTCGGGGTGGCTTACACAATGTAAAACCATATTTAAAACAAAACTAAAAACAATAATGGTGTTTTGCTGGCCTTATTGTCATAATGCAATCCTAAATATAGGCTCTTGATCAGATTTATTCTTTGTCTTCGTTCAATGGAACTCCAGGCATCTTTTTGAGTTGTTTGGAGCTTCTCAGAAAAATAAGGGCATTATAGAATCAGCTTACAAGGAGAGACTGCAATAAAGCAATGCAGTACAGGGCCTCTTGTCACCAGTCTGTTCAAGATTGTGACCTAAAGCCTTGGCCAAACTTGCTATATAAACTCTGGGAAAATCCCAAATTCCCTATAGAACCCAAGATCTTTTAAGTTGTCAGGGGCAGGCAGTCTAATTCACTCTGTCTGATTAAACTCTTTTCTGGTAAGCTGCAATATGTATGTTCTTAAAGTACTGTGTCCTCTTTCTCCTCCAAACCCACCCACCCACCATATCATCCTTTTGAACACTGGCCACCTCATTAGCCAAACATTTAATTAGTTCCCAGATTAAATGCCAAAATCATTCTTAGTACAAAACCATCAACTCTTCAATTGCTTATCCATCTGGCTATAAATGCAGGCCTTCTCAAAAACAGTCAGTGGCTGGATAACTAACCCAGAGAATCCTCAACTGTTTCTGAGCTGGTAAGCAATGAGGCTTTTACTTTAAGGCCAAACAGGCTGCAATCCAGGTGGTTCAGAGAAAGGTGTAAAAGTAAAAATAGATAAATTTTCTCAGCTGCTTTGCTGGAGTTTCCCATTGTACCTCCTTCTTTCTTCTGCTGGATGTTTTATGCAGAAAAGATAAATGTATATAGAATTAGGTGGAGATTTGTTCTCTGAGCTTGTGTTTATATAGAATTGCAGCCTTAGTGGGCTAGGACAGGGGTCGCCAACCTTTTGAACCTCAGGGACCACCAAACTCATAATTTTAAATCCCAGGGACCACTAACCGGTTCTGTGGGTGTGGCCTAATTTGTGGGTGTGGCTTGGTGGTCATGTGACTAGCTGGACATGGCTTGTATGTAAATATTATAAATATTTATATAAATATTGAATTTTTTATTAAAAAAAGAGCAACTTTTACCCAAAATCAGGCAAAGAAGGCAGGCAGATTGAGTTGCTCACAGAATCACAGATTCATTCAGAGATCTATCTGCCATCGGCTAGTTCAGTCTATCACATAAAATTTGCTAGTAAGCAAACTCACAAAATTAACTCACAACACACCATGTATGTAAATATTGATTTTTTTATTAAAAAAAGAGCAACTTTTACCCAAAATCAGGCAAAGCAGGCAGGCAGATTGAGTTGCTCACAGAATCATTCAGTGATTTATCTATCTGCCATTGGCTACCTGAGTCTGTCACATAAAATTTGCTTGCCGTGAATCTGCACTGAATAATATAACCTTCAGTCCTAAGGGAGGTTCGGCTGTGCTTAAAAGCAGAGCCAAAGATCTAAAGACTAACTAGAAAGCAAGAAATTCAACCATTTTCTGCTTCCTATCTAATCTAAATCTCCCGGCACAGCAGAACAGCTGATGGTCGGGGGGAAAAAAAGGAAAAATAGCAACTTAGCAGGCAAGTTTGCCGGGTAAGGAGTGAGTGGGTAGGAGGGTTCCCGCGGGCCATGTGGGTGGTGCAGCATTGTGTTTCTGCGCAGCCTGGATTAGTTGCTTTGGGGGGTGCTCTGGGGGTGATATTTCTCTGCGGCCCACCAAAATTTTCTTGCGGCCCATCAGTGGGCCGTGGCCCACCAGTTGGCAACCGCTGGGCTAGGAGACATAGGATAGCTAGGGACAGTTGTAATTTGCAGTTGTAACACAATAAATTATAAATACCATATATTTATGTCCCAGTACTTATAAAATGTCCTTGGCCAGTCCTTTTCATGATACTTGAATATTGTGTTCTTTCTGCAGTTGGCATATTGTGTTGTGCAGTTCTTGGAAAAAGACAGCAGTCTGACTGAACCGGTAAGCTTTTCTTTGTGAGGTTGTAATATTACTCTTCGTAGTTTTTCATGGATATTCAGGAGAATACAATTCGGAATAGTTTATATAAATTAATGTTAAAATGTTTTTATTTTCAGTTAATGAATAATAGAATGGAACACTTTGGAAACGGGCATGATGTCTATTTTTACTGTCACTCAGTTCCATTCTAAGCCCAACTCAAACTGCTGGAAGGATTTTTAAGCCTAAAGTTTAGGTCAAAAGTTATTAAAGATCTTCTTTGCTCTTTCCTAACTATTATTATCAATTTAGGAATATCTTGCTTCATGTCTCATCTATGCAAAACTGATTGATACTTGTGCAAGCCTTTTCTACTGTGAAGCTTTGCTTCTTGAAGCCAATCTCTTGAGAGATTTGTCTGTTTTTCAAATTTTTGAAAGTTTTATGAAAACAGTCTCTTTGAAACAAGTACTTGATGTGTAATCTTTCCTGTGTTGTTTGGCTTAATGGCTTCACACCTGCCATTTTGGGATGGTGTTCTTTAATTTATGCTAATATAATCATTCAATGTCATTGTTTTTAATATGTTTCTTTTTAGGAATTTTAAGTTTATGTGACAGAAAAAATGTAAATTTTGTACATAGTTAAATTAGTTCTTTGATGATCAGGCAAAAATGATCATTTATATAATTATCTAATTGACTAACAAATTCATGCACAATTTCATTCCAGTTCTGAAGAAGAATAGGGGAAAGTGTAAATAACATTTATGCTATTTTGCATGCACAATAAAGAGTTGTTCAACCTTAACTTGTACATTCCCAGCAAAGAAGAGCTCACACAGCAATCATTTTATGTGAGCGCTCCAATATATACTAAAAATTACAAATGGCCACTGACCTAAACTATTTTAAAAAGGCGATTCATCAGAATCAAAATAGCCATCAAGGGAAAAAAGGAAGCATGCCCTGAATTCTTAGATTAAGTTGATATTATTTAATTAAAAATTGTCTCCATAATTTAATCTGCTAAAGCAATTGTTGGCTAAGCTGCCGTTAAATTAATTACTGATTTTAGTATTAAACAACACAGAATCAGAATTCCATTTTTTGCATTTACATGAAACCACTTTACTTTGCTGTAAAATACTCCATTCTGATTTTTGTTCCAATCGCATGAAGAATAGTATGGAATCTTGGAAATTATTACAGCAATCTTCCACCTCTTTTCTTAGTGCTTTATTAAGTCAGCATCTCTTTGAATATTTTCAATCTCTTCTTCCATGCTTTTTGCAAGTTGAACTGAGTTGCTATTTATGTGCTAAACTGTTATCCAACATCTCTTCTATCTGTAGTTTGTTTATGTCTAGCTATATGTCATGTTTCTTTTTCCTCACAATCTCATATCCCATTTGTTTGAGTTTTTTTTCATGATTTTGTTTTTGTAGATCATAAGTCAAAATTTATGGACTATATTATCTTAAATGTATACAATGGGGAAGGATAGGATTGGAAAGGGAAGAAAAGATGCTGTTTATGTTTGCTGTTACTTCTTGCACCAAGGAGTAGTTTGGTATTATATCTAAATGCACACAAATAAATGGGATTAATGGTAAATCTATTTGCTAATAAATCATATCGTTCATCAAGAAAATTATATCTATGTTAATTTTGCCCAGAAAATATACATTGTTTCCAATCATTTTCTTTTTTTAAGTAATTATTCTTCCAGAGATTAGCAGTATTAGTAGAACTAATATTTGAAAGAAAGGTAGAATATACTAGGATGGGAAGAAATTTGGAATATTTTCATGAAATAAGACATAAGATAGTTTTGCACTTACAACCACAACTGAATCCAAAATTTATGTTACTATGGAAAGCAGTTAAGTCAGTTGTGCCCCTTTTTATGACTTTTTTTGCCACAATTGCTAAGTGAATCACTATAGTTGTTAAGTGAATCATGCAGTCATTAAGTGAATCTAGTTTCTCTTGTTGACTTTGCTTGTCGGAAGCCTGCTGGGAACGTTACACATGATCATGGAACAGTGAAACTGTCATAAACACATACCAGTTGCCAAGTGCCCGTAGTTTAATCATGTGACTAAGGGAATGCTGCAACTGTTGTAAGTGTGAAAAACAGCAGCAGTGGTGATCCCTGCCGCCTAGAACAGTTGATCGGCGGTATTCCAGGAAGCCAATTCAACCACCAACCAGCTGCTCAGCAGCGAAGGCTCCAGTGATTCCCTGATGGTGGCGCACCAACCCCCCTTCCCCTGCCGCAATATTCTCTCTATAAGACGCACAGACATTTCCACCCACTTTCCAGGGGGGGAGTGTGCCTTATAGTGCGAAAAATACGGTAATATGCTTAATATTCCTGTTTTCTATAGACAATTCTATGAGATAGGCTGAGCTGAAAGAGAGTTTTCCAACTGGATTTAATGCTTAAGGCAGGCCTAGAACTCATGATCACCTTTTTTTGTAGGCTAGCACTTTAGCTATTACACTAAATTGATCTGAATGGCAATTAATATTAATAGCTTTTAAAATAACAAAGGAAGAAAGAGGTTAAAAATCCTATTCTGTTACATACAGAAAGAGATATACAGGAGTCAGAAATGTTCTATAAATATTGTGTTTCATACTACATGGCATATGCAATAATGTTGTAAAGACTTCTTTAGAAGTAAAGGCTTCTAGACTACAAAATCGGTTGTATATGATATATTTAATCTGCTTTGCTTTTTTTCTTTTAGGTGATAATGGGGTTGCTAAAATTTTGGCCGAAAACACATAGTCCCAAGGAAGTTATGTTTCTGAATGAGCTAGAAGAAATATTGGATGTCATTGAGCCTTCTGAATTTGTGAAAGTTATGGAACCTCTGTTCAGACAGTTGGCCAAATGTGTCTCTAGTCCACACTTCCAGGTGAGTTAAAAACTAGGAGAGATGACAACAGGTTTTTTAGTATTGGTACTTGGGCAGTAGACATTTTCAATTTTTCCTAGGACATTGGCAAATAACAAAAAACATATGACTGCTATACACTTAACTGGTATTACAAAAAGCATTTCTTTTCAGAGAAAACTCTTTTCCACTCACTATAGATTCCTATTCTGATTTGTTAAAAGAATGGAATTTCAGTTACAAGCCAAGCTAACAAAATCTCACATAAATAGATTGAATTTTAAATTTGATAAGCATCTGATAGCTGTTCATCTATTTAAAAATGTCAAATTCAGGTGCTCACCTTATGGTGGGCAACCCTTAAGAATTTTAAGAATGTTACTTTTTTCTATTTTTAACTAAGTCTCATTTTCATTATTTATACAGGTGGCAGAGAGGGCATTGTATTATTGGAATAATGAATATATCATGAGTTTGATCAGTGACAATGCAGCCAAAATCCTTCCTATCATGTTTCCAGCACTCTACAAAAATTCCAAAAGTCATTGGAACAAGTAGGTATTTCAGTGTGGCTTGGGATGAGTGAAATTTCAAATTAGGGATCTTCAACTTGCTTTTCTGTCAATAATTATTCATGATAGGGCGATAATATTGCTATATTTAGTTTAGGGTCCTACATTTTCATCATGGGAGTAAAAGGAGAAGAGTATCAATGGCAGTAATTAGAAATATGCAAGTTAAATTTCCAAAAGAGAAATGAATATGTTGCCTGTGCTCTATTTGCCTAACTTCATTTTTTTTTTTGGCCGGGTGTATGTGGGTGTGGACTATGAGTTTTATGCATGCAGACTAGCTTTGGAAGTAATTTTTTTCATTCAGTACTGAGAATTGTAAATGGTTGTTTTTGGATGTTTTTTGAATGCCTGCTTGATTAATAAATAAATATGTAGGCATATGTGCTAGGAATTTAGAGTGTGGAACATCCTGTTTTCCTTGGGTGTTTTTAATCTCTGCCAAAGTGTTTTGGAGACATTTTAAATAATTTATCATAATTTCTGTCTGCTGCAGGACTATCCATGGGTTGATCTATAATGCACTGAAACTGTTTATGGAGATGAACCAAAAGCTATTCGATGATTGCACGCAACAGTACAAGGCAGAGAAGCAGAAGTAAGTGTTTTCGTTGAGAAGTAGGTTGATAGTAACTAACCTATGACTGTTGAGATTCTCTTTTTTGAGATAGTAGTTAATAATCAGAATGAAAAATCTGCAGTGATCCACTTAAAACTCTCTGCAAATAAGACATGCCACTTATTATTATGGAATAGGAAAAAAGTTGACTGGAACAAAATATAAATCAAGAAGCCAATAATTAAAATATCTGATAAATTTAATTAGTTATAAAAAGTTATGTGAACATGGGTTGTTTGGAAGTAAAAGAAGCTACTAAAGAGTTTAAAAAATACAAATAGGGTTTTTTTAAATGTAGCTCTTAACTATAAAGCTAAAGATATCCCAAAATATTGTTAAAGAACATAATTATTTGTTTGTTTGTTTGACATATTCCCACCATTTTGCCTAGAGGCAATTCTGGGCAGTTTACAAGCATTAAAACAACAGCTTATACCCTATGGCGATACCTCTAGCACAATCAAACATCAGCATTGCCTATCCGAGATCCTTGGAAAGCAGTCGATACATACATAAAAAAGCCAAATCCACATCTGGCTGAGTGTACGACAAACCATAATAATAATTGATCATTTAAAGACAGAGGAAAGGAGCAAGGTGGGGACTTCTCTTAATCTGGTAGACCACCAGAGTGTGATATATCTCCTTATACTGGCTGTAATTCCAGTTGAATTAAATATTAATTCATATTAATACATTAAATCAATTACAAATTTGTACTACCAAGAAGTTTGATTGTTTATATCCCGCCTTTATTATTTATACAACTAACTAAAGGCTGCAAGCATATCCAACATCCAACACTCCTATTTTCCCCACAACAAGACTGTGAGGTTGTTGGGCTGAGAGAAAGTGACTGGCCCAAGGTCACCCAGCTGGCTTTCATACAGAACTAGAACTCATGCTCTCACAATTTCTAGCCTGATGTCTTAACCACTAGACCAAACTAGCTGTAATTTTATTTTAAATGAAAATATCATTTAAAAAAGCTGTCCAGAAAAACAATTGGCCCTCGAGGGAGAACTTGTAATATGAAAATTATTTTTGCAAATCAATAAGAAAGGAATCCCACAGTCAGAACTATGATTGAGATGACTTTCTCTTTCATAACTGCTGTCGTAGTTAATCTTTATAACAGGCCTTCACACATAGCTTCAACATTAAATATGTAAATGGAAGATTGTTTAAACATTCAAGATATTTATATGGAGATGAAAGCCATTTTCAGATAATATCCCAAATCATTTGGGGCTTTTTAAAAATAATCATTAGCTATTTGGAAACATTCCTATACCCCTTTAAAGTTGAACAGCTGCATTTTTCCCCATTTGAACTTCACTAATTCTCTTCAAAAACAACCCCATGTAAACCACATTACAGTGGCCTAGTTTGCAAGTAAACAGTGCATAAGTAATGGAGGTGGATTTAGTTTATCTAGATACAGTTGCAGTTGGCTTACTGAGTGAAGGCAGTAAAAGCTAACTTTCTAGCAATATCATCTGTACTTCTAAAGCATTGTTAGCAGGACATAAATTTGTAACCTTGGACCCTTTGGGCAATAATGGTTTCATATCTTAGTTTAGATAATTAATATTTATTTGCCCAATTTAAATAGTCACCCATCTTGTCTGAGGCAACTCTGGGTGGTGCACAACAATAGATGAAAAAATAAAGATATAAAAACAGCAAATTCAAATATAAAAACCATAATAATAAATATAAAAAAATGCAAAATATAGCTCAAGGGAGAATGAAAATGGAGCCATCTAAACAAGTTTTTGGTTCTAAGGAAACTCCAGGCCTAGTCACATAACCAGGTCTTATGGGTCTTTTGTAATATCAAAAGGGATGGGGCCAGTCTAATTTCAGAGGAAAGGATATTCCATAAGGTGGGCGACATGGCAGAAAAGGCCCATTTTTCTGGAACTCAGCAAATATAGGTTCCCAGCTAATGGTATCTATAGCATGCCTTCTCTTTGAGATCTTATAGGACAGGCTGAAGTAATTGGAGAGAGGCAGTCCCTCAGATAGCTCCATCCCATGCTGTGAAGGGCTTTAAAAGTTAAAACCAACTTCTTGAATTGGACTTGGAAACAAACTGCCAACCAGTGCAACTTGTATAGCAGAGTTGTAACAGGTGCTGCCCTAGGAGTACACATAATTGCCCGTGCAGCTGCATTCTATACCAGCTGAAACTTCCAGATACTCTTCAAGGGCAGCTTCAGGTAGAGTAGTCCAATCTGGAGGTGACTAAGAAGCAGGGCCTCCTTATCCAGGAACAGCATAACTGATGTTTTCCTATCTGATGGTTCCGTGAATTATTTGGATTGTTTACACTGCAGTATGTTCTATTTTTCAGCCTCAAACAACCTCTATAATACCGTATTTTTCGGACTATAAGATGCATCTTGGTTTAAAAGAGGAAACAAGAAAGAAAATGGTTTTGTGCCTCCATATATCCTGTTTTTGCCCTCCCCACCATCCAGAAGCACTCTTCAGGCCAAAAATAGGCCCATTTTTGGCCTCCAGAGGCCTCCGTGGTCCTGTTTTTGCTCTCCCCGGCCCCTCCGGAGGCCCAAAACCGGCTCATTTTTTGGCTTGCAGGGTACTTCTGGATGTTGGGGAGGGCAAAAACAGGACCCACAGAGCTTTGGTAGGCCAAAAATGGGTATATTTTTTTACCTGCAGAGTGCTTGTGGACGTGGGGAGGGCAAAAATGGGATTCACAGAGGCTTTGGGAGGGCAAAAACGGGCCTGTATTCGCCCTAAGATGCACAGACATTTCTCCCCCTTTTTTGGAGATAAAAATACATCTTATAGTCAGAAAAATACCGTACTTGATTCCCTCGAAACTTTTGAACAGGTATCAGACAGAAATTTTGCAGTTGCAAAAATAACATATAAATGTTTTTTAAAAGAGTAATAAAATCCTGCGGCACCTTATGAATCGGAGCACACCCACACATGTGCTCAAAAAAGCCTAGAAGCAGATCTTTAACCCTCTAGAAATTATTATCAATATTTTATAATGTGATATGTAGTCAAAATTATAAGTGATTTGACTGGAGCCCAATCATATAACTGATAATTCTTAAATAAAATCTAGTTTTAGTTTTTCCTCTGTAGCAGGAAAGAGCATTTCCTAACACATCATTCAAAGTTCAATAAAACCTTTGATTAAACAAAAAATTATGTACCTCTGCCATAGGCAGAGAAGATAATGGAGATTGAACATTTTCTAGCATTGTCTTTTATGACTATTTCTCCAGAAAGGATAGAAAACCTGCCTTTTCAGCTGAGTCTGTTTGGTCGTACAGAAAACATTATAGATCAGTGGTTGCCAACCGGTGGGCCGTGAGAAAATTTTGGTGGGCTGCAGAGAAATCTCATCCCCAGAGCACCCCCAAAGCAATTAATCCAGGCTGCGCAGAAACACAAGGCTGCTCAGCCCACATGGTCCGCAGGAACCCTCCCTGCCCACTCACTCCTTACCCAGCAAACTTGCCTGCTAAGTTGCTATTTTTCCTTTTTCCGACCATCATCTGTTCTGGTGTGCCGGGAGATTTAGATTAGCTAGGAAGCAGGAAATGGTTGGATTTCTTGCTTTCTAGCTAGTTTTTAGATCTTCGGCTCAGCACAGCCGAACCTCCCTTAGGACTGAAGGTTTTGCTTGCAAGCAAAGTCAGTGCAGTCTCACGGCAAGCAAATTTGAGAGACTGAACTAGCCGATGGCAGATAGATAGATCACTCAATGATTTTGTGAGCAACTCAATCTGCCTGCTTTGCCTGATTTTGGATAAAAGTTGCTTTTTTATATAAAAAAATCAATATTTACATGCATGGTGTGTTGTGAGTTAATTTTGTGAGTTTGCTTAGTAGCAAATTTTATGAGTTTCTTGCAAGCAAATTTTATGTGACAAACTGAGCTAGCCAATGGCAGATAGATAGATTTCTGAATGAATCTGTGATTCTGTGAACAACTCAATCTGCCTGCCTTGCCTGATTTTTGGGTAAAAGTTGCTCTTTTTTATAAAAAATACAATATTTACATAAATATTTATAATATTTACATACAAGCCATGCCCAGTCAGTCATATGACCACCAAGCTACACCCACAAATTAGGCCACGCCCACAAAACCAGTTAGTGGTTCCTGCGATCTAAAATTATGAGTTTGGTGGTCCCTGAGGTCCAAAAGGTTGGCAACCCCTGTTATAGATGGTATGGAAAACAGTGAGAATAACCTATAGGATTATAATCCATCTGAGTGAGCAATTAAGGAGAACGGAGATACAATTAAGGAGTTTGGTGTGGGAGTTCAGTTTAGGAAAGAAGCAGGAAGAGCTAAATATAGTATTGATAATTGCTCAACTTGGCCATTAAATAATTCTACTCTACTCTACTCTACTCTATTCTACTCCACCGTAATTACTTAAATTAGCTGAGGCAGGTAACATAAAAAAGCCATTTACCAGAGAGTGAACTTTATTTGATCAAGCAAATGGGAATTTGGTGGGAAAAGCATCCAAAAAAATCCCATATTTTCTCTGGTCATCTAGCAACTAGGGACAGTATGTGGGCATTTTATATATCATTATGCAGAGAATTCTACAAAGCTAGACTCTTCCCCCCCCACCTTTTGTTCACTTCAGCAATATGGGAGATGGAGATAACTATGTTCTGCAGGGTCCGTGCTTTATTTGTTACACATGTATGCATTGTTGCTTTCGTGTAAGAAAAAGTGAACAGAGGCGAACCCCTTCAGTTATCAGGAAAGAGGGAAAATTATTGGATTAAACAAAACAAGTGCTTGCAAGAGGATAGAGAGATGGGTGAATGCAACTCAAGGAAACCAAGTTTATTTGGGAAAAAAAACTTTTTTCCTTTGGAATTTCAGAATAGATTCCACAGTCTCTCTCTTGTTGTAGTTTCAGGACCATGAATGAAGAGCAACTGCCACAAGCCACAGAGATAGAAAAAGGACTTTATAGATCCTTCAAAGGAAAGGATTCCTGTCTCTGACTTGAAGAAATGGGGAGGCAGAGGAGGAGGAGGACTAATGACTCCTGGCTAAGAGGGACCAAAGCAGTAGTCCAGTAGTCTTCATGAGATGTGTACCTCCCTGGGGTTCATATTTGGCATGGCATAGAAAGACTTCCATGGGGCAAAATGACACAGCCAGATCCTGCAGCAGGAGAATGAAGGAGCTGTGCCCAAAGATGGGATTTTCTTCACTCCTTCCTATCAAAGGAAATGGGTCTGGAAGAAAGAGAAGGATTTTGGAAACAGGATGTGCAGATGATTTCAACAGGAATAGTTGGGATTCTTTGACCAAAGGATAGATTTCTGCTGTGAGATGGGCTATGCCTCATCAGAGCTGGGAAGAACATGCTTGTAAGATGTTTTATAAACCTAACCCAAAGGTATTAAACTGAATTCTGTGGGGACTCCAGAAGTAGTTTTGATACCAGGTACTGGGAATGAAATGGAGAGATGTATGCTCATTGTGAAGGCATTCAATAATGAATGCATAAATACAGTAAAGAATAAGTTAGGGCATATGACCCAAGGTTTCCAGAGTCTCTACAGAAATTCACAGGAATTCAAGGGAACAACAAAAAGAACTAGAAATGTTAACATGGGGAAACCAATATTTCGTAGGTATTACTGAACCTTAGTGCTACGAGAGAAATATATGGATTGAGAGGAATAAGCCACACACGAGGGGGGAAATGCATTACATAAAGAAAATCCATAAGTATGCAGAATCCCCCAAAATGAGCATGCGGGGACAGCCAGGTACTGAGAAAGAAGAGAAAACGAAGCAGCAGTTGTTGGAATATGCTGCAGTTCACCAAACCAGATGAACGATGTGGATAATATTTTCTTGAGCCATATTACTGAACTTTCAGGGAACAGGTGATAATAAAAAACTGCTCAGATAAGTTAAAAAATCAACACAGCCAAAATTGTGATATCCCAATATTTCCTAGTTCAGAATCTAACCAAATAGCAAAACCTGGTTGAAGAGGTAAAAGCAGTGGGACCCCAAGCCCTCAGAAGGAAGTTATGAATCATCTTAATTTCAAAATGCCATGAAAAGGAAGAAGGGAACGTTGTCCAGTTTCATTAATCTTGGACAATTATTAGGTGGGCAAATGGAATGTTTGGGATGTCTCAAAAAGAAAATATTAAAATTTAGCTGTATGCTATTGTATTGAGACAAAATATGTTGATGTATAGGGAGCTTTTGATTGAATCAAAAGTTAAGAGGTTTAGGAAATAAAATATAGATATAAGGATGAAGGTATGTGAGAATGGCCATCGAAAAGCCAGCCAGAGGGACAGTTTGATAAGAGGCAGTTCAACGCGCAGAAGGAATGGGGGCATGATAAATGTTCCAGAAGGGCCTCTTTCTAGTTTCTTGGGCTGTCAAGGCAACAGGAAGGAGATGTATTTAAGATTGCAAGTTTCTGTTACTATAACCTTATAGTAAAGTAGAATTAGTTCATCTGGGTGTTCTTCCTGTCTGGACTACCTTGCAAGACTGGCAGAGGACCAAGAAAGCACACCAGCAAATAGCTAATGTCTATAGAAAGGAACTTAACTCAAAAAGAACTTAGATTTGCAAGTTGCAAGTAACAACATAACTATTTCGGCTATGTCCGTAGAAAAAGGAAAGGGTGGGCCCGCTTGCGTGGATAAGATGGCAGGATGGTAACAAACTACAGGGAGAGGGCAGAGCTCCTCAATTCCTCCTTTGCTTTGGTCTTTTTCTCAAAGGGGAACTGTGTTCAAATGGACCTAAGCAGAACAGTTGACACAAGAAGGGAGTGGCAATCCAAGGTAAGTAGAGATAGTTAGGGAGCACCTGACTAACATGAATGAATTTGTTTCCAGAGCTTGATCAATTCCACATGATACTCTTAAAGAGCTTGTGGATATTATCTTGGAAGTCCTTTTTGTGATGTTGAGACATCATATAGAATGAGGACAATGCCAGTGGATAAGACATGAATATCTGTTAACCAATTAGCTTGTCATTATTACTTAGCAAATTGTAGAATAGTTTATAGTTTGTAAGTATTTGGCAAGGATGGTATTATTTTGCTGTAGCCACTATGGATTTACCAGGAACAAATAATTCCAAACCAATCTGTTCTTTTTCAGATAGTGTAAGTAGTAAACCATAAGAATGAAGCAGACACAGTGTATCTTGGCTTCAGGATCTCTCATGAATACCAGTAGAGGAAAATAGCCAAATATGGACAGGACTACGGTATTAATGTGTGGATACAAAGCAGGTTGAATAATTATACTCAATGAGAGGTCCTTTGGGTCTCCGCATACTAGAAGGAAGTGTTGAGTGGCAAACTGAAGGGCTTTTTTCTAGACTTTATATGATTCAGTGTATTTATAAATGACTATGATCAAATATGTGGATAACACAATGCTAAGGGGACAACAAATACTTTATAGAGAACAATATCAGGATTCAAGACTAATTGTTCTTTGTTGGTCAAAAGCCACATTTGGATTACTCCATTTAGTTGGGAATTCCACATTTTAGGAAGGAAATTGATACATGGCAAGAGCAAAACAGCCAAGATGATAAGGGACTGCAAGGAAAAAAAAGTGAAACAAGCTGCCCTCCAGTATTTGAAGAGCTATGGAGGGGTTGTTTAATATATTCTAGAAGTCAACTCAAGAAAGAGTGACCTTAAGTTGCGATGAAGCAGATTTATTTTATTAAATTTCTATTCCATCTCCTGTACAAGGTGACTCTGGGCATCATAACATTTCCTGATGTCGCTTAAACATCAGGAAAATTCCTTCATGGTAACAGCTCTTCAGCAGTGAAATTGATGCCTGTGAGGCAGTAGACTTCACTGGAAGTTCTAAACAAAAACCTGATGGCCATTTGTTGGAGATGATATGGTAATAGATACATTCACCAGAGATAAGACTGAACTAGATGATCTCAAATATTACTTTGAACTTTTATATAGGGAATGTCAAACTCAAGGCCCGGGGTGCGGATCTGGCCTGCAGGGTGCTTAGATCTGGCCCATGGGCTGCCCTGGAAACAGTAAAGCCCACAGTGCCTCTGCCAGTTTTCCCTGGCAGAGGGTTGCAGGAAGCTGTTGCAGCTGAAAATGGAGCTCGGGTTGGCAGAGCTCTCGGGCCTCCACAGGCACCCCTAACATGAGTGACATTGAGCTGGCCATGCCCCTGCTCCCCCCCCCCCCCCAGGTCAAACACAATCCTGATGGGCCCTTAATGAAATTGAGTTTGACACCCCCATTCTAATTTGTCAGTATAAATCATATTGTAGTATTACCTTGATGCTGGAAATTGTATGAAGTCAATATGAATATTATCTGCTTTCCAAGTCAGCTAGGTTGTAGCCCACGGTGGCTTTGTTCAGATGGAAATCTTACATGCATGAAATGTACCAGTTTTCTTTGTTGCTTCATATTCTGCATGTTTCGGTAGAGTTCCTCAACACAAATGAGAGGAATAGAGAAAGAATGGGTTTTTCACTTTGTATACTGGAAATGTATATCAGTATTATACTTTCACCAATAGGTAGTAAGCAAGCAATTCTGTGCAGCCCTTTTCTGAGTACTGCTTATACTGAGAAGCACATAAACTGCAAATCTGTAAATGTTTCTTGAGAATAAAAAATATAACGATCTTCAGTCGGCATTCTAAAAACAGTTTAAAAGTTTATAATATTTATTGCAGTGTAAGTTTTTAAAGCTAATTTTTACTTCCAAGTAAACATTTAAATTTCTGGATTTAATAGCTTCATAGTCTTTGGCCTGCTTAGTTCCATAACACTCTAAATCATGGGTGTCAAACTTGCCGTGTCATGTCACATGACATTTTGAGATGGTTTTCCCATTAATGGAACTGGGATAGGCGTGGTTTGCATGTGATGCGTCTGGCCCATGGTCGCCAGTTTGACACGCCTGCCTAAATAAACATTTGATCTATGGGGTTTTTTGAAATTTAGGATAAGAAGTTCGTCCAAGAGGGTAACCCAAAGATGAGGAGAGATGGGGCTTAATGCCTCTTACCTGCTGAAGAATTGAGTTAATAGGATTGGGTGAACTGAGTGAACTGCTTTTTGGGGGGAAGATGGGAATGATTGTGGTCATTCTGAAACTTGGGCTGAAAGTAGAAAAGGTATTACTTTATGACATTTGTCATAAAGGAAGGATTTTACATTTTTCTAAGCTATTTAATTTGCATCTGTATAGCATGTGGTAGTCTGATGCTTTTCAGGCTTTGTATTTAAAATGGTGTAACATGATCTGACCTCTAGAGAAATGATAAACCAGAAGTTTTAATACCAAAAATAAATTTCTTCCAATCTTCAGAGGGCGGTTCAGATTGAAGGAAAGAGAAGAGATGTGGCACAAGATTGAGGCATTAGCTCAGCAGAATCCTCAGGTAATGATTATTATGATCAGATGAAAGGTTTTGAAATATCCTCACTTTCTTCTATTTTAGGTAATACTGCCAAACACCATACAAAAAAAGAAAAATTCAGGGGGAATGCTGAACCTGTGTTTAAATCTGACTGTGGCTTTAGTGTGTAATGCATTAAATGTTACTATCAGCTTCTATTTCCAATGTATAAATTTGAAGTGTAAAGACCAAATGGTTTTAATCGTGGTCACATGCTTTATCTGATGGTATTTTGGAATTGATAAGCATGTATCTAAGCAGTTGCTAAAACAAACTAAATTAGCCTAGTTTTTCTGGGAGACTTAAGTACTTATCATAGCTTTGTTGATTCACTTAGTCTGGCACTAGATGAGTGTTTCATAAGTTTGGTAAGTTACTACATCAAAGGAATAAATGTCAGAAACTGCCTTTGCAGTCCACCTAGCCGATTACTGTTTCTGTTAACAACAGGGTTTGTAAGATTTCTTAGCTGGAGTTTCTAAGTTTCACATATAGCATGTGATTAAACACTGAGTTACTATTCTTCCCCAGAATACTGAGCTGCTAAACAGCAGATATCATTGCTTGTTGATTTCCTGAAAATAATTCCATTTAATTGGTTTTGCAAGTTACTGCTTCTCCATGTTTAATTAATTTAGGATAATGTTATAGTATTACTCCTATATCATTATACTATTTTATGTGAAATAAAATACATGCCCCAGTGTTAATTCTTGTAGGAATTCAGGCTTTTTCATGCACTGATTCCTTTAACTCAAAACCTCTTCGAATATTGAATAAAATCCAAGTTTTGAATAGGTAATAGCTGCATAACAATTGTATTGTTAGGTTTTAGTTTAGATTGGATTTTATGCCTTGATACTTTTCATTATTTTGTTTAGTTGGGATTTTCATTAGTGCAACAAAAAATGAATCAATCCCCTTTATTGTAAGGGAATATCTGAATTAAGAATGAAAGTTTTCAGTAACTTTTATATCCCCAAATCTATTTCACGAAGGGATCATGAATTGTAATTGAAAACGTTCACACTATATCCTTTTTTTTTCTTTTTGGGATCTGTGTATATGTGTAAACATTTGATGTTCTAGTACTTGAGTTGCTGAGCTTGCATTCCCATTTTTCTGTGTGCTGTGTTCCTGCAGTACCCCATGTATTGCGCACCCCCACCTTTGCCTCCTGTTTATTGCATGGAGACGGAGACCCCCACTGCAGAGGACATACAGCTACTGAAGAAAACGATGGAAACAGAGGCTGTACAGGTGACTTAATTATATAAACCCAGTTGATCCAAAGCCTATTGGTAGCGTATAGTTCCTGGTAGCTAGTGTTCCCTTAAGCAATCAAGCAGGCAGGCTAGTCATAAACAATTGGCACATGGTTTCTCTGTGGAAAGGCAAAATGGGTGGAAAATAATCCTTAATTCTCAAATGGCTTAGGAAATGTGATTTGTCAGCTACCACAGCTTAAAATAGAGGGACATTGGTTTTTAAAACAACATACTAGATGTATTCCTGACTAGTGCAGGTTTACTAACCCACAGTTTCTGAGTTCCAAAAACAAAACCCCAAGTCACAAAACCTTTCCAGTTCATTCCTCTCATTCCTCTACCTGCACTCTTTTTAATGGTTGGTTTGTTTTACATGGCTTTTTGGAAACAAATACATAATTATTCTAGTAATTGTGAAATGAGGTTACAGTCACTTGGATGCCCTTAGGACTAAATAAGTACCTATGCGTAACTGGAACACTGACTACTTTGCAACTTAATTACATTTTACATGAAAAGACAAAACCAACAGTTCAAGAGGAGGCATAAAGGAATCCATCCCATAGAATTTGGGATGGTTAAATTATATTCTAAACATTTCAACAAAAGTATTTGTTCCTTCCTCGTGGTGATGCTCCTTAAATTATGTAGGTCCATGACACAACTCCAGTGTTGATACACTTCATGTCAGTCATAATTAGTCTTGGCTTTGGAATGGGCAGAGTTGAGGTATCCGCTGTATTTCATACTGGCAGGAGAGTATAACTTTTTACTCCTCTGCTTCTACCTTCTGTACTTCCTCTGTTTCCTTCTAATTTTGCCTCTTGCTTAGCATACTGTTAGCTATTTTTCTGCTACCTGAATTTGAAACACCAAATTTGAAAGCTCTTTGAAAGAGTTTGTATCATACCTTCCCTGTCAAAAAATAGTTTCTAAAAATTGTGTGCCCACAGATTAAGTAGTGTAGTTTATTGATTAGTCAATTGACGATATCAAAGCATGAACATCAGCCACAATAAGTTACAATTAAATAAGATAGAGTGAAATGCAATAAAATAGATTACAGTGAGATAAACTTAAGATATGCCCACAGTCTTCTGTTGTCGCAGAAAGCAAACTGAAAAATTCAAAAATAGCAGTCTCTAATAATATGAGTCAGAGGCAGAGTTCCCTTTGTTTCTTATGACATGTTTTGGAGCCTCAGTGGTCCTATTTTGTAAAAGATACAACCACACAATATGTGATGGTATTTTAATTTCTGTATCAAGATACTCTGACTGGTATTTCTGCTTTTTAGTTTCCATGTTGCTGATTTGTAAACTAGAGTGTTGTCTAGATTGTTTCTTTTATGTTGAATTTCATTATCATTGTAGTGTTTGTGTAATCTATAATCATTGACTCAGCTTATCTACTTTGATTGTTAGCTTGCTACATACTTTATTAATACTTAATTTCTGACTGTGGTAATTCTGTTGTTATCTGGCTTGTGTGACATTGTGCCTGATTATTATTGCTAGAAAGCTAGTGCCTTACAGGAAAATGAAATAGCTAAATGTATTAGTTAGGAATTTAATTGGTGGCTTTCTAAAAATTGCTAGAGCATAGTTTCCCATCATTTCTGAAATAGGTATTTTATGGGTTTGGGAGATAGCCCTAATTAAACCCAAATTGGCCATGATTTAATAAACTATATATAATACCAAAGTGAAGAGAGCAAGTTAGCTCATGGGAAAAATTTGCACATCCTAAAAACTAACATTAATCTGCTATGTATTTGTGTTTAGATGTTGAAAGATCTGAAGAAGGAGAAGGTTTTGCTGCGTCGGAAATCAGAGCTTCCTCAGGATGTCTACACCATAAAGGCTTTGGAAGCACACAAGAGAGCAGAAGAATTTCTCACCTCAAGCCAGGAGGCACTCTGACGGGCTAGGGAGACCCTGGAGGGTACACAGAAATGCACTTTGTTCTAACGTATAGCTAGGGAATGAACATGGTGACCTGTGCCTGTCCTCCACTCCATTCTCATTCTTTCAGGTTCAATTTGATTTTACATTGTACCTCATATCCCACCACACTTTCACTTACTCCTGCTTTAAATCTTTTTAAGGCTGTGTTTTGTGTGCACGTGTGATGGGAGCCTAGGAACCTGTGAGAATATCATTCCATTGAAAGGAATATCCTAATATCTGAATTTGTACAAAAAAAAAATCTGCAGGACCAAGGCATTGGGAATGTATCTGTTTATCAGTCATCCAGAGTCCTTAAATTGATGTCCTCTTTCCACCTATCACACAACTCGGTGGTCTGCATAATAGAAATGTTATGTTCTATTGACTAAACAGGTCAATATAGGCCATTTTCTCTTGAGAATGTGATACATCCCTTCCATAAGACTTAAAATAAATAGCTAATCTGATGGAGATTGCAGCTTTGTTTAGTCATTATGAGTAAGGGTGATAATGTATACCCCACCCTCTCCCTGAAATTGTGTTTGCATTAGCAGCCCTGCATAATTCCAAAGCCACTTATTTAGATAATTCTTTCAATGAATTTCACCTTCCAAATAGAGGCTTGCAGTTGATCTTTGTGCCCGACAGCTATTGTGCAGCTGCTGCATGAATGTGTTACTTGAGTCTGCTTTCTGTCTATCTCTGTTAGAACTTGGAGGGAAAGTAGCTGTTAAGCACATTCTCTACTAATAATGCCAACTTTCTTTTCAGCTGTTGGGTTTTAAGCTCTGACAAATCTTAAATAGACAGCTTTATGCATTTTGCATATTGAAAATCATAGGAAAAATTAAAGAATGCAGGAAACTCCAATTTCCATTTATCAACTGAGCTAGTCTTTTCCAGTTAATTTGTCTCCCTATTACTAAATTTCTACTCCCAGTTTTTCAGCTAGCATGGTTTTATTTTCAGTGTTTATGTGGATTCCAGCTGTTCTAGCCCCATTTGTCAGTTCAGGAAACCAAACATCAAGTAGCAGAAATTCACTTTAGGGAATATATAATTTTGGGAGTATTTGGATTTCTTTGAAATATGGGTAGCCAGAATGTAACAGTTACATTTGTTTATAGCTTCTCATAGTTGAAAAGTTGCTGATTTAATTTGGATCATGGAAATCACAGAAAGGGGAGCTTTCACTCTCCTTTAAAGATCCTGTGCTCTAGCTTTAGAAAAATTGTTTCTAGTAAGTCTCTTCCCCCCCCCCCCCCAAATATAAGGTTTTAACCATTTATTGCTCATTTAGGGGCTCCATTTTTGGGAAACATTGGAATATCAGAAAAATAATGATTTTGAATTGGACTGTGAGACTTTTTTCATGTTATTGTTTAAATTTCCATGTGTTGTAATTTTGTCTTGTCTACTTACTTATACCATGCTGTTTCCATTGTACGCTTAATGGCTTGAATGAAGTTTCTTTGTAGCATATTTCATTTCAATATTCACAGATTTTACCTCTTCAGAGATTATCTTTCAACTCTTAAAAAACTGAAATTAAAAAAGTGGACATTTGCCAATTTTCCATATAGATACTCAAGCCACAGTCTGGGTAAATATATCATGCTATTCTTTTTTAAAAACTATGAATTATTGAATAAATCACAGTGCCTAGGCTTACCCATCATGCAAGCCAAACAAATTTCAGTCTGATACATTCCTCTTCAGTATTTTTCTCTGTGGAATTCTTCATTTTTCCACAATTTTTGTCTCCCTACTAACAGTCCATCAGCATTTCGTGATCATTAAGCATGCTCCAGCTTCACTAGCTATTTCTGGAATTCTCACAAGCTTTTTTTCTTCCCCCAGGACATTATTACTTTGGTAACCTTTATTTTGTGTATGGTAGTATTTTAACTACATGAGGACAGGCACTTAGAATTGAAACTGACATTAGAATATATGATGCTAACCTCCACTGTCTACTCTCAAAATACTTTCAATATCTGTTGTTCAAGATGCTCTGTCTGGCTGTAGTTTCTCATACTAATAAGGACATCTTTTAATCCTCTTGCAAAGTACCAGTTGAAGCATATGTGGAAGGAAGTTAAACAGGAACTTATACTTGATTTGCAAGATGTCCCTTGATTCAGTGACACAATCAAACAAAAATGATGCTTCACTGAGTAGCTTGCACATTCAGCCACTGGTTTTTCAAAGTGTGATTTAGCTGTGGGAGGAACAAAAGAGAACTTGGAGCTCCTTAACTCCAACATGTGGTTGTCTGCTTATCAGTTCCCCCTCAAGGTTGGGCTCTGTAAATGAGAAGGACCATAGGAAAGTATCCTTCATTATCCACATGTATGCTACACAGCACTTCTATGCCTGTTACAGTTTTGCATAGGTGAAGCAGGGCTGTAATTGAGCATCATACGCTGTACACTTAGATGTAAATATAGGCTTTGTCTAATCTTTCTTTGGGATCAGGGAACTTGTGTTTGGGACCTAATATTAAAATTTAGTTTGCTGCCAGTTCATTTGAGTGTCCTATATATCTAACTATCGGAGAAGCTGTATGTAAAGAGGTAAAAAAAAAAAATCACACTTCAAGCCAAATGAGCACCTCAGCTACACAACTTCCAGTTATGCTCTACCTTAATCTAGCTTTACTTAAAACCCTTGCATTTGTCCCTATTTCAGCTTTTTCCTTCCCTTACTATTACATGGATAGGGATGGAGCTGCCTCTTTTGTATCTTATACAGCCCTTCTCAAGAGGGTAGGAAGCAACTAAATGATACATTCACTCCCTGGACACAAGTATTAAGCTGCTTTACAATTCATTATGTACATATGGTGTACTTTATTTTCAGTAGAGTATTACATAGTACAACAGTGTTGGATTTTGTACAGATGTCCCTGTATGTACAGAACTAAATAAAATGGATCTCTTGAAAAGATGATACACTGGACTGCACCTCATGGCCACATTTAGCTCTTTAGCCCATGTGTCACAATAGGTAGTGGGGAAGAGGAGAAAAAAACAGACTAAACACATATCCAGGATTAATAAAACAGCCTCACGGTCACCACCACTAAGCATTTATAACTAAGTACTATAGACAACTGGTGAATTATTTGCAGTTTATCAGATGAATTGATAGGTTCAGTGCTGGAGAAAGATGAGATAACTACCTAATCACTTTAAAGAAAGATAGTTTAAAGTAGATCAGCTCCAGCTTAGCTGTTTTCTTCATAGGCAAGAAGCTCACTGAGACTCTTTATTTCCATTCTGGCTTAAAGCCATTTTGACTTTGTCTGTCTTGCAGTGTTCGTTGAACCATATCCTGCCATTGCTCATCCGATATCTCATTGGCCCATGCAGGAATGCTCAGCATAGGGAGCTTGACTCCAGCCATGGTCCTTTTCACCAATTCCACATGTTCTACAATCAAAAAAAAAAAAAAAAGGCAAAGAGTGAAAAATAATCCCATCCTGAAGACTGTTCATGTAGTTTCAATCTAAATGGATAAAGGAGTAACTCACCCACACTGTCAAGCAAACAAAAATTGTTTTATATATATTGTACTACACATCAAACATATATGGCTCAAAAAAGCCACGCATCGTCCTGAATGGAATGTTCTTCAGTTTAAAGTTCTGTCATTCAACATAAACTAGTATGAAAAACTTGGAGGGCCAAAAGGAGAAGATCAAAATAGCTACATAACACACACACACAACCTGCCTGTGTTTCCCCAAATATAAGACCGGGTCTAATATTAATTTTTTGCTCCAAAAGAGGCATTAGGTTTTTTTTCAGGTGATGTCTTATTTTTTCCCATGAACAAAGACATGACAAACATAAGGCTCATGGGCCGCATGGGTCCATATCTGGCCTGTGGGGCTGTCCTGGAGATAGCGAGGGACTGGCCCTGCTGCCCTGGCCTAGCTGGGTGCCCTTCCAGCATGTGCAAAATAGCGAGCACATGGCAGCTGATGGTATCTGGCACACTGTGGGGCTATGCAACCTGTGCAGCACAGGTGAGTCTGAATGCTGCAACTGCCGGGCTGGCCATTCAAGCAGGCAGAGGTGCGGGGGTGGGTGGGAGAGGCACGCGATCTGACCCAGTGAACACACCGCACAGCCGCCTGCCTATTCCATCTGTTTTTGCTTGCCCATGGCTGCAATGGGGCAGGTAGCCACATGATGCGTCTGACAGGCCGGATCGTGTGCCTCCCCCCATGCCTCTGCTGCCGGTGCCACTGCTGCAAGGCAGGTGGGATGTGGCTGGCACCATGCCTTGGCCCATGCGCTCCACCCCACCTTCCAACCTCTTTCTCCAGCTCTGCCACACACACGGGATGAGCCCCCTGCTGCCCTACCTGTGACAGCCCTGGCAGATGAGAAGGGTGGAGAGCCCACATCTCCAGGAGGCATCTGGGACTCCCTTCCCTGCTCCGCCCTGGCCCTCACAGGCACCCACCAACACAGGCAACATTGAGCTGGCCTCCCCACCTCGCTGAAGGCAAACACAATGCTGACAATCTTAACTGGGGCTCATTTTTGGGGGTAGGGCTTATATTAAGATCCTGAAAAATCATGCTAGGGCTTATTTTCTGGTTTGGTTTTATTTTTTGGGAAACTGTATTTACATACTGTTCTGAAAAATGTTTATTCTGCTAGTTGCAATAATCAGGCAATTGCCAAAAAATAATTTGAACAGCTGGAGATAAAGTGGTATAATAGTAGGATATAAGACTATTTGCTTATGTTAAACCTCATTAAAGTTGGATTAGGATGACATACAAACCTATTATATGCCTGATTAAAGGCAAGGAAAAGGAATTCTTATCCTGCTAAAGGCTATGGCTTCCATAGGCCAGTAGTTTTATTTCCAAATCAAACAATAATAGATGGCAAGCCACTACAAAATTAGATGTGATAATATACACTGCATAGTAGCTTCACATATATCAATAAGGCATAGTTTATTACTGGAAACTACCATGTTTCTCAGAAAATAAGGCTGGGACCTATTTTCTTTTGACCCCCCGAAAAAATGGTTAGGCCATCTTTTCGGGGGTCACTTAATTTGCCCCTTCCCGGTGCACCCTTGCCTAGAGTGTCCTGTGGGCAGCAATGCCTCGCCACCAGCCACTCCTAATGGCCGATCATGGCGTCAGTGGGTGCACAGCGGCGGCATGGATGTTGGCCTCGGTGGCGGCAGGGCGCTTTGTGCCGCTGCCGCTTTCTCCGCCACAGTCTCTTTCCCTTCTGCCCTCGCAATGGCTTATGCTGCATTCGGACTGCTGCCATTGGGCAAGATGTAGAGGCCGGAGTCTGTGCTGGACATCATGGCGTGGCGGTAGCAGAGAAGTGGCCCTTCCAGTGGGTGGAGGAACGGTTCAAGCGCATTCCTCTGCCAGCAGCATTTCAGCCACTTCTTGGACAGAGGAGCCACCTCCGTAGCTTCCATGGTTCCCACCGGCGGTGGCACCTCTCTCGCCAGGACCGTCTCCAACAATAGCAGCAGCGGGACAGACCCCACTGCCAACGAGAACCGCCTGCCATCCCGCAGGGACATTGCTTTCCTTGAGGGCGGCTGCGTCAACGTCCTGCAAGTCGGTGAGTCATTCGGGCTTTGGTTGGAGGGTGATGCCATTGTCTCTCTTCCCCCCCACAAACCTTGCTTTGCTTCCTGTCCCAGAGCTTCGGGTGACGGTCTCGTCCCCTGTACGGTCGGGTGCTCTCCTCTTGCTCCAGCTGCCCGAAACCCCCCCGTGGACCTTTTCCCCCTCTTTAAGTTTTCTTTACTTTCATTCCCTCCATCAGTTCCCTAAGAATACAGACGGGCCTGGCAGCTTCCTCCCCCCCCCCCCCGGTAGTTTTAAAAAGGGAACCATCTATCCATTTTGCCCTTCGAGCAGAGGCAAACCTTCCAATCCAAACATAAGAGAAAGGGAATCATTCTACAGACCCTTAGCACCAAGCTTCCCAAAGGATTCACTCCAAAGGAGGATTCACCCCCTTAAATGCACTCCCCACCTTCATCTTGAAGGGCAGAAATAGGATGGAAATCCACCTCCTGGATTTCTCCTGGAAAATCCCAAAGACACTTTTCCCTCTCTCCCTCCTTCTTTCCCTGTCAAGCTTCCCAGAGGATTCTCCCAAAGGATTCACCCCAAAGTGCTCCGCTGAGGCCGACATCCACACCACTGCCGCCGCACACTCGCTGACCCAGCCTGCAGCCAACACCATACCCAGGTGTGCAGCAAAGACGCTTGGCAGGAGTAGGAAATCCTCCGCGCTCCTCCATTATCGGCCATTAGGAGCGGCTGGTGGCGAGGCGTGGCTGCCTGCGGGCCGCTCCTAACGGCAAGTTCCCCCTTCCCTTCCCCCCATTTCGCATGTTTTAAATAGGCCTAAATTTGGGGGGAGAGGCTTAATTTCATCTCATGCCTAGAAAACATGCTGGGCCTTCCTATTGGGGAGTATTGTTGGAGAAACACGGTATAATTAATTATATTAACATACAATCCTACAAAGCACATGCAGAGTTCTTAGACCATCCTAAGCTAAAACCAAACTATAGCTTAATGTGAAATATAAATCTATACACAAACATACCAATACTGCGGGATTAAGAAAGAAGAAATCAGTTTTCCACATGGACTAGTTCTAGATTGATGAAATCTAAATTTAATCCTGAGAATTGTAGAGACAGATGGAATAATAATCTTGGCTGGAGAGGAAAGTGCTAGGTGACACTGAAGAAGGACTTCAGCTTTTTATATGTATAGAGATGATATAGTATAATGTGTCACATCTGCATTAAAAGTGTAAAATAAAGTTAGAAATACCATTATACAATCTTATCAGGACACAAAGTTGGAAGTTTTGCTATATTACCTGGATCCATGGGGATTGAGCTGTGACTGCTTTGAGCTACAAGTCTCTCGTCATCCTCATTATCACTTTCGATGGGTGGGTCAGGCAGATGTAGTCTCATTGCCTGCATATGATACACAGGACCATTAAAATTAATCAAAATGTAAAGATACATGCATTAATTTTCTCCTGATAGCATTACTTCCCATATAGGGTGTTGAAACAAAACTGCCACCTGAAGTCGTTGATTGATGTCAAGGGCTGGTTCTGTGCTAGTTGCTGTTAATTCATGTGTTGTTGATCCCTGATCTGGTTCTTGGTTCAGTGGCTGGTATACATAGCCATTATTAATACCCTCTTCTTCCTCCTCCTCTGGTTCTTCACTACTCCATTCGCTGACAGGATCAAGAGTTCCCTCAGATGGTTCTTGAAGCCCCAGCTCCTCATGCTCATTTGGACAGATCCTCTCTGGACCCATTCTCTGTATAACTACTGTCTCTAAGGCCATGCAACTGGATCTGTACAGAAAAAAGAAACTTGATCTCAGCACCTGGCAGCACAAAAGTAGTGAATGTAAAGAAAATTGGGAAAGAGTGTAGAGAACCAAGACATGTCAAATTTTATAGCAGCAGATTCCATTCTAAATTATCACGCATAATCATTATGCTTAAGTATTACATGGTATGTTAGGTATTTAGCATTTTCAGAAATTCTGCTTCTGTCACTAGTGAAACTTATTTTGTTATTTATGAGAATTTTACATATGCAATGCTATATTTAACCATTATTTATTTAATAAACTACAACAGGCAAGGTTCACATATGCCAATGCAAAACCAAATAAATCACAGCACGATTGCAACGTCTAATAAAATCAATAGTCCTGCCAAATCTTTTGATCAGAGTATCAGTCAAAAGTTAGTTTTCAGTCAAAGTCATGTAATCATTACAGATAATTTGTTAAATGTTTCAAATTTTAATCTGTGAGAAAATAAATGGACATGAATAGGAACAGAATAAAACCTGTCCTATTTACTATGGTAATTACAGTGGAACCTATGTCAAAAACTCCTAATATATTTTATTTTCCTATTCCACGTTAGAAAATAGGTGCGACTCATCCTATCAAAAAATGGTGAAAACCCCAAATAAAAGACACCGATCTGCATAATATTTTTAGAGCCTCAACAGTAGACAGCAAAGCCAAAACAATTTAAAAATACATCTATATAAAATTATTGCATAAAATATCCTGCAAATTCAAAGTAGCAAAATTCCTAGTTACCATATAATTAGAAAATAGACTGTTCAATATTTTAATGTGCTAGAAGACATAATTAACTTTTCAATACATTAATAATTCTTCTCTTATACATATTCCCAGAAACCTTGTTTAGCCTACAAGAGTAGAACTAGACTAAAGCCTATTTCTAGCAGCAAATGGACATCCACAAGCACCATATAAAAAATACCTACTCTCCCCACCCTCAGAATAAAGATGTTAGACCAGCATTTTACCATCACAGTCTTCTTTCCCACAGCTCTTATTCCGTTTTAATACCACCCAAACCGATGGCAATTATTGCAGCTTATGGAGGTTTCTTTAACTACAGGCAGTGTGCAGTCATTTTGGGGGGGATCTCGAATTTAGCTTAACTAATTACTCCGAATTAATTGAGCAAAGAGAGAAAGCCCCGAGTCAAATCTATGATACACAATTTTATACCTCTCTTTACTAGCTTTTTATCTTAATTGAAGTGTCTAGTCTACCTTTCAGGGTTCTCTAGATATTAAAACAAACTCATGCATGAGATAATATTTTTGATGCTGAAAATTGCCCTCTATATTCCCATAACTACCATTTCCAACATCGCCTGCTCACCCATTTTATCATGTACGAACGGGCGACATAAGTATTTCCTTGCACCTGCTAGGAAGAGCTGTCAGCAATCACCAGTACCACCGCTACAAAATCTATCCTCACCAAGACAAATTGCGCTCTCTCGCTGTAAGACCGAATTAAAAGATCTTCCACGGCCTCAACTCCCGGAAGAGAGGCACATCCGGCCCTTGAGAAAATCGTCATAGCTAAGCGCGGCTGGAGATTCGTAACTATGACGACGGGAGCCAACGCTGCCCTCTGAGGAGGCTTGACAACGTCGTTCACCATGTCTAGCCCCGCCCTTCTCACGATTATGCCCTTTCTTTTTTCTTTTCTTTTCTTTTCTTTTCTTTCTTTTCTTTTCTTTTCTATAGCCTGCCAAAATGCTCTTGATAGGTGCTTTATATGTGATCAATTCTGCAGAAAAGAAAAAAAATCATCCCCGTGAACGGGATGAGATTGTCTGTATTAGAAACCCATGGCAAACTATTGAGATCACATTGAAAAAGTGAATTATTAGCTTCCCTTTTCCCTGATGAAAAACATAAGCCTTGTGCTGCAAAACATACTGATCTCTTAAAGGCAGTAGAGAGGGGAAGCTTTATGATTCAGCTGCGAGCTTTGGGGGCAGATGTTGTGCATCAGATCAGATCACAAGACATGGTTGTTGGCTTATGATCATTTCAATAGGCTACATAAATTTCAAAGCTTATTTGATTTGGAACACTATTATTGGGTATTATCCCTGTGACAATCTTATTTGTCACAAAAAAAGTACAAGTGGTTTATTTTTCAGCTATCTTAAAAGTACATCTCTCTCAAAATAGCGACATAGTAAAAACACCCTTGATGCAATAGTGACACAACAAAAATAAATTAAAAAAAAAAAACTTAATAAGTTCCAGTCCAGATGTTAGTAAAATTAATGCAAAGCTGCTAAAGATCAAGTCCTGAGCCCATGTTCAACAACAAATGCATATTGTTATAGATTTGTCAATAAGGACAAATAACATCCCCCCTCACACAACTTGTTTCCATTCTTACTTAAAACAAAATTAAACCAGGTTAAAAAGTCAGCTTCTTTTTCATCAGATCTTAATCATTATATTTGTACAACACATCCACTCCACTACCTAATTTTGTGTGACTTATCCATATTAAATGCCTAAAGTATAAATGTATACAATCATGGTGTATAAATGGGAAGGGATATTACAGGTAATATAATCCAAAACCCTACATAGGAATCTATTAAAACTTCTTAGACAAAACAGTTGGCTGTCGCCTCCTCCTTTTTTATCAAGGGCCGAGGGTCTAACAGTTGTTTCAGCCTTAATTGTCCTTTTGCTCAACAATTTCATTGGTGGTTAAAGATCATCTTCATTCAATTATGACAGTGAAAGAGCGATAAATTGGTGGATTTCCCATGTTTCCAAAGCGCACATCTGAGGAGAAAAACAGCTCCCCCACATATGCGCTTGAAATCTTTTCTCGCGCAACCTTACACTTCAAATGACGCGCAAAACACTACATTTCCCAAGCTGCTTTAGTGAGTGGGACAACCCCCGCGCTTACGCGCCGATGCTGAACACAGGCTGGGCCTGGATGAGGGAGAGGGAAAGAGAAAGATTGAGTCGCCTGAGGAGAAAACTGGACTTAGCCGGGCCATTAGAGCGGGTATGACCCTTCGGGGCCGCAGGTCGGCCCCGCTTCCCTCTCTCCTGGGCAGGTAATGAGCGAGAATGAGCTCCTTCCGAGCCGCTGCCGAGAAGGACGCGGGATCCACCAGGGTTCTGCCGCGGGGCAGGTGGGCAAGATGCGCGTTGTGGGGCTCTGGGCATTGGAGGTGCAATCAAGAGATCGTAGCTGCGCTCGGCAGGATGTGAGGACGGCCGAATCTTCGCGGCCGTCAGGTACTGGGATGGCGGTGGAGGCCCGCCTCCGGGAAAAAAGAATAATACGCATGCCGATATAAAAGGGAAACCAGACCACTGAGGGGTGTGACAGAACGGGCACCTTTTGTGAGCATTTGAGAAGCCTTAGCTAGAGTCTTAAAGGAGGCATCTTGGCCTTGTTTTCCCCCGGCCCCTTCCAGGTAGCCCGAACTGGTGCTCCCAGCGTGTGCCCTCGAGGGTCACATGTCCTGACTGAGGTGGAGTATCGAACATCCCCTCATAAATCAAAGGTATGAAGTACCCAACGTCGGAATTATTTTATGAAATAGAATAACTCTAGGAAATACTTCATGCAAACAAACACGACTATCCGAATAAAATAATAATAAAAGAAATCACGATTTGCTGGCCAGTGATGCCTATTGTGGGGGAAATCTGTTGAGTGGAATCAATCAAGTTGATATATAGAGATATAAGGCCAAGGTGTTTTTATTTTATTTTATGACAACAATCCCATAGATTTACAGTAGAAAATGTTTTCCTTTTGGCACCTAACATTCCCAAACTGCTACCTCCTCTTGATTTATGGGAAATGTTTTCTTTCTTTATATTTTTTCCTTTTATTCCTCCCTGTTTGTTTCCCAAGGAGGACAGGCATAGGAAGTAACTGAACTCCATTACCTATATTAGAAACTTGAGCTCCTTTATCTATGCGTATGAATGTATCACCTATAGTAGTTTGAAATTCTTCGCCAATGAATATGTAAGCTTATGTTATTTGTTACTTATGTATTAGTCTCTCCTTCCCTTCTAAGAGATATAATTATGAGAAAATATTTTTATGTGATAGCATATGTTAAAAATGTTTTGTACATTCTCAGACCTGTTGTCTGCAAACCTTGATTTTTAAATATTCTTATTATTTTTCTGAAATTTGGGCATGGGCTACAATAATAAAGCAATATATATGTAATGTCCATATAACAACAAATGCAGTTGAGCAAATATAAAAATTGGTTCACAATTTGAAGTTTAAGAAAAACCAAATGATGCATATGTGAATTATAGTTATATTTCTTGCTGATGTCAAATAACATATCTAATATGAATATTTGCACTTTTAATTTTTTTATTTAAATCAAAGCATAAATTATTTTCTATTACTTATAAAAAAACAAAATCCAAGAACAGTATTTCGGATATCTTTGTTTTGCTGAAAGTAGAATTCCTTGAAAGACATTCTTCTAGAAAATATATTACTTTCATTAATTTCTCCTGAGATTTCTTCTGTTTCTTATAATCTGCTGTGGAGCTAATAATAACAATATATTTTTATATCATGCTGTGTAGTAGTTTGATTCTAACTGGAACTTTTGATTACAGTATATTTGTATCTGGTTTTCCTTGCTGTCTGTTCTTATTGTGAGCTTTTGTGATATATTGTTAAGCACAACTGCAATATAGTTGAAGTGCCAAGCTATTCATCAGATCAGAGTGCTTTGCTGAGTTGGTTTTGAATGAGAATTTGGGACAAAAAGGATTCTTAAAATAAAAATAATGTTTCTTTAATAAGAAACCATATATATGTGTGTGTATACATTCACATTCCATTAAGAATTGTTGTTCAAAGTAATCAAGACTTTTTCAATAAGAAATTTCAGTATAGAAATATAATATCAGTTGATATTAATATTTTATTTTGCTTTTTAAATTCTAAGTGAAATATTAATATATATTGCAAGTCCATGTATGATATGCCACCTGAAAATTTAATAAATCAATTGACTGTACATGTCTAATATACAAGTAGTTCTCATTTAATAATTCATTCAACAACCGTTTGAATTTATGACTCTGAGCAAAAGAGACTTATGACTGGTCCTTATAGTTGCAGCCACCGCAGGGTCCCCACAGTCATGTGACTTTGATTCAGGCGCTTAGCAATTGGCTTACAATCACAACATTCCAACATTCTGCAGTCACATGGTCACCATTTGTAACCTTCACTGCCAGCTTTTGAGAAGTTAAGATAATGGGGAAAATGACAAAGCATTGCAAATGGTGACCCCAGGATGCCACAACCATGTTGAATTCATCTAATCTCAGCAACTGAGAATGCTTGAACTGCTTTTTCCAATCATGTCGCTTAGTGATGGAGTTCCCTATCTCAGTTATCATTGGTAAGCAAAGACTGCCTGTAATAATGTACAGCAATCTCTGAAATATTGGGAATATTAATGCTGCTTTCTATTAAAGGTTACATGGGTCTCAGATATATTGATTTTTGATCTACAGTATTAGAGTCAGTTCTACCTATTGAAGAAAAATAAGGGTTAGTAATTTGAGACATCAGTATGTTGCCCCTGACTAAATTATAAGATTATGATATTTTGAAAATAACTATATTAAAAAAATATGCCAGAAGGAATAATAGTAAATAATTTGTACTTTGTGTACACACAGGCAGCAAAATCTAAAGCTGTCTCTTAAAGTTTTGCAACCTATAGCCTGGTTAAGCAAGATCATGGTTATATTGGTAGGACCAGAGTGAGGTTGGGAGCTATTTTATGAGGTAAGGCAATGGCTAATTGAATTTAAACAAGTGCTTCTGTATTTGTCTCATTCTGATGACAGAATGGCCATATAACAAAAGATAAGAGGCCAAGGAGGGATAAACCTATAGTCCAAGGCATATGTTAGTATTATTTAAGGAAAATAAATATTTGACTTGCAGTTATTAGTATTATATTTTTATCTGTCTTTTAAAAATGTGTTTGGTCAGTTTATGATGGCAAACCTTTTAAAAATCTTGCGTATTTTCCTGGAAAAAATAATCCTGTGAGGTTCATTAGGATCAGAGAGACTGACTAGTCCAAAGTCACCCAATCAGCTTTTATGCCTGAGGCTTAAAATTCACCTGGTTTCTAGACTAGTACCTTAACTAATACATTAAACTGACTCTCTCTTCTCATTGGAAGCTAGAATAATTATGAGATAAGAAGTGGCTGGATAGATTTCATGAAGGCAGCCTGTGAGCATAGCTTGCGGTAAACCTTTTGTTGTTGTTAACTCAGCTTATATAAGTTGTAGTGTGTGAACTTTCCTTTGCCTTTCTCCATCTGGCATTCTTACTGGGCTTTGACAGTTTCTGTTTCTTTATGATATGTCATTTTAATGACATTTCACTAAAGGGAGACATTAAATCAGAAAAAGAGGATTCAACATTTGTGATCTGTTGTCATAAAATCTGTCACTTTTCAACCAGTGGCAAAAGGAAAATAGAGGTATTTGCAAGGATAGAGCATCAGTAGTTAGAGATGCCACATGACAGGAGCTGATGTTAGATCTTACTTTGAATGCAATATTGGCAATATTTGGGGAGAAGTGAGGATAAATGGCTTTACATTGACAATTTTGTGATGCATTGGTTTCACTTTACAATATGAATGAAGATATAATAGCCAAAGAGTTACAAGTCAGGTTGTGCAAATTTTCAGATGCATTTTCAATATGAAAATGAGAAAAGTGTCCTATTTGATAATGTTTTATAAAAGGAATTAGCTTAATTAGTATATTAAAAAGTGAAAAACTATTGAGGGATCAGAGACCATATTGCAACTACACAATACTTTGAGGTTTGTAAGAGACTTTCTGCAAACCAGGATTTCACTGAAAGAGAAGCTTTATTTTGTTGTTTGGATATTAAACTGTGAGAATGGGACTAGAAGGGCTCAAGAAAGTAAACTATTTTTATTCTTACATGAAAATCATCTAACTCCTTCCATAATGAATCATGGTGGCACTCTGGTTAGAGTGCAATACTGCAGGTTACTTCTGCTGATTGCCGGCTGACTGCAATTTGACAGTTCAAATCTCACCAGGCTCAAGGTTGACTCAGCCTTCCATCCTTCCAAGGTGGGTAAAATGAGGACCCAAATTGTTGGGGATACTGTGCTGACTCTGTAAACCGCTTAGAGAGCACTGTAAAGCACTATAAAGTGGTATACAAGTCTAAGTGCTATTGCTATAAGGACCCAAAATAATACCACAAAAATTCTCAGAAGTCCTTCTTCTACTCACAATTAGCCTCATATTTTTCTTAAAAAGAAAAAAATGCAGCCATTTTGCTACTGAATTTCAGAACGCTATCTCTAAGAAAACTACAAATGTCGTGCCAAAGATAACAAATCTCCTGCTCTTGTTCTATATGGATATGCTAAAATATTGCAATAATTGTCCTTCCATAATAGATTTCACAACATGTAAATGATTTTCATAAGTCATTTAAAAATTTAACAGAAATAAAAAAGAAGCATTCTATTCTTAGAACTATATTATAGTACTCTTAATTCAAATATGTATTGAGCACCCCCATGCTGTCTACTTTCATGATTATTGCACTAAAAAGGATATTGTAGATAAAAATAAAACAAGAAATTAACTTTTATTATTGGTTAATGGTTTGGAGCAGGGATGGGATTCTACCATTCTGTCCACCTCTATAGAACCAGTTGCTCTGAAGAGCAGCAGACATAGAACCAGTTCTATGTCTACTGCTGTTTTGGCCCAACTGCCTGGCTAGGCTCTTACCTATCCTTTATTTCCTGCTTTTTCAACCTCAGCTGCTTTGTGCGGCACAGTTGCAGTTGAAAAAGCAGGAAAAAAGGGCTTTTCCAACTGCTGCGCACCCACATGCAGCACTGCTCAGCTGTCCGGCCAGCTCAGCAGGTCGTAAATTGCACTCACATGACTGGTGCGACTTGCGCATGTGCGCATGACACAGAGCAACAGAACTAGTAGTTATACTGGTCGGATCCCATCCCTGGTTTGGAGTAGCTTCTTATGAGGTATATTACAATAGTTGGTGCTTTTATCTGGAAATAACAAAATATGAAATATGTAAAATCATATGTGGCATAGGCAGGTGCTGGCAAACTTTTTGGGTTCAGCATGTTGAAAGTTCAGGAAATGCCTGATTCTGCTGGCCTGTAACCCCCTCCCCCTGAACAAAAGAAAAACATTTATAAATTTATTTATTTTTAAAAAAAATGCAGTCCAATCGGTGGGATTCAACTAATGTAACAACTGGTTCTTCTTAATGACACATGGCCAACTCGATGTCACTCATGTCAAGGTGGGGCGACGCAGACAGGCCAAAGCGGCGGTGATGATGGCCAGAGCCTTAGACTTACCAATAGAATAGAATAGAATAGAATAGAATAGAATAGAATAGAATACCTTTATTGTCATTGCATTCTACAAATACAATGAAATTTGAAAGCTACTCCAGCACAATGCCCCAAACATCACATCACAAACACACTATAGAGTATTTAAAAATTAAAATAATTAAAATAATAATAATTAAAAACCTAGTCTAAAACCTATGTAAAACATATAGTAAGTTAGTTTAAAAATGCCACTATATACATAGGGCTAAATCATATATGCATTGTTTGATTCAAGACAGTTATTGCCTTGGAAAAGAAACTGTTTTTCAGTCTATTAGTCCTCATTTTGAGACACATATAACGCCTCCCTGATGGTAACAGTTTGAAATATGAATGTCCAGGATGAGAATGGGCTGTGGAGATTTTTAATGCTCTAGAGAAGAGTCTGGTCTTCGCAATCTCTTCCAAAGAAGAAAGAGAGCAACCGATGATTTTTTGTGCTGTGTTTATAACTCTCTGAAGCATCTTCTTATCCACTACAGAGCATCCAGCATACCACACCGTTACACAGTATGCCAAAATGCTCTTGATGGTAGAACGGTAAAAAGTAACCAGCAACTTCTCACCCAGACCACTCTTTTTCAGCAGCCTCAGAAAGTGCAGGCGCTGTTGGGCCTTCTTTGCAGTGGCCATAGTGTGGACTGACCAAGTTAGGTTGTCAGAAATATGAGTTCCTAGAAATTTAAAACTATGAATTCTTTCCACACAGTTTCCATTGATATAAAGTGGGAGGGGCTCTGCTTTGCATCTTCTGAAGTCTATAATCAATTCTTTGGTCTTTTTGATGTTCAGGGTGAGGTTATGACTCTTGTACCACAAGACCAGTCTGAGAACTTCTGACCTATAGGCCATCTCGTCTTCTCCTGATATGAGTCCCACCAATGTGGTGTCGTCTGCAAATTTTATTATAGAGTTAGTGGGACAAGAGGGAGTGCAGATGTAGGTGTAGAGTGAATACAAAAGGAGGCTCAGCACACAACCTTGTGGAGAGCCAGTGCTGAGAGTAAGAGTGGAGGAAAAATAGCTGCCAATCCTAACGGTTTGGGTCTGTTAATAAGAAAGTCCTTTATCCAACAGCAGATGTGAGAGGAGAGGCCCATTTCTAGCAACTTCTTAATCAATATATCCAGAATGATGGTGTTAAAAGCTGAGCTGTAATCAACGGAAAGCATCCTTACATAGCTCCCACTATGCTCCAGATGTTTCAGTGCAACGTGGAGAGCCATGGCAATAGCATCGTCTGTGGATCTGTTATTCCAATAGGCAAACTGGTATGGATCAAGGTTTGATGGGAGGCAATCCTTTATATATTTTAAGACAGTCTCAACACTTCATAATTATGGGTGTGAGAGCTATTGGTCTATAGTCATTTAAAGTATCAGGGGAGGGCTTTTTGGGAACTGGAATAATAATGGAAGTTTTGAGACAAGATGGAACAATGGCTTGTGTAAGAGAAAGGTTAAAAATATTTGTAAACACACCTGCGAGCTGGTCAGCACATGCTTTGACTACCTTCCCAGGTATCCCATCAGGGCCAGCAGCCTTTTTCACATTCACTGCTCTAAGTACTTGCTTTATTATCATACTCTTGTACTGTGAACAGTTGAGTACCGGTGGTTTGTAGAGGCAGTGTGAAGTATGTAGTAACAGCAATGGTGATTCTCCGATGCCTCTTCTCTTGCTGGGTCTTGCTGCCCAACAGTTTGTTTGTTTGTTTATTTATTTATTTATTTATTTATTTAAATTTCTATACCGCCCCCTCTCCCAAAAAGGGACTCGGGGCGGTGTACAGCCTACTAAAAATGGAGTATATACAATTAAAAACAAATTAAATGACATGAATCCGGCCGAATCCCTTCAGATATAAAATTACAAGGTTTAAAATTCCAGGATTAAATTAAAAAGTTAAAATTTAAAAATTTAAAAACCGAATTAAATTAAAACCCCATGAACCATTTACTGGGCCAGGCCGGCCTGTTGGAAAAATAAGGTCTTTACTGCGCGCCGGAAGGTCTGGATGTCGGTAATGGCTCGTATCTCCGGGGGCAGATCATTCCACAGGGAGGGGGCCCCCACAGAGAAAGCCCGCACCCTCGGGGTCGCCAGCCGGCAACGATCAGGCGGCGGCACCCCGAGGAGGGCAACCCTGTGCGAGCGTACTGGGCGGCGGGAGACTGTTGATGGCAGCAGGCGGTCCCGTAAGTACCCAGGCCCCGAGCCATGGAACACTTTAAATACAGTCAGTACCACCTTGAATCGGATCCGGAAGGCCACAGGAAGCCAGTGCAGCCTGCGGAGAAGTGGTGTTACATGGGAGCTCCGAGGGGCTCCCAAGATCACCCGCGCGGCCGCATTCTGAACCAACTGCAGCCTCCGGACACTCTTCAAGGGGAGCCCCATGTAGAGAGCATTGCAATAGTCCAAGCGGGAGATGACGAGGGCGGAGGTGACTGTGCGAAGTGCGTCCAGATCCAGAAAGGGCCGCAACTGGTAAATCAGACGAATCTGACAAAAGGCCCCCCTGGCAATGGCTGTGATATGGTCTTCTAAAGACAGCCGTTCGTCCAGGAGGACACCCAGATTGCGAGCCCTTTCCACGGAGGTCAGAACTTCTCCCCCCACAGCCAGCGAAGGAACAAGCTGGCTGTATCTGGGCGCAGGAAACCACAGCCACTCGGTTTTGGTCGGGCTGAGACGAAGCCTGTTACGACCCATCCAACTCCGCACGGCCTCCAGGCACCGGGTCATCACTTCAACGGCTTCGTTGGGGTGGCCCGGGGTAGAGATGTACAGCTGAGTATCATCAGCGTACTGATGGAACTCTACCCCAAAGCCACGGATGATCTCACCCAGCGGCTTCACATAAATGTTGAACAGCAGAGGCGAGAGCACCGACCCCTGAGGCACCCACACAGTAGGGGCCTTGGGGTCGACCTCTGCCCCCCCGTCAACACAAATTGCGAACGGTCAGAGAGGAAGGAGGAGAACCACCGTAAAACGGTGCCTCCCACTCCCAACCCCCCCAACCGCCACAATAAGATACTGTGGTCGACAGTATCAAAAGCTGCTGAGAGATCTAACAGGACCAAGACAGAGGAACAACCCCTGTCCCGGGCCCTCCAGAGATCATCTACCAACGCGACCAACGCCGTCTCCGTGCTGTGCCTGGGCCTGAAACCCGATTGGAGGGGGTCTAGGTATATCGCTTCATCCAGGTACTGAGGGAGCTGGCGTGCCACCACGCTCTCAACAACCTTCGCAACAAAGCGAAGGTTGGAGACCGGACGATAATTTGATAATAATGCTGGATTCAAGGATGGTTTCTTGAGGAGGGGCCGCACCACCGCCTCTTTCAAGGTGGCGGGTGAAAGCCCCTCTCTCAAGGAAGCATTAATGATTCCCTGGAACCAGCCTCGTGTCACCTCCCGAGTGGCCAAGACCAGCCAGGAGGGACACGGGTCCAATAAACAAGTGGTGGCATTAAGTCCCCCCAGTATCCTGTCCACGTCCTCCAAAGTAACAGGATCGAACTCAGCCCAAATGACCTCCCCGAAATCCACCCCCGTCCCCCCGCCAGTCAGAGTCCAGCTCATCCCGGATCTGAGTGATTTTGTCCTGCAGAAACCTAGAAAACTCCTCAGCCCATCCCTGCAAGGGATCCTCCCGCGCCCCCACCTCCAGAAGGGAGCGGGTCACCCTAAACAGGGCGGCCGGGCTGTTTTCCGCGGACGCAATAAGGGTGGAGAGGTAAGACCTCCTCGCCATCCTTATCGCCACTAAATACGTCTTAATATAAGATCGTAATAGTGTTCGGTCAGACCCAGAGCAGCTGGCCCTCCAACTATTCTCTAGGCGTTTTTTCCAGCGCTTCATCTCCCTTAGCTCCTCAGAAAACCAAGGAGCCACCTGGGATCGGCACCGGGTCAGAGGCCGCAAGGGCACGACCCGGTCAAGGGCCCCAGTGGCCACCCTATCCCAGGTGGCAACCAAGCCCTCGACCGAGTCGTGTGTGTGAGCATCGGGAAATGGCCCAAGCTCCATCAGGAACCTATCGGGGTCCATCAGGTGCCTGGGGTGGTACCATTTTATCGGCCCCGCCTCCCTGTGGCCGGGGGGTGCGGAACAGAAGTCAAGTCTCAGGAGCGAATGATCAGTCCATGACAGGAGTTCTACAACTACGTCCCCTATACCCAGATCATTCTGCCACTGATCAGAGACAAAAACCAGATCCAGGGTGTGACCCCCCAAGTGAGTAGGGTCCCGAATTAATTGGGTCAGGCCCATGGCTGTCATGGAAGCCATGAACTCCTGAGCAATCCCTGAGGCCCCGCCGACAGATGGCAGGTTGAAATCCCCCATGACCATAAGCCTGGGGGTCTCAACCGCCAAGCCGGCTATGACCTCAAGGAGCTCAGGCAGGGCCGGTGTCACATAGCAGGGAGCCAGGTATGTGACCAACAAGCCCACCTGCACCCTGGGACCGAACTTCACAAAAAGGGACTCACATCCGGTCGTCTGATAGTTAAGAGTTTTTCAAAAGATTTTTGCCGCAGGAAACCATGGCTACTTCCGGTCTTTGTTGGTGCAGCTGACCTTGCCCTGACACTGGCTTGTAGCTGCCACCTCTTTTCTGGCGCGAGAGGCCTCCGCTGCTACTCTTTTCTGGTACGAGGGAACTTCAGCCACCTCTCTTTTCTGGCATGAGGAGCCTCCAGCTGCTGCTCTTTTTCAGCACAAGCAGTCTCTAGCTGCCATCTCTTTGCAAGCCTGAACCAAGGTGGCAGCTGCTGCCGCCTCGATTCCAGCTGGCAAAGAGGCGGCAGCTGGATCCTCCTTGCACCAGCAAAGAGGCGGCAACTAGAGGCCTTCACACCAGCAAAGAGGCAGTGGCTGGAGGCTGCTTGTGATGGCAAAGAGGAGGCAGCTGGGGGCATCTCGCGCTGGCAAAGTGGCAGTGGTTGCCACCATGATTCAGGTCAGCAAAGATGTGGTGGCTGGAGGCTGCTCATATTGGCAAAGAGGCGGTGGCTGGAGGCCCCTCGTGCCGAGTGGCTGTGGTTTCCTGTGCCCAGATACAGCCAGCTCATTCCATCACTGGCTGTGGGGGGAGAGATCTTGACCCCCACGGAGAGATCTTGACCTCCACGGAGAGGGCACGCAATCTGGGTGTCCTGGATGTACGGCTGTCATTAGAAGATCACATTGCGGCCATCACCAGGGGGGCCTCCTGTCAGGTCCGGCAGATCTACCAGTTGCGGCCCTTTCTGGATTGGGGTGCTCTTCGCACAGTCACTTCTACCCTCGTCATCTCCCGCCTAGACTACTGCAATGCTCTCTACATGGGGCTCCCCTTGAAGAGCATCTGGAGGCTTCAGCTGATGCAGAGTGCGGCCGCACGGGTGATTTTGGGGGCTCCTCGGAGCTCCCATGTTACACCGCTCCTGCGGAAGCTGCACTGGCTTCCATTGGCCTTCCGGGTGCGATTCAAGGTGTTGGTAGTCACCTTTAAAACGCTTCATGGCTTGGGACCCGGGTACTTACGGGACTGCCTGCTGCCACCATTGGCCTCCTGCCGGCCAGTGCACTCCCACAGGGTGGGCCTCCTTGGGGTGCCATCAGCCGGACGATGCCGGCTGGCGGCCCCGAGGGTGTGGGCCTTCTCTGCGGGGGCACTCTCCCTCTGGAATGAATTACCCCTGGAGATGCGAGCCATTACTGACCTGCAAACCTTCCAGCACGCACTAAAGACCCACCTCTTCCAACAGGCGGGTCTGGCCTAGTATCAATTACTAGAGTTTTAAATTTTTAAAATTTTTGGTAATTTTAACTTTTTTAGCTTGTTTTATTGTGTTCTTTCAGCCACTAATTTAATTCTTTTTAAATCTATTTTAAATTCTATTTATTGTGTGGTTTTATTTTGGCTGTACACTGCCCCGAGTCCCATTGCGGGAGAGGGGGCGGTATAAAAATTTAATTAAATAAATAAATAATTCTATTTGGTCTGTTAAAGGGTCAGCAGCTGCCACCTCAGTTCGCGCTGGCAAAGAGGTGGTGGCTGGAGGCTGCTCACGCCAGCAAAGAGGCAGCAGCTGGAGGCTGCTCGCGCTGGCAGAGGCAAAGGAAGGCTCACCACGCAGGCAGGTAGCTGGGCCGCATGGGAGGCAGTGGAGAATGGCAAAAGAAGGCTCAGCAGAGATCTGGCCCACGTGGGAGGCTGGGGCAAAATCAGGCAAATGGGCTGGGCCACGGGGGCCATGAGGCGAGCGAGCGAGCGTGGGAGCCAGAGAACAGCAGCTGTAATGCCGCAGCCAAGGTAGGCGAGATGAGATATGGGGTGACTGGGAGTGGAGGGGCAGGGTGGGCAGGGCCAACCAGTGGTACGATTAGCTAGTTCTCCGACCTGCACAAAATCTTAATAACCAGTTTGTCTGAACCGGTCCGAACTGGCTGAATCCCATCTCTGAGTCCAATCATGTCTAATCCACAGGATTTGCTCTGCATCATTTACCTTCAGGCTATGTTCCCTTTCTTTTAACCAGCCTGCTTTGGGCTTACCCAAAGCAGCTCTGGGTCACATGAGGCCTTCATTCTTGAAGTGGTTTCAGAGAATGCTCTTCTGCAGCCTTTGCAGCATCCAAAAACTATGTGAAAGCATGCTCCATTCTTGCACAATTTTCAGAGGGTTTGGAGGGAATGCGAGAACACAACCTGCTTTTGCAACTTCTGGAGGTTGCACGAGAACACACCCCATTCTCACGTGGCCTTCAGAGCCTCTAATAATTACTCGTGAATGGGGCATGCTTAGTCAAAAGTTGATTAATGCTGATGTGTCATCCAAAACATTGTGACATGTCATGTTTGACATGTCATAGCTTCGCCATCATTGGTTATACTACAGGTATCTGGTGTACTACAGGTAAGAGAAGAAGAAATAACTTTTTCTACTAATAAATAAAAATCTAGAATTTATTGTTAGCAATTCAGCAGACTATATTATCAGTGTCAGCTAATAAGTGCAAAACTATTAATGTCATCAGTGTCATGCCTTACATCAGGAGTATCAAACTCATGGCCTGTGGGCTGGATATGGCCTGCGGGGTGCTTAGATCTGGTCCACAGGGCTGCCTGGAAACAGCGAAGGACTGGCCCAGTGTGCCTCTGTGTCGGGATTGTGGCAGTTACTCCAATTAAATCATGAGCCTCGAGCCACATTCCCAAAACTATGAGTTGATTTTCTAACAGTGAAAATGGAGCTTGGGAGGGCCACCTTTTTGCTAGCAAAGGACTGTAGGAGGCTGTCATAGATGAAAACTGAGCCTGGGGGGATCATGTGGGGTCCTCTAAGCTCCATTTTCACTGGCAGAGTACTAGCAAAACAAACTACTAGCAAAAGTGGATCCCTCCCAGCCCCTCCTGGGCCACCACAGGTGCCACCAAAATGAGTGTTGTCGAGCTGGCCATGCTTACCATGCCCACACAACCCCAAAGTCAAACACAACTGTGATGTAGCCCTCAATGAAATTGAGTTTGACAACCCTGCCTTACATGGATACTTAATCACTGTGTGTCATAAAGTAGGATTAGATCTGCCTATAGCCTAACCCAGGAAGATTGTTCTGATTTTATGAGTGATAGCATAAAAGTAAGCCCAAGTTTGTTGTTTCTCAGGAGCCTTCTAGATGTTTACAACTTTTCTGCCTTACTTTATTAAGTGACTCATGCTAGCTAGCTATCAGTCCAGAATTGTTAGAACTGAACCTCATCGCAGGTGGTTACTATTGGCTTCTATCCTGCAGTCTTGGAATAATTAGCCAAAAGAATAAATCAGGAGTCAGGAGTGCAAAAAAGAACTGGATAGATTTACTTATGAATGTAATAGGGTGTTGGATTGTGCCTAAAATAGAACAGTCAGCATGGACTGCTTCAACCTGTCTGGATCTATTTTTAATATTCTAAACCATGTGGTAAAACCACAACCTTTCACGTTTTATATCTGGAAGAACTAAAGCCACAGCATGGTAGGGAATTTATATATCACTGCATATATTTGAGAAATTAAGGTATTAGAAAAGTAGACGTTTGTTACTGCTGCAAATTATTAATAATATCAAAATTAGGTATCCCTGCAGGTCTAAAATGAAACTGAGTTAATATTAATCACTAGAACTGAATATTTACAGCCAGACTGTTTAAGTTATACAGAAGAAGTCAGACTGTTTAAGTTAACAACTCTTGACACACTTGTACTTTTCTGTGTATTACTTTTATTTAGATTTCTTTTGTATCTTCTTGGAGTTGAAAAATTAATTTTAAAATGTTATGGTATCAAGTTTATTTTATTTGGTTTTACTTATTTTGTAGAACTGGGTTTTTTTGTGTTACAACTTTTATTGTCTATATTCCTATATACAAGATATAGATTTTAAGGTCATTGAAAAAAATTCCTACCATCTTAAACTTTTTAAAGCATAAATAATGTTGTTACTATATGATCTGAGAAATATGCTGAGCACTTCATGTTTGAATAACATTTCTAAATGTTGCAACAACCAAATTATGTTTTAGTGTGTCATTTTGATTTGCCTAGTTGAAAGCAGTTTTGGAAACTTTTCATACTCAATCCTAAGTAGAATTTATACATTAATTTTTCAAACTTACTATATAAGCAAAACTGATTATTTGTAATGTCACTTTCTCTCAGTTGCACATGTAATTGAGCATGGGCTATCTCTCAATTGACCATGTAATTGAACATAATATTAACATTTGTGTTCTGAGGTTGGCAAAATTCCAAATAATTTGTAATATTGGGTCAGTATGGATATTATGATTATGATGTACATTTCTTGCTAATTTCCAGTTTTGACCAGGGGAGGCTTGGAAATGTCCTGTGTGATCCTATGGCTTACATAACTTTACATCTGCGAATACCCATAATACTTTATCAAAACATTCCTGACCACTCAACCCATTACAGCACAACCAATACAAGCTATAAATAGAATATCACTGCCATACATCAGAAACATTTCAGAAGCAACCAACAGATTATTGCAATCACACACATAGTACACAAATCAACTAAAACCTCCAAAACATCTTAAATAAACTAAAAGACCCAGTAGTCCAGGAAGAAAAAAACAGGAATCATCTGTAACATACAGTCTAAGAACTGTAACATCCATTAGGTAGGATGCACAGGCATAAGAGTAGTAGAGGCATCCATGAACATCAATTACAGTCAGAAAACATGATTAAAAACTACTTAGACACATGGACAGACTCAAACATAATTTCAACTGAAAAACTTTGAGCATTCCAGACGAAGCTAAATCTAAAATCAGTAGAAATTCCTGGAAGGTTAGCACATAGATATGTTAGCCATCAACAGAGACATTTAGCCACCATTCAAAAGAGACAATAAAAAGCTAGGCGGAAAAACAAAAAGGCCACACAAATCCTCTTCAGCAACAGACAAATAGAAATTAACATCAGACAAACAATCAAGAAGAAAACAATACCCTAATCAATAAACTACTATGGAGAAAATCACACCCCAACACTACTGGCAAGACATGCTGTGGTATATAAACAGCCAGCAAATATCACACTGACTGATAGTTTTATTTATTTATTTATAAAATTGATAGATCATCCTTATCACAGGGTAACTCTGGGCAGCTTACAGTCATAAAAGAAATTATATGTGTGTGTGTGTATGTATATGTATATATAATTACCTGTGGTTATAATAACACATTGCACATTTTTCTGATTGACTACATGTAGTCCTTGACCTGCAACCATTTATTTAGTAACAGTTCAAAGTTACAAACGACACTGAAAATAGTGACTTATGACTGTTTTTCACATGACCGTTGCAGATCCCCATGGTCATGTGATCAGAGTTTGGATGCTTGGCAACTGGTTCATATTAATGACCATTGCAGTGTCCTACGGTCATGTGGTCATCTTTTATTTATTTATTTATTGATCGTATTTCTATACCGCTCCCTCTCCGAAAAGGGACTCGGGGCGGTGTACAGCCTAATAAATACTTAAAATACAAGAATACAAAATTAAATAGAGTTTAAAACCGAATTAAACATGAATATAGCTGCATCCCAAAAGTTTAAAAGTGAAATTAAAATTAAAAAAAAAACCCTATTAACTTAAAACCCCTTAAAACCCTCACTGGGCCAGGCCAGCCTGTTTAAAAAATAGGGTCTTAACTGCGCGCCGGAAGGAGAGGATATCTGTCATGGCTCGTATCTCCGGGGGGAGATCATTCCACAGGGAGGGCGCTCCCACAGAGAAAGCACGCACCCTCGGGGCCGCCAGCCGCCAGCGATCAGGTGGCGGTACCCCAAGTAGGGCGACCCTGTGGGAGCGTACTGGGCGGCAGGAGGTTGTTGATGGCAGCAGGCGGTCCCATAAGTACCCAGGTCCCGAGCCATGGAGCACTTTAAATACCGTCAGTACCACCTTGAATCGAATCCGGAAGGCCACAGGAAGCCAGTGCAGCCTGCGGAGAAGTGGTGTTACGTGCGCGCCCACGATCACTCGCGCGGCTGCATTCTGAACTAACTGCAGCCTCCGGAGACTCTTCAAGGGGAGCCCCATGTAGAGAGCATTGCAATAATCCAAGCGGGAGATAACGAGGGCAGAAGTGACTGTGCGAAGTGCGCCCAGATCCAGAAAGGGCCGCAACTGGTAAATCAGACGAATCTGATAAAAAGCCCTCCTGGTGACGGCTGCAATATGTTCTTCCAAAGACAGCCGCACATCCAGGAGGACACCCAAGTTGCGTGCCCTTTCCACGGGGGTCAAAACCTCTCCCCCCACGGCCAGCGAAGGAATAAGCTGGCTGTATCTGGGCGCAGGAAACCACAGCCACTCGGTTTTGGCCGGGTTGAGACGAAGCCTGTTACGACCCATCCAACCCCTCACGGCCTCCAGGCACCGGGTCATCACTTTGACGGCTTCGTTGGGGTGGCCTGGGGTGGAGATGTACAGCTGAGTATCATCAGCGTGATGATCTTTTGTGATCTTCTGACAAATTCAATGAGGAAGCCTAATTCACTTAAAAACTGGGTTACTAATTTAACATCTGCAGTGATTCACTTAACAACTGTGGCAAGAAAGATTGTAAAATGGAGCAAAATTCATTTAACCACTGTCTCAATTAGCAACAGAAATTTTGGGCTCAATTGTGGTGATAAGTCGAGAACTACCTGTATTCAACTTGATTTATTATGTGTCATCAAGTTGAAAATCACATTTTCTCCATGTCGATTAGCCTGCTAGCATGGTGTCAGGGAAGAATAGGCAAAGGGTGACACATGCACCTTGATACATAATCACAGATCTTAACGATTGTCCGGTTACATTTATGTCCATCATTATGAATTGTTCTAAAAGGCTGATAAAGGGCTTTATTGTATCCAGTCTCCCTCCAGCCTTTGATTCACTTCAATTTGCTTATCGTCCAAATTGTTCCACAGAGGATGCTATTTCCTCTTTTTTCCATCTGAGTTTGGCACACTTGAGAGGAAAGAAATACTCATGCGAATGCTGTTTGTCAACTTTAGTTCAACATTTAATACAATCATTCCTCAGCATTTAGTAGATATACTGGGCCTTTTAGGCTTAAATACTCCTCTGTGCAACTGGATTCTTGATTTTCTCATTGATAGGCCCCAGTACATATGAGTTAGAACTAATATTTCTAACATCATGTTCTTGAGCACAAGTTCTTTTCAGGGCTTTGTCTTAAGTTTGCTGTTGTTCACCCTGCTGATCCATGATTGTTGTGAAAGTTTTGCTACCAACTATATTGTGAAGTATGCAGATAATAGAACAATGGTGGGCCTTATACAGGATGACAATGAGAGTATTTACTGGGAGGAGGTAGTGCAGGGTTGTCAAACTCAATTTCATTGAGGGCCACATTGACTTTGAGGGGCTGGGGTGGTTGTGGCCAGCTCCCACTGCTGCTGTGCTCGCTCTCCTTGGTCAGATTGTTTATGGTGTGTGCAGGAAGGCAAAGTGTGTGGGTCAGGGGGAGGCCCACTCCCTCTCTTTGTGAAGAGACCCAGCGATAGGATGGGAGACTACCAGGAGAGGTCAGGAGGTGGGGAAAAGGGGATGGCAAAAGGCAGCAGGGCTGCTGGTGGCCAAGTGCTAAGGCAATTTACCTCGGACCCTCACTCTCATAATAATCTTCCTTTCTTCCTTCTTTTTCCCTTTTCTTTTTCCTTCCCTCTTAATTTTCCTTTCTTTCTTCTTCCTTCCCCTTTCCTTCTTTTTCCTTCCTTGCTCTCTTTCCCTCTTTCCTTCTTTTTTTTTATCTTTCCTATCCCTTCTTGGATGCTCAAATGCAAAGGGGAAACATTTCTCGATGCTTCCTCACCTTGTGATCAAATGCCACTTTTGCTAGTAGTTTGTGGCCACTTAAAAGACTGAGAACAAACCAGGCTCAGTTTATTCCATGCTTGCATTTTGTGGGGGCATCCACAAACAAAAGTACAACAAAACTGTCAAAATGATAGCTCTGATAGTTGATCAGAGCTCCTCTGCTTTTTATGTGCAACAGTTTTAGCGTTTAAAAACAGAAGTAAGTTAGTTGCTTTTCTATTAATACATAATCCTTAAAAGGGCTCTTCTGTAGGGATCCTGATGTGATCTAATTCAGACTGGAAATATAGCAAAAGAAAATCTGAGCCAGATTTCAGTCACATATTTTTGTGCTGCTTGTTATGTGAGCAAATTGCTGTCTCACAAAATTGTCCGGTATGATACCAGTCATGGCAGATACTGTCTATTAAATGGAAATTTAGCCCTTGATTTCTGTGACACACAAAGTTCTAATTAACAGTTAAGGTTCAAAACTTAGAACAACTGGACAAGACCAGGCAAACATTAGAATTTCCAAGGAGTTCAAATTATAAAATACATAAAGATATGGATCTTGTTCTAGCATCTTATTGATCTCAGGAAAAAGCTGTTAGACTGGGAACTTCCAGAGTGTTCCTGAACACCATCAACAGTAATTAGCCTTGATTGATATGCTAGCTTGCTTGAGAGTAAAAACCATGAGAAGATGTCTTGATTTTTTAAGGATGCTGTTTTGAAACAATCTGGCTTCCCTTCTCTTTGGCTCTTGAAATATATTGCAGCTAGATGGCCAAATCTCTGGATTAGAATCATGCTGATGAGCATACAATGTGATGGTCTTTGTCCCTTAAAGTGGATCTACCTGGTACCTTATCTGAATCTTCTATGGATGGAATCCACTGAGAAGGCTTCCTGTCCCTCACACACACATGCACTATGTGATTAAAATGATTGTGCTGAATTCCTTATGCCAGGGCTGTTAAACTCCTGACCCGCGGGCCTGATGCATCACGTGCTGGCCATACCCACGGCCAGTATAGTGAAGGGGGGGAAAGCCACAATACATCATGTGATGATGACGTGAGTTTGATACCCTGCCTTATTCTGTATTCTACTTAAAAATATAATTGAATTGTAGATAAGAGTTACAAGCTACATATGCATTCTTTGTCCACTTCTAACACTTTTCATCATGATCCCTTTTGTATCTAATACTCCCCTTCATTTTTGTCTATGCTCCACATATAGCAGCATTCCAGGAACAGGGCTAATCACTTCGGGCAGAAATCTGAAGTACCATCTTGCAAAATTAGGCATATAGCATGTAACCCTATAGCTCAGAGGTTGCTTATCCCAGGGACAGCACCAGAGAATTTTAGGAAAGATATTTCTAGGCTCTGGTTGGGGGTGATTGAGATTATAGTGTTTAATCACCATATGAGTTGGGTCAATCCCTTTTACAAAGAGAAGATGAAGAAAACATTTTGATTTGAATATGATTTTTAAACTTGTTTTTATTTTTGCTGAGGTCCTTTCACAATTCCTATTTTATTATTAGTGCAATTAAAAAGAATCAGACTAGAGTTTTATGAGGTATGGAAAATGTATTTATGGTTAGAGAAGAGAAATAAGGTTTGATATGGAATATAATTGTAAATATATGTAAATGTTGACACAGTACTGTTAAAATGTAAATGCATATCCACTTTGAAAATAAATAAAATAAAAATAAATAAAAATAAAAAGAATCAGACTAAATCTATTTTAAAAGTAGGAAAATAATAATTGAAAAACAGATATTAATGAAATTGCCCAAGTACTTCTCAGTAGCAATTTTTAATAATTTTAGGTTCTAAGTACACTTTCATAAGGATGCTATTTGATGAAGAGGAATGATTCCAATTGCACTAAGGGTACACTGATTGAAATGTTTTGATGAACAAGCTCATGAATTTCATCAGATTACCCCAGGGCCATCAACTTTGGTAGTACCCTAAGGGGCAAAACTAAAAATATTCAAGGCAAATTGTATTGATTGTGTGCAAACAAATTGGTGTTGTCTATTAGCAACCACATAGCTACATTAGACTTTTTCTGTCCCAACCTGATTCTCTATACCTTCAACAACTCATCCCATTGTCGAAGGTGGGAAGGTCATCATAGAATCAACCGGGTGCAGAGACAAATGCCATCCATGGTCTGGGTGTGCTAATCGCTTGCACACGCAGGCCTACTGTTCAAGTGCGCTGCTCCCACCTGAATCCAGCCCTCCAGAGTTCACTGCGGCTGGGAAGAATGAAACCTCGTTGTCCCACAGAGCACACTTGCGTGCAAACAGGGTATCTGCATGCAAATGGACGCTTAGAGTGATCTTTGCAGGCAAGCCTGCTTCTGCGCCTCTGCTTTCTTCAGCTCGGACATAGTCAGGGCACTCAAGCTGCTGGTGGCAGCAGTCATCTGAGCAGTCATGATTCCCCCTCTACAGCCAGCCAGCACCACCTGACTTCCCTGCCTGCCCAGTCAGCTGGCGCAAAGCCTTGTTGCTCTTCTCCTCCTCCCCCCCACTCAAATGGCAGTTGGCTCTATGGAATGAGCTCCCATTCCTCTCCCAGCGAGGTGAACTCCAGCGAGCTGGATGAGGGTGACAGGGGCCTGACCCCATAGTGCCTCCTTGTTCAGTTGAAGAGTTTGTTCCTGCCCTCAGACAGGCCATGGAACTGGAATCAGCCAGGCACAGGAACCAACACCATGAGCGGCCCAGGTGTGCTGCTCACTTGCGTACACTGATCTTACTGTTTGAAGGCAGGAACAAAGCTTTCAACTGATTGAGGACGCACTGCAGGGCCAGGCCCCTCACATCCACATCCAGCCTGCCAGTGCTCACTGCACTGTGGGAGAAATAAGAGACCCCGTTGTCTCACAGAGCCCTCCACTGCTTGAGTGGGGAAGGTGAGGAGAAGAACAGCAAGAGCCAGGCAGGGCTGGCTGGTTGGGGAGGGGGGATCGTGGCAGCTCAAGTGGTTCCTGCTGCCACTGCCACTGCCAGCAGCCAGGGTGCCCTGGCTGAAGCTTGGATAGCTCTCATACATATACCGAAGTTGGAGAGCTCTCTTGCTCTCTCCTGCTGCAGTGGCAGTGGTGGTGCTTCAGTACCTGGCCAGTGTTCAGGTAAGCCAGTGCAAGGCATGGGGGGCATCCTCCGCCTTGCTTCATCCTCCACCCCCCCACCTCACTTTGTGACCGCTACACCAGTGCATTGCTCAGCCTCCTGCTCCATTAAGCAAGGAGAAGAAGTGAAGAACAAAGAAGAATGAAGCAAGGTCATGGGTGCTGCCTCACCCACCCCACCTTACCTCCTGAAGGCCCTTCAGTCAGGTCCCCCCACCCCAACCCCCCAAGGCAGCCCCATCCCTTCACTAACGTGCTTTCTAGCTCTGTTCGCTGCCATGGTATGCAGGGCCACTAAAGTAGTCTGTGAGATTACGGTAAAAAAAAAATAGTTCAGACCTTCCAACTTCTCATTAAAAAAAAAAAAAAGATCTCACGAGGTTGGAAGGTCTGAACTATTTTTTTTACTGTAATCCCACAGACTACTTTTGTTGCCCTGTACACGGTGACATAGAACTGGGCTTGTGGGCACGTACACACCCCGGCATGTTGTGGGCCAGGCCAAAATGATGCAAGCCAGCCCCTTACAGTTCCCAGAATGGCCATGCAGGGGGATCCAGCCTTGAATTTGACAACCCTGAAGTAGAGGGTTTGACAAAATGGTGTAATAAAAACAGACTGACTTTAAATGTCAGAAAAGGAAAAGAAATCATTTTCAATTTCAGAAAAGGCAAGTACAGCCATACGTCTCTCTGTATTAACAATTTGCCTGTGGCGTTGGTTAGTATTATCGAGTTTCTGGGTGTGCAGCTGATGAGCAGATTACTTTGGTGACTCACCAGTGAGACACCAGTGAGACACTGTGAAGCGGGCACAGCATTTTCTGTGTCATAAAAGAAGAGCACAGCTTCAATCCCCCATCTTTATCACTTTTATAGAGGGAGACTGAAAGCATCCTGTCATATTACTGTGTGGTTTGCAAGTATTACTGTTTTGGACAGGAAGGCATAAAAGATTATCAAAAGTTCACTTCCTTCTATCCTGGACATGACATATAAGTGATGCCAGAGTCCACAATATTGTCAGAGATGCCATTTGGACTGCCATTTGTCAGAAATGGTGTAGGGTCTCCCACTTGGGCGGTGGGTTGGACTAGATGACCTACAAAGTCCCTTCCAACTCTGATTATCTGTTATCTGTTATGCTACACATCCTCTCCATGACTGGGTTGTCTTCATTACGTTCTGAGAGCAGTCTTCACAATATCCAAAGCAGAACAATTAGATTCTGTAATAGTTTTGTACCATATAATCATGTGTGATTATGGTTATTACATCTCTGTTACCATTTTGGTATCGATTACATATGTTTTTGATTATAGTTTGTGGCATATTGAAGACCTGGCTCTTTGAGCAGGCTGGCCTGGGCTGAGGTAGTTTTAAATTGTCTCCGAATTTTGGATTTTAATTGGGTTTTAAAGTTGGGGGTGTGTGTTTTACTAATGTAATCAGCCAGTATTTAATTGCTTTTTAATTTTTGTATTGTCTTTTGGGGTTCGGATTTGGCTGTACACCGCTCTGAGTCCCTAGGGAGAAGGGCGGTATATAAATTCTATAAATAAATAAATAAATAAATATGCTGCTACCTTGGAGTGTAAATTATTTCTTTATTTTTATTTATTTGATTTGTCAATCATTTACAAGATAATAGCTATAAGTATAAACATAGTTTATACATAGTTTATACTATACATATCCATACATGAAATGGATACATATAAGAAAAATAAAAAGAAACAATAAAACAGGGACGGTAGACACATTGGTGCGCTTATGCATGCCCCCTACAGACTTCTTAGGAAAGGGGTGAGGTCAATAGTAGACAGTCTAAGGTTAAAGTTTTTGGGGTTTGGGGAAGAAACCATAGAGTGAGGTAGAGTATTCCAGACATTGACCACTCTGTTGTTGAAGTCATATTTCCTGCAATCAAGGTTGGTGCGGATTACCTTGAGTTTGTATCTATTGTATGCTCTTGTATCGTTATGGTTGAAGCTGAAGTATTCATTGACAGATAGGACATTGCAATGTATAATTTTATATACTAAGATTGGACTGAAAGCAGCGTAGTTCTAGGTTTTCTAGGTCTAGAATTTCAAGTCTGGTGGCATAAGGTTCTGCAACGAGTAGAGGAGTGGAGAACTCTTCTTGTGAAATATTTCTGGACTTTCCCAATTGTATTAATATCAGATACGTAATGTATTAATATCAGATACGTAAAGACTGATGAGCTGTATTCAAGTATTGGTCTAGCAAATGTTTTGTGTGCTTTAGTTAGTGTGATATTACCAGAGAAAAAGCTACGTAGGATTAGGTTAACAACTCTTAATGCCTTATTAACTATGTAGTTACAGTGGGCTCTAGCCCTTAGATCATTAGAGATGAGTACTCCAAGGTTTTTAACTTTTTAATTTTTAACTTAATTTTTAATTTAATTTTTAACTGATCCCAGTATTAATGAAAGAAATGCATAATGTTCAAAGCAATTGTTTAAAACCTTACATTGTGTGACAAGTGCTGTATTTAGATTCAGACTGAATTTTAAACATTCTGGCTTTTGTTTTTTTTAATCTGCAGATTTCTGTGGCTATGACCTAATATGATTGATTAGCCTTATTGGCACTAAAATCTAATGCCTCTACCGATAACTTGGAAGGATTGAACACTCATAAAAGGGAATGTTACGGTGGACAGTTCATTTAGAAGGTGGGCCTCGAAGAGTAAACCACGCTGCTGTGGCTGTTGGACATAAAGTCTACTCTTTTGGTGGTTACTGTTCTGGTGAAGATTATGAGACTCTACGACAGATTGATGTTCATGTATTTAATGCAGGTAAGTTGATGAATGTTAAAGTTTAGAGAAACAGGACTTAATTATGCTTTATTTTTTTAAAAAATCAAATACATATGTTTATGTTTATTGAATGTTAATTGATATTAATTTAATATGTCAGCCATCAAACATAGATGAGGTTACTGATAATTTAAAAATATTCAATTATGGGGATGAGACAGATGAATTTCTCATATTAAAATATTGCATGATTCCTTTTTAGTAAAATTAGGGAAAGCATATGTAAAACAATATTGTGTTTTGGAGAAAAATAGAAGTGCCAGGTTATTAGTATATTGCAGGAGACTATTTACTGATTTTTAATATTATTAAGTATTTATTTGCCAAATTTGAACTGTGTAATACATCAGCTTGTATCTCAAGAAAGTCAAAGCTCTCCTTATTGTTTATTTAGTAAGAAATGTTAGATAAATTCATAAGAGAATCCTATGTAGTTTCCCATTATCTATATAATCCTGAGGTGCCAGTACGCTGCATATACCTTTTAGTTTGTTTATTTATTTATGAAATTTATTTGCCTCCCATCTCATGTCTAACCACTCTGGGAAGCTTACATCATAAATATATTAAAACTTTAAAATCAAAAATTATAGAACACAGCGGATAAAACCATTAACAAATAAAGTAGTTGATAGAATCCTAGCAACAGTACATAGATTGATAAGGTGGTCCGAGATTAGTTTGTACAAAATAGTGAGTTTGTCATGTCTATGGTACAACTGCTGCTTAAAATGTGTGAAAAACTGACTGATATCATGGAAAATGCTACCTGTGGTATGGGTACAACTAAGGATAGTAATTTAGTCCACTCTAACCCTAAATTGAAATCATGGAACATGTTATTTTCTATTGTTCCCCTCTATGCAGGTGGTTACCAGGAATTTTTATTACCCTTTTCCATTAACCAGTTTGGTCATTCTGACTTGTACTATTATAATACTATTATACTATGATTATAAGTATAGTATGTGATATATTCTATAATATATATAAATATAATTATATAAATATACAATTGTAGTATAATTATATACACAATTTCTCTTTCTTATCTTAATTAATTATGATTTTTATTTTTGATTGATTGATGGATAGAACTTTCTGAGCTTTTTTCTAATAGTCTCACTGCGCTGGACCAAACTACCCCCAGTGTGGACAAACAGCAGGGACCATGTGAGAGAAGTTCCTTATATGAGATATGGGCATTCTGCAGTGCTGATTGATGACACTATCTACATCTGGGGAGGCCGTAATGATACTGAGGGAGCTTGCAACGTATTATATGCCTTTGACGTCAGTAAGTGGTGGTGTCTTGCTTCCATAACTTTCACTATCACATGCTTATAACGGCAGGGAAGACAAACCTTTTGTGCAATTTATCTCTTATTGATATGATATTGATGGAGTAATGATGGCAGATAGTAATGGTCATGATATCCAACTGAGTAAGCCAAATGTGTTAACTATAAATGAAGAATTATTGTTAATAATTACTACATTTATTATGTTTTAAACTTTAATTTTATACTTTAAATATTTAAATTTTACATGTAAACACTTCTAAATTATACACCCAAGTTATCTCAATAAGTTGCCCACTAATAATAAATATTACATGTATTATTTCTAAATTAATCAAGTATTTAGGAAATATTTATTAATGTAATTGCTTTCTATTCTACTTCATTTTTATTCTTACTGTAAAACCAGCTTCATTAATATATTGAGGCAAGTAATGAACTGTATTCTTATCATTACTGAAATTACCTTTCCTTCTAAGTTAAAATCAACTTCATTGCTAGTGAGGCTAATAGTAATAATAATGATGATTATAAACTAATGAGATTGAAACTATTTGTGTTTAAACATATATATATGTTTATATATATATTTGTGTTTAAACATATATATATATATATGATACTGGAGTAGCCACACCTTCATATATATATATATATATATATATATATATATATATATATATATATATATATATATATATATATATATATATATATATCTGAAGGTGTGGCTACTCCAGTATCAGAAAAAGGATAGACAAAATGAGCAAATAAGATATATAAATTATACAATGGTAATTATAAGTTGATGAACCCTTTTAAATTTTCAATATCTCTGCATAAATATGACTTAAATTATGATCTCTTCTCTACCCAAATCTTACAGCTAATTAAACCAATGAGCCAAAACATACTTGTTCATTTATTTATTGTGAAAAATGATCCATTGCTTAATGATCCCATTGCTTAAAAGGTTAATTAGAGGCAGTTATGTAAGTTCTTCATTAAATAATTGGACTGTTTTAGGACATACTGCTCTAAATAAGACAGACTTGGCCTACCAGGACAGTAGGGTTCTCACCACAGAGATTATGAAGAAATTTCTGAAGACTTCTATAAATCTTGATGCTAAAAATATAGAAACATTACAAATCCATTTCTAAAATTCTGTAATGCCATTGGTTCAGAAAACAAAAGCATTGTGAATAGTTATAAATGCATTTATACAAGAGTGCTTTCCTATCATAATTACTCCTGACTTGATTAAAGTCAGCAGACATGATTTCATTATCAGAAAAGGTTCAAAATGTGATTCATAGGAGAAAAGGAAGGTAAAAACCATAGCTTTAAGAGGAATGTTCATATTCACCTCAAATTTGCAAAAAAGGATTTAAACGATTCTTCAGATTTCTATAAAAATGTCATATGCATAAGTAGATGAATCAAAAGTGGAATTTGGGGGTACATAGGTATTGTTTTGATTGATGGAACTCAAACACTGAATTCCTAATAAAATGGGCAGGCATAGACGTAGTAGTGTGTTTGGGGATATTTGGTTGCCTCAGGATCAGAGGTGGTATTCAGCAGGTTCTGACCAATTCTGGAGAACCGGTAGCGGAAATTTTGAGTAGCTCAGAGCACCGGCAAATACCACCTCTGACTGGAGATTTTACAGTATCCTTCCTCTGCCACACCCACCAAATCACGCCCACAGAATTAGTAATAAAAAATTTGAATCTCACCACTGCTCAGGAACTAGTCAGTTTTTCATTATTGGCAGGAGCATGATTGATGTTTGGTATAAGAAAATTCTATTAAAAAAACATTTAGTCAGCACTTAGATGAATCTGGTGCAAATGGGTCATGCAGTGGTCTCAAACTTATAAGCAAATCCAGAACAGAACAGATGAAGATAAACAAACTGAATATTTTGAAATAGTGAGGCTAAACTCCAGATTTAACTTACAGAACTATTATCAGAGGATCTGAAATGAGCAATTTATGGTAAAAAAATTCATATGTTACTGAGTTAAAGATGTTATAGAGGAATGGGACAGAATTCCTACATGGTGAAATAGGAGCCTGATAATCAAGTATAAGGAACATTTGATTGCAGTTTTTACAACTAAAAAGTTGTACAGTAAGTTACTGAATGTAAGGGGCAGCATTATTTTTTTTTCACACTGTCACAGATTGGATGACTTTATGAAGTAAAACAAGCTTCAAACTTTGGGGATATTTTTTGCACTTGGACTACTCGTCTGTATCAATAAGACTCAAGTGAAGCTCTGATAACATGAAAGTTCAGGAAAATCCAAAATATAGTAAATACTCTCCCAAAAAAACAAAGTAACAAATTATCTGAGCAAATTGTCTTAGAAACGAACAAGAAATTGTGTACCAAGTTGATCTTAGCATTTGGGTACATTGTCTAACATGGAAGAGGGGAAACGTGGAGAAATATAAGTAGAACTCAGTTAGAAAACTGGAAAGACTCATCAGTTCCCGCTATGGAAGAGTGAATGATAAAGGTGATTGAATGTTGGTGGCAAAATTGTTTTAACGAAAAGAATATATCTAGTTTTGTTTCTACTTGGAAATCACTTCTGGACTTTCTGCTTAAAACTAAAAAAGAAACTTTGTTTTTAGATTTTGATAATTAGAATGAGTTTATATTTATTATTTATTTTTATTTATTCAAATTTTTATGCTGCTCATTTCCCCTACAAAGTGACTCTGGGTGGCTTTGTAATTTTATAATTTTAGAAGTGGCTTGAAATGTTGTGAAATATAAAGCAAAAAGTTGAAGGGTTTTCATTTTTTTGTTTTGCATTCTGCACACTAAAGAAAGTCGAAAGTCATTATTTTCCTTTTTGCATTTTTCTCATTTTTCTAACTTTTAATTCTATATTTTTATTTTTTAAGGAAATTTAATAAATAATGTATTAAAAAGAAAAGAATTCAGTTAGAAAAGTTGTGTGTAGTTCTTTTGTAAATGACTGTGGTACTGAGTTTACTGTAATGGGCTCCCATAACAAATTTAATAAATAATAATAGTAACACTGAGAGTGTAAATACTTCTCTTCTACATTTTTGTAAGCAGCAGAAATAGCTCCATTATATATGGAACATTATATATGAACAGATAATGTTCACAAGGAGTATTGCAAAGCAACATAGGATCTGTCACAGTTCAAAATCCTAGGCAGCCTTGTTCCTATCATGCCTGGAAAGCAAATGTAGTAAGCCTATTCTTGAGGGAAAAGAAAAAGAAATCCCATATGAGTCACTTCAGGCCCTGAGCCTATTATGCAGGGCACTGTCCTTTGCTAGCTTACAAATGCCATCCAGATTAGATGTCACAGTTCTAATTTCATCTGTTGCACTTGGTAAAAGTCCTTAGGGATAATACTCAACTGAATTTAGAAATCTAAATATGATCAGCTTATGACAACAATTGGGACCAGAATTTCTGTTACTAAGCAAGGCGATGGTTAAGTGAGTTGTTTCCAATTTTATGACTTTTTTACCACAATTGTTAGACAAATTATTGCAGTGGTTAAGTCAGTCATGCGGTCATTAAGCAAATCTGGCTTTCCTCATTGACTTTGCATGTCAGAAAACGGCTGTCACTTTGCAATGGTAATTACATAACCTTGAGATGCTGCAGTCATTGTAAATACATGCCAGTTGCCAACAACCAAATTTTGATCAGGATAGAATAGAACAGAATAGAATAGAACAGAACAGAACAGAACAGAATAGAATACCTTTATTGTCATTGCATTCTACAAATACAATGAAATTTGAAAGCTACTCCAGCACAGTGCTCCAAACACCACAACACAATCACACTACAGAGTATTTAAAAATTAAAATAATAATAATTAAAAACCTAGTCTAAGACCTATCTAAAACATATAGTAAGTTAGATAGTTTAAAAATGCCACCATATATATAGGGCTAAATCATATATGCGTTGTTTGATTCAAGACAATTATTGCCTTGGAAAAGAAACTGTTTCTCAGCCTATTAGTCCTCATTTTAAGACACCTATAACGTCTTCCTGATGGTAACAATTCGAAATATGAATGACCAGGAGGAGAACGGTCTGTGGAGATTTTTAGTGCTCTAGAGAGGAGTCTGGTTTTTGCAATCTCTTCCAAAGAAGAAAGAGAGCAACTGATGATTTTTTGTGCTGTTATAATTCTCTGGAGCATCTTCTTATCCACTACAGAGCATCCAGCATACCATACCATTACACAGTATGCCAAGATGCTCTCGATGGTAGAATGGTAAAAAGTAACCAAGTTCTCACCCAGACCACTCTTTTTTAGCAGCCTCAGAAAGTGCAGGCACTGTTGGGCCTTCTTTGCAGTAGCCATAGTGTGGACCGATCAAGTAAGGTTGTTGGAAATATGAGTTCCTAGAAATTTAAACTATGAACTCTTTCCACACAATCTCCATTGTTATATAGTGGGAGAGGCTCTGCTTTGCATCGTCTGAAGTCTATAATCAATTCTTTGGTCTTTTTGATGTTCAGGGCGAAGTTATGACCCTTGCACCACAAGACCAGTCTGAGAACCTCTGACCTATAGGCCGTCTCGTCTTCTTTTGATATGAGTCCCACCAATGTGGTATCATCTGCAAATTTTATTATAGAGTTAGTGGGACACTACTATTACTGTTAATCTTCTCATCACTCCTTATCATCCATCCCCTTCCACTTGTGACTATAACTTTGTTGCTTGTATCCTCTGTTTCCTAGTATGATTTGATGTTGATTCTACCCTATGACTATAATTAAGTGTTGTACATTATGATTCTTGATTCTTAACGAATGTTCCTTCTTTATGTATACTGAGAGTATTTACACCAAGACAAATTCCTTGTGTGTCCAATCACACTTGGCCAATAAAGTATTCTCTTCTCTTCTCTTCTCTTCTCTTCTCTTCTCTTCTCTTCTCTTCTCTTCTCTTCTCTTCTCTTCTCTTCTCTTCTCTTCTCTTCTATTCTATTCTATTCTATTCTATTCTACAAGAGGGAGTGCAGTCGTAGGTGTAGAGTGAATACAAAAGGGGGCTCAGCACACAACCTTGTGGAGAGCCAGTGCTGAGAGCAAGAGTGGAGGAAAAATACCTGTCAATCCTAACAATTTGAGTCTGTTAGTAAGAAAGTCCTTTATCCAACAGCATCAGGATGTTGGATTTGTTGCAAATGCAAGGACCTGTTTTATTTTTTATTTATTTATTTGATTTGTCAATCGCTTAGAAGATAATAGGTATAAGTATAAACATGAGTAAGTATACAGGAAATAGGTACGAATAAATGGAGACAATAGGACAGGGATGGTAGGCACTGTTTTTCCAGTGCTGTTGCCATTTCAGACAGTCACTAAATGAGTGGTTGTAAATTCCAGGCTACCTGCATATACTTGCATAGAACAAGATTTGGTTTCCCATTATGAACTTACATTGGGCTAGAGGACATGTTTGGTTAGTCTTGTTGAATGGCTATGGTTGAAAGCCAAGTTATGAAAGACCTTTATGGGATAGAGTTTTTATAGGACAGTCTGTTGCTGCATCCTGGATCAAGACTAAAAACTGACTGCCAACTATGCTCAAGGAATCTCCAAGGATTATCTGTGCTTTTGAGGGGAGGGAAATGGGACTTTTCAGGATAGGTGTTGCCTTAAAATTTACACACATTTTATTGCTGTTATTCTTAGAATTATATGCACAGGATACTTTTCATTGGTGGTGAAAAATACATCTTCATTTAGTCATTTCCCAAAAGGATTCAAACCTCCCTGTGAGATAGTTCATAATGTTAATCTATGATAACATAATAATAAAGCCAATAACTAATGGATTTAGAGAATTTTTTATGAACTACTGTATAGGTTTGGCATACAACATTGTTTGGTATGCCTTATACAGACTTTTCATGCAGAAAAAGATTGTATACTTTAATGATTTTCCCTCCAAGAGTTATGAACTTTTGTCACATATTCTTGAGCATACCATTCTGTGACCACCAAATATAGTTGATATATCTCCATTTTTTATTTTTATGTATTAGGCACACACAAGTGGTTTACTCCAAAAGTTTCTGGAATGGTTCCAGGAGCAAGGGATGGACATTCAGCATGTGTCTTGGGAAAGAGCATGTATATTTTTGGAGGATATGAGCAACTGGTAAGTTGTTTTAAAGTTTGTACCATTTATATGCAGATCTACTTGCTTTCAATATTTAAATACATCAGTGAAAAGTAAAGTCCGCTAAAGTTGCTGATGATACCCTTATGTTTACACCGTCTGAAAATAATGCTAAATTGCTATTAAAGTTAGAAATAAAACTCACTAAATACAGTAAGGTTTAGTTCAAAATATCCAGCTCTGAATAAAATATCCATATCTTGGCTTTGAGCTAAAATCTGTTTGTTAATATTTTTGCAAGCTGATTGTACTACAGATGAATAACAATAATAACAGATAACTGGTTTATTTATTGACATTTCAGACATCTTTGTCTTTACTGGTCAGACTGTTTTAAATAAAGCCTGTTAGGTCCTATAACTGTATCAAATATTAAGCCTATATTTATAAAATATTCTCTTGGACCTTTCTGGTGTTTCTGATGACTATGTGATGGATCATAGTTACAGCTAGGTTAGCAATAGCATTAAAATTAGAACCATTTTCAATGAATCTGCAGAATTAACCTGCAGAATGCTATGATGTCCTCTGAATAAAACTGCAGAAACAAAGTAGTAATTTAGGATACTAATCTATAACTCCAAATACTTTGTCTTCTTTTATGGTAATTCTAAACTCCCCAAATTCATGGCAAGAACATCCAAATTGTACCTTTTAAAAGTTAGTACTGATTCCATTCAGAATATTTGGCTTGAGGTTTTGGAGGGTTGGGGCTAACCTAGTGAGTTCCATTAAATTTGCATTGCTGAGAACAAGTAAGGTTCAGCTTTATTATTTTAAAAGGCAATTGATTTAGGGAAAGCATTCAGAACCTTGGGTATTACTGACAATGATTTAATATCCATTGTTTACTTTTGATGTCTGTAGAATGGAGATAGTTTTATGATGACAACAATGGTAAAGCCCACGCAGCTTGTAATTCTGTATTCATTTTGAGATTTCAATAATCTTACCTATGAACAGGTGCTTTGTTTTTTACTCACTTCTTATAGTTCCCTGAATATATTCTAATTCCACAGGGAAATCTTGAAGAATTTAATTCAAGAGTTTTCTTGTCTGGGAACAAGGTAACCAATATCTCTTTAGGAATCCTAGATTCAGTTCGCAATTCTGTTTTGACAAGTCAAGTACTACAGTTTAAAATCACTGCTTTTTCTTTCAGGCTGATTGTTTTTCAAATGACATCCACAAACTTGACAGTAGCAACATGATGTGGAGTTTGATCTGCACTAAGGTCAGTATATATGCAAAGAATGTATTTTTTTTCTCATTAAGTGAACCTATTTCTAGTTTAGCCTTTGTCTGCAATGGGTTAAAATGAACTGGATTATGAATACTCAGATCCCATACCCTTCTACTTCTTTTATTCCAAAAGTTAACTTTCCTTTGACTGCCTCTAACAAGATTTTTTTTTCAGGGCACACCAGCTCGATGGAGAGATTTCCATTCAGCCACAATAATTGGGACAAAGATGTATGTGTTTGGGGGAAGAGCAGATCGCTTTGGGCCATTCCATTCCAACAATGAGATTTACTGTAACCGAATCAAAGTATTTGACACAGACACAAACTCTTGGCTGGATTCTCCTCCCACTCCTCTTCTCCCTGAAGGCAGACGAAGCCATTCAGCATGTAAGCTGTAACACTCCATAAAATATAACTAAGTGGTAGATCAAACAAATGTCTTCAGAAGGTCATATACTGTTCTTTGTTTTTTCTGTCTATATTTTTCTGTCTTTCTATAATTAGTCATGTGCATCTGTTATGAGGGAAATGCCAAAAGCTCAACTGAGTTGAAAGAACAGTGAACAAGAAAAAAAAATCAATTGCTTATCTTTCTGTCCATCACTCCTGCTTTTGAAGTTATTCTGACCTATCTTTTCTCTGATTCTACAGTTGGCTACAATGGAGAGTTATATATATTTGGTGGCTATAATGCACGCCTGAACAGACACTTCCATGATCTTTGGAAATTTGATCCAGGTATTAAACTCGCTCCTTTCATTGGTACTTGATTGGCAGAGATTTTAGAAATCTCTTTTATGATCAGAAGTATAATGATGTACTGAGCTGATTACAGGTAGTCCTCGACTTACTACCACAATTGCTATCAGAATTTCTGTCATAAGTCATTGTAATTTTATGGTGGTCATTAAGCAAATGACATGGTGGTTAAACAAATCATACACAAATCATTAGGCAACCATAACATCCTCAATGGCTGTTACTTGTCAGAAATCAGCAAAACATTGCAATCACGTGACTGCAGGTCTCTGCAACCAGTTGTAAATGCAAGATGATTGCCAAACACACAAATTGTGATCTTGTAACTGAAGATGGTGCAATGGTCATAGTTGCAAGTGCAGTTGATAAGCCCAACACCATCATTATTTTGAACCATTAAATGGTCATACGTCAAGGACTACCTGCATATGTCGTATAAAATAAATGGGGGCACATAATTGTAACTGGCGATTCCATCAATATCAGCTGTTTATGATAAGTTTCTGGTAATCAGTTCAAATTATTAGCTGTTTTATCATTCAGATATGGGTCTTATTCCACAGTTGCACTACTGTAATGAAGTATGGCAAGAGGGAATAACCATCTGCAACATGCCCTAAGGATTCTTTGAATGTGCAGAAGGGATGTTTAAAAATATCAAGGGTTTTTTTGGCTGTTGTTAAATGATGTGAACTGCTAAAATGGAATTTGCACAGATGGAAATGTGATTCACAGCTCTTACTAGTTGAGTCTGTAATTAACTCAAAATTAGTTATAAAAAGTCATGTCTGAGAAAAATGTAGGAAAAATATATATTGGGATGGATGCATAGAAAAATATACAACAGAAAATTGTGTGTCAACCCTGAAGCTGCTATGGGTGTATTACTTGGAACCCTGACATTGTGTATGACAATTGTTGTGGATTTGAGGAGTGTTAAAATAGGATCAATATAAATGTGCAAATCCCAATTATGTATTACAATGGCACACTGATTGTGCAGTGAACAAGATTGCTGATTGTTGGTTTTTGTCTGTAGGGTGGTCAAAATAGGTAAGATGGCAGTCACTGCATCACAATCAAAGTCAAGGATGCAGTGTCAGTATACATTGCTATGATTGATAAGAATCTAGGGCATATTGAATTTACTGGCTATACATTTTTATAGATTCTACTCCAGTAACAGCAATGTCAGCTTGCAGAACATGTGACTGCATCAAGGATATTTCTGAATTGTGGTGGTCTAGATACGATCAGGCAATAGTCTCATTTGCAGTGTGCTTTTGATGTGGATAAATTAGCTATATGAATTATGGCATTCTAGTTCTACATTAATAAATTTTTATATGTGATCGTTCTGTGGTGGCAGAGAGAAATCATCCATTCATGAATTTGAGAAAGGGGGAAGGGGGATTCTAAATTTATTCAGGAATATGTTCTTACTTGATAGTTCAATATTCCAGTAGTTCAGATTTTTGCAAGAATATATAGCTGCTTTCTTTTGTGAGGGTTGAAATCCAAAACCAAGCTGTTCAGTTGATTATTTTTTTCACATGATCTTACCCATCCTCACATTTTCCCTGACTATTTTAATCATGGAAATTTAGAAACATTCTAAAAAGCTTTCTTAGTCTGAACAGACGGACCTAGCATGGGCCTCTGTAATTGTGTTAAATATTTAAGATGTATTTTCCTGTTTTTTAGGACAAACATTGACCCCGTGTATTGATATTTAATGTATTAAATTGAATAGTAGTTGGGAGATACAGTTTTGGTACCCTCCTTAGGCAGACATTCAATAAATTAAGGATGCATGTAATACTACTTTTTAGTGGATTTATTCAGTGGGTTGAATAAAAAGAAGGGCAAAAAGTATTTTTCTGCTCTATGCATTCATTTTAAGTTCCTGAATTTTGTTCAGAAAAGCATATAGAAGCCTCTTGGAATCCCACCCCCCTCAGTGGCTGTTCCTGAAATTGACATTTCTCTTTTCCCATGTCCCAAGGCACGTACACAGGAAGACCTGGAGAGAGACAGAAAAGGAGGCAACAGATTAAATATTCCTATTTTTCCCATTCTTTTCTCTGTTATGCATAGCTTTAATTTGCATAGCTTTAATTTGATGTGCTTAAGGAGAAGGAATACATTGAAATGAATATTATCCTAAAAACAATGAATATTGTTATTTAGGGATTGAACCAATAATTTCTAATTATAGCTGAGCCAGTGAGACAGAATATAGAAATCTGATCAGTACTTTAGGATCTTCCAGTATCAGTAAAAAAGCTCACAATGATTTATAATCCCAAAATATGTACCGTAACTTAATTATATCATAATGTTCTATTTTTTCAGAGATTTTAATTCATAACAATCTCAGTACTACATATTAAACCCCACTTAAAAGTAATTGCATAAAAGAGGATAATTAACTGCCAAAAACTTATGAAAATAAAACATTTAGCTTACTTTGAGAATAAACACCAAGCAAATATTGCTGAACTGAGAACTTTATAATTTAGGGATAACTATGTAAAATATAGTTATTATTTACTTTTTGAAGATATATAAGAAGAGATACAACAATGGTAGAGTTAATATTTTTTCTTTTTTTTTTAAATTAGGCATGATATAGGTGATTTAGTGTCCTTAAAGTAGAGTAATAACAATTGCACTAACAGAACTGTTAGCTTTAAGGCATTAAAATCAATAAAATAATTTTGTTGGATTCAGTTAAAGTGTGTTTGATCCATTATCCTAAAACCCCATAGCCAAAATCTTTCATATCTCAATTATCTGCTTCTTGGAATAAATAGATTTTTCTGTTTCCTTTATTCTCCTTCCCTTGCCACATTCAAGAAATATCAAGAAAAAATAACAATTATTTTCTTTTAATAATGAAATTAGTTGATGATTGGAGGCAAAATAAAGAACTAACACCAACATACTAGAGGGCCCCCAAAAAGTACCAAAAAAGAAAAAGGATAAGAAACGAACTGCAGCCCAAGGAAGACTGCTTAATGGTCATTGAATATTGTTTGCTTGGGGGGAGCGGGATTTCAGAAATGTAATACCTGATATATAGAGCTGGCCACCTGGTTCAGTAGGAACAGTTTAGTACTCTATTCAGACCTTCCTTCCTTCCTTCCTTCCTTCCTTCCTTCCTTCCTTCCTTCCTTCCTTCCTTCCTTCCTTCCTTCCTTCCTTCCTTCCTTCCTCCCTCCCTCCCTCCCTCCCTCCCTCCCTCTACACTTTTGCAAGGAGGATTTCTAATTCAAATGTTTTATGAGAAGAAAAATGATTTCTAAAAGTAGCATCTATAAAGCTGCTTTTCTTTTGAATTTGCACATTTCTTACCTCAAATGAAGAGAGTAACAGGCTTCTCTGGTTTCTACACTTAATGTATTTACCAAGAGGTGGCACTGTATGTACATGTATTCTTCAAGAAACTATGTATTATAAGCTTATTTTTGAATGTTTTCAAAGAAGCTATGTGGATTCTTATTTACAAATTCTCTTTTACCCTGCAAAGCAATTGATGTTTCAAGGATCCTTATGTTGTAAAGATCTATCTAAAATGAATTCAGGGCTAAATGATTTGGAATCTTTGAACTGTGCTATCTGTGACTTCCCAAGAAAATTCATAAGTGCTTGCAGTACTGTATTTGAAGATATGTAATACAGTGTTAGTTTACACCAGCTTCTAAGAAACTGAAGCTATGAAATCTGAATACATTTTCTAAAGATATTTAGCCCATACCACAACTATACAATTGGGGAATTTTGTATATTGTTGAAACACAACTCCTAACCGAATTGTGCATCTATCAATAAACTCTTATCTATCATCAGAGAACTAAAGCTCACAAACATGAAATACTACAAGACCCTGTTTTCTGAGAAACTTACAAGGGATCTGGAATCTAGCTATCCTAAAATAAGTTTTTTTTATTAAGAAATGAGTAAGAAAACAGTGGAAGGAAAGCTAAGATGCCTAAGCCATTGGTTTAGGTTCCATATAAGACATAAACTTTCTACAACTTGAGTTTGTTCCTTTGACTTATCTATAAATACCTTGCAATATTTGTATTTCACGGTCTATATGTTTTCTCCAGTCTCTTTTACCTGGAAGAAAATTGAACCCAAAGGGAAAGGGCCATGTCCTCGCCGTCGACAGTGCTGCTGTAGGGTAGGAGACAAGATCATCCTCTTTGGAGGCACCAGGTAAATAATATTTCATGTTGCCTTTATTAATGTTCTGTTTCTTCTGTATATTTGAATAAAATGTTTCCTAGTTTTAAATAATGTAAAATGAGGGAGGGGGTGTTTCTATGAAGACCAAAAAAGCCTGAATCATATAAACATTATTAATCATTCTAAAGCCTCTATCCAGTCTCTATCATACAGTGGTTCTGAACCCTAGATATCCTAATGCATGCAAACTTCTCAGATGGAAACAGTAGTTATGAGGATCAAGAGAACATTGCATTTAGGAAGACTGTTTCCTGATGATTTCAAGAACCCCTAGGTGTCATTTTCAGTAGCTAATTCTTTGTGAAATAATAATCGTTCAAATACCTCTGGGATACAGTATATCAGACAGTATTAAAATGTCACTGAGATTGAGAGATGAAATAGCTACTGGTACCTATCCTAAAATGCCATGATTTATACACAAACTGAACATTTTAAAAATATATATTTAGACAGCTTCATTCTGTTCTTTGAAATCATTTGCTTTTTATTCTGCCATCCTGTAGCACACATTGTCTTGCTTTTATATGGGGCAATATTGGTGAGAGAGAAGGGAAAGGTTTCCTGCCCCCAAAGTACATGGGGCACGATATTTTACTCGTCCTAGTCCTCAGAACTAAAATATGAATGTCATACTAGGGGTGAACTACAGTATTTAAAATAATTTGATTATCTTTTCTTTTGAAGTAGTGTTCATAGCTTGTCTTTAGTCATTTCTTAGGCAAATAGGCAGTTTCTTCAAGATGGTCTTCCTGTGTTTAGCTCGCAACTTAACCTTTTAAATGTCTCTTCATTCTTGAATTTTACTGAAAAGGTTAAGTGATTCCAAGTCATTCCACATGCTCTGAATAAGATAATGGACTCTCGTATAGAGTACATGCTTAGTACTGCTCCTACATCAGCAAACACATTTTTTCCTACATTGTGGACTGATTTTGAAAGTTGGGTTAGCATTTCTGGTTCTGTGGTAGGGTATTTAAACTAAAGCAAATAACTGTTATTTGCTTGTGACTGCTCTGTTTTTCTATTGCTTCTTTTCCCCCTTGCCTTATCACACATCCCAGATCCTAAATTCAAACAAATCCTTGCTTAGAACTGTTTCAAGCTGTTTATTTGATTTCTATAGCTGCCTATCTCATTAAGACTAGTAGGAAAAAAAATCAAGCAATCTTTGACAACCCAGTCTTAATCCAATTTAGTGAGTTTCTGGTTATTTATTGCATGATAACTATTTAAAAACAAATGAAAGGTCTTGATTTTTCCAATTTATATAAGGAGCGTGCTCTAAATTCTTCACAAACTGTCCAGTCTCTGGGTTCATCATTCTGTCCTCCCATACCAAGAAATCATCTAAGTGCATGTGTGTTTCTGTTTTTATAACGTATCTTCTGTTGTTCAGTTAGAAATAGAATTGATTGGCTTATGGTTTTCTAATATTATTTTACAGTTTTGAGTTAACAGAATGTCAATTTCAGGTTGATGTATATGTGGATTGAGAGCTGGAAATGGAATGAAAATAATGCTGTATGGAAGAACCCAGGACGTGGGCCAGAATTTTTTTACCCCATTTTTTTCTTTGTATTTCAAAAAAACAATGATCCTTTCAAATGAAATTCTATTTTTTTTCTGTTTTTTATTTTATTTTATTTAAAATATGTTTATAGCTGCCCATCTTCTGACCAACTCTGGTCAGTTGCCAATCAAACTTAAAAAATATACTGCCATTTTCTGAATTATTAACTTCTGAAATTTTCTTTTGCAAATTTAGAGATGAAAGTATTTCATAATATTTAGCTGCAAAATGAGATATAACATTTTGAATTATATCCAATACTGTGAGCTTTTCTTTGGATTGGTGCATTGTTTTTTCTTTCCCATCCCCATTTTAAAAATTTATTATTACTATTACTACTATTATTATTATTATTATTATTACATGCTTGTACATTGTTAATACTTGCAACTCATCAGGGTTTACACTAAGCCATTTAAATAATAGAATGTAATTGAAACCATAAATCATAACACAAAATGTATGCCTACTCTGAAAGAATAAACAAGTACAAATACCATACATTGCTGCAGCTACCAAGCAACACTAATTCTTGAATACCCTGCAGAAAACCTTTGCTTTGCCAACTTTGGAAAGGGATTCGCATCAACCCATTGTTCAAGGGGAAGGCTATTCCACAAGATCCAATTTGCCAAAGAAAAGCACCTTCTCTGTCCCTATCCCCCACTCATTTCTTACCCTTTGTATCTGGAGAACACTCAGCATCCCCTATCAGAAAAACATATACAGGATGGGTCATTCCTATCTCATTTCTAAACCATTTTGGTATACTTATAAACCACCCAGAGTCACACAAGTGTAATTGGCGGTATAAAAATTTGGCAAATACATAAGAAAGGAGAAGGGGTCTAAATGCCAAAAACAGCATTTGGAATCCACCCCAGAAACTATTAGCCAATGCAATACCTGCAATATATCTGTCTCATGGCTATAAAGGTTCTTACTGTCAGCATATGGGAACTATATTCTGCACAATTTGCAGCTTGTAAGTAATATGCCAAGCAGCAATTGCATGTCAAGGGCATTGTGATAGTCTTCCCACAGGGTGATTTATTTATTTATAAATTTTACTGGCTGCCCATCTTACCTCAGGATAACTCTGAGCAGAAATTCTTATTTGAAGGAGAGATGCAGCTGGCAAACTAGCCAAAACTAGCTATTTTTCAACCTTGTACTTAATTTTCATAAATGTTAACCATACATATACCTCATGGAGCATTTCCTGTTAATATATAATAGCAGTACACTTTTTAAAATTTTGTCCAGTATGCCATCAGCATAGCTTGAATCTACTTCTATGCCGTACACATTCATGCTATTCTATACAGTCTAGGATCTCAAACCTAAAGAGTATCTTGCAATCCAGTGTAAGTTGATGTTGCCTATACCCATCCACTAGGGTAGGGGTCTGCACCATTTGGACCCATGTCCCACAGAAAACAAAACACTGGAAGCCACAAAACCTGGGTGGGCATGACCAACACAACATCACTCATTCCCACCCAATCACATGACATACCCCCAGCCAAAACCCCCCAGGTTTTGTGGTTCCCAATATTTTCTTTTCTTTCTCATTCTCTCTCTCTCTCTCTCTCTTTCTGTCTCATCTATCCCACCATCCGCCTGTCTGTCCGTCCATCCATTCATCCATCCATCCATCCATCTGTGTTCTCCTGACCAGCTTCACATCTCATGTGAATCCAGCCACTTGGGTTGTGGAGAGGGAATGGAGGCTAGCAGGCAAAGCCACATGTTGGAGATCAACGCAAAATAAGGCAACTCCAACCCAGATCCTGTTGGAAGACACCCCCCCTTCCCTCTCCCTATCTCCCCTCCCTCAGAGGTGGCCAGCAAGCAAACAAATGTGGCACACAGGCTGGGAGGTGGCACAGAGCCCCACCTCTGGCCAGGAACAGTGAAGCAGGCACAGCGTGCACCTTTCCTGCTGGCGCTGGGCAACCTCTATATGCAGGCTCCGCCAAGGGACTCCTGTGGCTACTGTGCCTTGCAGGGAGCCCTGGTGGGGTGTCCTCACTCAGCCCCAAGAAGGTTCTGGTTGCCGGCATCACTGTGTTCCCTGCCAGCTGGCGAGGCAGCAGCAGAGCACTTCCTGGGTGGAGGGGGGGCCACACAGTGATGGCAAGAAACGGGTAGAGGCCAGCAGGCGGGCACCCGTCTTCACCTGCTCCGGGAGGGACAACAGGCACCTCGCCGCCCAGCTCAGCCATCTGGATGGAGGCAGGCGCCATGGCATGTGGGACAGAGCTGGGACGGACGTGCAAACCAAACATTTAGAGCTGCAATTGACAGAGTTTGCAAACAGGCTCGGTGGGGCCACTTAGTGGGGAGACCCCGGACCGTTTAGTTCACTTCAACACAGGTTGGGAATGCAGAAGGAAATACGTGCTTCTTGACATTCCACCCTCAAAGACTCCTTTGTATCCCAGAATTGTGCTCTCTCCCCCACCCTTTATTTCTCTCCTCCCTCCCTCTCTCCTCTCTCTTTCTTCTTCCTTCCTTCCTTTTTCTTCTTTCTCTCTCTCTCTCTCTCTGATACTGATTCTATGGCACTTCATCTCTTGGGTGCTTCTTCAGGTCCTTGTTGGTGCTGCACATACCTCGGTCGCTCTGAGAAACACATGAACTGCTCTCTGCCCCTTACTTTCTCAGGCCAGGCGAGGAGTGACAGGGAGGGGAGGGCAAAGGGCGGGGCCAGTCAGTGGTGGGATCACCCGACAGGGAGCCCAGCAGAGGGACAAAAGAGCCCCATGTGGTTCCGGAGCTGCGGGTTGCTGATACCCATACTAGGGGATGGAACACGATGCTCTGAATCATACTTAAGAATACCTATACAAATAGAGAAAATCTCTACTTCATAAAACTAAAATGCAAAATTCAGCATACATTCCCCCCCCACTCATTCTATATTTTTCTTTTACTCCTTTCTTTAGAGTACCTCTTAGTACTTCATTCTAATCTGGCAGGAGGAAAACATTAACTCCTGGAAAAAGTGAGGGCCATTTTCAAAATACAAATGGGCAATGAAGATAAAGATATGTGGGAAAGAGAAGGTGGTGTTAAATTGCTAAAAAAGCTATGTGGGCTGCAGGGTACTTATAGGTAATATAAACAGTAGATATCTGTATTCTTGTCTTATTTCCTGTGTTGACATTTTTCTCTTTTTGGTGAATGCTATTGCTTGCCTTGAGCTTTTCACACAACTTGCATGTTTCCCTTTAAGTAATAGGTTTCAGTCCAGCTCTAATGGAACCAATGAGACTCATTCCAGCCTTATTACATGATATTTATGTGTGGTAGTAGTAAAAGGTGTTGCTTTTCAAATACAGGTAACCCTCAATTTACAACATTCATTTAATGACTGTTCAAAGTTACAACAGCACTGAAAAATAGAACTTATGACCATCTTTCACAGTTATGACTTTCACAGCATCCCCATGGTCACGTGATCAAATTTCAGATACTTGGCAACTGGTTCATATTTATGACTGTTGCTGTGTTCCAAGATCACATGATCTGCTTTTGTGACCTTCTAACAAGCAGTGGGGAAGACAGATTCACTTAACAACAAGGTTACTAACTTACCAACTGCAGTGATTCACTTAACAACTGTGGTAAAAAAGTTCATAAAATGGGGCAAAACCTGTCTCATTTAAAAACATAAATTTTGGGCTCAGTCGTGTTCATAAATTAAGGACTACCTATATACACACAGGTGGTTTAAAAAAAAACTCTAAGGAAATAATTAACAATCTACTTATAGCAGGATCTTGACAAAATTTTGTTTGCTGCAGATTTTAGTCTCATCTCTCAGAATTTGTTGAGAAGAGGGGGGTATTTTTATTCTTTTCTAAAGAAAAGATGAACAGTTATTTCCACATTTATATCTGGCAGTATTATTTAATCTAGGAAACAACATTGGGTCACAAAAGAAAGTTTTAGTCTCACTTCAGATTTTATATAAGGGTGCCAAGACAAAAAGCAGAAGCTAAGTTTATTAAAGACAGCAGCAGTTGTTACAGTACTTTGCATATATTATATGTTATGTGTAATGTAAACATAACATATTATTTATAGTACCTTTCACTATTCTTCATATTAGGTATATGAATTAATAAGTGCCCATTGCAGACATGAATTGTTGTTAGTTGCGAAGTCATGTCCGACCCATCACAACCGCATGGACAATGTTCCGCCAGGCCTTCCTGTCCTCTACTATCTTCCGGAGTCCATTTAAGCTCATGCCTACTGCTTCAGTGACTCCATCCAGCCACCTCATTCTCTATCACCCCCTTCTTCTTTTGCCCTCAATCTTTCCCAGCATTAGGCTCTTCTCCAGTGAGTCCTTCCTTCTCACTAGGTGGCCAAAGTATTTGAGTTTCATCTTCAGGATCCAGCCTTCTAAAGAGCAGTCAGAGTTGATCTCCTCTACGACTGACCAGTTTGATCGCCTTGCAGTCCAAGGAACTCGCAGGAGTCTTCTCCAGCACCATTCTTTGGCCGTTCAGCCTTTCTTATGGTCCAACTTTCACAACCATACATTGCAACAGAGAAAACCATAGCCTTGACTATACGCACTTTTGTTGGCAGGGTGATATCTCTGCTTTTTAGTATGCTGTCTAGATTTGCCATGGCTTTCCTCCCCAGAAGCAAGCGTCTTTTAATTTCTTGGCTGTAGTCCCCATCTGTGGCGATCTTGGAGCCCAGGAAAATAAAATCTGTCATTTCTTCCCCATCTATTTGCTAGGAATTGAGAGGGCTGGATGCCATGATCTTAATGTTGAGTTTCAAGCCAACTTTTGCACTCTCCTTCTTCACCCGCATCAAGAGGCTCTTTAGTTCCTCTTCACTTTCTACCAATAGAGTGGTATCATCTGCATATCTGAGCTTGTTGATACTTTTCATGGCAATCTTAATTCCAACTTTTGATGTCATGAATAGCATTCCATAAAGTGACACCGAAGAACAATATTTTCCAAGAACAAAATGTTGAGGCTTGAACAGACAACTGTTTTCTGATTCTAGATATCTAATATATTATAAACAATTTAGAAAGCCTCAATCAAGAAACACTTCTGGTTGCATAAGTATAACAATAATTGTAATCTGCAACTATAAAACAGAATCCTACCTGAAAAACAGAATTACTTTTGTCTTTATAACCAAATTTATATTTAATTGAAACATCTAACTTGATAGAAGCCTAGAATTAGGAGATTTATTAGTGGTGATATAAGTCAGGTGAAGTGGTCAAGATATTTAAAACTGGAAAATTTGTGAATGCAACAATACCTCCCTTGCATAAGTTACTGACCAATGCATTCAAACCTATATTCTAAGAGACAAATGTAACAGCTGTGTTTATTAGAAATTAAGTTTTCTAAAATAATCTGTTTGCCTGAAACTTTTAAAATATTTTAAGCAATTAAAAATAATAAAACACTTGTTGCCTAACACTTAATCATCTGAGGCTAAATTTAATAAACTTTTTAAGAAATTGAAACCAAAAAAAGTCCACTAATTCAGTACAAACTATAGACTTCAGTTTGGGTAATATTTCAAGCTTTGTAGACTGTGGTTTATAAAACTGGAAAGATACTGTATGGTTGCACACTATTTTTCTTATTCTGTTCTAACCTCAGCATGATCATTCTAACTATATTATTTGACTAAATAGCACTTAACACAATAATATTCCTGATTACTTTTCCAAGCAGATAGGTACCAAATAAATGGTTTGGGACCATCTGAGATGCAGGATTTCTGGCACTAAACAAGTAGATTTGGGCAATTATTTTGATATAGTCCTGCCTGAAGATCCTTCTACAAGAGAATATATATCGAATGTATGTGATAAAGCTTGGGGGTGGGTTGTTTCAGTAGAAGTATGTTGTTACTATACACACAGTAATCTAACTGGAATCATAGAGCTTAGCTACAAACAACAGTGTTATTAGTACAAATGTTTGCTATTATTAGGTTCAAGATGTTCATAAAAACTGATTGCCAGAAACTTAAAACTAGTTAACTAATTTTCTTTATTTTAATTTATTCTTAATTGCCCTCAGCTGCTTCCTACTCTACTATCCTGGGTTGGAAGACAAATATCTGATTTGATGAAATGATCCATTGATAATGATTTTTTTAAAATTGATAGTTCATGTTATTTAGACTTGTTAAATCATAAGATCAAAAAGAACAGGAAAGTTATCTAGTCAAATATCTATTCCTGAAGCAGTTTTCTACATATGACTGGATTAGCTCTTAGTATGCCTTGTTCATGCACACTAATTCACATGTATGTATATGGGTTACTGTAATTAAAATTAGTGTATTATTAATTATTAGTCATGTAATAAATTAGAGAAGAGCTGCTGCAAATTTGTAGACCTTAAAAAAGTTTCTCACAAAGGAAATGCTTCTGAGAAGTTGATCTATGTAATAAATGCAATATCTAATAGTATCAGTTATATTAATTTACACATATAGTACCTTCATTGTACTAAAGGCTAATCAAATGTAAAGAGAAGTTATAGTAAATATATTTTTCTTTAAAGTATATATTACTTCATAAAATAATATAAAGTATATATTACTCGTAAACAATCACTCCATAAACTAGATAATTAAGTTTTGTATATTATTGTTTTAAACAAGAAGAATAGACTTCTTGTATCTGTATTTCAGCTTCCTAACAAAATAATGATAGTTATTTAATAATAATGACAATGATAAAAAACAAAGAAATGGAAAATAAGAAAACTAGAAAAAGTGAACAGATAAAAGTCTATATCAAAGAGATGGAATATTAGAATACTATTTTGAAGTGTTTATTTTGATTATCACTTTTGCTTCTCTGAATATTAATGTATATGAAATGTCTCTTACTATTTTTCATTGCATGCTGCAATTTTCCATATCATTTGTTGATTTGATAGGACTCTTTATTGTGCAGTGTCAGATAAGTGGCTTAAAAGAAGGGGGTAGGAGAGCTGGACTCACTTCCTCTGAATAGCTATCAAGGAGCTGGCTAGACTGATAAGATGTTTTCCAGGAAGTTGTTGTAAAAGAAGAGGTTCCTGTGTATTGTATTGTCCTGAAAGTGACAGGTCACCAGGAAGTGAGGGGCAAGAGCAAAGCAGTAGATAAAACCACAGCATAGTGTAAGGATTAAAGTACTGATGGAAAAGTTACATCCAGCTAGTCTTTGGTTCCCTTATAAAATAGAACAGTAGCATCATGAAAATGGGGAGGGACCTCCCTCAATGTTATTCAGACTTAAAGAAATCCTTATTTCTCTTCACCTGCATTTCACATATATGCATTTACAGCCCTGTATGCCCAACATATTTCTTTTGTTCAGTAGAGTAATTCAAATAAAACATAGAGATTTTAAGGCAGAACAAAAACATTAAAAATCTGTTCATAAGAAATAATAGTGGAATAAAAATGGAAAATGGTTTTAGGAATTTATCATCTTCATCTCAGGGTGGGGAAAATGCTTTGCAATGTTTTTATTGGATTACCACAGGGACAGATAGATCCAAAGATCAGTAGGATCTACCAGTATTATATATTTCTTAGTCAAAATATTTTAATCATAGCAAGTAAATTGATTTAAAGAATGTGCTGTGGCTTCCATTGTTAAAATCAGTGATCAACACCCATTATTAATATTAATTAATTGAACACTTTTATTGAGTCTCTCTGTGGCTTTGGTAGTAACTTTGAAAGTTTTGTCAGATCTAGAATGATTCCAATATAGATACAATATATGTCCAGTATAGACTCAGTTAGTGCAATAAATCACTTCACAGCTCCATTTTCTTTACTTTGCTCTGATTAATATACCCATGGTTCTAATAAAAAAACAAAACAAAAAGAAAATAGAACTCATAATTTCAAAGTCTGCTTAAAACTGAGATGTATCCAATGAGTAAAAAGCTATCACAAATCTGAGTTCTTTTTCTCTTGCAGACCCCATGATTAAATATAACTTCCATTGAAAATATATTTATATTTGTTCAGAAACTTTTATTGAAACCTTGCCATAGTGGAATTTTTAGCTGCAAAAATTAGAAAAGTTAATCATCACTATCTCTCATCTTTCCATTTGCCAGTGAAAGAAAAGCTTGGTATCATTGTAAATGTTTACAGTATCCCTATGAAATGGATTGTGCGTTCACTTCTTACACAGAAAATACGTTTCCATAGAGATAGTAGGAATTTCATTTTCAGGATATCAGTTTTACAGTATATAGAATTTTAAACAGCAAAAACATTTGAGGTACATGGTGTTGATAAATGTGGATTATTAGAGGGCATGTTTATTAAATTAATAAATTCTGAGTGTGATTGACTTCAGAATGTAGTCAAAATCTTTCCATTTTAGAATGCTATAAGTTAATTGAAAAAAAGAGGAAAAAGAATTGTAGTTAATAATACTGAATAACAAACAAAACTCGAATTCCAATTAATGTTGTATTCTTGCATTTACTATCTGTAAAATACTTTGCTGCTTTTTCTTACTGATAGTCTTACAAACTGTCATTCCAAACAAGCAGTGTGAAGCTTGCCTCAGTGTATGGCTAATAAAAATAGGTGCCCTAAAACAGCCACCCCCAGGTTGCAGCCTGTTCAAAATTGGGCCGCAGGAGAAATTGGCAAGTACATGTATGTAAAGCTGCAGTTCTGCGAGCAGAGTGTGCTTGTCAGCAAAGATCCATTCACATGAGTGGAGGGTGTGTGCATGCTTGCACAAATAGAGCTGTGTGCATATATGTACTTCTGCCACTCACATGTTCCCCCCATGCCGCTAGCTGGAAAGATTGGAGGCTGCTGCCCTAAAATATTCCTTACTGAGGGCCACTCACCCAGGAAGCCTGGCCTCACTCTTCAGCAGTTAATTTGGTCTTGAAGCCTAATATCTCTTGGCCCTGAAAATATCTCTGTAATACAGGTAGTGTCATGCCCCCATCGGAGTCTGAATCCGAGGAGGAAGACGAATAGCCGTCAGGGAGTGGGAGAGTAACTCCGTTGGCATTGGAGGAAACTGGGAAAGGGGAAAGTTAAGCTGGGCAGAGCAGGGAAGAGGTAGAACAAGGGAGAGGGGGTTCTAAGGAAGACCAAGGCCCACCCACTCTTCATCCTAGGGCATGCAGGGAAGTACGGAGAAGAGAGCAACATGGGTTGCGTGGCTTACGAGGAAGAAAAGGGCTCTGATTCCCTTCACAAAGCACACTGGAGAGGGAGTTTAAAGGAGAAACAGTTGGGAGGGACATTTGTCAGGAACAAACATTGAGTTTATTAATGTCAGCTAATGTTATCTGAGTTCCTGCCATCCTCCAACTGGCTTGATTTACTGCCGTGTTACTTCACTTCTGGAACTCCTTGTCTTGCCCTGCCGGATTTATTACCTTATCTTGCTTTGTTGGATTTATAGTTTAAAGTTTTCTGTTTACAGCATTTTAGATTGGAATATCTGCCAAAGGCTGTTGCAGGTTTCTGGGAGAGTTTTTCTCCAGACTGGAAGGTAACTTGGACATTGGGGGCAAAGTTGGACCTAATAAGGGACCTCTACTTATTATCTAGCTGGGTTGCCTTTGTGCCACACCCCGGGTCATCACAAGTAGTCTTCTTATTACAACCATTTGTTTAGTGAGTATTCAAATTTTCAATGGCACTCAAAAAAGTGACTTAACAACCAGTTCCTTGCACACATGAGTGTTTCAGCATCCCCCCAGTCAAGTGATCAAAATTTGGGTACTTGGCAACCAGTATGCAGTTACGATGGTTGCAGCATCTGGAGTCATGTGATCGCCATTTGTGACCTTCCTAACTGTCTTCTGGCAAACAAAATCAATGTGGGAAGCCAGATTTACTTAACACCCCCATTATTCTCTTAACGACAGTGATTCACTTAATAACCATGGCAAAAAAGATCATAAAATTGGGCATGAGTGACTTATTTAACCACTGCTATTTGGCAATCAAAATTTTGGTCTCAGTTGTGGTAATAACTTGAAGATTACCTCTATGCTACAAATTGCCTCCCCTCCCCTAACAAAGATAGGAAACGCATTATGGTTTCCTGATTTGTGGTTACAAAATAAGATTATTCTGCCTAGAAAGCTTCAAAATTGTGGTAGTCTTTGCAAAGTTTTTTTTAAATGCACAAGTATATGACAGAGCTTTGCAGGAAATACCAATTTTGTCAAAATATAAGGAATATGGAAATGTGTTGTTATTATTACAGTACTATGTTTTTACTTCTCATGGTAAGAATGATTTAAAGCTTCTGTGCTTTCATTTTCTGGTGAAATAATGAGAATTTTCACTGATGCATATCTCTTATCCAAGACCTAAAACTGAGTAATTCTGCTATTAAAGTAAACCTTTATCTACCTTAAATTTCAATTTCAATCCTGAGGTATAGTTTCTAAATTGCTTAAAGAATCTGTAATATCATTTGTATCCAAAACATCATTTGCTAAGCTATGCTAAGATCAGTGCAGGCAGACTGTTTCTACAATTGATTTAATTATTTTCTTCAAATTCTTAGTTTAATCACACTGATTTGATTCAAGTCATGTCGTTCAATAGTTGTTGGAAGATTTTGTGTAAAAGTATTTACTTTTTACTGTCTTTACTTTTCTCTTACTCCCCCTACTTCGCTAATTATTTAAGCTTCTCCTGTGATTCACCTCATTGCTTTCTTTTTCATTCATCTTGTAGCATGGGCCTGTGTTGCTCATGCATCAATAGTCTTTCTTTTTTCTGCCTTGAATCCTGTCTTGATTTAATTAAGAGTTGGTGATTGAATGGTAGCAGGATCTATTTCTTCAGAGACTGATTCCAAGGATCTCTAGAGAACTGGAAATTTGAATATTTTTTCTAATGTTACTGGATTTATGTGAAAATATTCATTAAGCAGTCTAAAGGAGTTGCTGTTCGCTGAACAAGCTAAGATTATAATTTATTGGGTACCGAAGTGCTGTTTTGTATTTAAAATTTGTTAAAAATCAGGAACTAAAGAGTAAAAATGTGTAGTACATTGTTTGATGTTAAGATTACTAGTGACATGTTAAATACTGTGTGCACTATTAGATCCAGTGATACATAGAGTGATTATTTGAAAACAATAGGTACAATAAATTCTTAGTCTGTAAAGACACTTTATTCAACATTATTATCTGGAAAAATGGTATAATGAGCGGCAGAAATCAATCTCCAGAAAGAAGTCAAAAGGTGCAATAAACTTAGCATAGTTTGGATCAGTGTGATCCAGGGTTGTTTCAAGTTCCTAAATGCAAAACCTATAAGCGTACATATACTTCCAATACTATATTTGGTGTCCTTGTAAAAACGTACTAGCTAATTAATTAAATAAATTATTATGGACAGTTGATTCCCCCATTTTCTTTTCTTCAGAGGAGATTATTCTTCATGTGGTCTTTTACAAATACCATCAATCCCCTTTTATTGAATGTTTATATAAAAAAGTAAATCTTCACTTCAGGATACTAACTTATGAAATATAAAGTTACATTGAGGTGGAAGCAGAGCAACGGCATGAGAAGAGGGAAACAGAAACTGAACAGCTATGTAGCAGAGCTCTAAATAGGATGAAACAAACAAAATAATTGTTTTACCCATATGTTAGAAAAAAATGGCAGCAATAGATAAAGTGATCCTTCTTTCTTACTCTGTGTGAGGTGTAGTGTTGTGTTAAGTTTCATTCACTTATTTGATGGCATGAGTAGTACTGGATTAAGAGGTCTCTGTCTTCTTTGCAAGGATAGATGAGATCTTGTGCTTTCATCTTATTTTGAAATATGCCATTTCCACACAGCCACTATTTAGTGACTAGTTCCTACAACACTTTCAAAATTTCTCATGTGTACAAAATTTTAGAAAGCTTGGTGCCATCTTATATTGTTGATTGTACATTTAATGATGTTTTTAAATTTTATTTAAACAAATACGTTGAAGGGCAGCCAATAAATTTTAATAATAATAATTTTAATAAATCAGAATATGTTTGCATTGGCATAATGAGGATGTTAGCTGCTATTGAGTCAGACTGGTTCAATTCCTGAGAGGACCAATATTATCAATCTTAATCTGACCTTGGCAACAACTCACTATTACTGCAGGGACATTCCAGTGATACTTTTGATTCCATCCATCTATCTTATCAATGTTCTTATACTTTCAAGATGTAAGATGAAAATGTAAATTTGCTCTCTTTTGCTAAACATTATACACAACTTGAAGCATTTTACTTTCAGGAAAGCAAGGAAAACTTTTTCACTTTGCCTTGATTAAAAGTTTGTATGCCAACAATAAAATTGTTTAGGAGCCAAATCTAGTCATTGGGCTACTGTTATTGGACTTCTTAACCAGAAATTATAGAAGGTTCTATCTATATTCTACTAAAACTCTTGATTCCTGTAATCTTTAACTGAGTGAAACAGTGCACGACGGGACAAACCCTTTTAAACCTATGTACAATTACAAAATGACTCCAACATTCGGGTCCCAGGACTCCTTTGGAATGAAATTTGGCAAATTTTTAAAAACATTTTATGTCATAAACATTATCATAATAGTTTGACATAATTCAAAATGTCATAAAAATTTTTCCTGCACATGTTTGACTCTGCTACATAGGCAGATACATCTTTTCCAGTGAACGCAGTACATTAGGACTTATGTTATTGTTGAAAGCTTTGAGGAAACTGGTAACGGAGGAACATCTCTAAAAGGATGACCCAAGGGGTAATGAGTTGTCTACTAAGCAAATCACATTATACACTAGGTAATTGCTATTGTTACTCTGAAGGTTATAAAAGGCTACATAGTTTTCATTTATCCAGACTTACAGCACAATCTAGCCATGTCTCAGCTCCTCTAGGTAGAGCAGTTCAACCACAGGAACATTAAAACTACTTTTATTGAGACAGAGCCAATTTGGTCCAGTGATTAAGGCACCAGGCTAGAAAGCTGGAGACCCTAGGTCCAAGTCCTGCCTTAGTCCTGAAAGCCAGCTGGGTGACTTTGCACCAGGCACACTGTCTCAGCCCAACCCACCCAACAGGGCTATAGTTGTGTGTGTGTGTGTGTGTGTGTGTGTGTGTGTAATAAGATGCATCAGATATGTTAGCTGCCTTGAGTTATTTGTAAAAAATAACAAAGGCAGGATATAAACAAACAACAGAATTCTACAAGTCTTATTGTGCTATACTTTGCCCAATTAGGGAAGTTTCTTTACCCCTTATCACTTAGGCAGTGGAGCATGCATATGCATATCTCTTCAAGTTCATCTTCATTACTATCTACATCAGGCCAGGAATGATAATGTATAATTGAGTATCAGCATACATATGACACCAATCCCTATGGCATCCCATAAAACAGCACCATCCTGCTGGAACCACATATTGAGGAAGGAGCAGAACCATTCTAAAACACTGCTGTTGATCTCTAAACTTCGTGCAGGCAATGTAGAAAGATACCATGGCCAATTATATCAAAGACTGCTAACCAGGAAGGATATTCTATCCCTAGCAAAGATTACCAAGTAAAGCAACTTGGTCTTGGGCCTATGCCCAGGCTTGAAACTAGACTGGACATTATCTAGATAATCTATTTCGTAGGGTATTCTGTGGCTGAATCCCTACCAGATGCTCAGCAACATTTGAGAAAAGGTTAGAGACACAATGATACTTACTAAACTCAACTGGATCCAGAGAGAGACTCTTAAGGGATGGAGACATATCACAACCTCTTTCAAGACTGAAGGAATAATTCCTTTCCAAAGATCATATAACCTCTGCCTCCGATATAGTATAAGATATGCCAAATATTAATGCTTCAAAGGAGAGTTTTACAAAATACATTTCCATATACCGTAGTTACTTAATATCAAATGTGTATTTTTTCATAAAAGCCTTAAAGTTGACTAACTATAATTTAATTCAGACTTGCTGTTCGTGTACCTTGAGCTTAGTGCAGGGCAACAAGAAAAAAAATCTTCTTTCTTTGCCTGCAGTCCTGTTTTCTTAATTACTTAACTCTTAAAAATAAATATATTTTAAAATGTATGCCTTACATATTAAAGTATCTTGCTTTAGATCTTATTTAATTTTTTAAAAGAAACAACACATGAACAAATGATTTCAACTTCAGAGAAGAAAGTAGATGTTCCTGATGCCTGGGAGTAATCTAATATGATTCCACCCCCCCACCCACCCCAAGTGGGTAGCCTGTTAGGAGGCTCTACGACCTTCTGTGATAATGAAATCTCCAGATGGTGCCAGAACATCCGGTCCTGCCTGTTGTGGGGGCAGTGACGAAAGCTTTGTTTGTTTGCTAGGGTAGCAGAGAGGCTGGAGAAATCAAAGTAACAGTGTAAGTGATTCTGTAGACAGATCAAGTATACATTTCCTTTTTCTGACATTGCTTATGCTTCTTCTCTCTTAAACTATGGTTGCTGGATCCTTTGTCCTTGCTTATTCTGGGTATTCTTTTGTGTCCATTTAGAAACTTATGAAAAAGTATTACATAATAATCATTTTTAAATTGGATATTTAAGACAAACCTTTCACCTTAATATTACAATTGTCTGGTAATATTAACAAAGAACAGAAGAATTCAAATCTATCTCTAAAGCTAGAATAGAATAGATATCAATGGAAAGTTCACATAAATGGTGTGAACAAAGGCTTTTCAGGGAAAGTTCTATCTGTATGGAAGGGAACACCATATTACTGATAGCTGTCCAAAATGCTGTTGTTAAGTATGGGACATGGCAGACGGTAGGCACATGGCATTGAATAACTTGGGCCATGCAGTGCTTCAGATTCAGTCTTCAAAAGGTACTTCAGAGAAGGACAACGTACCATCTGTCTGCAATATTTTGAAGCAACTCCCTTTTCCCCCAGGATTCTGTAGTTGTACAGCCTCAATGTTTAGTGTTTAGGAAAAAAAGCATGAGGCACAAATGCTAGACTTGCAGAAGAAGCAGGAGGTGTGAGGAAGGCAGTGTTATGTGGTTAACTAAAGTAATGAAGGCCCCAGTAGCTATTTCACATTTAGCATTTTTTTAAGATATAAAACCCAGGTAAGTTCTTTTCAAAATTGCTTTTTTCTGTTTGGAAATTCTCCAATATTACATTTGATACTGTGGCTTGATTAGTAGGATTTTCCTATTCCACCTTTGTTTTTCTTTGAATTTTTAACAATTCTGGTAATGACTCCTTAGGAATTCAGAATCTTACAATTATTTAAAGATTCTGGTTGTCTTAATAAAAGCACTAGTTTAAAATAGATCTTTACTTTTTATGTCACCATTAACAAACCTTTTTCAGTGATTGACAAGATTCTTTTTTATTTCTACAGCCCATCTCCAGAAGAAGGCATGGGAGATGAATTTGACCTGATGGATCATTCAGACCTGTACATCTTAGACTTCAGTGTGTGAATATTTTTTCCTCATTAATTACTTTACCTTGTTCAAATCTCTTGTTTAAAAACATGTCTGGGGTAGAGCTGGCTCAGTGAAAAAGCTATCTGTTGTAGTGTTTTAGTTTCTCCTTTATTAGATATCGTGTACTATGTATTACTCTTTTTTCAGGTCCCAGCTTAAAAACGCTGTGTAAACTGGCAGTGATCCAGTACAATCTGGACCAGTCTTGCCTCCCTCATGATATAAGGTAAAATATTTGTCCTTATGGAGATATGTTCAGTATCTCTGATCACAGAGACTTAACAGTGTACTGTAAGTAGCTGCCTTATAATAGTATTGTGTACTCACTGAAAGAAACTTGACAGATGTTCCGACAAATCCAATTTGAGACTTCACATATAAGGCACACATGTTGCAACTTACGCACTCTGCCCGCAGACATTTATGAAATTGGGAGTAATTGGTTTTCACTGTAACTGTATGAAAAAAAATTCCATAGCTTATACCCTTGCCGTATTTTTCAGAGCATAAGATGCTGCAAAGTATAAGATGCACCTAGCTTTTGGGAGGAAAATGAGAAAAAAAAATCTGCCTCTGCCTCCCAGCAATTTGCCTCCTTGCAGCAAACAGCAAACAGCCTGGTCAGCTTCAGCACAACCTGATTAACACAAGCAGCTGATTGTTGGTTGGTTCGGCCTCCCCACAATCAGCTGTTTCAGGCTGCAGGGATTGCCATCGCCTATTGCCGCCTCTGCGCGCTCCATTTTTGGCCTCCGCATCCTGTTTTCAGGTCTCCACATTCCCCATTTTTGACTCATTCCGGGTGGTGGGGATCAGAACGGGAGGAAAACAGGGTGCACGGAGGCTGAAAATGGGGCGTGTGGAGGCTGAAAATGGGGTGCACAGAGGCGGCAATAGGTGATAGCAATCCCTGAAACCTGAAACAGATGATTGTCAGGAGGCCGATCCAACCAACAATCAGCTGCTTGTGCTAATCAGGCTGTGCTGAAGCTGACCAGGCTGTTTGCTGTTTGCTGCAAGAAGGCAAATTGCTGGGAGGCAGAGGCTGAAAGGTGAGGGGCAGTGGGTGGGCGGGGCTTCAGCAACATTCACTGTATAAGACGCACAGACATTTCCACCCATTTTTGGGGATGGGAAGTGCATCTTATACACTGAAAAATACGGTACTTCCAACAATGGTTTGCATCTTGACACATATCATCACTTTTTTGCCATTGTGGTTTATACCAAATCTCTGTGCAGTGAGCATGGATGTTTTTAGTATTCTCATTTCTCCATTATTCAGTGATAGTTGGAAAAACTTGCCTGTTGCTCTACTGTACTATGCTTGTGCCTAAGTCATGGCTCCTTGTCGGTAGCCACGGCTAGGGGAAGACTGTGAGCCAATTGCATCTATTCCTGGTTTGGGAGAAGTTGCATGTGGTATTCATCCTGTAGTCCTAGCTAATGAGATGTACCATACTCTACAATGGGACTACCCTTAAACACCATCCAGAAATTATAATTGGTCCAGTTTTGAGTATGCCATGATTTGCCCATGTAACAGTGGCGTTGTGGGAGCTGTGATGGCTTCCAGATTTTCCCCAGGTACAATTCAAGGTACTGATTGTCTATAGCATGAGTGTCAAACTCGATTGTGTCACATGACATATTGAGTTTGAGTTTTATTTAATTTATATACCGCCCCCTCTCCCAAATTGGGACTTGGGGCAGTGCACAGCCCAACTAAAAACAATACAATACCAGATATAAAATTTAAAAACGGATTAAAAATGAATTAAATCTATGGCTGAGAAATTAAGACAACAATAAAGTAATAAAAATAGGGTAAAAAATAACAAATTTAAAACCTTCCAATATTACTAGGCCAGACCGGCTTGTTGGAAAAGATGAGTCTTCAATGCGCGCCGGATGTTGTGACATATCACAACTTTTTTGCCTTTGTGGAGCCGGGGTGGGCTTGGTCTGCACGTGATCCTTCTGGCCCATGGGCTGCCAGTTGACACCTAATCTATATGCTTCTAAAAATCTGATTCCTGTAATCTTCAACTGGGTGAAACAGTGAAAAATGTTTTGAACCAAAGTACTTCACATGGGCTAACTTACAAAATATGTGCAAAATCCAAGACCTATAACTCCTAGGGAATTGAAATTTGGTAAACCTTATAAAACATTTTATGACATAAACATAAAATGTTATAAAACATTTCCTGTGCTGATTTTTTGACTGTGCTATACAGTTCAACATAAGCTATTTTCAAGGCAGATGCATCTCAGAATGTATCTGTTTTTCCAGTGAAGGCAGTATTCTAGAAGCTCTGTTATTGTTGAAGACATTGAAGAATCTGGGTAAGAAATTATCTCTGAAAAGATAATCCAATTGGACATAGGTTGTCTAATCACCTTTAAAATTCTGAATGACACAGGACCAGGTTAATTTATTTATTTATTTATTTTATTTATAACATTTATATACCGCCCTTCTCCCTAGGGACTCAGGGCGGTGTACAGCCGAATCAAACTCAGAACAATACAAAAGTTAAAAAGAAATTAAATAATGGCTGTTAGATTAAGACAACCCACCCCCAAAAATTTAAAACCCAAGTTAAAACCGAATTAAGGAGACAATTAAAACTATCTCAGCCCAGGCCAGCCTGCTCAAAGAGCCAGGTCTTCAACGCGCGCCTGAAGGCCCTCAGGTCCGTGCTGGTGCGTATAATTGAGGGACTGCTTCTTCCTGAGGGTGTCTGCCCATTCCATCAGGTTTGATAGAGTGGCCCACTCAGGTCCCTTCCCTTAAATGTTGCCATCTAATAAAACCTAGGTAGTGTCTGAGTAATAGCCCTGCCCTTTCCTCTGAAATCAGGCAGACCTCCACTTTTTTGACCTTCAAAAAAGCCATCAAGTTCTGGTTTTTCCCACCAGCCTTTGGGTTATATGAAATTGGAGCCCAGTAAGTGTCTAGATTTTTTTCCTGAATACAGTATATGGGAATGTGTTGTGCTTGAAGGTGTCAGGGGTTACTTTTTTATTTGGTTTTTATTGCTTTGCTATTGTACCTGAGCACCCAGAGAAATTCTGCAGAAAATGGGGTGGGGAAGGCTCTATAAATCTTATATAAATGAAATAAAATAAATCTGATCTGTTGTCTTTTCAGATGGGAACTTTCAGCAATGACAACTAATAGTAACATCAGCCGTCCAATTCTCTCTTCCCATGGATAATTTGGTGTCATGCTCCTAGCTACCTTCAACTCCTTGCCTTGCAAATGTCATCTTCTGTCTTCCTCCCTGTGCATGAAAGTTCAGCTTATTCAAAAAAGGAGCACTTTTTCAACACAAAGATCTCTTTACTGACCAATATTGGGAAGGTTCTTTTTGCCTATCCCACTGCCACACTAGTTGCAGCTATAACTTTGCCAAAACCTTGATTTAAAGGTAGCATGCACGCAGAATCAGATAATGCATACTACAAAAAAGGATGCCAGATGTGTTTTTGCTCTCATAGCTGAAGGTTACACCTGACAACCATCTACTGGTATAGTAGCTTTTTATTTAATAGAGTCAAAAGAAGTATAAATCTCAGGACTATTACAAGACCAGCATATGTTTCATATGCATTACAAAATCAAAGGTGAACAAAGCAAGGACTCATCAGAATTCAGCTTCTCTATGTCTCAGCAATTTTGAGTGCCTAGCTCTCAGTATTAATGTAAGAACTGAACTGGTGCCCTATCTTAAGCCTTTTTCTTTGCTTCTCTGAGCACAGAAAAAAATAGCCTAGTCTTACACATTTTGGGGGTTAACCAGCTTGTTTTCTGCAATGGGCACCCGGACGATCTCCATATGATACTTAAGCACTTGCCACCTTTACAGTGGTACAGATCAGAGTCTTCAGTGGAAGAAGGATGATGGCCAAGCAAAGAGTGGCATCCAACATTCTGTAAGACTGAATCAATTTTTTTTCTGCGTGTTATGGGAGAATTCATCACAAGATCTGAAATGCTATCACCCAGTTTATATGTACAGGCAAAAGCTCTGAATTTATAAATATCAGGGTGGGGAAAGACAAACTGTGTCAGTACTTTATATGGCTAGAGGACAAGTGATGGACTAATGCAGAGGGTATGAGGATTTAGAGTCTGCAGTCCACAAATTAAGACTTTAATTGAAATAAAATGTATAAATTAGTGGCTAAAGGAGGTGAGCTGGAGTGTTATCAGTTCAAATCTTGGTGTGGCCATGGACTTGCTAAACACTGCCGGACAAGCCACACTTGGTTTCAGCCTCATGTCAGAAATATAGGAGTAACATTTTCTTGCCATATGGGAATATTGTAACAATTACAATATACAATAAGTGAAATGTTTTGAATATACAAAAGTGCTATATAAATGCTGCATATTTATTAAAATTGGGTTTCTTCATTACTCTTATTAAACAAGGTTTTTAACCAGTCAGGGTAATCCAAGTGCCTTAAAATTGCCTAATTCGATTGCTCCATGAGATTATTTAACTTGGTGTCAAAACAGCACAGTATTTATGTTAATCTTTTGGGGAGAAGTTCTTTACTAAAGATTAATTTCATCCGTCCCCAAATTACCATTGTGTGTTGTGACATGTGAAAAAGGTGGCCTTATAAACATAGCAGTATAAGAAAAAAGTTGATATAGGCAGTGTAGTAAACTTATATACATGTATGCATCTATTAGATATTTTACAAATGCATGTATATTACATTAAACATGGATATGAAGGCCATATAATAGAGGCCTTCTGGTGCACATGCAGCTTATTCCTCGGTTTTTACTTGTATAAAAAGTATACAAGTTTATCATTTGGTAAAAGAATAAGCTATCATAGTACTAGGCACTTCAGGATAATGCTTATATCTTAAAACATAATGCAGTTTCATTTGTGCGACCCTGAATTTATGTCAGAACTAGGCAATGTTTATGACACATGATAAAGGACTGATCTAGATATCCTGTCTGTTTTTTTTTTCAGTTTTCTTTTACCATATATCTTTCATTCTTGAATGGACTTTGGTTAAATGAAAGCAGAATGTTTGTAGGCTGATCCCACCACCACCCACCCCAAATTAATCTTTAGTTGTCTCACACAATTCTTAAAAAGCATTATCAATTGCTTCTTTCAGATTTATCTAGTAGGAAAAAAGTACAGTTTAGTATATGGAGACTCACAAACCTGGTCTGCAAGGCAATTTCTGGAGATGCTCTTAATAGTCTTTTCTGAACCAAGAAGATGTTTTTTTTCTTCCTGTATTTGCCCAACAGTGGACAGTTGAGTTAGGTTAATAATATTTTTATTATAGGAAACAAATTGGGTACCTTCCCCCCCCCCAGTATTTTTATCTTAAATTATGCACATACTGTGCTTTTCTCAGGCATCAATTGTACAATTTTGTTTTTACTTTCAGTTATCAATTTTAAAAGAAATCTTTTCATTGGAGCATTTATGAATTGAAATTAGAATATAACAGAGTGAAATGCTCATTTCAAAACCCTGGCTAACTTCAGTAAACAGATTATTTGTCTCTGTGCCAACATAGTTACAAGTGTGACTCAAATAACTGTGCCTCAAATTCAGACTAAAGGATGCAGAAGGAGTATTATTAGTTTCAGGTGAATTTAATATTGATTATCTGAATTTATGTTAGCGGACAAATCCCTATTTTTTTTTTCCACTTGATACTCTACAGATATATTTGGGGTTATAACTCCCAAATTCTGAAATAGCATAATTGAACATGTTTTCTGGGAATCCTTGTAGTATCAATACATCTGGAAAGTATGAGATTAGAGAAGGTTAGTTGCATTATCAAATTACAAATTCCAATTTTTGCTTCAAAAAGAAGGGGGTCTGTGTAGTACAGTATATACTTCAACTTCAACCCACATAATATTTATGTTGAAAATGAAGTTCTTGCCATTAAAAGAAAAAGCCAAGCCCATTTGAAAAGCAATGCAAAATAAAATACAACCAGTGTTTATTGAAAAGTGGGGAAAGTCAATGTTAGAGAATCGTAAGGAAAATTGTCAGTGGGGTTTGAAAAACAGTGCACACACTCATAATGTGTTCTGGAATAAAATGTTCACAACTTTAAACATAGAATAACTTTGGAGACTTATGAAAATATCTTGGGAGAGACATTACCTTTTTTGGCTCTGCTAAAACAAATGTATCATGTATTTATTGAAAAGAAATAAAAACTTACAAAACCTGCTTGCCATAGGTGAAAGTGGAATGAGCATCAGAATGCTTCTTCCATGAGACCTGTGCTTCAAGTTGAGAGCATTTTTCCTGAGTCCTGGCCCCCTGCACATTCTGGCAGAAAGATGCATGCATCATAACCTGCCTCAGCAGAACACTGATATATCAATAGTGAAACAATACCTATTTGCCAACGTAGTTGCTTTTGTAATTGGGCAGACATTTTGTTTCTTCCTCTTCTTTTTTTGCAAAAAAAAATACATTTTTAAAATAGATGAATACTGGGGAAGTCTGAACCCTGCATCCTTCTTGAGAAAATTTAAGAAGAGGAAGCTACTCAACATACTCCTAATAAGCAGGAAGGTTGTGCACATTTTAGCAGCCCTTCCAATCCAGGCAATTTTAAAGATCACATTCCTAAAATTGAAGTTTTCAATATATACTACTCACAGTTCTCTAATTAAAATATCCCAACCTGAAACATATTTCTTCTAGGTAGATAATTGAATCAGGATGGAATATTCACTAGAATATTATCTAATCAAGATACAGAACCCATAGCATTGAGATTCAGGCCATATGAGACTTGTCAGAAATTATAATTCTAAATAATAATTAGAATTGCTGGTGAAAACTGGCATCCAATCCATATTTCAGTATCAAAGCTTGAATATAGAATTTATGGAAAGATTATGAGAAAGCGCTGAACTTTTATTCCTATAGAAGTAGCACTTAGAATAGTCCATTGAGAGAATAAATGCTCTATCAGAGTGTCCAGCCCAGTGTTCTGACACAAATAGCAAACTTATCCAGGCATGGAACCTCATGGGAACCTAAACACCTTCATACATAAGGAGATAGAAACAAGCAAAGGAAATCCCAGAGTTGTTCATTTGATTTATATTCCATGTTCTGCCGGAGGGTGCCTACAGCAGGTCAGGTTTTAAGTCATAATAGGCATCTTTACAGAGGGAAGCCTAAAAGGAGAGGAAATCTCATAATCTTTGAGGAATAAACAGAATGACCAGTGGATATTTGTTGAGAGAAGAACAAATGACCAGGGGGAGAGGCTAATGCAGTGGGAGGATCAAATAAAAAGACAATGAGAATTTTTAAGCACATTGCAGATTTAAAAAAAAAACCATTTACAATATATTATTCTAAAAGAAAAATTGTTTTATCTGAGCTTACTACAAGTACCACTTGGGTGACCCAAAATTCTGACACAAAAAGGGCGGGAAAGCTTGCACTTTCACCTTGCTGCCTCATTCTTTATTTCTTACACCTCCATTACTTTCTTTTCCTCTTAGATCACATTCTAACTAAGCAAAGCATCATTGAGTTTTTTGAAAATTAAAACCTTAGGGAAAAGTCTTTTTGAGGGTATGAATATTAGCCATATCTGTATCTATAGTAGTAATTATTTTAAGTGGCATTCTATTAAGATAATTTTTTAAAGCATAGGATGAAAATGACATTAAACCTGGGCCCACATTTTATGGGGGAAATCCTGAACCATAGATAATTTTCTGCCCTCAAAAAATTGGATAGATAGACTTTCTCCCTCCTCAACCTCTGGAACATTTGTCAATTTTTCTCACTGTGAAGAATCCACCTAAATGTTCATTCAAAAGTTATCAATTAAACCCACTAGATTTGGGCTTGCCCTCTGAGATAGTTTAGCCTAAGTTACTCCAGCCTTTCTTCAAAAGACTTGTTTTCAATATTCTCTGATCATCTCTTAATTCATTTCAAATTCTCTATATATTAGGAATGGTCAGATTTCACTATTGTGAAATCTCCTTTTTTACTAGAGTCCTAAAACCAATTTGTTCTAGTAGTACTAGCATCAGGCTAGAAACCAGGGGATTATGAACGTTAGTCCCGCTTTAGGCATAAAAACAAAAAACAAAGGTTGGTGTGGGAAAATGGGAAAAAGAGGAATATTAGATATGTTTACCACCTTGAGTTATTTATAAAATGAAGGTGGCATTAAAATGAAATCTAAAAAAATTATTAGATGGAGATGTATCTTTTGAATGCTAAGCCCAGATACTTTGAGCATCAGAATCTAATTGCCTATTAGTTCTTTCACACATACATGTTCTCACAACCTTATTATCAGCAGTAGCAAGACAAGAAAAAGTGACTATTGCCATTGCAAACAACTGGGAGTCATAAATTCTGGCCTGTCTACTTCAAGTCACCCAGAAACCTACCAATAAGTCCCATTCCATCTTCTACCAACCCTTGTTTTATATACTCCATAGTTCTAAATTGTACATGTAACTAGATGCAGTATTCTGAATGAAGAACAAAGTGCTATGCTGACATTGCAGGATTTGGAAACTTCCGTTCTGTTAATCAGATTTTCTTCTCATTCAAGATATAATTCAGAGTTTATTAACAGTATTGTATAATATATAGATAGAATTATGGCACTTTTCATGCTAAATTGTTGCCCATGTGTTGCATCTCTTTTTGGAGATACCTTGTTATAGTTATTTATTACATTTATACTCTGCCATAATCTCAACAATTCTCAGTGACTTTTTTGTGTCAAGGTCAGATGCCAAACTATTATGTATCTTGTGTCCAGTATATATGCCTACAAACATAGATAGATAGATAGATAGATAGATAGATAGATAGATAGATAGATAGATAGATAGATAGATAGATAGATAGATAGATAGATAGATAGATAGATAGATAATAAAGCACCATGCAGTATTTAGGTAACTACAACTGATGAAGGAAATCTGAAAATCATTATTGTAGGGTATTATATATTTAACAAATGACAACATTAACAAATGACAAACACTTGCTTGGGATTTAAAAGAGATGGGGATGCCTTTGCAGATTAAATGAATGCAGCAGCCCGAAGATAGCTCCAGCAGTGCATAAATAGCAGAGAGGCTCAGGTAATTATCCTGTCTTTATTCTTATCTGCAAATTTGGAAGATAAGCTTTTTCTATGCTGGTGAAGCTTTTTCTATGCTGATTTTTCATAATAGAATCTAAGAAACATCTTTCAACTCAACATAATAACCATTTTATATGATCATGCAGTGTTGATTTTTTTAAAAAAATACTGTGAAATAAAATCTGGTTGCTAATAGCTCCAGAAGAAAACATGACAAATGCAGCAACCGTCTGAGACCTGTTAAGACTATGCTGCAATTCAGTGTAACATTGTTTTGGGCAATTGCTATTTATTTATTTTATTTATTTCTTTATTTATACTAATACTTATATACCGTCCTTCTCCCGAAGGACTCAGGGCGGTGCACAGCCAATCATAAACCCCAATACACTGTACAAAAGTTAAAAACGAATTAAATAATTTAGGCTGTTTAAAAAATTTAAAAATTTTGCCCCTCCCCATAAAATAATTAAAACCCCAAATATTCAAAATCAATTAAAAACGTGAGACAAAATTAAAATCCTGTGTCAGCCTAGGCCAGCCTGCTCAAAGAGCCAAGTTTTTAATGCCCGTCTGAAGGCTCTCAGATCCGTGTTGGTGCGTATCTCTGGGGGCAGACCATTCCAGAGGGCGGGGGCCCTCACAGAGAAGGCCCTACTCCTGGGGGCCGCCAGACGGCACATAGAAGCCGACGGCACCCGGAGAAGGCCCTCCCTGTGGGAACGCACAGGTCTGTTGGAGATCACCGGCAGAACGCGGTCCTGCAGATAACCTGGTCCAATGCCATGGATCGCTTTAAAGGTCAGAACCTTAAAGCGAACCCGGAAAACCACCGGCAACCAATGCAGCTCGCGCAGGAGAGGCATCACATGGGAGCTTCGTGACGCCCCCATAATCACCCGCGTGGCCGCATTTTGTACCAGTTGGAGTCTCCGGGTGCTCCCCGCAGGGAGCCCCATGTAGAGAGCGTTACAGTAGTCCAGGCGAGAGGTGACTTCATAGTTTCTTCCTTGGCAGCTATGTTATCAGTCATGCTATTTGATATTGTTCCTTTTTTCCTAAACAGCATCACCAAGCAGGCAATCTGTTATCAAATAATATTTTGTCTCTCCTATCTTCCAGATGAGCTAACCACCTTCACAACAGCAATTATGCTACCATTTTGTTGATTAATTTATTTCACTGTCTTTTCATTTTTTATTTTTTTTCCTGCGAACAGCATGTTCACAGGGAAAATTATTAAGCTGCAAATTATGTAATATTCATATACACACACTGACAGACATCATCCTACTATTCTCTATCCAGGTGTCTTCTAAATGAATTAAAAGACAGGTTATCATGTAGATGATTCTCCTTTAGCAGAATGTCCAAGCCCAACACAACTGACAAATTGGAAATTCTAGAAAATTCAGACCCAATATATCTGAAAAGTGCCTAGACTGGGCAAGCTGCCCTCACCAAACGAAAAACAAATGTGTACAGAAAAAGGTTGGCCACTATTTATTTCCTATTGCTCGTCTTGTCTGCATTTAAATTGCCTGAGTCTGCACCTTTTGAAGAAGTACATCTTTATCTATGCTACTAGCGTTGCAGATAAAGGCCTTGATTCAGATATGTATTTGCTGTAGTTTTATGTTTTTTTTGGCGACGTCCCTACCCTAGGGTGTTTAATTTACTATTATCTAGTTTGCAAAGCCATTCACTACATTAAAAACAGCATGGTTCATTAAAACCCATAAACTTAATGGATTCAAAGATAGATCAACAGCAGGGGGAAGAGTTTCCACTGAATCAAGCTCAGTTCCTAGTAACTTCATGATGTCCTTGCTGTTTTCTATGAAACATGCAGAAATGGTTCTCCAATGCTGGTTTCCAGGATGCTTTTCAGCTTCCCAAGCTAACCTTCAGCTTTGGAAGTCTCCCATCTAAGTATCAATCAGGCCTGATAAGAGCAAGGTAAAAATAGTTTTATTTGTTTCCTCCTTGGTCTGTAGAAAGAGAGAAATGTTGGGTGCAACAAGATGTGAAGAGGAATCTCCTTCCGAAATATTGGGGTGACTCCTCAGAAATTAACCACATATCCACCAAAAGAGAAATTCTTGGTAAAAATGTGCCAATATCTCAGCATAAAACATGTTACTCCTTTGAGGAACTGTACTCCCAAAAATATTTGAAAATTTAGGCCTTTCCCATTTAAAATGAGGGCTTACATTGTACATAAAAACATACAAATATCCAGTAAAATTTTTGGCAGAATCTCCACCAACTAATGAGCAGCTTTTGTACATACTACGCTTTCAAACAGTCTTCAATGGCATTCCCCATGGATTGCCTCACAAGGGTCTTCTGAGAAATTCACCCAGGTTTATTTTCACTCCAAACAATAGAATCCCAGGCTGCAGTGTGTGGGTTTTTTTGAAATTCAGAGTCACAAACAGTTTCCAGAAAGCAGAAGTCCTTAGGCGGTTTTTTTAGCACAATATTCAAAATATATCCGGAATTCATATCTCAGTTTTAGATGGGTAAGAGGCAAAGGTTTTACTATTTTGAAAGAAAACAAAGAATCTTAGGGAATCATAACTTTGCTAGTTTAAGGTGCTGTATACTCTCTTATGGAACTGCATTTCCCAGATATGCCTTGATAATGATATTTTTTGATAAAATTTGTTTAATGCAGGATGTCTTGTACAAAATTGGGTAAATTAACAAAAAAAATTCTGGAAGTTGAGTTCCCATGAAGATAAAGTGGTGGAAATACACTCCAAAAATAGAAATAGTAAAGCATAAAGTATGTAGAAATTGAATATTTTCCCTGATTTGTCTCTTTCAAGAAGCAAGCTATCTGAAAGGTAAAAATAGCTCTTATCAGAGGTGTGAACTTTTGAAATTATTTAAGCTCCTGGGCTGCAGGTTACTTATTTCTGTCTTATATCATCAAGGCGCCAGATACTTTCCTGGGAGGAGTTGAATAATACAAGTTCAAACGCTGCACCTTTATTCAAAATACCTCAAAGTAGTAAAGAAAAGAGTAAACTTCCCTGGTAATCTAAAGAGAATTTGTCAGCCAGAGCAGGGGAATTGGGAGATGAGAGGTGCAAACATGATAGATAAGGTACCATTGATAATGACTGCCATATATGTTGAAATTTAACTTCAGCAATGTTGCTATCTAAATAAAAAAGGAAGGAAATGTAGATTCTGACACAAGCACCAGGAAATAACACACAATCAATCAATAAAGACCTCTTCTTGCTTATATGTTGCATGGAGCTTTCCTTTGAAAAAAAATTGCCAGTATACTAATTTTAACCTAGATGACTGAACTTGGTTTTCGACAGCTGGAATATTTTTTAAATCACAAGTTTAATTGGATTTGCACTTTATGCCAATATTATGTCAGATGTGGATAATGATGATAGTTGGATTTGCAAATGCTAACATAAAACAAATCATAAAAGCCACATTACAAAATTATTTATTTATTTTATTAAACTTATATACCGCCCTCTTTCCCTGACAGGACTCAGGGCGGTGTACAGCCGATTAAAAATGCAACAACAATACAAAATTAAAAACAATTAAAATCAAATATAGTGGCTGAAAGGTAAAAACATATAAAGGGAATTGAAAAGACTAAAAACCAGATTAAACCAGATTAAAAACCCTAAGAGAACCCTAGGCCAGACCGGCTTGGTGAAATAGATGAGTTTTCACCGCCCGTCGGAAGGTCAGGAGATCAGGGATGGTCCTCATCTCTGGGGGTAATTCGTTCCAGAGGGAGGGTGCCCCCAACGAGAAGGCCCGCACCCTCGGGATCGCCAGCCGTCCAGCCGGATGATAGGTGAACTCAGATTATGCAGTGGACCTATTTGCCTCTTCTGCGCTGACTGCTTTTCGTTGGCTGTCAGATGGCAAGATCTCAGCAGGAGGAAATAAATTTTAAAATTCCATCATCGGATTCTCATTTTTATTGAGTCAATTAATCAACTATCTATTGTTCTCTTATCCTTTCCTACTGTCTCAGCTGCAGAAGAAACTTTGGTTGAATGTATATTAGGAACAGTAAAAAAAACCTCAACCTATAAATCAATTTATATATTCTGTACTGAACCTAAATTCAAGATTCAGAACACAAAATATCAGTAACAAACAGTAGAAAAAAAAATCAGCTGAATAATTTAGAGTTTGCAGATATGAGCCTTTTTATGTGGAATTTGACACTTCATTGAACAGAATATTGTTAAAACATGATCCTAAAGTATGTGTATGTATTTGATTGTTGTATATCAAAATTGTGTGGGGTCAATAGCAAAGTGACACAGCCTACAGAATTTACTGGCACTTAAACTTTAATACCAAGTGCCACTGCAAGATTGGATATTATTCTGCTATATAATCAGATGATCAGGTTGTTAATACTTTGTCCAACTGATGACACAGGCTTATCACAAATGAAAAAGGAAATTGCACAGTCAGTTTGTGCACTTTTCCTCACAGGTATTAACCTTTTGTTATCATCGTTCTAAACCGCTGCCTGCATATGGAAATGAACGAGCATGTGCTTTTGGTTACACGGCTTCATCAATTCCAAAGCCACCTTTTGAATAAAGCAGTATTGAATAGTATCCAAGAGCCTCTGTAAAGCAGCAAATTCAAATCTTTTGATATAAACATTCCAGATTTAGCATAAATTCTAGTGCTATGATCCTCTCTCGGGGACCAATGGACTTGGATGAGTTCCAGAAGAATCTGGGGCTTCTTCCTACTGTTCTGTTTGGCCATCCAAAGGCTTGGTGGCCACTTGGAATGAACTGAGCCTTTGGATTGGATCATGCCTATACAACCTTTCTCCTCTCAGAGAACCTGCATTGTTTGTGGTTTAAGGAAGAGCTAAGAGAGACGAGCTAAGAGAAATGAGAGAAGAGACATCTAGAATGTCACTGGCACTTGATGAGTAATGAACTTGACAAAATGTGAGTTAAAGCTGCTATTAAAATCTACCTTATGGCACTGGCGGGGACGAAGCATCATTATTCCTCCACTCTGATCATAAATAGCTGCTCGGTGGCCATATTTTGGTGCCAGGAATCTCCCTGGATAAGGATGCATTGGAGAACTTTTTGCAGGGCTGTGTGGAAGAATTTTCCCAGCATCCATCAAATATAATCACATTTGTTTGACACTGGCTTTGTTGCAGGTGTGGTGAAGATGCCTAGGGAAGAGTCTAGCTCTGCTATCTAGGAATGATTTGGACCTCTAGGATCAGAGAAATTGGTCAGGGTCCTTAAGACTGTGAGCCAGGCCACCTGGTCTTTAAATCCATGCCCCCTCCTGTCTGGTGAAAGTGGCATAGGGTGTGTATTATATGAGTGGTTTATAATAATGGGTGGTGCTTCACTGAGTGAGGGGATTGTTCTTTCACTTCTTGTGGCTCACTCCCTCTTTAAGAAGCCATTGCTAGATCCCATTACACTGGACAATTTTTGTCCAGTCTCCAACCTCCGCTTTAGTTGCGAAGGTTGTTGAGAGTGTGGTGGCACGTCAGCTCCCTCAGTACCTGGATGAAGCAGTATACCTAGACCCCCTCCAATCGGGTTTCAAGCCCGGGCACAGCACAGAGATGGCGTTGGTCACGTTGATGGATGATCTCTGGAGGGCCCGGGACAGGGGTTGTTCCTCTGTCCTGGTCCTGTTAGACCTCTCAGTGGCTTTTGATACTGTCGACCACAGTATCTTATTGTGACGGTTAGGGGGGGTTGGGAGTGGGAGGCACCGTTTTACGGTGGTTCTCCTCCTTCCTCTCTGACCGCTCGCAATTTGTGTTGACGGGGGGGCAGAGGTCGACCCTGAGGCCCCTACTATGTGGGGTGCCTCAGGGGTCGGTGCTCTCGCCCCTGCTGTTCAACATTTATGTGAAGCTGCTGGGTGAGATCATCCGTGGTTTCGGGGTAGAGTTCCATCAGTACACTGATGACACTCAGCTATACATCTCTACCCCGGGCCACCCCAACGAAGCTGTTGAAGTGATGACCCGGTGCCTGGAGGCCAGTCCGGAGTTGGATGGGTCTTAACAGGCTTTGTCTCAACCCGACCAAAACCGAGTGGCTGTGGTTTCCTGCACCCAGATACAGCCAGCTTGTTCCGTCGCTGGCCGTGGGGGGAGAAATTTTGATCCCCATGGAAAGGGCTCGCAATCTAGGTATCCTCCTGGATGTACGGCTGTCTTTAGAAGATCACATCACGGCCATCGCCAGGGGGGCCTTTTGTCAGATTCGTCTGATTTACCAGTTGCGGCCCTTTCTGGATCTGGACGCACTTCGCACAGTCACCTCCGCCCTCGTCATCTCCCGCTTGGACTATTGCAATGCTCTCTACATGGGGCTCCCCTTGAAGAGTGTCCGGAGGCTGCAGTTGGTCCAGAATGCGGCTGCGCAGGTAATCTTGGGAGTTCCTCGGAGCTCCCATGTAACACCACTTCTCCGCAGGCTGCATTGGCTTCCTGTGGCCTTCTGGATCCGATTCAAGGTGGTACTGATTGTTTTTAAAGCGCTCCATGGCTTGGGACCTGGGTACTTACGGGACCGCCTGCTGCCATCAACAGCCTCCTGCCACCCAGTGCGCTCCCACAGGGTTGCCCTCCTCGGGGTTCTGCCGCCTGATCGTTGCCAGTTAGCGACTCTGAGGGTGCGGGCCTTCTCTGTGGGGGCTCCCTCCCTGTGGAATGATCTGCCCCTGGAGATACGGGCCATTACCGACATCCAGACCTTCCGGCGCGCAGTAAAGACCCTGTTCTTCCAACAGGCCGGCCTGGCCCAGTAAACGGTTTTTTGGGGGTTTTAAATTAATTAGGTTTTAAATTTTTTAAATTTTAATATAATCCTTAAATTTTAAATATTTTGTACTTAATGGGATTTCGGCTGGATTAATTCTGTTTAATTTGTTTTTAACTGTATATATTGTTCGTTTTTAGTAGGCTGTACACTGCCCCGAGTCCCTTTTTGGGAGAGGGGGCGGTATAAAAATTTAATAAATAAATAAATAAAATCTAATCTCCCCTTTTGAGGAAAGATGTTTGACAAGATTACTGCACAGCAGCTTGAGAGGGCCTTGGATTATCAGGATCCCTTTTCATTCAGGATTTGAGTAGCATGGTGCTGTGCTAGTTTGCTTGCTTTTTTCAGGCCAACTTCAGGTGGTGACGATTGGTGAGGAAAGATCCTGTGGTTCAGCCTCTTGAGATGTTGTAGGGTTTGATATTCTTCCTCTGTCTATTTAACATCAAAATGAGGCTGCTAGATGAGCTCATCCATTGCCATGGGATGAAGTATCATCAGTGTGCTGATAATACCCAATTGTACCTCTGTCAGCCATTACAATATCTCTGCCATGATGAATTAAATAATGTTATGAATACCTTATCTCATGTCTGGAGGCTGTGAAGGTCTGGATGGGGAACAGCAGGCTCCAACTGAACCCTACCAAGACTGAGTGGCTCTGGGTTTTGGAGCCTTCTGGTTCTAGTACTATGTCACCTTTGATGCTGGATAGGATGGCACTGGCCCAGACAAACCCTGTTTGCAATCTGGGGATCTTCCTGGACTTAGGACTTCTGCTAAAAGAGCAAGTGGCCATTGAGGTTAGGAGGCCCTTCGTATGCATCAGTTGGGCCCTTTCCTAGGTTGAGAATTCTGCTCCCTGTTACTCATGCTCTAGTCACCTCTCATTTGGATTTCTGTAATTTGCTCTACATGGGATTGCCTTGGGAGAGTATCCAGAAGCTTCAACTGATTCAAAATGAAGCCGTGCAGACAGTCATGTTTGCCTCCTGAGCGGTATATGTTAACACATCTGGTTCACAAGCTGCATTGGTTGCTAGTCTGCTTCTGAGTCCAATTCAAGGTGCTGGTTTTGATCTTTAAAGCCCATCATGGCAGTGTTATCTGTCTGACCCATCAGGGTTGGCAAAGGAAACATGCTTGCAAGTCCCTTCTGTGAGGGAATTACATGTGGGATGAGTTTCAGAAGGTGGAGCTTCTTGCCATGGTACCCATCTTATGGAATCTTTTCACCCTGAAAGTGAAATTAGCTCCATCCCTCTCAACTTCTCACAATTCCCTAAAGACCTGGCTATTGTTATCAAACCTACAGGTCCTAGCAGACTGGGAAGATTTCTGATGCTTCTCTTGCTGTGATTAATAACATCCTCTCCTGTTTTGTGTATCTTTTTAATAATTGTTTTTAATTGTGGCTGTTTTTTTGTATTTTTAATTAAGGACTATATGTTGCCCAGAGTTACTTTTATGTGAGTATACAGTACACATATAAATAAATGAATTAGTCATGTTTCTGTTATCTTCAGGTCCATTGGTCAGAGATTTTGGGCCTGTAATCAGGCTGGAAGGGGAAAAAATGAAGTGGATTCACTATGGTAACCAAGTAAGGGCTTTTTCAATGGCAGCTGAGCTGCTGACAGGTAGTTCTGATGCAGATTGATCTAACCATTCAATTACCATTGTTTGCAATTCATTTTGAGTCATTCACATCTGTTCAGAATGACACATTACATTCCTTTCACATCCTGTCCAACTTACGGAGGCACCACCGATCAGAGTTTATAAAATCAGTGGCAATTGCTATAATCACAGGAAGTAGACAAGAGGGGACTAGTTAAAATCTAATAGGGTCTAACTGGATGGGTCGAGGAAGTAGTCATTGCACTTTTCAGTAAGAAAGATAGACTACCAGCTTGAAGGAGGCAGACTGTCCTTGAACTCTGGAGCTTCGAATAATTATTACTCAGTTGCAAATCTTCCTTTCTTAGGCAAAATGCTTTCAACAGTACTGACCACTTAATTGTAAGCATGCTTGAAATAAGCCAATTATCTAGAATATTCCTTTTTCTGAATATAGTTCTCTTTTTGCTGGAACAGATTTGAAGTGCTACCATGAAGGTTTTTCTGAGTCTCTGAACAGCCTTTGATATTACTGATCACAAGATATTGAAGGAGCATCTGCATGGACTGAGAGTTGGAGGCATAACATTTACAAGACTCTATTCCTATCTATGGAGCCATCACAATAAAGTATGATAGTGGCAGGAGATTTCTGTTTGGTCCCAAACCTCTTTAATTGGGAGGGCATATTCCCTAATAAAATACAAGGCACTTCCTGAATATCTGCTTTTGAAAACCACATATCCATAGTCCTCCCATCTTATCTAGGATAAGCTTAAGGTTGTTGGTTTCATCTCCAGGCTATTATTGAACACATGTTCCTGATTCAGGTGGAAAAGAGTATCATAGGTATACTCATGACACTATACATCAAGTCTCCAGTTGATCATTCTCAATAACTTTAGTGAGTCCTTTTAACATGTCTGGTTGTTTATTTAAAATTGTTGTTATTCTCTTTTAACCCTCCTGGATTTTGTGAGGGGGAGTGGAATTGAAAAACAACAACACATTGACTTGTCTACAGTTCTCAGTTCTCTATAATTGTCCTAATCATTTTGATACCTGAAGGAATGGACAAAACATCACTCTTCTCTGTCTATATACCAAAGCTGACCAGAAGCAATTCAACCATGTTTCAATGTATACAATAGGAGAACTACTAGCACCACACTTGCAGATCGCAAGCCATTTTAAGGGATGCAGGCAAATAACATGAATCTGCCATCTGATCCCTCTAATATTTATCTCATTTCCCTCGCAGCTTCTATTGCCTGCTATAGCCATCTCATTCATCTGCATGGTAGGCCCTACTTGATAATAGTATTTTCCTACTTTATAGGACTATAATAAGGATTACAGAGGCAGCACCCGTTAAAACTTTTTCTAACAGTCCAAAAAGCTCAACTCAGCTGCTAAGTATATGATTTCATGCATCTTTCAGTTCTCTGCCTGAGAGAATGCCTTTCAGAGCCACCTCCTCCAGGGCCTCAGTGCCATCAGGTCAGCATCACCAGCCACATCACTGGGATTAGAGAGCCAAAAGTGACGATAATTCTCTTCCACGAGCAGCAGCTCCCAAGCCACCCCATAACCCCAATTCCCTGCTGAGATAACAAGCCCCTTTTAAACAGCCAGACCTTTTCTTTATTGCTTCCCCTATCAGATTACAGGACACTGTATATGTGTGTGTTGAGGGGGAAAGGATGCTATTTTTAGAAGTCTGTTTTCTAAAAATAGTTCAGAGATGTTTACAATTGCGTCACAAGTAATTTTATCCCTTGTTTGGCCCCATAGCCCCCCTTTTCTCACCCCCCTCCCCCAGAGGGGGTTATTATAAAAGAAGGAAAGACAGAGGATGTCGGGTCAGCAAGTTCAGACCCAGCCAGACAGCAAAGAGGTAAGAGATCCTTTGACTGAAAACAGGGTGATGATGGTGATGGTAACACCTCAACCCCGCAAAATAAGGGTTTATCTATTATGGGTGGGTAATTTACATCATTATTATTTCAAAAGCCAAGAACTGTAAGAAATTCAACTACTTTAGGTGTTGGTTTTCTTGGCTCTCTTAATAATAGGATTTAACCAAGGGGATGGCAATCATTCTAGCTTCTGCCCTACTCAGAGATGGAGTCTGTAGCTCCAAGCAATTCTGTCTCAGTTGGTCCACCCAGTGGCCAGCAGAAACATTGAAATGGTAGGATTTATTACCTATCATTCAGCAGCTTGGAAGGAAGGTCATAATTTGAATCTAATGACCATCAAGTCTAGAAATTCTAACCCATAGAAGGAATAGACATTACCTTCCTATTTATGCATCAGAAAGGGGATTCAGCTGAATCAACTCAAACTATCACTTAGGTGGGGTAGATTGCTGCTGCTGCTGCTGCTGCGGGAAATATTTTGGGCCACAGTTAATTTTTGAAATGGGAAATTTTGTGGCTTAATTATGTCAGGAAGTAAAATCTTTTGTTCTTTTCCCTAATCACAGATAGGCTCCCCATGATCACTTAAATGTAAAGAAGTGCTTTGTTGCCTTTTCAAATATTGTAGAGATGGCTTTTGGATTAAAAGCAATTGTACTGCTGAGCCCCAGCATAGATTAATGCTGTTCTTGAATGGTGGATTGTCTCAGAAGTACGTGCTCACTTTACCTAGGATTTCTACATATATCCCTGTAAGAAAAACTCTTTTCCACACTTCTCAGGAGTTCAGTGTCCTTTCCCAAACTCCCAAAGTAGCTCCTTCTTTTGAATTTTGATATACTGGCAATTCTGAAGTTTGAATCTGACTGAAGCTTCCTCCCACCCCCAATAACCTAAAACATCTAAGCAGAGAGAATCTTAGAAATGTGACAATTTCTTATTCCCTTAAGAGATTGATGCTCACTAACTGCTGCTGAAAATGTAGTGTTGGTATCAACACAATATAATAATAACTTGAATTTAATTAAAAGAACAAACATTAACCATGCTGAAAAAACTATCAATCAATGGAGAAGAATTATACAGAAACTTTATATTAAATCCTGAAAAAGTAAGGCCAAATGCTAAAACGCCTCTTGGGAAGTTGTGTTTAATGTTTGTATAGCTGATTGTAGAGGGTGTACAAAAGTTACCATTTAGCATGCTCCTGTTTGGGTATCAATCTTTTTTTCATAACTGTCCATTCCTTTATCTTGATGGCTTTTCTATTCATCCTCCCCCTAACATCAGCATGTCCCAAATCAATTATATCTCTCTCTAAGGCAGCAATAGAGTTATTTTATATATAAACCCAGAGATTGAGTTTTCAATTAGCTAAGGACAGGCAAGGAAAAGTATTAACCAGACAGATAAACAGACACACATACACACAAACAGAACAATGTACATTACAAATACTGCTCACCTGCTGCTGGTATTTATCCCTTGAGGGAGAGGGTTTTATTGATAACAATGAACATTGCACTTCAGTAGTTTTAATAATAGCCATAATATTTATTTGTAGTGGTGCACTTTTCAACAAGGTACATAACAGCAAGTCAATTCAAAGACAATTAAAACATGAAAATATCAACTGCTACCAGTAAACACAAATCATTGTATAGTACAATTACAAAAGAATAACAGCATTAAAATCACCAAAACAACAAAACCAGTTAAACATGAAACCTCATATCCTATCAAAATTGCTAACAAAAGAACAGAAATAAAGCATTTAAGTGGAGTAATTTTATAAGAGGATTTATTAACCTGCTGTGTTGGGATTGTAATATCTGGATTCACCTCCAGTATCCCAAGCTACAAATTTCCTTGTAGTAATCTCAGTACACCTACAAGTCAACAGGGTGGAGAAGGCTCACACAATCTCTATGAACTTAAATGTAGCAGGATTTATAACCGATAATTTAGTCTTGCTATAGGGGAAATTAAATGAAGACGAAACGGTATATATCCATTTGAATCAGTTGTGAATGTGCTAAATCTTTCTCCTGACATGGTTCTGAATCGGATGATTATATTTAACTAATGATTTGGAGAACATCTGTCCATCACAATGGGTGATTTACAGTCTATATTCTTCTTGACTACAAAACTGTTCCCACTCAAACTGATTTAAATTCTGCTTCATATCCCTTTCAATGTTCATCACACTAGAAGAAAGATTCTCTGTGTTAAGGGGGAGCAAGGAGAAGCACAATAACCATGAACTCTCCCCCTCTGTTGCTTTGAGTGTAGAGTGTCATCCCAGATATAACTAGATAATCTGCAATCAGTAGGGCTTCTCTGTGTGAATCAGAATCCTAGAAAATCAGGGTCTTTATGACACTGGAAGTCCTTTTACTCTTCTGCATGTGTTGAGCAAAGCAGGGTTGGGGGTGGATAGTTACCACCTGTTTTGCTTGTCTAGTGTTGTTGATTTTCAAACAATAACGAAATTTAAAAGAGTTGGAAGGGACCTTGGAGGCCTTCTAGTAGAACTTCCTGCTTAAACAGGAAACCCTATATCATTTCAGAAAAATGATTGTCCATTTGTCTTCTTAAAAGCCTCCAGTGTTGGAACACCAACAATTTTGGAAGCAAGTCATTCCACCAATTAATTGTTCTAACTGTTAGGAAAATTCTCCTTAGTTCTAGGTCAGTCCTTAGTTCTCTTTGATTAATTTCCATCCATTGCTTCTTATCCTATCTTCAGGTGCTTTGGAAAATAGGTTGACCTCTTCTTCTTTGTGGCAGCCCCTTAGTTATTAGAATACTGCTATCATGTCATCCCTAGTCCTTCTTTTCATTAAACTAGACATACCCAATTCCGGCAATCATTTTTCATGTTTTAGCCTCCAGTACCCTATTCAACTCTGTTATTCTTTTCTTCACTCTTTTGGGAGGCAACTTTTTATCATCTTTCCAGAACAGCTTGATGGATAATCTTTGTTAACTTGGCACTACTCAGATGTGTTGGACTACAGTTGCAATCCTCACTAACTAGTGGTCATGCCAATGGATGGGTGAGAGGAGGACTACAAATTAGCGGAGGCTCAGCATTTCAGTAAATACATGATTTGAAATGCTATTCCAGCCTTGAGGATTGTGGCTTCCTCTTGGGCAGTCTGATTATTCTTATTTGCTTCAATAATTTCTATCCTTTTGCAGAACTATGACCATCTTGTGTGAAAACTGCAACAAGCCAGTCAGAAGGCGAGAATGCCAGGTCTCTGATCCTGTATCTGTTCCTAAGCAGAAGCTCTGTACTCCAAGGCCTTTCAGGTCAGTGAGATGATCTTGCAATCCTTTCTTCCCACTAGGATTTAGAAGAAGGGAAAGATGTTTGTTGCAGGATCCCCAACCGTGTCCAATTATTACATTTTGGACACAATGAAATAGTATGAACATAGTAAATCTTGGTGCCATTGTAATGTACCATTTCTGAGGGCCATAGTTTGCTATGGTTCTATACTATTAATTGGTCCACAAACAGAGTTCCTGTGTTGCTAGCAAGTAGATAGAACATCCATTGTTTCCAGGACCAATTTACTCAGAGAACTGTCTTTTTCATCTATCTCTTAAAATCATCTTCAGAGGCTCTATCTTCAATGTTTCTATTACTTCTCTTAATTGGAAGAGGGTAACTTTTTCAATCATCCTTTTGCCAAGATCAGATTGAGATTGAGGTCTATCACATTTAGACAGCACAAAGATGCACATACCGTATTTTAGGCAGTTTTTTCAATACCCTACTTCTCATTTCACTTTTTAACACAGTTTTTAGAGTGTTTGCATTTTTAAATATAAATGAATGTATTTTCATTTACCTAGATCTTTTATTCTTAACAGTTCCATTAAGTGCAGCATTTCCATTTTTTAAAAAGTGTTTGCTTAATTTTGGAGTGCTGTAACTGTATTATTTATTTATTTTGCCATATTTGCCATATCTTTGACATCATTCCCTTTAAATTTATTTTTATCATTATTTTTGGTGAATTGCCCAAAAGAATATTATCAGGAGATATTTAAATACCATAAAAACTGACTATATGATATCAAATTAGTGAAACCTCTTAGTGACCACATAGACACTTCTTATGAAGAGTCATAAATTATATATTTACATTTTTATTTATATCAGTTTGTTAAATGCAATTATCTGAACCAAAAACTGGTGGGGAACTGTGGGTCAACCACCCACACCCATTTTATTATTAAAATAAAATATATTCAGAATGCTTCTTATTCAAGATATCCTGCCATATCCTGTTTCCTCAAAACCCACTTCTTTGATACCTTTAGCTATCCACAATCAGAATACGAGGGCAATAATTTTCTCTTGCTTTGCTTCCTTGCAAATGGGAATCAAAGGCATTGCATCATTGCTTTTGGAGAACCAAGAACTTTGGATATTGCAGAATTAACACAAGCAAAGAATTACTCCATGGAAATTAACATGCAGAATGCATGGACATGCTTCAATACTTTTTCATTAAGCCTAGTCAGGTTCCTAGAGGGTCAGCAACCACTTCAAACAACTAAAATTATTTAGGGCTTTAAAGAGCAACCTTCTATAAAATGAGCATTAGCAGTCAGTGCAACTGAAGGAGAAATGAGACCAGAATTACTGCATCTTGAAGCGTACCATTCTATATCTATTGTAATTTTGGGGATCTTTTTAAAGGGTGCTTTCTAACTGAAAGCATTGTAATAATCTAATCTGGACTACAAAAAATAGATATACATTTCAAATAGCAAACACTTTCATAAATCAGGAATTCTGATTTCTGTGAGGAAAACGGAATTATGGTGCTAACTGGAAGGTAAAGTGGACTTCATCAACCCTGTAATTATCGCATAAAGTTGATGTATTTTTTGCCTAATGTAATAGGTCAACCAATCAGCTAAGAGGCTAAGGTGCAGCCTTGACATTAAGTCTCTAAATGAAGTAGTACCTTCTTCAAAGTAAACCTTTATGGGATCATGGTAGAAGATTCTCTTCTTTCTAAACCAGAGACACTGTTGTTGCTAGGATTTCTTCAGTAGCCAGATTTTTATGCCCACTAAATAAACACTGCTCATAACAGCTTTATAGGATTAGCACAGCTGTTCCAGAGCCCCTGCAAATCAATTGCTTCCTCTTTGAGAGACAAAGGCATGCCAAGCACTGAATACCAGATAAAGAGCAAAGAGACTCAGTTGTAATGGCTTCAACCTTTTAGGGCAGTGTTACTCAATCTGGTGACTTTGAGATGTGTAGACTTCCAGAATTTCCCACCCATGAAACTGGCAGAATACAGTTGCTTTATAAGTTCTGAATTACCATGGAGAAAGGTTATGGGCTGAAATAGACAGTGCAGAAGCAAAAACATGGGACTGGTCAGACCTCTAGTGACTACTAAAGGGAATAACCTCAGGGTACAAAATTGACTGGCTAATCAGAATTGAGTTTTGGTTTCTGTATTAACATCATCAACAATTACTTTTAAAACATCTCAAATATGTGAAGCTCTAGATATCCGTGACAGAGTAGAGGCACTTGCCTTCAGGCTTATAATGATAATAATTTGCAGTGTGACCTAGGACCCAGCAAAGACTTGGATTAATTTAGTGGTGCACAATGAGCACTTTGAATTAAGTACAGCTGGACCTAGGCTCCCCACATCTTTTATTTAATAACAACTGTAAAGCTGAGCTTATTAAACCTTACTAGTTCTTTTGATACTTTTAAGTTATTTACCGCCAGTTCCTTACACAAATTAATGGCTGTGTGTTGGTTGTCATGGGAACATACTATAAGCTACAATGGTATGTTGGATATTGAATTTTGGATAACACCAAATCCTCTCAAATCATTCTGCTCCTTTTCTTGTTTTCCAAATTCTTTGCTGCTTTGGTTTCTTTATTGATCATCATTTTCTAAGGTTTTTTTTAAAGTGTTCCCTTATGAAGATAATTTGTAGAGAAAGTAATGAATATTTGGCTTTCTGAAATCCAGTGCTAGCTTACAACCTGGAGGAATGTTTCCTCAACTGAATTGGGGATGACGAGACAATGAGAGGCAGACAGGTCTTCTGTGCTTTTAGTCTTCATGTACATAAAAGGTAGGTAGCAGATGGTGCCTTTTTCCTGAGGCCTGTGTGAAAGCTGCAAATTGCCCAGTTCATTCATGAAAAGCTTGAGAATCCTTTTGTCCTCCTTTGTGCCTAGTTCCCTCTTTTGTCAGACTCCTTTCACATCAACTGCCATGCTGCTGTTTCCAACTTGTCCAGTTTTCCAGCTTTCAGATGAAGTGGAACAAATGACTGGATCTCATTGCCAAGAAAATCCTGTAGTGCTCACCACCTTGATCCCTAATTTGCTAAAACTTCAATAATACCAGGCAAATTGCCTGGCTTCATGCATCACACTAAGCCAAATATATTTTTATTGTAGCTCACTGTATGACAAGAATGCCTTGGCAACATTTTGGGGTTTGTTTTTTTGTTTTTTGCTGTGTTCTCTTAAAGCTGCACTTTAGCCACCCCTCCCCACAAAATTAAATCAGCTCCCAAGGTGCTGGCTTACTGCAAGCTATTAAAAATAGAGCTACTTTGAAGAGCCTTTGAGACATGAATGTCATCAGTTTATAGATCTACGTGAGTAAGGTTGATTTGCCTGCCTTTTGGTTTTTATTTTACTTTGTTTTGCTGCATATTGATGGATATATTGTGAACCTCTGAGGACATTTCTGTTTGCAGCAGGTATAAATCCAATAATAATAAATGCTGCCCTCGCATGAGGCCCAGCCTGAGTGAGTCAGTCCTGTGTCATTCTTTGTTGTGCTGCTGTTAAAGTAGCATTTTTTCCTTTATTCTTCCATTCCTTGATGACAAGATGTAGGTCTGTTAGTATTTTCCAGTCATTACTTGGAATTGAAGTCAGATGCCTACAACATGCCAATAACAGATGCCAACAACAGAGTAGAATAGATCCCTCCAGTAGATGGAATGGTCAGTGATTGTAAGAAAGCCAACTAGGCGGTATAGGGATCAACAATGGGACAGAAAAATCCATGCTGGTATAGTTTTCTGCGGACTCAAGGATGGGAGGAAAGCAATTCAAACCTCTTATTCTCTTTCTTCTGTTGAACTCATCTTCATTTGCTCTTCCCTACGCTAGGTTGGAACCCAGAATGACCAAATGGCTTATTGGCTGTGTCCACATGATGTGTTGAACCATAAATCAGGCAATGAATTCAATGCACAAAACCCTGAAAATTGGGCAAATTGAGTAAACTGCAGGATGAGCATGTCACACAAGACCAGTCAATAAGAATCATAATGGGAGAACTTTGCCATCACATCCATGGCAGCAACTGCCTTGGGAAAAGGAGTCTATGAATCATACTAAGTAAGGTGCTTTATTTGGCCTTAGCTTATTATGTTAATAAATCCAGCTAGTTTTATATTAAGTGAGCTGGCACACTCTGTATCCTAACCAATCTGAAACCTTATTCCAGAAAAAAAATGTGCATTATTTGAAGGTACTGCATTTGTGCTCTCAAGCCTCTTATGAACAGCCCTAATAAATCTTACCACTGAAACCCTCTGACAGCCTTTGTCGTAAATTTATTGAATCCCTTTTTACATCCATAGTGATCACAACTACACGTTGTGGCAGCAATTCCCATACTACTTTTTGTCTACTCAGAATTTCCCTCTCTGTGATTCATTTGAAGACGTCATGGCAACTAGTGAGAGTCTTCAAACTCCCCCCATCACAGCATTCCCCGCCCCCCCATTAAGTTCCAATGAGCACTAAACTTCACTGACATACTATGAGCTTGCTAGAAATGTTTAATTAGGGCACAGGGCATTTCACATGCAAAAGTCAATCTCAAAGAATAGATGTTTATGACAGTACAAAAATTATGTACTGAAAAAGACTTTGAAAGCTCTATGCTGAACCTGAAATTTGATATATGTTTACTTTAGAGTAGGTCCTATTTAATGTAATGAATTATTTCTGAGTAAAAGATGCTTTAGATTCTGCTGTTAGGACAGTGATAAGGAAGACTTTCATACTTCGAAGTGACCAGAATGTTTGTTTTAAGGAAAGCCTTTTCAACACTTACAGGATAGGAGTTATAATTAACATTATGGTTTCATTTGCGAAAGCTGGATGACTTGCTTAAGGCCATGCAGCAAACTGATCACAGCTAAGTAGTATTTGGGGTTCTCAGACTACGGAACATTTCAAATGTTAGTGAGTCCCTTGAGGATGCTATTGAAAAGCTCTTTCTTGTACGTGGCAGTTATAGTGGATACAATCATTAAAAGCTGTTTCCCACCTGAGTAGGTCTGTTAATGGACAAAGCTTTCATAATACCTGGTGACAGAAACACATGGTAAGGGCATGGCCTATCTCTAAAACAGCTTTGTCCCGAAGGTTTTAGGATGATGGTTGTCATTATTTCATTGGCCATTCAAGCTGAAGCTAATGAGCCTTGCTTATATAGAGAGAGCCACTGGGCACATTCCAACATTTTTATCCCAGGTCCCCATTCTAAATTTTGTATTCCCCAAATCCCCTCCTCAGCTAGCACTGGCTGTTTATTTGGCAGATATGTGCGAAAATTCTTAGCATGCTGATTCTGCTCTGATTTATAATTTGACTCTGATTTACAGTTTAAATTAACTAAGGTAAGATAATTTTAAGTATTACTTCAGGGCTACCTTTAATATTAGGTACAATGATGCAGGCAACTCAAGCAGCTGATGATAGAAGCCAAGAGTAGTTATATGCCTGTTGCTTCTTGAGGCAATGGGTTGTGTTTGTTGATTCATACTGAAAAGCTAGGAAACTGAACACATGGGTAGGTTGCAAATGGGCATGGGAGAGCAAATAAAAGTCTTGCTAGATCCAAATAAAGATAAATATTTCTCTTGAAAGCTCTTCCCAAGTCATGAAGATTTGAGTGTATATGCATTCATCTTAGCATAGAATAACATAATTGGAAGGGACCTTGGAGGTCTTCTAGTCCAACCCCATGCTCAGGCAGGAAACCCTACAACACTTCAGACAAATGGTTGTCCAATCTCTTCTTAAAAACTTCCAGTGTTGGAACATTCACAACTTCTGGAAGCAAGTTGTTTTACTGATTAATTGTTCGAACTGTCAGGAAATTTCTCCTTAGTTCTAAGTTGCTTCTCTCTTTAGTTAGTTTCCACCCATTGCTTTTTGTCCTGTCCTCAAGTACTTTGGAGAATAGCTTGACTCCCTCTTCTTTGTGGCAGTCCCTGAGATATTGGAACACTGCTATCATGTCATCCCTAGTCCTTCTTTTAATCAAACTAGACATACCCAGTTCCTGCAATCTATGTACACACAGTTTCTCCACTTTTCCCATTATCTCTCATGTCTCCCTTTAATGACTCAGTCTACCTACCTCTCCCCAAAAAAGAAACAAGATGTCACTGAAAGATGACAACATAGTTTTGAGCAGGGGTGGGATTCAATTTTTTTAACAACCGGTTCTGTGGGTGTGGCTTAGGTGGTAGGTGTGGCTTGGTGGTCATGTGACTGGGTGGACATGACTTGGTAGTCATGTTATTGGCTGGGTGTGGCCAACTCAATATCACTCACATCGAGGCACGCATCTCCTTACCTGGCCTCTCAAGACTGTGGGGATGCTGCAACAGTCGTAAGTGTGAAAAATGGTCATAAGTCACTCAAAAAACTTTGAATGGTCACTCCACACAAGCAAAGAACCAGCAAAGGAGGGGAAAACAATTCCAGAGACATTTATGAGACAGGAAGTCTAGTCCTGCCAAGAATGTAATAAGGGTTAATGGAGAGGGAGTTTCTGTAAGCAACACCAGAATGTTTCCTTCCTGCCTTCCATACAGGATTAAGCCAGTACTTTCTTCTAACAACTGGTTCTCCGAACTGCTTAGAATGTTAACAACTGGTTCTAGCAAATAGGTGCGAACTGGTAGAATCCCACCTCTGGTTTTGAGGTGGAAAACATGCTTTTGAAATTTCCCCTCTTAATTTCCACATAATAATATAGTTATGTGAGACCTATGTTACCAGACAAAGTACTAGCCATAAGATCAGTTATTCATCATGTCATCCCAAAAGGGAAATCCGTAAAGAAGAATGGAATAATGTTCAAATAAATGTGCTTAGAGGTATGTGCATGTTCATAATGTGAAAACTGCAGAAGTTGACCATTCATAAATCAGATCCTATAATCCAATATTTCTGAATCTCAGTAATTGTGCAAGTTATGTGAACTTCAACTCCCAGAATTCCCCAGTCAGCATTTGGAATTCTGGGAATTGAAGTCCATACATCTTAAAGCTTCTGAAATTAAGAAATGTTTCTCTAAGCTACTATGAGACTCAGGAAACATATTTTAAAGGTTTGGAAATAGGAGAGGAACAAATGTGTATGGCTCATATTTTGCACTCTTGCAGATCAACAAAAGGTGCCTCCAAGGCTCGTCGGGATCAGATCAATGTGGAGCTGCAGACTCTTCGGTCTCTTCTGCCCATCTCAGAACAAGAGAAGGAACAACTTTCATATCTCCACACCATGGCTCTGGTCTGCTTCTATATACGAGAGACTCAACTTTTTAATTCTGGTAAAAGAAAAATCCCAACTCTTTCTGTAACTTGTTTAGTGAATGCCAGCTCACTAGCCATAATCAATCATATTTCTCTAAACATTTGACTTTCCTATAAAAGTTTGATTAAGGGCAGGAAGAAACTAATGTTCAATGGAATACACACCATATCATATTGTACAGTTTTTCACATATGTAGAGACATATATTGAGATGTGACTAGGAATCACGGAAGCAGTTTGCCAGTCTGTATTTAGAAACATAGCTAAGATTGTGAAGGGTTCATGTGTTGATTTTGTTTGTGGGAATGGAAGGGAGTACTGACTATGATGAATGTGAATGTACTTTAGGAATTACAGGTAAGTAAAGAAGTCATCACTGCTCCTCAAAATAGAAAGTAGTGGGTCATCACTTCTTTCAAACTATTATTACCATGTAAATTCCTCCCTTTTCTGTTTAAGAGTCTCAATCTATCTCATTTCCCGCAGAATTTAGATTTGTATTTGAAAATGTTCACCTGCAGACACAGAAAACCAGAAAAGTGCAGAGATATTTGTAGTCAAATCTGCTGGCCAATGCAGATTTGTTTTGTATGTATCTTGTAAGTTCCCTAAAATGTAGGTGGTTTTCTCTTGGCTTCACACAATGTAATCTGCACTAATAGTAGCACTCAGATTTATATACCACTTCATAATGTTTTACAGCCCTTGCTAAGGGGCTTACAGAATCAGCAATATTGCCCCCAACAATAGGAGTCCTTATTTTACTGATCTCCAAAGGATGGGAGGATGGGTCAAACTTGACCCAGTCAAGGTTGAACTACTGGCAGTCAGCAGTGTTAGCCGCAATTACACTGCATTCTAACCATTGTGCCACCGCAGCTCATTATCTCAGATTGCCCAGTTCTTGCATATGAAATGTGCCTAAGACACCCACTCCTTTTCATTTCTGTTTTCTAGACAGGTTTCCTTCCATTTTGGGGTGTGTGTGAAGTTTTTTTGGGGAGGGGGCATATCTAAGTATAGGCATGCACTTTATCCCAATTGAAACTTCATCCAAGCAAAATCAGCTAGTTTCTTGATTCTATCATCTTTTGTAGTTCTCTTGGAGCAACAATTTGATAAGCATTTTCTTCAAACTTCACCCCATGTTTTTGGTATTTCTGCTCCCAAATGCCTGTAAGTCTGCATATTAATTTAGAATGATAATCTTTTCTGCCTGCCACATGTTGCCCCAAGTAAAGTATAGTAACAGCTGTGACTAATCTATAGCACAGTCACTTGACTCCTATTTTATTAAGTTTTCTGGAAGTGTAACCTGACCCAAAGAGATCCCAGAGTACCAAGCCTGCATTAGTGTCCTCGCATCTAACCATTCATATGGGATCAAAAGGGATCAATATCTATCTAAGCTAATATTTTTAATCTTATAATTCCTTGTGATTCCTTGTCATTTTATCACAACTAAAGCAGTTGTATATCAATTGCATCTATTATAAACTGAGAGGATTTGTATTTGTACTGCACTGGGAATCAAATCCCCTCCCCTTTATGCTTTGCCATGGCTATAAAAGGATTCAGTTAACCTGACATTATGCAAACCTTAACAGTGGCATTTGCAGTGGGGGTTTTCCAGTTGACAAAATAATAATGTCTATTATGTTGTGATCTAAACCCTCCTTTGCATGTACAATATCTTGCCTGTTTTCACTCTGTACTTCCTCTGTCTCCGTAGGGACATTTCTGTTCTCTAAATCTGTTTTATGAAGGAGCCTCCAATCTGCACTTATCTGTAGGCTCTTCCTTACAATATATGAGGTAAACTGTCTTAAACAATATATTTCATTCCAGACCTCAACGTTAGGACTAGGTGTAAATGACTACAGGGAGAAACAACTAGTAAGCTCTGGATTGCAAGTATGCCTAGTGAATCTTCTGCAATTCCCTGAGAATTCCACACCCGTTCCATACCTCAAATGCTTCATTGACTAGGAAATTAAAAGGGAGAGATTTTTTAACATGGTTTTTTCCCTCCACTTTTACATCATAGCTCCATCTACTTTTACAGTTGAATGCAGATTTCTGGCTGCAAAACCAAATGACTTGCAACAATTGGCTAGTAACAATGTTCCCGCTATAAATCCTTTGGAGGGTTTAAAACTTTTCATGCATATTTTTGAGAGCAGTATTTATTATTCCAAAGAGAACTCCTTGTGATGTTTTTATTATTTTTTTATGGTTTTAAGTCAGTCATTCAAATATCATGTGTACATCCTACTTACTATAAGTTTGCACTTGTAATTTAAATATATGTGTATGTATGATCAGAAAATGAAAATAGAGAAAAGATTGATTCCATGTGTTACTAATGTTTGGTGCTGATTAAAAAAAAAACACCTTCAGTGAATTTCAAACATGGATCTGCATTGTGTATAATTTGCATCCTTATTTGTGCTTAAGGGAAGCATAGAATAGGCCATAAAAAGCAGCCATGCTGTATGCAACAGCTGGCATTATCAACTCCTACATATTTTCCATCATGTCTTGCTTTCCCAAAGGTATCTTTTACCTGAAGAGCTTTTTCTGTATCCCTTATATTTTTATTTTTTTTTCTTTTGAGGATCAGAGCATAAAACAACGTGCCTTTAGTTGTATTTTAAATTTTTCTGATATCTATATTTTTGCAATACCCTTAGATAAAAAGAGAAAGTGAAAGATATAATGACCTTCATATTCTGTCATAATTATGTTCAAAGATGAGCAAGCTCTGTTTTGCACAATGCATTTCCTGAAATAATATTTTTCCGATCTATGAGGGAAAAGGTGATCTGGCAGAAAACTAACCAGACTTGCATCAGTTTCATTACAACTGATCCTGTGGGAGAAAAATTCACTCTAATAGTTCAATTAGTACAACTGACTAGACAGCTGATGACCTATTGATTCATCCTTTCAGGGAAATTTCCTTCCTAAACAGAGAAATAGAATGACCATTTTTGGCTGGGCCAAAAAAAAAAAAAAGTAGGAGCAGGACTTCCAACTTTTTACTGTATTCCCCATTGATTTTGCTTTTGGGAACCCAGCAAAGACCATCAGAAATCATGATCATACGATAACTGTGGTGACAATGCAGTGGCTACTTATTTGTGAACACAACTGGTGTGAAAATCCTTGAAATTTCAGTTACACAGAGTAATGAATCCTGAATTTAGTATGTTAGAGATTTCAGAAAACTTGATTCAAAATTTTTTGCTGGATCCAATTTGAATCAAAGGTTTATTTTTCCAAGCTTTCAGGTTCCTGCTGGAACCCATCATCAGGGAACTTCTCTCTCTCAAGGATATGTAAGCTGGTCTGTTCTACGCTTGTATTTATATGGTTCCTGGTTGTGTGTAGCTTGTAGTTGTTAATTGGCATGTTGATGGCTGACTATTAAGTTTTTTATTGTTGTTTCCTTGTTCCACCACACCCTCAGTTTCTGAGTACCTGATAAACTGGTAATAAATCAGCACTTCTATTGACTGACAAGGGTCTCAATTCCTAGGCTTCAATCATTTTTCTGGCTGTTTTTTCTCTGCTCCACCAACAATCCTACTTGCTGTGAAACTGAATGCCTTTCCTTGTATGTACGAGAGCAGGAAATCTTTGCTTTGTTCTATGTAGAGTTTTACCCAATGATGTGTAGAACCCATGTACCACTCTCTTGTTTTTCCAGGCTCACGTCAAATGACATCTGAAGAACCACTTTTTGCTGTAGCTGCTATTGTAGATCCAGAACTGGTGCATTCACTTTCGGGGTTCATTCTAGCTCTCACTGCAAAGGGCAAATTGGCCTATGTCTCTGAGAACGTACCACATTTCCTTGGGTTTTCTGTGGTAAGCATCAATATTACAGAAGGTGAGGGACCCCAAAATGCCTTGTACTCAGCATGGACATTAGAGATTAGATTTGGCACGAATACAATGGAAGTTTCAATTCTGCTGCTAGTCCATTTTGTGTAATAGCAGTTTAAGACTGAATGTAAGAACCTTTCTAGCGTAGCTGCTCAATATTCTTTTAAACACAAATGGTTCAGTTTTTGGCATACAAACTATATGTGCTATTCTTAGCAACTATTAAGTGTTAGAGCGTCATTTGCTTAAAACCCTGAAGCTTTTGTTAGAACCCTGCAGGATCCAAATATCCTTTTAAAAATGCCTAACTTCCAGGACCATATTTTCATACTGAGATAGCATTTATTCCTAAGACATTCGTAGAGCAAAAGGTCATTGCAAATAAGATGTTTTATCATATATATATATATATATATTTTTTCTAGGTAGAACTCCTAGCACAAGGCAACTCCATCTTCGATCTCCTGAACAGCACAGCAAGCCAGATCATGCAAGAAAAACTCTCCTTTGCCCATCAGCATCCAGGCACTGGTGAGGACAAGAAGGGATTGGCAAAAGGTCTTTCCAGCGAGGGGGCAACTGAATCTTTTTCTGATAGCAAATTTTTCTAATTACTGAGTTCAAATACTCTTCATCTATTCTAGAGTTGGCCAAAAACAATGCTGGCGTAACATTTGCTGCCTATTGCCAATCCGTATGCTGCTACTGCTGCATCAATTCTGAGTCTTGATTTGCGTGTTACACTAATAATATGTATAATTCTGACTCAGCACTGGAATTCCTAATCTTTTCCAGGTAGTGACAAGGAATTTAGGGATGAATCGCTAACTCACACTGAACCCTACTTCCTTCTTTGCTTGTGTAAGACAAAGGGAGTCTTGCCTAGAATAAGGGGGAATACATTTTGATAGGGCTCCTGCCTTGCCTGTATAGGCAAAGCTGAAATGCTGTTACAACTGACCTTTGCTCTTTGTTTGCCAGTACAAGTCATAGCGGATGGCCAACAGTGGGCAGTTGTGCTACCAAAAAGTGTAAGAAACCCTGTTGACACATGGATTGAAAAATAATGATTAGTCCTCCTACTTGAATCCTAGGGAAATCAATAGCTTTATTTGTGGTAGCACAGGGCTGGCTTTAGGCTAAGGCTGAGTAGACACTGGCCCAGGGCACCAAAACCAAAACCACCTCTCCTTCTGAAACCTTCTAAAAATGCAAGTCTTTGTACTGGTGGGAAAGTTGATATGGTCTAGGAGTGCCATACATCCTTGAGCCAGCACTAGTTTGGGATGTTAGTTCATTTATCATATTAGGAGTTTTGAGAACCCTGTAGTGTACTCTATGGATCCAAATTGAGGGTTATTAATCTGGTCCAACAAACTGTGCCACTATTTTTGTTTGAATATCCTTCATCCTTTAAGGACATTTAAAAGATGCAGCTTCCTCCCCTTCCCAGCTTACAGCAGAAGACGGTTATCTTGAGGTTTTATTGATATAGAAATAGGCCACCTTCTCCTCAGACCCAGCCCTGTTACTATGTGCAAAATGGTAGATATTTTTTCCTACAAGTTGAAAAAACTTCTGATGATTGCATGTAAATATCTCTACAATAAACTACCGGTATTATTTCCAATGCATTCTATATTTAATCAGACAAATATTAATTAGGGTTGTTGGCTTGTTCAAATGAAGAGGAGAAACCTGCTAAATTTTCTCCATTGTAGGTATTCTCCCATTCAGAAATTGTATTTCTATATTTTGTGTTCCTATAGAGAAAAAGTTATGGATATCAGAATTTTATGCTGTTAGAAAGGGGAGAATTCAACTGCAGCTAGGGCAATAAGGTGGCATTTTAAATGTTTTTCAATGTACTGCATTATAATATAAGCAGCAATAGAAAAATCAAAATGTTAACCAGGACCTGTAAATAACTTGCAGTATTTTTCCTATTAAGTTACTACTGTAGTTAAAAACTATTAATCCTGTTTCAGTTTTTAAGTTCCTTTAAAAAAAGTTATGCTAATTTGCAGCATAATGTCATCCAGAGCCATATACACTGTATGAAATGGGTGGCTATATAAATTTGAATAATAAATAATTTAAAATCACAAAAATTTGGAGCCACACCTTTCTGTAATTATTTTTTCTTATCTGGGCCAACAGTTTGAATGTATCATTTTTCTTGGAAAAATGTGTGCTGCATATAAGTATGCTATTCAGTAACCAGAATTATAAAGACTGTGGGTAAAGTGAGATGCATAGAATTATAGTAAAATTGAAAGCTAATTGGAAAAATATCATAACCTGTTCTTAAGCTGTCAGCCATGAATGTGAGTGGAAAGGCTCAGTTGATAACTTATGCTAAGTTGTAACTTGTTTATTGAATAGTCTATGATTGAGTTCACACAACACATTAAATCAAAAACAAATCACATAACAGTTTACATGATTACACTTTATTCTGTATTGCAAATTTCAATCTAACATTAAATTGCAAGTTATTCTTCTTCATTTTACTCTGCAGAAATTGAATTCATCATTGAAATGCGTACCTCAAGAGCCTTTCGGGTTAAGTATGGAAGGAACCGTCCAATAGTCATGCGGGGCAGATTCCTCCCACTCGACACACAGTGGACATCCACCTGTTCTGCTCTGACGTTTGTTGCTTTCTGTGCTCCTGTCCTTCATGGGGTTGAAGAAGGAGACAACAGGTCCCAGATCTCCACCTTCCAGAGCCAGCATACATTAGATATGAAGATTGCTGAGATGACTGAAAAGTAAGGCCAAAATTTGTGTGCGTGCATCTATCTGGAGATGATATGGATAAAATTGCCAAATGTCCAGAAAAGGGAAATCTGCCTTAAAATTATATGTTTTAGCTTGCATTCATTAGCAGGTAAAGTTCTCTGTAGCATGAAGACCTGGTAATACACAATGATTACTAAGTGTAAAACCCATAGAACCAATCAGGTAGTTCTTGATTTACATCTGTAATTGAGCCCACAATTTCACTCATAAGTTGTGATGGTTATAAAGTAGGTCAACATGTGATCACACCCAATTTTATGACCTTTTTAATGGCGGTTGTTAAGCAAACCCATTGGCTGGTATGGGGTATATTTTGCTGGAGACTGGAAGTAAACATAGCAAAAACGTTGTAAAATGCAGTTATATGATGGGGGGCACTGCAAACAGCTATAAAGATCCAGGGCAGCACAGTAGTTAGAATGCAGTATTGCAGGCTAATTCTGCCAACTGCCAGCAATTCGATTCTCACCGGCTCAAGGTTGAATCAGCTTTCCATCCTTCCGAGGTCGGTAAAATGAGGACGCAGATTGTTGGGGGCAAATATGCTGACTTTAATAAACTGCTTAGAGAGGGCTGTAAATAAGTGAAGCAGTACATAAGTCTAAGTGCTATTGCTATAAATGAGGGTTGGTTGCTGAGCACCCAAAGTGTGGTCATGTGATTTTAGTGGGGGGCAGACATCAAAACTTTGAATCTAGGTCAGTGGTGGCAAACCTTTTTCAGTTCCCATGCCGATAATTGCGTGGGCGCTCATGTGCTCGCGTGCCAGCACCCAGAAGGCAATGCGTGCTGCCCCCCTGCGCATGCGTGCAAGATTCCCCTGCCGGGCGCAGCATCTCTCTGCGCCTGCGTGCACAATTCCCCCGCTGTGCGCCATACATGTGCGCGTGATCACACCCCTGCTGCGCATCTACATGCGATCACCCGTGCATCTGCGTGCGTGATCACCCCCCTTCGCCACACATCTTCACATGCACGCGCGAGCCCCAGCACATGCTGCGCGTTTCTGCGCATGCGCACGTGTCTCCCACACTCCCCACACATGTGCACCAGATATACGACCATCAGCTGTCAGGTGGCAGTGGCGCACGCACATGTGCAGTAGGCTTCTGAGCGAGCTCTCGCATGCCGGGGGAAATGGCTCTGCGTGCCACTTCCAGCACGCATGCCATAGGTTCGTCATTACGGATCTAGGTTGTAAATCTAAATTTCAGGGTCTGTCACAACTTTGAACATTTGCTAAGTGACTGGTCATAAGTCAAGGACCATGTATAAAGAACTGGAAATTCTATTCTGAATACAGGTAGTCCTCGACTTACAACACTTTATTTAGTGACCGTTCGAAGTTACAACAACACTGAAAAAAGTGACTTATGACCATTTTTCACACTTACAAGTGTTGCAGCATTCCCATGGTCACGTGATCAAAATTTGGATGCTTGGCAACTGGCTGCTATTTAGGACAGTGGCAGCGTCCCAGAATCATGGGATCCCCTTCTGACAAGCCAAGTCAATGAGGAAGCCAGATCCACTTAACAACCATGTTACTAATTTAATAACCACAGTGATTCACTTAACAAATACAGCAAGAAAAATCGTAAAATGGGGCAAAACTCACTTAACAAATTCGTCCCTTGGCAACATACATTCTCGACTCAATATTGTGGCTGAACTTCCAGGACTACCTGTAATAAATTTTCTAACAATAAATATAACTAGATGTTTATCTATCATAATTGCCCATTTCGCAATAGAAATATCACAAGGATATTATTTATTACATTATGTGATATGTGGTTTTTTTCTCAATTCAGTGTTATTTATCACCTTGGTTATAAGAAAGAAGAATTAATTGGTCAGTCCTGGTATTGTCTCCTGCACCCTGAAGATACTGGAAGAGGAGCAGAGATGCACAGAAACCTGAGTGAGTACTGCACCTGGAACAGACTAATATCCTTCGTTGGAATCTGGCGAAGGAACGATTGCACATTTCTGCTGTATCGCAAGTATTTCCAATGAGCAACTTACAGCAGTTTTTACATGGGCCATTAAAAATCCCATTATTCCTAATAATTTATATTATCTGAAGACAGCAGGAAACGTTATTCAATAACATGTTCTTTGTTAACTATTGGACAGTGTCCCTTTATTCTGTTCATTATTTTTGTAAACCACCAAGGAAACACAACGGTTACAAATAAATAATAGCATTTCCGAGTGGGTTACAAATTAAAAGCATGTACACGACGCCAATAAAATGGCGATAATAGAACAGGTCCTATAAAAACAAAATAAAGCTAGCTGTGCAATAGTACATAATAAAACCAGCAATCTTTCTCAGCCAGTTATCTTCAAGTATATTGGACTCCCATTATATATGGCCAGGATGATCAGTCATACAGCCAGGATTTTGAGTAGTTTAATTCAATCTCAATATTTTGAAGAATTGCTTTAGGCTAATATTTCTGAAACGTGGAAACTTTAAGATGCGAGGATGTCAACTCCCAGTAGACTGGCTGAGGAATACTGAGAGTTGAAGTCCCCACATCTTAAAATTGCCAAGTGTGAGAAACATAGCTCTAGACTACCCTGCAATTGCTTCTTTCATAATTGTTAATTTTGTAAATATCTGGTTCCCGCTTCCATCCCTGCTATTTCTACCTAGTTGTAAATGTTAAGACCATCACAACATATCTCAATTCTGCTCAACATTTGAGGTGATATTGATATTAACAGATTAACAGAGTTGGAAGGGACCTTGTTGGTCATCTAGTCCAACCCCCCCGCCCAAGCAGGAGACCCTACAACATTTATGATCTACTTGTTATGTTAGTAACCATCTCAACAGAAATCTGGACATAACAAAAGGACAATTTTTCATACAATTTACAAGTCATGCTGTCCAAATAATCTTAGGCATAAATCAGATTCAGTATTTATATGTGAACTTTCTATCATTGGCTTGCCATAATGAGTTGTAATGATTACAGAAAAAATATGTGAACTAATGTGAGAACTTAGAAAAGGAGTATCTAAATGCTGTGTATCATCACTGCAGTCATACAGAATTCCAAACCAAGTATATTTTGGAAGTCTTAAAAGATACATTTTAGGGTCCATAGTTAATAAACACCTTTTATAATCCTTGTGAATATAGAGAAATCGAAGACATTTCACTTAATCCAGGCTCCTTTCTTCTTTCTTTCTCTTAGGTTCATCTTGCCACATTTAAATAGCTTAGTTGGGTATTCATTTTTCATGTTTATAGTTTCAGGGCAGAGCACTGGGAAACATAGTCACCATGTAATCATACGTTTACGCTGCAAGGACCTGAGTTGGGTCTGGGTGCAAGTCACTGCACTGAGGGAGAATGGAAAAGGAAAGCTGATCACTTGCACAAATCACATCCTCAGGTAAAAACATTGACAGCTCAAGTGACGTTTATGAGTACGTCTGGACCAGGACTGAGTTCACACATTGTGCTAAACCATAATGTGGTTTGTTTCATTTGTGGGTTGAATATTGCATAAACTCACCTATTTGTGGTTGAGTTACATATGCCATGTGGACTGCTATTAGATGTTTAGAGTGAAATGGTTGCATCAATCATCTGCATCATAATATCATCTGATCATTGGCATTCTGTATATCCCCATAATTTGCTGAACAACCCACAATTGACTGGTTTCATATATTTGTGTGAAGTCTTAAACCATGATTTACAAAACACAGTAGCTGACACTACTAAGCCATAAATGAACCACATTATGGCTTAGCAAGATGTAGAGACTTGCACACTATTTGTAAATCATGGTTTTGAGTTGAGCATAAAGTTTGAATCTGTTCGTTGTGGCTCATTCTAGAAAAAGTATAGGATAACAATAATTGAATGACAAGGTAATATATTACTAAAAATTCCCCACTAGAGCATTTGCTCCTTTCCTGATCTTTTTCATTTTCTCCAGGTCTGCTGGAGGAAGGCATCTGGCAGAAATGAGATGGGTGGTAAGAAATAATGGGCAAAAAAAGCAACAACTCTGTTGAAGGAAGCAAAGACATCTTAGATTTCTGGTCTGCAATCCGAAATGTCTGTTTAGAGACATCTAATCTAACACAGAAGTACATGCTACCACAAATGTCATTATCTGTGTGAAAGATTTTTGTATGGAAAGTTTGGATAAAGGTGATATAAGTGATTTTTCTCAAGAGTCTGTAAAAACAGAACAAGCGCTACCTAAAACAAAGATAAGCATATTAAGCAGTTCTGTCTACCATAGTTCTCCAAATCATACTCTGTATTGAATCTTATATCAAAAAAGACATTCTTATCAAGAGCTCCATTGCCTATATTAATTAACTGAAAAACTCCTATGAATCTAGTCTGATCTGTGATGACTCCATGGAGAGAGAGGCAAAGACAGATACAGGGAGAAATATAGGGAGAGAGAGATACAGGGAGACAATGAGGAGGAGGGGGAGAGTGAGTGAGTAAGAGAGAGGTCTCATACAAACCATCAGAATGCTTTCTAATGTAGACTATGCTTTTTCAGCCTGATTTTTTTCAGGCGTTTTTAAACTAGTTTCTAAATCTTCCAGTTAATTGTCCCTACACAATTATAATTGCTGAAGGAACTGTCACGTCACATCAAACTCTTTTCTGCAAGTGATGCTTGAATTTAATTTTTAGGCTCCTTATTTTTCTCCTGACACATTGCTTATGCTTGCAATCTGAATTAGCTCAGTGTTACATTGGTTTTACAAATGGCTTCTTTTGCTTCTTATACTGCATTATTAAAGTTCATAATGACATTTGGGGCTGTGAAAATGCCCAGAAGCTTGTAGTTCAGTTTTCTTATTTATGATAAATAAAAGCTACATTTAGGCTCATTGATGAGGCCTGTGACTCTATGTGATTTCCAGTTATGCTCGACCCCATGGAACTGTTTATATTCTCACAGGGATAAAGAAGCTCTCCACATCCAGAGCCAAGACTCCACACCCAGAGGTGTTTCTCCAGCTTCCTCCAAACGAAGCTATTGTTCTGGAAACACACTGCAGCCGTTGAAGTCAAATGAAGTCAACTTTTTCCTTCAAGAGCCAGGTCCAGTCAGGGAAGGGGCACTTGAATATTCTTCTTCTCAACTTCCAGAGGCTTCTAATGTAAAAATGCTTCCTGCTCCTCTTCAATCTCCATTTCCAATCAGTCTGGCTGTCGCTAGCATGAAGACTGAAGCCGTCGGTGTGGAGTTGTCTCAAGAAACCCAATTTCCTTTTCTTTCTGCTGAAGGGCACGAGTGTCTCTCATGCCCAGAAAGAGAGGATAGGCTGACCTCTTGCAACCCTGGTGGTCTCTGTTCACCAGAATACACATTTTCCTCTGACAGCAGCTTTTCTGTAGACTCTTCTCCTTTATTTGCAGAAAGGCCATCTATAGGATTGTTTCCAGCAATGAATGTGAGCCCTGATTCAGACAGATGGGCCAACAATATGCTAGCTGATCAAATCTACTCCCTGGCTGAAGTCTTCTCTCAATACACCAAGCAAAGGTCTCAGGAATCTCTTGGCGTTCACTGGCCTGGGCATCCTGCTGAGGCTGTCCCTCTAGTGGCAAGACAGAACTTGGGGACTAATGGAGCCATTGACTTTTCAGAAGAAATATCAGTGGATGAAGAAACCATCACCAGTATTTTAAACAACTTCTCAGATCACGATGTCCAGAACCAAGCCAGTTTTGAACAGAGACCAACAGGCCATTTTCATTTAGCAAATACCCAGTTGCAGCTTTCTATGTACCAGACTCTTGTACCAGAAACAACTCCTTTGTCTTTCTCTGTATCATCTGAGTTTGATCTGCCTGATTCCCAGTGGGATGGGAAATTCTATAACATGCATCAGCAAGGTATGGCTCCCCTGTTATCACAGTAGTACCATTTAAAAAGAATACAATCACTGAAGTTAATACAATCCTGCAAAGACTTTATCATGTTTGACTAGTATCTGATTGGTTGTTTTTTTTAAAGAAATCTACCCATGTGTATACTATTACTCTGTGTGTACATACTCAACACTGCTTTCTTTTAGGGTAAACAATATTATGCAAAAATGAAGAAAAAGAATATGTGATAGTAAGTCAAAGAAGTTAAAAGTTATAAGAGAAGAAAAAGAATAGGGAACAGAACTTATCACTATTCAGTGAAGATTTCTACATTTTTACACATTCTCAATAATCAACATGACACTGGGTTCTTAAATGCTCGTACTTTCATTCTTAATCACTTCAAAACTTTCCTGCAGTTCTATTCCACACATTCAGATTATCTTCATTCAGATTACTACATCATTTCCCTTTCATAAGTAACACAGTATATTTTTTCATTTCATTAACTCATGCTCTTTATCATTTGTCTTACATCCCAAATCAGTCTCCCTTATGCCATAGTCTTCACCATGTAGACCCATAGATGTTGATTTTTTACTGTCCATCATAGCCTCTTGATTAATAAAGTCTATCATATAATGCTTTTTAATAAGATAACATGCAGATTAAGTTCCCAGACTTAATCATACGCATTCCACATTGAACAGACCCTGCTCATAGTAGGAACAGTTTGTTTGTTTTTGATTAGTTACTTGTGTCTGACACTTGGTGACTCTATAGGCAAGTGTTCTCCCTGCTATCCTGTCAAGCACAGCTTCTTTCAATTGTTATATGTTCAACTTTGTATCAGATTTGATGTTATGAAGCCAGCATGTTGTTACTTGCCCCTTCTTCACCCACTAACTATTCCTAAGCATCATTGCCTTCTCTAATGAATTTGCATGCATAACATGGCCAATATACTTTAATATTACTGTAATAATACCGTAAAAACAGTATTGGGCAATTTTGGCCTATTTAGCATAAACACGTTCATATTACTTTAAGCAAGAGGGATCTCTATTCTAGGCACTATCTTACAAGTGAACACACTGTGGCCTGCATCTTATGATGTAGGGGTCATATACAGCATAATTAATGCACATCCAGGACTTTCCCCCATTCTTGGAGAAGACATTGTAGCTACATGCTGTCAAACAATCACTGTGTTCTATAAATCACGGTTTATTTCAGGAAATGGGCAACCTGAAGCCTAAGGTTGCAGGCAGCTCATGAGTTCACCCCCAACTTTTTTCTTTTTCTTTTGCATTCCTTGGAACAATTTATGAACACAGTGGCCAAAACCTGGTATCATTTCAGGCATTTTACAGAATGAAATTCAAACACTAATGTTAAAGTCCAACGTAGGGTTAATATAATTTATAAGCAAGCAAAAACTTGAAATTTCCCCTCCCAAAATCCTAGATCTGTTTATTTTGTACAAGTCACAATTCTGCATTTATAAAGCCAATTTCAGGTGGATTATTTATCTCACCCAGCAACCTGTCACTTTCATTTGCCTGAAAATCTGATAAGATCCAAACGAGAAGTAAGGATAGAATTATTCTAACTGATTATGATATAAACTACCCAGTCTTTGGATTGGGTAGTGTATAAATGTGTGAAAATAAAGGTATATGTATATTGAAAAAAGGGTTTCTCCCCCATTCTTGGAGAAGACATTGTAGCTACATGCTGTCAAATAGGTTTGTTAGACAACAATTCTGTAAAGAACACAGCGGGCCCTGAACTGAGAAGATTTGCTGTGGTACTTTACCGCAGCAAAACTCACAAGAGCTTATGTCAGGTTAAAACTCTGCCAGTATATTCTCCCTGTAAGATTTTGTTGCAAGGAAGTTGCATCTTTGGTCATGCAGGGTTGATTTTTAGAAATAGGAGAACTCAGTATTTGGCTGAAAGAATGCCTTCAAGAAGGTATGCTTGAGAAGAAATTGGGGACTCATAGGAATACAGGTAGCTCTCAATTTACAAAAGTTCATTTGAAGTTTCAAGTTACAACGGCACTGAAAAAAGTGACTTATAACCATTCTTCACGCTTATGTGAAGAAGAAAAGTGACGTATGACAATTGCAGCATCCCCTAGTCATGTGATTTATATTTGGATGCTTGACAACTGATTTCTATTTATGGCAGTTGCCGTGTCCTCGGGTCATGTGATCCCATTTTGTGACTTTCTGGCAAGCAAAGTCAATGAGGAAGCCAGATTCACTTAACAACAGTGTTACTAATGAAACCACCACAGCGGCAACACTTAAGAAATGTGGCAAGACATGTCTTAACATGGGGGAAAAACCTCACTTAACGAAATGTCTCCCTTAGCAACATAAATTTTGGGCTCAATTGGGGTGGTAAGTCGAGGACGAGCTGTATTCCGCCCCCAATCACATTCCCAACCTCAGGTTCAAAGGGCAAGAAAAAAATCTCTCTGGACTGAAAAAGCTGCCCTTTCCTATTCTTCTTCCACTTCACAGGGGTCCGGTCAGAGGAAGCTGCCCCCTTTTCTTGAGACCCTTCCACGGGTTCAGCGATTGCAAATCAGCCAGGCGCGCCTTCCAGCACAACTTGGGTCCCACTGATTTCAGTTGGCGTGATGAGGAGTGATGGTGGTGCACAACTCAGAGGAACGGACCTCCCTGGCCCCGGGGCAAGGATGGAAGGGAATTGCCATCAAATCAAGCCACTGGTAGCCGAACTAGCCGAATTTAAAAAACACAAAAAAATCAGAAAATAAAATCCAAGCTGAATAGTCAAGACCTTGTTGACGATCCAAGCTCTGTAAAGGATCTTGGAATACTCATCTCTAATGATCTAAGTGCTAGAGCCCACTGCAATTACATAGCCAAAAAGGCATTAAGAGTTGTTAACCTAATCCTACGTAGCTTTTTCTCTGGTAATATCACGCTACTAACTACAGCATACAAAACATTTGCTAGACCAATACTCGAATACAGCTCATCAGTCTGGAACCCACATTACGTATCTGATATTAACACAGTTGAGAAAGTCCAGAAATATTTCACAAGAGTTCTTCACTCCTCTACTCGTTGTAGAATACCTTATGCCACCAGACTCGAAATTCTAGACCTAGAAAACCTAGAACTATGTTGCCTTTGGCCCGATCTAAGTATAGTATATAAAATCATACATTGCAATGTCCTACCTGTCAATGAATACTTCAGCTTCAACCATAATAACACAAGACCACACAATAGATACAAACTGAAGGTTAATCGCACCAAACTTGATTGCAGGAAATACGACTTCAGCAACAGAGTGGTCAGTGTCTGGAATACTCTACCTGACTCTGTGGTTTCTTCCCCAAACCCCAAAAACTTTAACCTTAGACTGTCTACTATTGACCTCACCCCTTTCCTAAGAGGACTGTAGGGGGCGTGCATAAGCGCACCAACGTGCCTACCATCCCTGTCCTATTGTTTCTTTTATTTTTCTTATATGTACTCATTTCATGTATTCATAACTATGTATATACTTATACCTATTATCTTGTAAGCGATTGACAAATCGAATTAAATAAATAAATACAAATAAATAAAAATAAAAATTACTGTGCTGTGTATTCCCGATGCTGCGGAGAGCAAACCGAAATGACTGTGGCTTAACTACTCCCGAGAGCAAATAGCCGAAGGAGGAGTTTGTTGCGGGGTGGGGGTGGGGGAGCGGGCTGGCTCAGTTTTTTGTAAAGAAAGGCGTTATTGGAAAACTTTTCCAATCTCTATTTGCCCCGTGACGTCAGAGAAAGGCGGGGTGGATCCGGGGTAGATTGGTTCCCTTCGGAAAACTCCTCCCGCCCTCCCCATCCGGAATTGTGGTTTCCAGGAGCGCATGCGCAATTGGCTGATTCACAGGGGCCTCCCCCGCTCTTTGTGACTTCCGCGAGTGGAGCCTCCCCCCTCCTGTCGTGCCGTTGCCAAGAAACGGAAAGGAGCTGTGGCGGCGTGACCTATCGGCAGGCTGGAGTAGATCGTGGAGGCAGGCCGGGGAGAGGGACGGAGTGTATGATCGAGTGGGCATCAGCGTGGGCAGCCCGTCACAGGCAGGTAGAGCTCGTGTTTAACAGCGCACCCTCCCCCCCCCAATGTTCGCATATCCTTTCCTAGAGTCTGCCTCTTCCGGTGGATGCTTAACTCCTCTCGAATGGATACCACTCGTCTAACATTTGAGGCATGCAAAATTGGCTGTCTAATAGGAATTGATTGTTACTTTGGACAAGGACTAATGGATGGAAACTGAACAAGGAGAGATTCAACCTGGAAATAAGGAGACATTTTCTGACAGTGAGACCAACCAACCAATAAAACAACTTGCCTTCGGAAGTTGTGGGAACTTCGTCACTGGAGGCTTTCAAGAAGAGATTAGACTGCCAGAAATAGTGTAGAGTCTCCTGCTTGGGTGGGGGTGGGGTTGGACTAGATGGACCTACAAGGTCCCTTCCAACTCTTGTTAATCTGTTAAAGCTTCTAAGTTCAAAGGCAATACTGTATGCCTTTGCATTTTGGACAATAGGCAAATAACAATTGCTGGTGATTTCATTAAGGGTGAAATCATAAAATATTTTTAAAAGTCTCCTGAAATACTGTATTGTTTCATACACCAGACTTTTAACTTATAGTAGATATTTCTTCTATAAGTCTGACAGGTTCTTAACTGATTAAAAAAATCTCTCCTTTACATGACACCAATAATGAAGGCTTATCTGCGTTTCTAGGGTTCATTGATAACACAATCCATCACAATTTTAGTGAAGCAGTGGCCTGTCTTCCCCATTTGTCTTCCATCCATCTAATAGAATCACAACGAGGAAATCAACAGCAAATATTGCTTTTACGGTTTCCCACATGTGAACAATATGAAAAGGAGGCCTTTTGTAATCATAGCTCCTTCATGTTAGAAAAATTCCATCAATGACAAACTGCCATGTTTTTATAGGCACTAACTCTGAAGTCTTTGCATGCCAGAGTCCCAAGTAACATTTAAAATTAATATTTGTGTTGAAATATGCACACTTAATTCTGTCTGGCAGAAACAGCACTTTAAACTTCAAGACACCTCTTTCTGTTATAATGGGGAAAGCAATTTTGTGCTATCTACATGTTTTAGATTTCAGATCTTTTTAGTTCCAACTAGTAAAGGATTGTAGAGCTTGTAGTCCGAAACATCTGAATGATGCCAAGCTGTTTGCCTTGTTTTGCCTGCTTAAAGCATATCTCTTGGAACCTGGTATGAGACATCAGTGTAAATGGCTGGGTGTTCCTGCTATCCTGCTTCCTCTCTGAGAAATTAAATAAGAGGCTTATACACCATAACTCCATCAAAATCAGTCCTACAGCAAATTGCAGAAAAGTCTAATCTGCTTCCATCCCAGAAGCAATACATGAACAGTAAAGCCAATCTACTTGATATAGTTTTACCAAATTATAACATTCTGCTAAAGCATTCTGAAATACAACACAATGACCTGTTAATATTTTTTTTCATTAATTAGCTCTTGTATCTAATAATTGGCAGTGTCCTGCTCTTGAATATTGACAAAGCCTCTTACATCAATAGACTAGTCTTGGATTTGTCTTGTTAACATTGAATTACTTTGAAACTGTGAAATTAATGCATTTTTAATAGCAAGTCAAAGGGATCAGATCAGGAAATATCAGAATATGGATTCTACATGTTAGATTTTTTTTCCGTATAGAACTAAAGTTCTTGTTCAGAGCACAGTTTTGTGCTTGCTTAATTTTACTAAATACCAGCTTTGGTAAGAAGGTCCCACTTTCTACAATACCATTGCAAGAAATACATTATTGCTCTTGTGTTAATTATGAATTAGATTTTGAAACCTGCCTAGAGAAACATATGGGTAATAGCTTAGGAAGGATTCATGGACCTAGAAAAGGACAGGACTTGTTTTTTGGATCTTTTTATTTATAATTTCCTCTCCTTATTTCGCTGAAATTAATGCTAAAAGGAATGATTAAATCACTTGTTGCAAGTACTCTGGGTTCCTACCATTTTTTCTTGAACAGTTGAACATTATACATGTATAAAACTTACCTATTCAAAATCGTCAGACTTGTTTCTGGCTCTAGCAAGTAAGTTTACTTGGTGAATATTGAATTGAATTTAGGTTCTCTCAGTTAACAGAACTCTGGAAGAATTGAACAAGCTATTTCTCTGACATTCACATTGGTTACTTCATTAAAAGGTATCTTCATTATATCTTTTCAGTTTAGAACATAATGGAAACATTGTTCATCTCTTCAGTTTTGTAATGTTTCAAATAGCAGATGGCATCCATACTTGAAATATAATGTATAGGAATCTGCTAGATGTTTCTGTGATGATATATAATAGATTAAAAGATTAAAAGAGAAAGATACCTGTTTTCTTTATTGAAGAATCCTAATACCCCAGGTCTTTCCTTAGATAGAAAATATGTATACGAGGCTGGGCAAATAATTGAACAGGATATTTTTTTCCACAAGTGAAACAACTTCTATATCTGCTCTTCAAAACAGCCATTTCATTAGCTATTCTGCTGGAAGTGTCTTCTGGGCATGCACATGAATAACTCAGAAGATCTTGGAAGGACTTCTTAAGTAATTGCAGCGATGCTTTGAACAACTGTAGTGGCTTCTTACTGTTTTAGGAGCAGATCCAGAAGGGTACTTCGCAAGCAAAGCATGTTATCAAATGAGCACAGTGCCATAATTCCTTCCCAGTTTATAAGCTCCTAGTTTATTAACTCTTTTAATGTAGCTGTTTTTCATCTGGGAATGTGCATAAGATTATTTCAAATTGAGAAATATAATTAGACAGCTAATCCCATTTTCTATTACTGAATTATAATGAAATGAAGGCTAATATAAATTTCTTTCTTACTTGAACTAGTGAGTTGACGCATACAAAAATACCAGAAGCCTTATGAAACAGTTGCATGAGAATAAAACTGGGGGCCAGCCCCGTAAGAAGAATTCCTCCTCTGGTAAAAACAGTAGGACGCCAACAGTACAGTCTCCAGATGACAGTGGGCAGATCAGTATCTTAAATCGAACACTCTTGGCCCAAAAACGATCTCTACAAGGTTTGAGCAGCATGGGAGGTGGTGCTGCAGGAAGTGCCGATGATGCCAAAAGACCGAAGCTCTTGCCTGAAGTGAATGCACCTAGCCAAGAATCTGAGGAGGAGTCAGATGACAGCGATTATGAGAGAGTGGAGAGTGATAATGATGCCAGTGATACTACAGAGAGCAACGAAGATGATGGGGATGAAACTGGCAGTGATGCATCAGAAAGTAGTAATGAAGACCCTGAAGAAACCGCAGGCCAGCTTTCAAGGCCTGATTTAACAAAAGGTAAACATTGATGCCTAGAAAAATGCAATAAATTGTGCATCTCTGTGTCACTGATCAGCAGTTCTGAGCTTTTCTTTCTTCTAAACAATCTTGGGATCATGTCAAACTATTTGCTTCATTTAATGGTCCTCAAACTGTTCTCTTGATTGTTGGCTTTGTTATATAACTGTCTTGTTATATCTATCACTTTTGCTAGCGCTGGCAAAGGGGTATCCTTTCTGCATGAAATAATAACATGCTGAACATCTCTATATGTTGCGAAGATGCTAAGAAAATGGGATAACCATTCAACAACTTATTTCAATCACTATAATTGAATGTTTTAATTCAGAACAAAATAATAAGGGCTCATAAAAATATGGGACAACGAGCTTAAATGGTTGTATATATGTTGAATAATAAGAGGGTCCAGACTTTTCTTCAAGAATAAATTCAGCATTCCCTGCAAAGCTTATCATTATTATTCTATTGCAGATTAGAAGACAAAGGAAAGGACATTTAGAAAATAATGGCTTATGTAATAAAATTAAGTGGGTTTCTTGCAAAATGAGGTTTGAATTGAACATTTCCAGATTCACATACTTAACCATTGCTGTACATTGCTTTTCAGCAACAGTGTTAACAGCTGAAAAGTGTAACAATCTGTAGTACTGGTTATCTTTAGAAAGAAGTTCAACATCTTTTCATAATGGTATGTGAGAAATTTCTTAAAATTGAATCAAATGAGTTATAAAAAATGGGTAATTTATTTTCTCTTCATTATTATGATAGTAGGCTAAATTAAAGGAATTAGTCCCTACGTACAGGTATACCTAGCATGTAGTTCCATGTGAGGTAAACAATTTTTCACAAAGTGCAGAAAAAGTAAGAAGTAGTAAACAAAATAAATTATCGGCAGAAGATATAAGAATTGATACTTTTTAAAGTCTAAAACATTATTCTGGTGTTTTATCTGTTCTGTATTGACATAGTTATATGAAATCACATGCCCCTGGTTACAGACATGAAAATATGTGACACTCTTTGATAATCTCTTTTCCCAATATTATTGCTTGCTGAAAATTCAAAGCTTGATGAATAAAACAATATTGGGAAATGAGCATTGGTGCTGAAAATGAGCATTTTTTCATGAGTCATATTGACTGCCGCAGTTAAGTATCTGAACCTTACAATAAATCAGTTTAGCTACCACATAAAAGCCAACTTTGCCTCCTGATAATTGTGTAGATGTTATTTTCATTGTCAGGTCTTTATTTTCATTGTCAGGTCTGTTGAGAATTAACTGCAGTGTAGCGTCATAAATAGATGCTTCAGCTTTCAGCCAAAACTAGTATAGGGTCTCCTTCACAGAATGAGCTTATTAAAGCATTGTGAAATTGTCGGCAAGAAGCAGCCTGGAGTATTAATAAAGAACAAATGAAGCATGCTTTTTCCATCTTGAATATACATTTCCTAAATGTAATAAGCAGAATGATATGGTGCTCATAAATGTACTTGGATGAGACTTCCTAAGGCAGAGTTTAAGTTGGTATTTGAATTCTTGTTTGGATATTCTGAAAGATTAGGCTGTGATGAAATCCAGCTGATCAGAATCCGACTTGACTGTCTTTCAAAGCAGTGAGTTTAGATGCGAAGTCATGTACATTAAATATATTTAAGTGATGTTTGATGCTGATCCATATTGTTTTCACTGGCAGCCATATATTCATAATTATTATAGAGCCCAGAAATCTTTTCAAATGAGAATTGAGATTGTTTTTATGCTGATAGTTTGCCATCATATGCAAAGTTTAAGAAAAATAGAAGGCCGGGGGTGGATAATTAGTTGTCATGAATAATAGTAATATGTGGCTATAGGTGGCACCAAACCTGGCCATGGCAAAAATTCTGTTACAAGGAATACAAGAAATTATTTAAGAACAAAATAAGTACAACAATTTAATTTCAAACTTAGATCCGTGAGAAAGAGGTCCGATGAGAGGTTTATATGGTTCATTGCTATAAAACACATGCTTTTGTTTATTCATGTTATTAATACATAACATGTGAAAAGCAATTTTTGACTGTGAAAAAAGTAGAGGGGCTTGTAAATACCCTATATCAATATCACATCTAATATGTGTTAAATATGACCCCAAAAATGAAAGTAATCAGTATCCTGAACTCAATAAACTGAGATTTTGCCATTCCGTAACTGTGAGGGAGGGGTCTATAAAAGTCTTGAGAGAAGGGAAAAACTAAGACTTAACATATTGAAACTGGAGGAGTGAAGCAATGGAATATAATATGGATGTTGCTTCTTCATTTGTTTTAATATAATTTTATTAAAGTTTTAATAATTCTTTTTATAATCTATGTCAGGTGTGTCAAACTCAGATGCATCATGCACTAGCCACTCCCATACCCGAGTTAGCAAAGGAAAAAAAGTCACGATATATCATGTGACAACATGAGTTTGAACACCCCTGATCTATGTAATCATCAAGAGAAATTGTAAGTTAATTTTTTTTTAATTTCATGCAAAAATTCTATAAAGGGTTTCCAGTTAGCAATAAGCATAAATATTGTCTTTTCACTGATCAAAGAAGTCAATTTAGCCAACTCAGTAAGTTCTATAATCTTCACCATCTATTCCTCCACTGTGAGCAATGCTGAATTTTTCATGTACAAGCAGCGGTTCACAACTTTTTTGGTCCTGCAGACCGGTGGTAACTTTGGTGGTTTCTGCAGCAGAGGGGAATGGTTTCACATGTGCAACCTAATTCCCAGGCAAGCTCAAATAAAGTTTAGCACATTTGGTCTCCCTTTCCTCCTCCCCCATTCCACTTCGGCAACCCTGTTCCCAATAGGCCATGGGCCGGTAGCAGTATACAATATACAATATGCCATATACAGTTTTCATATACAATAATGTCACTGCAGTTATCATGTACTTAACATTTTTCCAACTGTTTTTCAATCAACTCCAAAAACCCTCCGGCCTCAATTGTATATTAATATTTAAAATCTTCTGAATCAGTATATGTATTTGAATCCTGAATTTTCTATGTTCTTTACAGGTCCACCAGCATGATATAATGTTTGTTCTTCTTGTTCACATTTCCAACATAAATTTGAAATGCCTTTGTACATTTTAGACAATTTCTATGGTGATATACCGTATATCATTTTATAAAAATTATATTGAAAATTATAACATATTGTAAATTTAAATACTTTCAGTCACACATTTCCCCTTCTTCCATCTTTATAGAGGTAGTCCGTGACTTACAACCATTTGTTTAATGACCAAAGTTACAATGGCCCTGAAAAAATGTGAATTATGACTGTCTTTCACACGACCATTGCAACTTTCCCCTGGTCACATAATCTGCGGTGATTGACTTAAGAACTGTGGCAAGAAAGTTGCCAAAATGTGGTAAAACTCACTTAATAACTGTCTTGCTTAGCAACAGAAATTTTAATTTCAATTGTGGTTGTAAGTCAAACCTGTATTGTAATTAATTTTTAGCCTACTTTATCATACATTCTTTCACTTGTTCCTCTTCTGTTTCAAATTTCAATAAGCTTTTTAGTAATTATATGTTCATCGTTTGCACTCAGTTTTTTTCATACTCTTAAAATGTTCAAAACCATAAATTATTTTATCTACTTTAAATCTTTCTAATATCTAGATCTATTTCTAAATCTTTCTAAGAACAATATTCTTCTGCCATCAGTTCTTGATTTTATTTCACATTCCTCTTGACAAAATTCCAGTACTTCATGATAAACTGAGCATTTGTATTTGCTACTATTTCTTCATCTATAAAATGCTTCTTATGCTGAAAACCCACAAAGGTGTTTTTAGAGCACAACCTGGGTTTGTATCTGTTCCATATTCTCAATATAGCATGTCTTACATAATGATTTTAAAAATCCACACTAACCGTAACTTTAGTGTACCACAAACATCCATGACACCCAAATTTCATGTCCTTCTAACTTTAAAGCCTTTTGTTTGTCAGCAACATTCACTGTTTCATCCAAACCAACTAGGCAAGGTGTAAACTATATTTTCAAATAAGGTGAACCCAAACATCCTCTTTCCTTTGCATCTTAAAACAAAGTGTTTCAACAAGAGGAGAAAATGCCAGTTCACCCCTCTTTTTCTCTTTTGTCTTCCTGTACCCTACTTTTGCCTCATGTGGCACTGTGTTGTACTGCCACCATCAAAATCAATATCTTTATAGTTAGTCAGCATTGCATCTGGCTCATGTTACCTTTATCTTTTGTTTTGTAAAACTGACCAATTGTCTGGACTCTAGGATAGTAAATATTAAACAAACACATTCCTATGAAGGACTGGTTGGCTTTGTCTAATTGAATTCCAGTTTGTTCAAAAGCACTTTAACCCAAAAAACCCCCAACCTTTTCAAATAATTGTCTCTTTTATCCTTTTTAAACTTTCTTACACTGACTCTTTGTTAAGCTTTTGAACAAAAGTTTTTAAGTCTTTTGAAAACTTTTTTCTTTATTCCTTTGTAATCCAGAAAAAATAATATTTCACCAAGTAGAATTTTCTTATCCTGCTGCTCAGAAAAATCTCTCTGTAGCTGTAAATTAGTGACATCCAAAATAGTTTAAGAAATAAGGCTTACAGCCTGCATTAGAGCTGTGAGCTTGATTGAAATTCCTCAACTCCCAGTCATGCAGCTCATAAGCTAACTGCAAAAACTTTGGTTCCTACAGTCCGTTTCCGAGGGTAACTGTCAAGAGTACCAGTAGATAATCTCACAATTTCACTTTTCCCCCAAGAGATTTTGCCAAGCAGAATTTGCTTTCTGGCCACCAATTTAGTTACAATGCCATCCTTACTCCTTCAGGAATATCTAATTTGCTACAATTTCTCACTGGGAGCCAACTTGTTCCTTCATATTGTGAAGGAACCAGTTGGCTTTTCTTCACATAATATCTGCTTTCACTGGTTCATGAAAATGGATATAATTCAAATTTGTACCTAGTCTTCTGTCTACCATCTTTCAGAACTACGATGGTATAATTGCAATTTATATACAGCTAGTCCTCATCTTATGGCCACAATTGGGATCAGAATTTCTTTCATAATCCATTGTGTCGTAAGTTGAGTTGGATCTGATTTTACAACAGTTTTACAGTCAACATTAAGCAAATCATCACGGTTGTTAAGCAAATCCAGTTTCTCCAAAGGGTGATTTTTGAGGGAACTTGGCAAAAAGGGTCATAAATAGAAATTATGTAACTGCAGAATGATGCAATCAGTCATAAATGCAGGCTGGTTGCAAAGCACCCAAATTATGATCATGATCGCGAATAATACAGTCGATGTAAGCACAAGTACAAGTTGTAAATTGTTTCTTCCAAGACACTTATAACTTGGAATTGTCATTAAGAGAACAGTCCTAAGTTGAGGACTATTTGTTACAGATAGTAATTTGTTCATTTAGATGAAGACTGACTGTATGAATTGTATATACTTGCTTGTATAAGGCAAATGTTAATGCTGAGAAAGAAGAAAATGTGTGGAATATAGCTTTATAAAGTAAATAATTTTTTTGATTCAGTACAATGATTTGTCAAATAATGTTTATAGCAGTAAAGAATGGATAAAATTGACAACTGAGACCATCTTTGGAATACTATTCAAGACCAAACTTATAAAGTGAAAGCTGTGTTTATTACCCGGTAACTAAAATCAAGAGTAGTCTGATAACACTCTCCAGACTAACATTTTATTAAAAACCATAAGCTATAATGTAATTCAGACTCCTTCTGATTTACAGTACAAACTGAATCTGAAGTTGCCATTCATACTTGGTTTTGTATTAGAAAAATCTATCTAAATTTGAATGAAATGGAAATCACTATGCTATTTTCTGAGCATGATGGAGAACATGCAGTGAAGTATCTTCTGTTGAGAACTTTCCCCAATTTAAAAGGCAAGAACTGATATGGATAGGTTTAAATTAAAAATATTTCAGCTAACAATCTGAGAAGCTCTGATTTGAATAATCAATTTTTAATCACTTTCTCTATTTATATTCATTTGTGCTGGAAGAGAAACAAAGATTTTGATTGGTAAACATTTTGATTAAACAAATTGACTTCCTGAACTTGGACAAAAAATAGTACTTCTTTCTGCTATTTAGCAAAGAATATTGGGGAACCTTTTTTATTTTTTATTAGATTTTTATTCCATCTTTATTACTTTATCAATAATTCAGGGTGGGAAACTATATAATACTCCTTGAACCTCCTGTTTTTCCTGCAGCAACAATCCTGTAAGGTGGCTGGACTTTAAGAGAGTGACTGGCCTAAAGTTACCCAGCTTTATGTGTAATTTAAGCAATTAAATAATATTTCCAGGCAATGGAATTATTATTTCAGCATTTTGGTGCATCTCATTTCGATATCCAAGCAAATAAAATAGAATGTATTCCTAATAAAGTGTGCACAATATCAACTGTATTTTGCATTTATTTTTGTTACTCAGTTTGGTATGGCAGTTCTTAGTTCCCTTCCTTCAGGTCAGGATCAAGCCTAGCTGATGATCATGATCCTCATTATGGCTTTTGGAGCTGTCAAAATTGTCTGGATTTATCATTTGTATAAAATTGAATTTCCTATTATGGTTTGAAATAATTTAATCCTGATAACCATGGTCTTCTTTCTAATGTATTAACTTATTTAATAGTTGATCAGATGAAAATCAGAATTTAAATCAACATAAACAAATAGGATTTTCTTTATTTAAAGTTATTTATCTTGGTTTTTTTCTTCTTCTATCAGCGAGTAGAATGCCTACTGAAATCTTTGATTTGTATATCCTAAGGCAGTGCAAGCCATATGGAGGAGTGCTTCATAAAACACTTTCTGAATACAACTGCGCAAAGCACTGAAGCATTGTGTTCCTCAATGCAGTTTCCTTAAGGGACTCCATTTGCTGCCTGGGCGCTCCTGTCCATGCTTAAGCACCATGTGTGCTGCTGAAATTGATACTTTACTTGCCAACTGTCCAGATACAAGGAGGTTCTTGAGCTAGCTGCGCAGAGCCTTCTAGAAAACATAGTACCTTGGGTAGTAATGAATTGGAGGGAGGGACAGTACCCTCTCCAAATGATTTTGTACAGTCCTTTAAATATGTGATTAAGTGGGGAAAATAATAGTGTTTAAATTGGTGGGAACAACACCTAACAAATTATTCTCATTTTCCTAAGTATATAGGTTAATTATGAAACACTTGGCATTTAATGTAGACTTGATAGTACTAACAGCTAAACATGAAGAAAAAAAAATCAGCCTGCTACTGAAGCAAATATCAGGGGAAAAAGTGAGTGACAATGAGCTAAAATTACTAATTAGCAAAGAGAGAAGTAATTTGAGGGTGAGTGATTTGGTGTAAAAGAAGAAAGGAGATGGTAGAAGCACGAGAACTTGTAAAAAGCAGAATGTGGGAAGAAAGGAAGATGTTACATTAAAGGAAATGAAAAGAAGGTGAAAATGTACATCAAATGGTTTGAAGGAAATCCTCTGGTGGAGAGAAAATGAAAGAAAGATGAATGGAAGCAAGGAAGAATATGAGGTAGTTTACATTCTTTTATAAAGCACATTAAAATAGAAAGTGTGTCACAGATGACTGCAGCCTAATAACTTGCATAAAATTGGTATGCATTAGAAACTGTTACAGCAAGTCAGACTAAGAATCCATCTGAGTATTGTCCTTTCTTTTGCACCTAAGGGCTATTTCATATATGATTTCTGGGTTAGAGAATGCTTCTGCTAACCTTTCTGATCCACATAAGAAAAAAAGTTCTGTTACAGTATAATTGCTGGCCTTTTTCAATAGGAAACAAAGCAAGATCCCTGGCTATTCCGAGAGGTTTCCTATAGTATTATGTATGTCAAAAGCTTGATATTGACATAAATATTGATGGAGAGATTCATGTATTTTTTTAGAACCAATTGTGCAATACATGTATGTTCTGCACAGGATGGAAATACTTCCACAGTTAGATTGATTTAAACCAATATTCTAGGCATGTTTGAAAGCTTCTTGGGAATTGTTTGACATGAACTCTAAACAGCTTGGGATCTGAATATTTCAAGGATCATTTCCTAACATAAGAATTTCACTTTACTTTCAGGGAATTGGGAGCAATAATCTATGTTTCTCTGTTAATCATTACTAAGACCTTCAGAAAGTTGTGCCTAAAAGTCAGCAAAGGTTTCAGAATAGGGTGTGTTTATTTTATTTATATTTTATTTGTTTGTTTGTCATGCACAAGATGTCATACATGTACAAGTATAGGTATGAACATAAACATGAACAAAGGCAGTAAATACAGATAAATGGGGACAGTAAGACAGGGACGGTAGGCCCACTGGTGCGCTTATGCACGCCCCCTTTAAGGACCTCTTAGGAATGGGGTGAGGTCCACGGTAGACAGTTTGATGTTGAAGCTGTGAGGGGTTGAGGCTGTAACAAAGGAATGGGGTAGGGTATTCCAGGCGTTGACCACTCTGTTGCTGAAGTCGTATTTTCTGCAATTGAGTTTGGATTTTGGAGTGATGAAGGGAAAAATTGATCACATTCAAATGGAGGTTAACCTGAATTTGAAAAATTCCTTTCCTTTTACCCTCATGTCATAGTCTACACTATTTGTTGTAGCTCACTATACCAGGGAGGAAGATTTTTGGAGGGCTGCCAAGGAAAGGAAGGAACAGGAGAGACAGCACCTACTGTGTACAGTTCCCACTCATAAACATAAAAGGAACACAACAATGTGATACTTACCAGCTAATGCTATGCACAATTTATTCATGGGTCTGATAATGGCTTTTCTAAGGGATTTTTTATGATTCATAACTAATTTTTTGCTCAAGTTCTTCTGAATTCGCGTTCTGCTGTAATAATAAATAGGACTGCTCAACATCTTCTCTTTCTTCCATTTATTTTGTGAAACTTTCATTTCCTCTAGCCTAAACAATTCTTATGTATGGTCATCATTTGTCTTTTTTCTCTTTATTAGTTTTAAACAGAGAAAATTGAAAGGAATATCAGCTTGAGAAACATACCATTTATTTATATGAAGGCATAGAATTTTATTTTCCGTTCCTTTTTTTATGAAAATTAAAATAATATATAACTGGGCTACTATAACTCTTAATGTTTTCCTTGAATTGTCACAGATAATTTAGCATCTATTAACTTCATACAGTTTCAGATTTTTCTTCCTTTGTTTATAATTCTGAATATGCCAACATTATTTCTCATATAGTATACTGTTTTCTATTCAGATCATTTACTCAGTTCTATGAGCATTCCTCGTATCTGGAGTTTTTGATTGACTGATTAAATGCTGTCAAATTGATGTCCACTCTCATTGACCAAATAGATAAATCTTCAAGATGATCTGTTTCCACCCTGGTCCTTTGGGACTCTTGATTTCTTGGCTTTTCATAGTGATCTCAAGAATTTTCAACATCAGAATTCCAAAACATCTTTGTTATTCCTAACTTCTGCAAAAGTCCAAATTTCATTTTCATAGAGAACCATGGGAATAACCATTATCTGCATGATACTAATCTGGTCTAGCAATTAAGGCACCAGGCTACAAACCAGGAAATGTGAGTTTTAGTCCTGCCTTAGTCATGAAAACCATCTGTGTGGCTTTGGGTCAATCTCTTTTTTCAGCCCAACTTACTTCACAGGATTGCTGTTGTGGGGAAAATGGGAGGAAGGAGCTTTAGGTATGCTTGTCACCTAAATTATCTATAAAAATAATAAAGGCAGGATAAAAAATTCTTAATTGAATAAATAAATAAATAAAATATTCCCTTTTATCATACTAGAAACCACCATCCAAGTAAATTTCTTTCCCCATCCATAGTTTCCTATCTAAGAATGGAATAAATAATAGATTTGGTGGAATTATTTATGTCTTCTTGTTATTCAATTTCTCCTGATCTCTAACCCTACCACACATACATACACATGAGAGAGAGAGAATTCTTTATTGGCCAAGTGTGATTGGACACACAAGGAATTTGTCTTGGTGCAAATGCTCTCAGTGTACATAAAATTTATGTATTTATTTGCAGGACCGCCTCCTGCCATTATCGGCCTCCCGTCGGCCAATACGTTCCCATAGAGTCGGCCTCCTCGGGGTACCGCCAGCTGGACAGCTGGCAACCCCAAGGGTGTGGGCCTTTTCATTGGGGGCACCCTCCCTCTGGAATGAATTACCCCCAGAGATGAGAACCATCTCTGATCTCTTGACCTTCCGGCGTGCGTTGAAAACCTATTTATTTCATCAAGCCGGTCTGGCCTAGGGTTTTTAGGGGTTTTTTAATTCGGTCTTACTTGGTTTTAGCTTTTAACCCCTTTATATTTTTTAGCTTTTCAGCCTTTATATTTGGTTTTTTAATTGTTTTTAATTCTGTATTGTTTTTGTATTTTAATTCGGCTGTGCACCGCCCTGAGTCCTGTCAGGGAAATAGGGCAGTATATAAGTTCAATAAAATAAATAAATAAATAAATAAATAAATAAATAAATAAAAAAAATATACATTCATCAAGAGTCAAGAGAGAGAGATTTGTAGGAAGGCAGCAATCCCCTCTCTTGAAAATGGTGGGAGCCTAAAAGTCATGAAAGTAAGAGGCCAGAGTAGGCCATTGACATTTATATGTATACATAACCCAAACCTATATAAGATACAACAGTCATAATTATCTATTTACAACAGCCATAGCTATTGATAGTATAATTATAGTAAAGCTTTACTTAATTATAGTAAAGCTTTACGTATTATAAGAATAAATTCACATTAACACCTCTTTTTCAACCTAGGCCCTAGAAGTATCTTTTAATATTTTTCTTGAAGTACATTGACTTTGAGGAGCATTGCCTTTTCTTGATCTCCCACACTGTCTTTATTCTGATGTAGTTTAGAATTAAATTTGGTTTCTTTGGAGCTGCATCAAACCATTAATTCATGTTTCACAAATACTGTCTAGTGCAGTAGTGGCTAACCTTTTTGGGCTCCTATGCCAAAAATTGCACTTGTGCACTCGCGTGCCAGCACCCAGAAGGCAATGTGTGAACCCCTACGCTCCTTGTACATGCATGTGCAATCCCATCCCTGCTGCCCCCTTAACTGCACTGCACGCCTCCCAGCTGATTTTCGGCCACTTTCAGGCCTTTTTTTGGCCTCCCAAAGGCTCGAGGGAAGACTCTGCAGCCTTTGGAGGCTGAAAAATACAGGAATGATAAAATGGGCCTGTTTTTCGGCCTGCAAAGGCTTCAGAGGCTTCCCTTGAGGCTGTGGGAGGCTGAAAAAGACCTCAAACACATGCCATAGGTTCTCCATCACGGGTCCAGTGTGTCCCCTTATCCTATACTTTGACTTTTCCTGCCCATACATAGAATTTTGCATTTTTCTTGCCAGTTTCTGGCCCATTGACACTGTCATCTATTGTCCCCTCTTTTTATTTTTCTATCTGCAAATTTGAAAATCACGAAATAACTCCTCATCCAAATTACTTAAAAATATGTTGACTAACATAAGACCTGAAATAAAGGCCTTGTGATATATGCCTACTGCTATCTTATGGTGCAGTGACTTAAGATTTTGTAGTTAAAAGGGAAACTTATATGCAAAATGGTTCAGAATTATATCTTTAATAGTGGATGATATTATTAAGTATTTCATTGTTTTAATTATATATCTTTTAGTTGGCAATCTCATTATCAAGCTGGTATTTTCAGTCTACTTCACCTAGTTGAATTTATTGTAGCTTTAAAATGTATAATATAAATCATTTTGCTGTGATTTCTCTCTAAGGAATTGGAATAAATATAATTTTAGAGTTTAGTATTAACAGAGATTCATATAAATTATTCTACATAGATAGGGGCAGCAGATAGACATAATAGTGGTTTCTAACATAAGGTAACATTTATCTATCAATTAATTTACTGGGGTATCCTTATATCAGAAATGCTGAATAAGGTAACCTAGGCTCAAGTAGAAGTTGGTGATAGATGAAACCCTGGTGCTTCTCAGGGATCTTCTCCCTACATGTCCAGATATAAAAGTAATCAGTAATTCTTGGGCTGTTTGGAGAAACAGGAACCCAGGTGTGCTGCTCTAGATTGTCATCATTAGCACCCATAACAATGTACAAACTGCTCCTACAGAATTTCTGAAATATTTTGGCAAATATTAATGCTAAGTTTTGGCATTTCTTCTGATTTGTGGACTATGTTTTTGGAGAGCACTGGTGTAATATTTTTATATATTGGTAGTCTTGGCATTTTTGTATCAATAACAGTTTGTCTTGGTAACCTTATTTATTTACCTCATAAGGATAAGGCAAACAAATGTAAATAGTCATGTTCATCAGCTCTCTTAAAGTCAGGAATTCCCAGCAATCACCCCCAATCAAGCACCATCAATTTTCATATATCATTTTTTTTTAAAGTAAATCCAAATAACCTGGGACTCAAAATTGGGAAAATGTGACCCAGGATTTGTATATTCCACCAATAGCATTTGAAACATTTTCAGTTCAGAGATTCAAACTGGTAGAGAAAGTATGCATAATAAAACATTTTTTTGCCTCATGCAGATTAATCAATACCCTAGAATACTTCATTTTGCTTTTCCTTATTTGTTTTCCATTTTTTCTTTGATAGTCATAAACCTAGTAGAATTTGTAATGTTCCTTTTCTAATTTTAGAAATAAGAAACAACTTACTTTAGGCTGATTATATCTGAAAGCATTCAAATCAATTTGTAGGCCTTTACATATTCAATATTTTGCTATATATTTTTATATATATCTTAATACAGCTGTCTCCCTTAAAATAGAAAAGTCTTTTATTTTGTTATTTGTTACCATTGTGTTCACCCTGATTCAACACTTACACAAACTTTAAATTAACAATTGGGTTTGGCGTGGGAAGCAAAAAACCATGGGAGCTGTGAAAGTGGTTATTATTTAGAGTGAAGACAGGAAAATGTTCAGTCAAGCATGTTGATGACAAGTAGCATTCACTAGTTAGCTGCATAAAAATAAATTGATTTATTTTAGATTTTAAATGACAAACCTTTGACACTGTTTTTTAAATTTAAAAATAAGATAAACATCCAGAAGGAACTCCTGTCACGAAGAAATGGAATACATATCCTTCCTCTTCTCTTCAATCCTTTCTTCTTGAGCAGAATGGTTGATTTGATGAGTTATAGGTTTGAGCCAATATGACAAATTTCTTGTTGAGATTGAAATAAAATATATAACTTGTCCTGCATTTGCAGAAACTTTGTAACAAAAGAAACTTTGTAAAAAAGAGTACATTTTGTTCTTCATTTTCTGGGGCATACTTTGAGAAACTACCAGGATGGAGTTGGTGTTATTGCTGCCTTTAAGAACCGTGATTGCACAGTGGTTAGAAGGCAATACTGCAGGGCTAACTCACTGTTCACTCCAAGAGTTCAATTCTGAGCAGCTCAAGGTTGACTCAGCCTTCCATCCTTCCGAGGTCGGTAAAAAGAGAATTGTTGGGGGCAATATGCTGATTCAGTAAACCACTTAGAGAGGGCTGTAAAGCACTGTTTAAAAAGATATAAGAGAGCTATTGCTATTGTCTAAGTATGTAATATCCATATAGCATATTTCACAAAGTAAGTAAGGTAACTACAGATGGAGCAAGCAAAGGGAAAAATATACACATTTAGCTTCAGTCCAATTATAATCAAATCTCCTTTTGCTCTTCCAAAACTCCCCTTTTCTGCAAAGCCTAGGCTTTAGCCATCAATCCAGCTGAAAGAAAGCCAAATATATTTGTGTGCATAATATGCCTGTGGGTGACTGGTAAGTGAATCCACATTAAAATCATATTCTGTTCAGATTACTGGATTTCAATGCTTAATTTAGGGAGCATCCTGATATACTTTCAAGACTGAACGTGTGTGTGTGTGTGTGTGTGTGTGTGTGTGTGTGTGTGTGTACATAAAGAGATATACATACAGGTATATATTGTAAACACACACACACACATGTTTCCTCTGTTCAGTCATTTCTGACTAAGGGGCTTATTTCCATTTCTCAATCAAGGGAGCCAGCATTTCTGAATATACTTCATGGTCATGAGGCCAGCATGATTACACACTGAGGCACGTGGAATGCTGTAACCATCCTACTTATCTACTTGCATTTGCATGCTTTTTAACTGCTAGGTAGGCAGGAGCTGGGGCAAGTAATGGGAGCTCACCCTATCACGTGATGCTCAGATTTCGAACCCCAACTGTCAGTTTTCCACTGTGGTCCCTATCTATCTATCTTTCTATCTTTCCATCCATCCATCCATCCATCCATCCATCCATCCATCCATCCATCCTATTTCTAAATTTCCCATCTCCCTCAGAGAGGGAGAATTGTTGAAAGTGGTGGGATTCAAATAAGTTAACAATTGGTTCTCTTCCCTAAGAGGTGGGTGGGTGTGGCTGCGTGGGCATGGCCAGTGGGTATGACAGCACTCAGCCTCCTGTAGCACTCTGCCACGGGGGTTAATTACAAAATGTGGGCTTTGCTTTGTGACATCCAGATCCAGCGAACAAGGGGTTTGAACTGCACAGAAAATACACTTTTGTTTGGTTATGAAGAAATATCCCCAAAGTCAGGTGTACACTAAATGTAGACTGACTTTTAGCTACATACCTTCCTAGCAAACAGCAAATTTTGAAGCTCCAGGTAAAGAGGATTCATTTTAGGATGAATAACCATAGTTTGCATGTTGGAGGTTCCTAAAGAACCTCCAACATGTTGGGAAACTGTATTTTAAAGAACATTTGAAGGAGGAGTGCAGAATAGCCCTTCTCTGCCTGAGGCTGTAGAGACCCGGCACCAATTGAAACACTTTTTGTGAAGTAGCTGATCAACACTGACAGGGTAAGCCACTAGTATATGAAAATAAGAGCACTCTCTTCTAGTACTGATGATGTTACCTAGTTTGATAATGAAACATCTGCAAGAAAACCATGAAGCTCAGAGAGCACCAAGGAACCCACAGTTCAACCCTGAGCTACAAATATTTTCTTCTATCGATAAACACCTTTTGGTTAGAGGGACTCAGAGCCTGCATTATATGAGATAGCTCCCAGTGGATTTCATTCTAAATTTTGGTATTCTGTAAATAAGGAATGTAGAATTATAATGGCTGAGTATTTGATCCTTCGTACATCCAAAAAATACAAAGCTAAGGGATAAACAAATAAAAAACTTTTGAAAAAAGAAAAGGCTCAGGAAAGAAAAAGAGTGAAAGTATAAGAAAGAAAGAGGAAAAGAAGGAAAACTGAAAAAGAATGACTTCCAACTTTCTTTGGTACAGATATAAATAAAAAATATATTAAACTCTTACTCTAAGATTAATATTTGTCTATATTATTTCCATAATCCCTTATTTAATAATCAAAACCGAGTTCAACTTTGAATTTCAGTTTCTTACAAAAACTCCAGTAATGGTTCATATCGCTTTAATCACTGCTTGTTAACGAAACCACAACTGATTGATTTAATTGCACCAAACTCTAAATAAAACAGGAATGGAAAATCCCAACCTCTAGTATAGACCCATACTTCTTAACTTCAATTCTGGGGGAATTCTCCCCAGGCAGCATGAACTTCACCCATCTTAAACTTGCCAAGACTGAAAAACACTGATCTACAGATAGGGATTTTTCCATTCCTCTTTTATTGGTTCCTACTTACTGAGCAATCATAATACAAAATCCCCATTCCCAACTCACCCCAGAATAATGATCATGCAAAATCCCCATTCCCAACTCACCTCACAATAATGATCATTTCCCCATTTTCAACTCACCCTAGAGAGGGATTGGGGGCCTGGAAGACCTGCACCAACCTGGAAGCCAAAATGGGGCACAAGGGGGCCACGTGATGCCCACCCCCCTGGACCTCGTTTTGGGCCTGGAATGCCTCCTGCTCCAACCTGGAAGCCAAAACGGGGACTCCTGGGGGAGGAGGGGCAGGATAGGCAGGGTCATCCAGAGGTAGGATTAGCCGGTTCTCCGAACTAGACAACAAGTTAACAAAGGGTTCACCCGAACCAGTGCGAATCCCACCTCTGTTTGGATCACTGAAATAACATATAATTTGATACTAGATGAAGTAAAACCATTGTCAAGCTTCAAAAGACGCTGTCAAAGTTCTGACTGACGAACCCAACCCAGCAAGTACTGACAAGACAATCCAATCTCTTAATGCAAAACTTTATCGAGTGCATCATTTCAACATAGAATGAAAGCAAAACCAGTTCTGGCTAATTCCTGGGCAATTCAATATACAGTAGAACCTCTGGTCACAACCATAATTTGTTCCATAACTTTGGCAATTTCTTTGTTTTCTAATGTTTTGTCTTCAGGAATTTCTGGGTCTGGGGTTATGTTTGATCCCCGCCTGAGTATGTGTCCATGTAATTGAAGTACAGAATCCTCCCTCCCTCCTATTAGTGCAGGTCATATTGTCCAATTGAGTGTCACAATATTGTTGTGAGAAGATGTCTTGAAAGTCTGCCAAACACCTGCTGATGTGACCTTAGTTCTTACAACTTGACTACTTGATGTTTAAAATCCACATTCGAATTCCCCCTCCCCTCCCCCCATAGTTCATTGGCAAGCTAAGAAGCAGTAAAAGTGAAAGCAGCCTGAACACACTTCAAAGCTTTTGCTGTTGCAACTATTATTGCTTCTCAGCTTGCCAACAAACTATAGGGGAAGGGGAAGGGTAAATAGAATATAGCTTTCAGACATCAAGATGCCAGCTGTGAGAACCAAGGACACTTTGGCAGGTGTTTACCAGAGTCAAAAAATACTCTCCCAGAACAATACCAAGAGATTCCATTGGACAAAGTGACCTAGTCTAATGGGGGAAGAGAAAACTATGTGGGTTTGTGCAGGAAATGGTTAGATCTGTTTTTTCCCCTCATCTGTGCTGAAATGATGTACTCGATAAAGTTTTGCATTAAGAGAGTGTATTGTCTTGGCCATGCTTGCTTTGGTTGGGTTCATCAATCAGAACATTGACAGCCATATTGCTTTTTAGAAACACTAAAAAGTGGAATGGAAACAATTGGAGTGTGTTGAGCTACACTCCCAAAACTAAAAAAGATTTATTTGAAGTTAACATTCTACATCTGGCATTTACCTGTGCATTTACCTGGGCATAGCCAACTCTGAGATACATAATTCACTGTCACCCTTGATCCTGCTTTCCTCCCCACACCTCTCTGGGTGTATCATCCAATGAAAAATGCCCATAGAGTCATCAATCATTCTCTCCAATTAGATTTTTGCGTGGCAGAAGCTTCAGTCATCTAATCAATTTTTGAAGAAAATATTAATGGAATGTATTTTCGATTCCACACTGCTACCTGCTCTTTGAAACTCCCCCCCCCTCTTTCTGTTGACAAGTATAAAACATGTATACAAAATGTTTTATGAGTTGACATGGAGCACCACTTGAACATCATTGGCATTAACAAATTCATAATCCATTACAATAGGCAGCTTTACTTAAAACAGCTTATATCCTTCAAAGATATCTGTAACACTTCAGATATCTACATCTGTATGTCCCAGATCCTTGGGAAGGAGTTGATAGGTAGACAAAAATGCCAAATGCAGTCTGTCTGTTTGTGACAAACCATAATTAACAATTATTGATAAGAAAGACAAGTCTGGTTAATAAATGTGCCAATACCAGAGGCAGAATAGGCGGGGAAACTGGAGTAAATCACAAAGTACAAAGACCTGCAAAAAGAAGAATGACTGTGGAAAAGAAAGCAAAGTAAGTACTAATAGTAATAGGTGCCTTGGGTGCCATCCTAAAGCAACTGGAAACCACTTGAACACCATCAGCATTGACAAAACCACCATCAGTCAATTGCAGAAGGCAGGTATACTTTGAACAGCTTACAACCTGCAACAATACCTTTAACACCATCAAACAACATCTTTCTGTCACAGGTTCTTGGGAAGGACTCAGTAAATGACAAAAATGCCAAATCCAGTCTAAGTATCTGACTGATTGCATGGCTAACCATAATATTTATATGGATGACTGAAACTCTATGGAAAAACACTATCTGAACAGAATAGATTCTCATCCCTGTCAGTATATATAAAACCAAGATATTTCAGTAGAGTTTGGATTTGACAAATGTGCCACCCTCACCATCAACACCGCCCCCCAAAAGCATTTATGAATGCTGAATACAAACTTCAACTCTCTTTATGCAATTGAAACAAGCTGTTAGTTGAATTGTATAAAGGGATGGTATTGGGAGCAAGATGAAAACTTAATAAATTATCATCCACTCGTCTGAAACACTAGCAACAGTGTAAATCATGTCTATTATTAAGAATATATAATCACAGTATTTAATTATTGTTACTTAATAAAAACAATAGGTTTTTTAAAAAAACTTTCATTCCAAGTGGTGTAATCGTCAAATAAAACTAAGGAACAAAGTACATGCTTTTATAATATAGTTCTTCCTTAGATTACATATAATAGCTACTTATTCAATTATATCTTTATCTCTGCAAGAAAAAGTTATTAAATCTATGAAAATAGGATGGTTTTTTTTATACAACTGAGAGGCATAAAATATACATCCAAGTCTTTGCTCAATCAAACTGGAGGTCTATAATTATTCTTTTTAAATAAAGTCTTTCCAGTGTCCTTCAACAAGGCTTGTATAATTAATTTTGATTGGGAAAGAATTTGATGGTTGCATAAGCTAGTATCCAATCAATCTGTTAAATATTAATGCAAAAATATTGAAAATAACTCTGCCATGTAGGCTACTGATACTATATTCAATTATCCATCCTGCACAATCTAGCTTATTGGATGCTTGGAGGCCATTTATAAACTAGATTACTAATTGGTATTCTAGATGCACATTCAGAAAACTTAAAAGGAGTGATAGTCTCTTTGATTGTAGACAAGGCCTTTGATATGGTTCAGTGGAGTTTTAAAGAAAAGAATAAATATGGAGTTCTTATTTGTCAATTGGATAAATGTATGTTACTCTATTGCTAGAGATAATTACAAATTGACATTTCTTCATTTGTTAATGTATTATATGAACTTATTTTAAAAGTCCTTCATCACTTTTTACTTTGGAACAATTGGCCAGTCATATTAACCAATTACAGTAAATTTTAATAGCATACAGAAAAAAATAATGTTCAAAACAGTTGTAAAATATTGAGAACTGAAGAATTAAGAAATGTTTGACACTGGAGCAGTCTTCCTCTATGTTGAAATAAAAAAAAAATATTTCTGAATAATCAGTGAGAGCTAACTATATTAAAATACTATATTCCATTGCAGCAACTGTCTTCCACTAAGCCTAAATTTTAAAAACAAACTTCCAAACAATGTGAAATGTGAAACAATGTTAATTAGCACAAAGCATTATTTTGTTTCTGTTCCCAGCTCAAATCTTTAAGAGGCTTCTTCCAAGGCATTGTGCTGAGATGTTCAGTTCCCTTGCTCAGTGTATGAAGCTGGAAACATTGTTCAGACCAGAAAGAACATGGGTTCTTTCCTCATTTAGAAAGAAGACTTGTCTGCTATTTAAACTAGTTTTGTGTTCTGTTGGTTGAAAAACACTCCTTTAGTTGGTACACAACGCCAGAGAAATTAGAATGTATAAAGGCACTTCCAGTGTATATTGGAGATGTGAACAAGGGATATGCTTGGTGATAGGTAAAACAAACCTTTAAAAATTGATTCAAATATATATATTGAAACAGAAGATTTTGAAGAATAAGATGACATGCTGGTCACATGACCACCAAAGTGTCTTCGGACAGTGTTGGCTCCCTTGGCTAAGAAACTGAGATACGTATTGCTGCTTAGAGTCGAACACAACTAAGCAGGGAAAACCATTGCCTTTATTTTTATTCAATTGAAACCAAAACCTTTCCTTTTACAATGGGATGGATGGATGGATGGATGGATTTATTTATTTGGCGTGTGCAAAAATATTAAATAGAACATTTTTTTAGCGATTGAAATAGTTTGAAAAGAGTCATGGAAGTATATTTCAATACATGATTACCACAGCAAGAATATTACATGTGCAGATATGGAAACACTTGGCAGAACCCATTGTAGAGGAATAATTAACAAAATTAACAGATCTTGCTGTTAATGGATAAAGTAACTTCTTTGATTAGAAAAAAGACAATATCTACATTCATTGATGACTGGAAACCCCTTATGGATTTTTTGCTTAAAATTTAAAAAATGAATTTGTGATTTATGGTTTTGATAATTAAACAAGATAGATATGGAAAGAAGAACTTTAGAGAGAAGGGTTAAGGTATAATTGTTCTTGCTGTGAAGTGAATCGGAAGCCACTGTTTATGTCTTTACATTTTTCTTTCTAGATTGCTCCTTTTAAAATTTTCTTATTGCATGTTTTGTTTTTTTCTGTAGTGCCTTTTTCTTTTAAATCTTTTCTGCTCTAATTTAGTTTGTTGTATTCTTATTATTATTAAAGCTTTACAACAATAGTTTACAATTTTATTTCCATTTATATACAGTATAAAAAGAAAAGCATTCTCTTAGAATATACTTGTAATACAAAAGTCTATAGTAGTGTGAAAAATATGAACTAAGTAATCATTCAGAAGTGTAATCAAATATAAAAAGTGTTGAAGTATTAGAATCATTAACTTCAAAATTCTGCTCTTAAGCTTCCAGTGAAAAGAGATACTTATAGTATAGTGGATATGGAGAACATAATTTGGTTTTTATTGCTTGACCTGTGGTGACACTTCAACACCCATTTACTTCAAAGCAACTCTGAGCCCTTTTTAGTACATGTGAATGCAAGGAAAAAGAAGGGCTTACATTCTGAAAGATTTCATTGATTATAGCGCATATACATTAGAGCGTCTCTTTCTCTGTTTAATTTTCTGTTGTAAGAAAAGTGCTGTTCAAATAAGTCATAGGAAAGACACACTAATTATACCTCATTTGCAAGTATGAAATGGTTATCAAGAACCCTTTCAGCTGAAGAAGAAAGAAACCAATTTGTAATAAAGCAAATAAAGTTTGTAATCTAGAGTTGGAGAAATACCATAGGTATGTTTTATATAGAGGAAGCAGCATTCTTACTTATAGGAAGATCACAAATTGGCTTTTTTAGTTCACAAAATTATCTTGAATGGCAATAGGTGGGCAATAAACTTACTTTGATCCTACAAAAATCTGCCAGTTGATGTAGATAGCACTTGGTAAAACAGGCAGCAGTTTGATTCATTGTAATTCATCTTTATTCTTATATCCCAAGTATAATCATCTCTAGTGGTTAATGTCAGCAGAATATTTCATGATCCTGACTAAGAATTACCATTTCACAGAAAAATTGGAAAATATGAATTAAAACTTCACTCAGGAGTGGAGACAGGGTAGATAGCAAATTAACTCTCTGCTGAAAGTAGGAAACCCAGAAAATATTTTTAAAAATTACTTCTTCTTTGTAATGTATCACGGTATAGAATGCTATCATTAGAAATAGTGTTTCATCTTAATAAACATTTTTCTTTGTCTAAAAGAGAATTAACCAAAGTTAACTAGGTACCTGACATATCTAATTGATGCCATAATAGTAAATCACAAGGATTGGACTTAGCTTAGAAAAAGTAAGATGAATTTTTCTTTTCAAACATCACCATATAAACAATGTGTTAGTTTTAGAGAAAGCTTTCTCATTATTTTAATCTTTAAGACAAGTTATAAATTCCATAACAATAATATAAATTACTGTTGTCAGTAAGACGAATCATAGGTAAGGCTTAAGATGTGTAAAATACTAATTTAAAAAAAATAAAAAAACTATTAAATGACTGGTGAACAAAATATACTTGATTTGGAACCTAAGGCACAAACATCACATACTTAATTTTTTCTAAAAAAAATCACTTTTCACTTAAAGAAAAATCTGCCTTGAGACTGTGATCCAATTTCCTGCTGATTTCTAGTCACTACAGTTATTTCGTTCTAGGAGTACTAAAGGGAAATCTTAGCAGCCAAGAAAAATATTTTTGATATAAGACGTTTTGCATGAAGTTAAGCAAATCTAGTTATGGGCAGAGCTCTCTAACCAAGGCTTGTAACTTGTTTTGTTGAAATGTTACAAGTTCTTATGGTTCTATATTGTATAAATATTGCAACTTCATGTACAGAACTGTTCATCTGGCTCTGATGTGAATGGAAAAAATAGCTCTGATAGGCCTAGTGCATAGATGTAAGAGTAACAAGGAAGAATTTTTTCAAGCAGAAATGCCCAGGTGGACTATGTATCCCACAGTTTAGAGAGATCTGCATCAGCAATGAAAAGTTACTATTTTTCTAGAGGAGTTTATCCCTGCTGCAATTAAATTGTTTGCAACTAAAGCCCAAACACAATTACTACACAGAGCTCATATATTTATTTTATTTATTTATTTATTTATTTTCAAGATTTATATACTGCCCCCTCTCCTTGGGGGACTCAGGGCGGTGTACAGACATTAGAAATATGTTGAGAATACAATAATTAAAATAATTAAAAAATAAATTTGGTTGTTGAATAATCGGGATGGGGCAAAGGTTTAAAAAAATAAAGACTAAGACCAATTATGACCGAATTTAAAGTAAATGAAAAACCCTAGGCCAGACCGGTTTGATGGAATAGGTGAGTTTTCAACGTGCGTTGGAAGGTCAAAAGGTCAGGGATGATCCTCATCTCCAGGGGTAATTTGTTCCAGAGGGAGGGCGCCCCCAAAGAGAAGGCCCGCACCCTCGGAGTCACCAGCCGTCCAGCCAGCGGCACCCCGAGGAGACCCCCTCTATGGGAGCGTACTGGCCGACGGGAGATTGATGGTGGCAGTAGGCAGTCCCGCAAATACCCAGATCCCAAGCCATGGAGCGCTTTAAATATGGTAACTAATACCTTGAAACGCACCCGAAAGACCACCGGGAGCCAATGCAGCTCGCGCAAGAGTGGTGTAACATGAGAGCCCTGAGAAGCCCCCAAAACCACCCGCGCGGCTGTATTCTGCACCAGCTGGAGCCTCCGGGTGCTCCTCAAGGGGAGCCCCATGTAGAGAGCATTGGCATAGTCTAGGCGGGAGATAACGAGGGCGGATGTGACTGTGCGGAGTGCATCCCGATCCAGAAAGGGCCTGATAGAAAGCCCCCCTGATGACGGCCGCGATATGTTCTTCTAATGACAGCCGTACGTCTAGAAGGACACCCAGATTGCGTGCCCTGTCAGTGGAGGTAAGAGTTCCCCCCCCCCCCCACAGTCAGCGATGGAACTAGCTGGCTGTATCGGGGTGCTGGAAAGCACAGCCATTCGGTCTTAGATGGGTTGAGCTGAAGCCTGTTCCGCTCCATCCAGTTCCGCACAGCCTCCAGGCACCGGGTCATCACTTCAACGGCTTCGTTGGGGTGGCCTGGGGTAGAAATGTACAGCTGAGTATCATCAGCGTACTGTTGAAACTCTACTCCAAAGCCATAAAGTCATGTTATATATGACTATATAAGAGTATGAACAGTGGCCCAGAGTACCTTGTGGGGAAGATGGGCAGCATAAAAATTTAATAAATAAACCAATAACAAAATGATCACCTTCCTGGGAAACAATGATTCAAAAGACACTAAATTTGTATGGTTTCTCCAATGATGACATTTTCACTTTAGAGTTAAATTAGATCAATATAGTACTAAGATATAGATTATAGAAGGTCAGGGATTGCTACTTTCACTCACAATATAATTCCAAATAACAAAGTTTGAGTGACTAAACCATATCATAGTTCCCAAATTTAGGAGAGTTTTATCTTTAGCTTGATTTAATGTGTTCCCCATAGCTGTCCTGGAAGGGAAATATAGGAAAACCCATAGAGAACCTGACATTGCCCCTACGATATAGATATAAAAACCACAACTCATGTTCTAGTCTATTGTCAGTTCTAAAGGATCATTTACTGGCAGTTGATAACTCCTCTTTTATTTAAATTTGCATGGCACTTTGATATCTTTTATCTGCACTATCTGTTAAATATCAAAGTATATTTATTTCTCTAAAAGTAACACATTTTTACTACATTATATCTAAGCTTTACCCATAAATGGTTGCTAATAGTTCTTGTTAGGGGATAGTTCTGCATTGTCATTTTAAAAAGTGTTTTATTTTTATAACAAATAAAACAACAAATAAAACCTTATTTCAATTGTACAATGTGTACAATTATTGTACATATATCATGTACACAGTATCTATAATCCTTTCCTCTTAACTTTACATTCATATCATATTCCAATCAACATTCCATATCATATTATATCATTATTATACTATCATTAAAGTTTTAATTTCAATTCCAGGCTATCTTTAAAAATAAATCTCAATTCTTACTAAATTATATTCATAATATAACTAATTCGGAAATATTCAATTATAATATATAATTACTATTACAATATACTTCAATTTCTTACTCTTCTATCTAGCCATTGATAAATCCCAAATTTTATAATACTTTTTCTTCTTGCTCTCTAATTACTAATGTTATTCTACTCATTTCTGCACATTCCATTATTTTCTTTAATCACCTCCTCCTCCATCAGAATTTTCTCACTTTCGCATTGTCATTTTACTGATTGTATTTTTAACAATCAATGACCCAAAAAAAATTACCTATCTGTTTGTCTACATATCTGGAGAATATGGAGGAAGCAATATTTTATGTTAAGGAATTGCAGCATTCAATACATGTCTGCTTCACCTGATTTTATCAAGCCATGTTCAGTTTTTGTTTTTATTGTTTATGTTTTTTGTGCAGGTTATTTTATTCTTTAATAAATGTGTTGATTTTATTTTATTCTTTATGTAAGCTGCCGAGAGTTTCTAGATTGCAGTGGTGCAGAAAATAAATAACTAAATATGTCAAATCAGTATCTGAGGCAGCATGGTCCATTTGCTGAAAATTCCACATGTTAAATCAATACATCTGAGAGTGGTTGATTGCCAAAGGCTGGTGCAAATATTTCAGATACTTTGATGTATGTCTGTTTATCTTTGTGTTTCTTTTCCTTTTCCTTCAGAATTGTCTTCAATGTCTTTTGGGGAGCTGTTACAAATGAGAAACCAAGTTGGGATGAAGGCTTATCAGCAAATGACTAAGAAAAGGCTATCAAAAACAAAGAAGAGGCCGTGTTTGAGCAAAAACAGGTAAACACAATTTCTGCTGTGTATCTCTACATAATACTGTAAATGATGACGGTGATGGTGATGATGATGATGATGATGATAACAACGATGATGACAACGATGATGACGACAACAACAACAACAATAATAATCATGCAAAACTACTGTGGAACTTCCGAATACAGACTGACAAAGTTTTGGAACACCCCGGATGTCATGATTGTGAAGAAGAAAAAAGTGTGGATCATCGATACTGCCATACCTGGTGACAGCAGAATCAACGAGAAACAACTTGAAAAAGTCACCAGGACTTGAGAATCGAACTGCAGAGTCTCTGGCATTAACCAGTGCAGGTGGTTCCAGTGGTAATCGGCACACTGGGTGCTGTGCCTAAAGACCTAGGCAAGCACTTAAAAACAATTGGCACTGACAAGATCACCATTGGCCAGCTGCAGAAGACCACCTTACAGGGATCTGCTCGTATAATCCGCCGATACATCATGCTGTCCTAAACACTTGGGAACTGTTTGACTAGTGATTTGTGACGAAACCCAGCATGGTTATCTCATTTGCTGTGTACACCGTCATTTTTGTGTAGTATAATCATCATCATCATCATCATCATCATCATCATCTTTTTTTGGTAGCCTCGTTTTTCTGGTTCTGCTTTGTAGTACCGTTTCATTACAGTGTGGTTCTTGACATAGTGTATTTCTGTCGCTCCTGAGGTTGTTTAGCTTCCATAGCCCTGTAGGCTCATGCCCTGGTTGCTCAGCTATGGGACCAGTGACCTGTAGCCCACTTGTTGGCGGATGCACAGGTTCCCCAGCACCCGACGCGGTCCTTGTTAATGCAGATGATGACCGAGCCGATATAGGCTTCGTTTGGTTGTGTTTCACCTTGATTTATTGCAATGATTGTTGGGTGCACTCAATCCTGCTCCTCAGCCGAGACCTCTGGCATGGTTGTACCTGCTGGTAGCTTGCACTACCACCAGCACAGCTCTCAGCTTCATTGGAGCAGTTAAGCCTCCTGCCACATAAAGGGGGCACCCCGTGGGGGGTGTTGTTCCATCTGGGAAAAGTAGATAAGGAAAAGACCTGGTTATGGCTGACCAAGAGAACACTGAAGAAAGAGACAGCCCAAGGACAAGCCATCAGAACAAATGCAATCAAAGCCAGAATAGAAAAATCTGCTGAGGATCCCAAATGCAGACTCTGCAAAGAAGCAGACGAAATCATCAATCATATACTGAACTGTTGCAAGACAATCACTCAGACTGACTACAAACAATTTCACAACACAGTTGCTCGGATGGTCCACTGGAACTTGTGTCACAACTACCATCTGCCTGCAGCAAAGAACTGGTGGGATTATAATACTAGAGAACACAGTATCAAGAGTAGAGACCTTCAAATTTCTAGGTTCTACTATATCACATGACCTAAAATGGACACCTAACATCAAAAACGTCATCAAAAAAGCACAACAAAGAATGTTCTTTCTGCACCAACTCAGAAAGCTCAAACTGCCCAAGCTGCTGCTGATAGAGTTCTACAGAGGAATTACTGAGTCTATCATCTGCACCTCTATAACTGTCTGGTTGGGTTCTGCAACCCAACAGGACAGACACAGACTTCAGAGGATAATTAGGACTGCAAAAAAAAAACAATTACTACTCACCTGCCTTCAATCGAGGACCTGTATACTGCACGAGTCAAAAAGAGGGCTGTGAAAATATTTACAGACCCCTCACATCCCGGACATAAACTGTTTCAACTCTTTCCCTCAAAACAATGCTATAGAGCATGCAAACCAGAACAACTAGACACAAAAACAGTTTTTTCCCGAAAGCCATCACTCTGCTAAACAAATAATTCCCTCAACACTGTTTAACTATTACAAAGTCTGCACTTCTATTACTGCTAATCTTCTCATCACTCCTTATCACCCATCCCCTCCAACTTGTGACTATAGGATTGTAACTTTGTCCCTTGTATCCTTACGATTTATATTGACAGTTTCCTAGTATGATTTGATTGTTGATTGTACCCTATGACTATCATTAAATATTGTATGTTATGATTCTTGATTCTTAACGAATGTATCTTTTCTTTACGTATACGGAGAGTATTTACACCAAGACAAATTCCTTGTATGCCCAATCACACTTGGCCAATAAAGTATTCTATTCTATTCTATTCTATTCTATTCACCTGAAAAAGTGGTTGAAAATGAGGATGCAAAACTACTGTGGAACTTCCGAATACAGATTGACAAAGTTTTGGAGCACAATACCCCGGATATCACAATTGTGGAGAAGAAAAAACTGTGGATCATCGATATTGCCATACCTGGTGACAGCAGAATCAACGAGAAACAACTTGAAAAAAATCACCAGATATCAGGACTTGAAAATCGAACTGCAGAGACTCTGGCATAAACCAGTGCAAGTGGTTCCAGTGGTACTCGGCACACTGGGTGCTGTGCCTAAAGACCTAGGCAAGCACATAAAAACAATTGGTGCTGACAAGATCACCATTGGTCAGGTGCAGAAGACCACCTTACTGGGATCTGCTCGCATAATCCGGCGATACATCATGCTGTCCTAAACACTTGGGAAATATTCAACTAGTGATTTGTGATACGAAACCCAGCATACTTATCTCATTTGCTGTGTACATTATCATTTTTGTGTATAAATTAATAATAATGAAATACACACAATATCGTGACCAGGCCATCGAAACTACACGGTTATGGATGAAACATGTAACAGTGATAACCATTGTCATTGGGGTACTTGGTACCATGTCCAAGAATTTTACAAAACACATCAAGAAATTGCAGCTTCCTGCAACAATAACATCAGCGGAACTGCAAAAAATTGCACTTGCAATTATATTTTAAGAACATACTTGGTTGATACCTAGGACTCTGCAACAAGCCATATCAAGCATTAGCACCAGTCACTGGAATTTGTGATACATTTTAAAATGTTCAGTTGACTTGAGTTTCATATTTAATGAATAAAAGAGATAATAATACAGTCACAGAGCAGCAATAGACAAAATTATCATCTTTAATAAGATGATAATTTAATAATTATTATTATTAATAATAAGTAAACATCTTTAATGCTTAACTATAAATGTTGAACATACTTGATATTGTATTGTATGTCATGTTTCCACTTAGTGCAGAGCTTAGGAATTGTAAATTTACCTGTCAGGAACTATACATGTATAATGCATTCATATATTATGTACAAGGATAGTAGTTACTGTAGCTTTCTCAGCTGGGTGGAACCTGTAAAGATCTAAAAGTTTAAGTATCCATCTGGCAGTCTGCTTTTTCTGACTTGATCTAACAATTTTTCCTCTTATTTATGAACAGCTTTGGCTGGCTGGTTGGCTTTTGTTGTATCACAGCTCCTTATGCTTTGGTGGGTTTTGTAAATGTTGAACAGTAATTTAGATATTAAAGCAGACAAGAATGGAAATAGAACACTTGGTGCCTCTTTGAACAGCTCCCCAAATCTCTGCACATTTGCTATATGTCATTAACCTTTGTTCATAGCTCTGAAGCCAGGTTTCAATCAACATACATAGATCTTTCCAAGGTGATGTGATCTGATACTGCATCAGTTCTGTCTCATCCATTTCCAAATTTCAAACTGAAACTTCTGGTTTTTTTTTTTCCAGTGGAGGCAGGGCATCCTCTAGTAAGCTTCTCCTCACTTACTCCACAGCAGGATGTCAAACTTGTGGTGTCACAGTGGCATCACGCAATGTATCGTGACTTTTTCCCCCTTTGCTAAACCAGGCATGGGTGTGGCCAGTGTGTGATGCTCCCGGCCTGCAGGCCATGAGTTTGACAGCCTGCTCCAGAGGCAGGGCTTAGATTAGAATTAACATTGCTTCCAGTGAAAGAAAATAGCTGTGTGAAAGCCCATTTATTCTGCCAGGAACTACCTAAGTTTAGGTGGATCTCCCAAGTTTTTTTCTTACAAACATAGACTATGGAAAACAAACCCAGCAGGGTAATGGACAGCTGTCCATTAATATGTCCTCTCTTATGGTCGATAGTGAGCCAACTGACTAACCTTGAATGACAAATTAATATGTCCTCTTGTCTCATTACCATGCTCTCCCCAGGAGACTAGATTGTCAGATAAGTAGATAATAAGCTACATGATATTTGCAACAGAGGTCAGTGTTGAGGCCACCATCACAGGGGAAAGAATCAAACCACCAAGCAAGCAAGAAACGGCACCTACTCCTAGGGTGAGGTGTACATATTACATATGGTTCAAATACTTTCCTTCAGCACCTGTCAAATAGGGAGGAGGGGGATTTGTCCCTAGATAAGAATAAAATCCAAAACCGAATCTCAAATCTGTCGAGCTTTTCCACAAGGCAGAATTCCCCTGCTGCTTAGGAAAGTCTGCAAGACTCCAGGATTGAAGGAACTAGAATACCTAAGCCTAACAAATTCCTTGTTGGACCCAGTATTAGCAGTGGTTTCCTAGTACAGGTAGTCCCCAACCTAAATCACAATTGAGACCAGAATTTCCATTGCTAAGGAAGGCAGTTGCTAAGTGAGCCACATTCAATTTTATGGCTTTTTTTTTTTTTGCACTGTTGTTAAGCAAATAGCTGCACATAAGTGAACCATGCTGTCGCTAAGCAAATCCAACTTCTACCATTGACTTTGCTTAACGGAAGATGACTGAGAAGATTGCAGATGGTGATCACATGACCCCAGAACTGCAACTGTTGTTAATATACACTGGTTGCCCAACACCCGAATTCTGATCATATGACCATGCGGACGCTGCACCAGTTATAAGTGCAAGGACTGGGTCATAACTTTTTTTTCCAGTGCTGTTATAACTTTGAACCATCACTAAACAAGTGATTGTAAGTCGAGGATTACCTGTAGCTATTTACTGTCTTATGCCTTCCATTCCCTGATACCTTTAACAAAATCCTCAGAGCAGAGGACAAGTTTCTCAGGGCAATGAGAAAATGAAAATTCTTCCGTCTCCTTTCTCAGTACCTTTTTATAGGTAGCCGTAGACTTAATTAAGACATTTTAGTGGATACTTACATGACAACTCTGGTCTTGGGAGTAATAGTAAATGAAGACAGGGAAGACACCCTAGACAGTCCTGGAGACAGAGATTCTGCAATAAAATGCACTTAGGGTTTAAGCTAAGGCCACATGGGCTTTCCTTGCCATGTTCATCTTCACTAAACTTCAATCCTGTGGGGCAAACAGCTATTCCAATTCATCCCTCTAGAAGATAGGGAGCCCATGTAAGGCATGAACAAGTTAGCCAAGTCTCTGCCTTAATGGCAGATGCTGGGAAAAACAGCATGCAATTCTCAGCCAAAGGCACTACAGCTAACATAACAGTTTAAGACAGCTGCAGTTGATGAACTGGAAAGTACTCTAAATTAAAATCCGTCTTCATATCAGGTCCATTCAAGAGTGGCAGACTATTCAGACAGGCCCTAGATAATGTCCTAATTGAGACTAAGGATTAAAAGAAAACTATTCTCCTAACAGATATAAAAATATGAAGCCAAAAACAGCAGGAATCAGACATATACCAAACATTTCTATCTATTTCTTTTTTAAAAAAAATGGAGCCACAAGGAATACAGCTCATCTTGGTGGAACTCCAAACAATTTCAACAGTCTTAATCCCAATGCTGGGGTGGGGGGAACCTTTTCTCATTGCAAGATGGGACGTGCAAACAACTCTGAATGCAATTCACCCATCAGTAGACCCATATCATATGAAGTGCATAGAACTTAGAGGACTACAGCATAGAATTCATCAGCCTTAGATTATTTCACCCAATCTTCCAAGTCCAAAGGAACAAAATGCCATCTAACTTGAAATATCTAATTGTCCACAAGAGAAACACATAATAGCACAAAATTTTTGACATGAAGTAAACCAAATAGTACAAGTGCCAGATGGAAACCCCGAGATAAACAGTGGAGTGTTTCCAAAAAAATAAATAAACCCTTGAATTTCACAAAGATTGCTTTATTAATTCCTATGTGGCTCAGTTGATGAGGAAATCGTTTGCTGGAGTTTGGAGGCAGGCAAGAAGTTCAGTTGTATGCTTGTGCATGTGGGAAGAGAGAAAAATGGAATGAAGGAAAGACAGCCAGAACCTGCTTCACAGACCACTTACAAAATTGCAGGGGTGACAATTATTGATGACATGCAGCTAAAAAACCAGACATTTCAGTGTGTCCAGCATCATTGAATTTGGGAGTTCTTTTCCTGCTTAAGTCCTTCCAGGAAGCCACTCAAGGCCTTATAGAACTCTAGGATTGTGTCAAACCCAGTTTAAAAGAAACCCTCCCCAGAGGATACCTATATTGTCTGCTGTTAAGAATGGATTTCACACGCAGTCTAATGTGATACTACCCTTTATGACCTAATGCCCTCCAAGACCACCTCAATGAATATTTTCCTGAGACTGTGCAAGCTCAGGAGATGTTCTGACTTCTTTAAAGATATGGAAGCAGGTGCTGCAAACATTTTATCAGTGCAAAAGCTTTCCTCCTAAATGTATGTAAGTCATACTTACTTTTTTTTAACCTTGAGTGTAGTTTATATAACTGTCAAACTGTGTCATTTCAGTGTAATGTTCTCTGCAAAAACAAAAATTAATTAAATGAATATAAATTCTCATCTAAACATGCTTACTAGGGAGTCATGTTAAAAAATAAATTTCTTGCTAAATATGAAAATCCACCCTTCAGTCAGAGGAGTCACTTCTGTTTGAAATATTCATCCCTTGTCAGTATTGAGTAGTATCCCCATAATGAGTTACAGATTTTGCCTTTCACTTCTAAGAGAAATGAAATCTTCTCAAGAGATAATGCAGGTAGAAAGAAAACGTAATGATAAAAGCATGTAATTGGATTCACAGTCTGAATCCTTTTTATTAGTGTTTTTGTCTGCTCAGTACTCTGATTGTATTAATTAATTTGCCACAGAGAGTAGAATTACTGAAATACAATCAGCCTATTAGAATCTAACTATGCCAATAGAATTAAAATATTTCCTTCAATTTTCATATTTATACACTATTATTCTTATATTAACAGAATAACAAAAGAATAAGTGAATGCAGTGGTATCTAAAAAAATAGGGCAAGACCAAGAATTAGTCTGTAGTGTCTATAAAATGTGTCCCCATAGGAAATCAATAGAGTTGAAGTCCCTCAGTTTCCTTGCCTAAGGAGATATTGCCAAGGATCAGGCTTGTATGGTTTCTATAAGCTTCCAGGGAAAGGCAGTATCTGACAATGAATTTTATTTGGCTAAGGACAGCACAGGGGTTCCCTTTGCTTTCTTTTTGCTTTCATAGGGAGCACTGGAAGATGGGATTTTATGTGGTAGGGTGCATTGGTCATTTGAGTTCATTTCCCCCCTCTGAAGTATACTTTAAATCACAATTGCATAATCTGACGCTTCAGAGTTGCATTTGGTCTCCTCAAAACTTAGATGGGACACCCAGAGATCTCAAAAAGTTACTATCAAATTCCATTTTTAGTACATCTGAAAGTGAAAATAGTTTAGTAGGGAGGAATCACATTAATTGTATTTAATTAAATGTAAATGAAATGAAATTCTAATCCTATTTTGCAGTGTCCCATCCAAGGTCTAAAAAACCATCAGGGAAATTTATTGCATTGTTTGGGTTGTGGGTTAACAAAAGTGTTTGAAGTTTACTATACAGTAGGCTTTGTAAGTTTGCTATATAGTAAGTTTATAAAACTCACTAGAATTTACTACAGTATATAGAGCACATTCTTAACTTTATACGTGTAATTTATGTAGTGAAGCTAATTTTAATCAACAATGAAAAAAATTAGGGATCCATCTCCTTATTTCTCAACACAATATAGGCTTTCGTTATGAATAAAAAAAGGAAAATTAAATCATTAAATAATTCCCTTTTGACAATGACAGAGAAATTAAAATTCAGCAGATAGACAGGTTACATTTCCTCTATCATCTCAAAGAAGTTTTGAGATTTTCATAGATTGTACGCATGCATTTGAATTTAATGATTAATCAGTATTAGTTAAAAGGAAGACAATTTACCAACTGAAATTCTGTAGACTGATGATATGTAGCAAGAGGTTTAGAAAACTGATATGCACTAATTGAATATGCAGCTACTCTAAGAGAATTATTAACAGAGTTGTTATTATAACAGATGATATCTTCTGAAGCTAGTGAGCCTCTTGATGTCAACTGTACTGTAAGATATTGAAGTCAGACTTACAATAATGATGTTTTCTCTTTAATCTCCCTTCTTAGAGTTTTAAGGGGCTGGGCATATTCTTCCCTTAAAGCTAGATTTTATTTATTTGTCCTGCTGTTTAATAAACAGGACCCTAAACCAGCAAAACAAGGTAACCCATGCTTTTAAACTTAAAATTTAAAGGATAGGATTGAAGAAGAAAAAAATCTGAAGTTCTTATAATGGCGGGCAGAAAAGGAAGAGGGCAGCTCACACTTCAAAAAATTAGATTTATCCATTTTTTTTAGAAGTAACCTTGAAGAGCTGGTCTTCCTGGAAATTGCTGTTATTGTAGCCAGAGGTTGTTAGTTTTATGTCTTGCCGTCTTAAATTCTGAGATATTACTGGATTTTGCAAGTGTCTCCTTTCTGAAGGTTCAAGGAATTCCAGCTGACAACCCCATGGATTAGATACCTTATATGGCAATTTATTTCAAAGTTCTTTATGAAGGAGAAGATAGGTTTAGCTGATGAGAAGTGATTTCAGTACTATGGATGCAGCAAGTCCTAAAAGCATATTGAAGGATATAGTTAGATTTCCTTTATTAGTCACAGAGTCTTGCCAGCTTTGCTTAAGCTAGAAACTTCTTTGCAAAGCACAGCTGTGTGAGCTTGGAGGAAGCTGTCTGGGCTATTAGGTTACACCAGGCCACTGACTAACAGACCAATTCTTATCTGATCAATACAAAGCTGCCTCTGTAAAACACATTCGTAGAGAAGCCTGTATATTCTGGTTTATTCAGTCCTTCTAAAGCCTAATGAATGAAAGACATTTGGCTCACAAAAACAATTACAAGCATATATTTTGTGCCCTGATGCCCACTGATACTTATTTATTGTATTCAGAGAAGTAGTTTTAAGAAACAGGTCACAAATATGTAAAATTCCATGAATCTTTTTTGCCATCGAAAAGATTGTGTTTATTTTCCTGTTCTGCAGGCCTTTGGAAACTTCAGCCAAACTGCCAGTACCATTTTTGCGACAAGTTGTGCCCGTTAAGAAAAAGGTGGGTATTCTTGTGTTGGAATACACAAAACAGATCGGTTTAAAAAAAAAAAATGAGTGACAAAAATACTGGGGGAATATTTGAAAATTTGAGCATAAAATTTATTGGGAAGAAATTAATAACTTTGGTTGCAATATTTGAGAAGTCTCTTAATTTCAAAAGTGAAATGCTGAAGAGATTGAAATGAGGGAAAGGAATATGGCCAAACTGGTATTGTGGTCCCATAATATGGGCTTCCTAGAACGTACAAATATTTTCTGACATTGCTGAGATGCTAGTATTGATCCCATTTCCTTCTCCACAGGTGTCCAGAGATCCTCGTTTTGATGACCTCTCTGGGGAATATAAACCAGAAGTGTTTGAAAAAACATATAGTTTCTTAAATGATGTGAGGAAGAAGGAGAAAGAGGTAATGATGTAACAGTGTCCTACGTTTCTTCCTTCAGAATGAAAACAGGTATCCCTAGAGAGTTGGTGCTTTCCTATTTTGCAGGTTATTCAGAAGCAACTGAAGAAAAGTCAAAACGTGGAAGAGCAGAACAAATTGCAGCAGCTCCTTAAGCGAATGGTGAGTTGGTGCAAAAGATAATTTAAATAGCCAGTTCACCCTTCTGAAGTACAAGCAACTGGCAGAAGCAAAGCTGTAGAGAGCATTGATGATAAACCCATGAGGTAAAGGAATTTGAGGAGAAGAAAAACACAACATCTTTGTTTCTTGCCCCTCTTTGTTCCTTAGACACAACAGGAAGAAGCACAGAGAAAACGCCAGAAGAAGAGAGAAAATTCCCTGGCATTCAAGAGGCAGCAAAGAGAGTTGGCCAAGCAAGGAAAGAAGCCTTTCTTCCTAAAGAAATGTAAGGTTTTCCCACTTAGGATAACAGCTGCTCTATCAACCTTAACCTTAATATGATCCCCTTCCTGTATATATTAGTAAATATTATAATAATATTTATATTAGTAAATATTAGAAATAGTAGAAGACCTGTTTGTGCTAGTTGATTTGTACATATTGAAGATTAAGGAATTTATTTGTGTTTATCTTCATCATCATCACCAAGTCAGTGGAGCCTTTGATGGTATCTGTTACAAAGGCTGGATCAAGTGGTAGCATTGTTTCTGTTACAAACAGTGTATAAGTGTGACATCCAACATGCCTGCACCAGCAGCACTTACTTTCTTTAAATCATTGAATCATTTTCTAAATTATTGAATTATTCTCAAAATTATTAAATGAGGAGTGGTTTAGGATAGCTACTGCCAGTACTTAAATGAGTTTTTATATGTTATTTTCATAGCAATTAGTTACTAACCCATATCACATGATTTTTAGGATCAAGTTGAAAGATTATGTTGGCTGGAAAAAACAGTAGATTATAGAAAATAATTGCTTAGGGTATTACAAACACTTATGACTTGAATTAAAACCTCCATCCCTTCTTGACATCTACAGCTGAAATGCAGAAATTGGAACTTGCTGAGAAATACCAAGAACTGAAGAAAAGTGGGAAGTTGGAGAGTTTCCTGAACAAGAAGAGGAAAAGGAATGCTGCTAAGGATAAAAGGAGACTCCCTTTTCGGAAGGATAGCTAATGTCTGGCTGCCCTCCTCAAAAGAAGACTTCAGCCACAGATTCATACTTTGTCAGTTATACAGGCAACTCTAGGAAAGATGACCTCTTGAGCTTTAAGCCAGGCAGTGTGGGTAAATAGCCAGGAATCATCCCACAATTCAAGATACTCTGCCAAGTAATTTATGTCCGCTGGAAAAAAAAGATTGTTATGCAAAACTATGTTATTTCAATTTCACAAGCACCTCTTAAACTTTGAAAAATGAATATTTTTAGTGATTACATTTCCTGCTGCTTGTTCTTCTTTTCTTTTCAGGGCAAGAAGTAATAGATCCCTATCAATCTGATTTCCATCCCCTCTGCTTTTCCCAAAAATGATCTTCTTCCTTCCAGTTATTTTTTCTACTGTGTCAAGGCTTGGCATTCACCTACTGCTTTTCAGAATTGCCTTCCTGGAGAGCACTCTTACCTTCCTGCAGCTACCCATTAGTCCTGCTTGATTGTGGGTTCTAGCTGTTTTATTTGCAGAGCTTAACAGAATAACAATAACTGATGCTTAACGAATTTCCCTGCTTAAACAGCAGCTCTATCTTCTTAAACTTCTTAAATCTTCTTAGGGACAACTGTTTTTTGTTTGGGTTTTTATTGTAATATGAATGCATTTACTTTTACTGCTGAAGCGGACTATGAGCAGTACATGTTTTTGCAGATTTATAGAAAAATTGTGTAAACATATAGAGTGTGTTACTATACAGTATGACACTGGAAATTTACATTTTGACTGAGTTTGCTGAATCTCTAATTAGTGTCATTTTTCACTGGGTGTATTTAAAAATAAATTTGTTAATTTTATAAAGTAAATATTTTATTTGTTGGTACAGAATATAGGAATAATAATACATAAATCATCTTAGCAATACCTCATAATCAAATAAAAGTTTTACAATTTTTGAATGTTCTAGGTATGGTTAGACATGGTACATACTGTCTCTCTTGAACCAATTTTGATGTTTAGAGCATAAAGTCCATCTCCTGCATTATATACCTGAGGCATGTTTATTTATTTATTTTATTTATTTGATTTGATTTGTCAATTGCTTACAAGATAATAGATATAAGTATAAACATGAGTAAGAATATAGGAAATAGGTACTAATAAATGGGGACAATAGGACAGGGACAGTAGGCACGATGGTGCATTCATGCACACCCCTAGCAGACCTCTTAGGAATGGGGTGAGGTCAATAGTGGTTAGTTTGAGGTTAAAGGAGTGGGGGTTAGAGAATGTAACAACAGAGTTAGATAGTGCATTCCAGGCATTGATCACTCTGTTGCTGAAGTCGTACTTTCTGCAATTCAATTTGAAGTGGTTTACATTGAGTTTGTATCTGTTGTGTGCGCTTGTATTGTTGCGGTTGAAGCTGAAGTAGTCATTGACTGGTAGGACATTGTAGCAGATAATTTTGTGTGCTACGCTTAAGTCTAACCGTAGGCAGCGTAATTCAAGGTTGTTCAAGCCCAAAATCTCAAGCCTGGTGATATAGGGTATTCTGTTGCGAGCAGAGGAGATTAGTACTCTTCTCGTGAAATACTCTCTCGATTGTATTAATATCTGATATGCAGTGTGGATGAGCTGTATTCGAGTATTGGTCTGGCAAAAGTTTTGTATGCTCTGGTTAGCAATTCAATATTTCTGGAGGAGAAGTTTCATAAGATTAGATTTACAACTCTTCATGCCTTTTTGGCAATGCTGTTACAGTGAGCTCTGGTGCTTAGGTCATTTGATATGAGAACTGCAAGGTCCTTGACAGACTGAGGATAATCAACGAGGTCATATCCACCTAGTTTGTATTTGGCATACTGATCTTTTTTACCAATGTGTAAGCATTTGGTTGTCAAGATTTGGAGTTGCCAGATGTTTGACCATTCAGACACATAATCAAGATCACTTTGAAGGATAGTAGCATTGTCAGTGATGTTGAATAGTTTTACATCATCTGCAAAGAGGATGCAGTTGCTTAAAAGGTGATCGCAAAGGTCATTTATATAGAGTATAAAGGTCCTAGAATGCTGCCTTGGGGGATACCGCTGTTAACAGGAGCAGGGTGTGATATAGTGCTCCCTATTTTTACTATTTGTTGCCTGCTTGACAGGAATGCAATAATCCACTTATGGAGGGATCCGGAAATGCCATAAGAGTTTAGTTTTTACAGTAGTTTGTCGTGTGCCACTGAATCAAAGGCTTTGCTGAAGTCTATGTAAATTGCATCTATAGCTTTACCCTGGTCAAATAGAATAGTCCATATGTTTTTGCAGTGTAGGAGTTGTAGATTGCAGGACAATTTTTTCCTGAAACCAAATTGTTTTTTGGAGAGTAGGTTGTTTGACTCTAAGTGGAGAGTGATGAGTGACTTTGCACATGACTGTAGTTTTCAACCAGGTTAGGGGTCACCTTCTTTGAAGATAGGGATGACCGTAGCTAAGAACCATAGGTTTGGTAAGGAGCTGGATCTGAATGATATCTCATATATAATGTTTAAGGGTTCCGCTATGGCAGAGGAGAGCTTTTTTAAGAAATATGCACATAATCCAACGGGGCCAATAGATAGGATATTTTAGGTTTCGTAGTGCCTTTTCTACGTTGTCTTCTGTAAAGTCAATATGTAGTAGGTCATTAGAGTTGTGGTACGACTAGGAAATGTGGGGCATGAACCATTGCTGTTTACAAAGACTGAATTGAAGAATGTGTTGAAGAGATTGGCCTTAACAGCTCATCGTTGCGGTCTTACCCATTTGGTCCTTTTAGGGGTGGGATGGTTCTTGATTCTTTAAGTTTGGTGTTAACAAAATTGTAGAAGGCGCAAGTGGATTTTGTATGTAGGAGGTTTTCCTCTTGCTTGCAGTGGTAATTTGTGCATTCTGCCTTTATCTGTCAGCATAGGCTGTTGTATTGGTTTTTAAAGTTTGCTAGGTAGCTAGTTTGTTTTTACACCATAGCGATCTTTTTTTTTATTTGAAGTTTCCTTATTGTTATGGTTAATTTGTTTTTTTGTTTTGTTTTGGGGGGTTACTTTGTCTGGTTAATAGTCATCTAGACAAAGGATCCCCCTTCATCTTCTTATAGATTGACTGAAATGCATTTGATCATCTAAACCACTAAAACAGAAAAATCCCTATAGGTACCACCTAGTGTATCCTTAAAAGAAAAGCAGAAGTGCCAGATTGATTTGTTTCTAGAGTATTTTTCTTCAGGGTATACTTGCAAACTTCCTGCGAAAGAAGTTTTACATAGTAGGCTGACTATGCTATAATAAAACTAGCTGTTTTGGTATGCGCTCATGAAAATGAATGACCCAGATACAGATAAGGAAGTTTCTTCAATGAAAAACGTGTGTGATTAAAGCAACCATTGGGAACTATAAAAAGCAATGAGAACCTTTGTGCCCAAGGAAAAGAGGTAGTTAGGAAGAGAGGGATGAACCAAATATACCTGCTGAATGTTGCAAGCAAAAGAGAAGCAATAGTGCAGTAAATTAAATGTAGAGATTCAAAGTTGATTTCATTCTAGCTGGATGCTTTTCTTCCAAGTTTGTCAATGACTCTTGAATGGATGCTATTTCAATCTCTTAGAGATGAACTAAAAGTTTCAAATTGAAGTTTAAACAGCCAATAGTTTGAAAATGGGGCAAGTCTTTCCATTTGTTGTAAAAAGCAACTTCATAAGTCCTCTGCCAACTGATTTATTTCTTATTTCAAATATTTATTAATCACTTTTTAGCTAATAGGTCTGAGCTACCATCCAATTTTTATTAAATGAAACCTGTGGAAATCATCAAAATACCTTAAAAATCAAAGAAAACAAAAAACAGCACAGAAAAAAAATTAAAAATCTTAAAAATCATAGTTATTTTAAAAGTGTTCATATTTCTCTGAAAAGTATCTTTCAAACCATATTTCAATGTTGTTTCTTCTAATATGTCCAGTCTTGAAGAATATATAAAAATTTAATTTTCCTGGATTTGAACAACTTCCCAGTCAGTGCAGGAAGCATGGTTTGGTCTTTTATTTTTCCAACAAAGTCTTCCATTTCTCCCAGATCATTATAATGAAGACCATCCTTCATATGGTTTTGGTTGTTTTGTTCATTCTCTAGGGAGCACAAGTGGAAATTGATCTTTTTCTGCTGTCAGTTGTCTATGTTTCTAAAGAATGAAAATATTTTCCTGTATAAATTACAAGAATTTACAACATAAATAAGAATACTAAAGAAGGGAGAAATAAAACTACTCTGTAGTTTTGTGAAGACAAATGATTGGATATCTGGCTCAAATATTTACAAGTGTCCCATTTTATATATTGTAATTAGGTGCCATCTTAACTACTCCCTCAGATTCCCTGTTATTCCTGGGTCACAAGTTGGGAATTACTGCTTTGGATCTGTTGGGCTGTAACTTATATCAACAGTGTACAGCAGCAGTTCTGGTTGGAAATTATAGAGGTTACAGTCAAACATCCCTATAATGCACCAACTTTAGGGAGGCAAGATAGTCCTTGCTTCAGTGAACTTGTTTTTACATTTCAGATGAGGCTTGAGGCCCAGATGAGAGTTGAAACCCAATGTCTTAGATTCTATTGAGCGAGCTTTGGGTGAGGCAACTTTAGAAGCAAAGGTTTATCAGGAAAGTTTATGGGGTAATGTGTAGGGTAAAGCATATTGAGATTATTGGAGTGTAATCTTAGATGTTTAGAGATTGCAGAGATGTTTAGAGATTGCAGTCTAAATTATATCCTTTATTTATTTTCAGAATTTACATGACTGCCTATCTTGTATACTGATCCTAGGCTGCTCACAACAATCAATAAAAACAAAGATAAAAGCAAAACCACCTTTCCTGCAGGCACCAGACCAAACAACCTCACAGATGAATCTCCATCCTAGCCCAATGTCTGGGGGAACAGTCAGGTGTTCATGGTCTTCCAAAAGTATAATAAAGTAGGGATCCTTCAGATTTTAGGAACAGCAAAGTTATCCTTTTTAATAAATAGGGTTTCATTGCTGTGGGGAAAGGCTTACATACAGTGTTAGTCCCATGCATGTGCTAATTCTAACATACCTTATTTTGGCCATTGGTCGTTTTCTGGGAGGTGGAAATTCTGGTACTCCCTTTACCTTGAGGTGTGCCAGATTGGGGAAAAGCTGAACTATATACAATGCACCAGTTAGAAAAAATCTGCTAATTTTCTTCATAGCTGGAAAAGAAGGTTATTTAAGATTTTAGTGCCAAGAACATAGAGGGCACCAGCATGGAGAAGATTTCAAGTTTGCTAGCAGAATATACACTTGCAAAGCTATATAGACATATGCTATCATGAGGATCATGCCATGCTTTGTATACTATAGCAAGATCATACTCCAAAAATGGATAGCCTAGGGCCCTTTGGGGAAAACTTTGAGGAGTTTAAGGAATAAAATGAATACCATAAAACACTTGGCTAACCATTTAAATCCAGTGAAAGAACACAAATCAGTGCCAAACTTCACTGGCTCCTAATCTGGAGACCAGGAAAGGAATAAATGCAAACTATATATTTTATTATATAAAATAAAAATGCAAGAGTTTCAGCTTGTGATGCTAGACTATGCATTGGTGGCCATTATTCAGTTCACTACTGTCTAAGGATGAGGAACAGGAAGAAGCTATATTTCTATCTGGAAGAGAACTATTTATTGGGTTAAATTCCCAGTCGCATTGACTGAATTTCATCTATATTCTATGTCTCTGCTTGGTCCTGCCAGTAGTTCTATAGAAAGAGAAAAATTGAATTGTCAAAAGCCTGCTGTCATATTCCAAGTTTCAAATTAAGAAGTCATTAAAATTAGGAGAAAACTAAAACTAAAACTAGCAAACTAAAAGGAAGAGTAATTCTAATACACTTTGGGATGTGTCTGTAGGTCTTTATGCTTGTTCATCAAAAATACTCCTCCTCCAAACTCTGAAACCCTGCCGCTTGGGGGGGGGGGGGGGGGCAAAAGCCCTAGTAAAAAGCAGGCATATACAATGGAATGAAGGCTATTGTTGAGCACTTAGCATGGTGCTCCATAGACTGTAAGCTGCCCTGAGTCTCCGGAGAAGGGCAAGCATATAAATGCAAATAAAAATAAATTAAAAAAAATAATGGCAAACAAATTTTAAGAAACTGCACAAACATTCCTTGAAGTCATCAGAAGTTGAAGTCAAAGGAGTCTGTTACATAGGTAGGTCTCAACTTACAACACTTCGTTTAGTGACCATTCAAAGTTACCATGGCACTGAAAAATGTGATTTAGGACTGTTTTTCAAAGTTACGACCTTTGCAGCATTCCTATGATCATGTGATCAAACTTTGGATGCTTAGGAACTGGTTCATATTTATGACAGTTGCATGTCCTGGGATCACGTGATCCTCTTTTGTGACCTGACAAGCAAAGTCAATGGGGAACCCAGATTCACTTAAAAACTGGGTAAGTAATTTATCAACTGCAGTGATTCACTTAACAACTGTGTCAAATGGGCCAAAGTCATTTAACCCATGTCTCACTTATCAACATACATTTTGGGCTCAATTGTGTCGTATGATGAGGACAACCTGTATTAAATGAAACAAGGATTATGTTTACACAACAGGCAGTCTTTAATAAGGAGAAAATATTCAGTTTGTAAAATTAGAATATATATATATATATACACACACACACCTCTGAAAGTGGAATTTTGACATTTGAAACAGCAGGATGAGAACCTACAAAAAAACTTGCAAGAAAGTGGGTCATTGTGATTTCTAGCAGGCCAGGAAAGATAATTATAAGCAGTACAAACTCTCATCTCTTACTATACATTGACTCTGTGTGTGTGTGAAGTTCTGCCTGTATTTATGGAAGATATGTGATAAACAATATATTTTGTATGGAAAAATCTAGGCCATTATGCCAGCTGCATTAGTTAAAGGACAGGAATTTTATACTCCCAATATTTCTCATTTGAATTTTTTTCCCGCTTCGCACCCAGTTCTAATTTCTGGCTTTCTTGTAAAAAGCACAGCAAAGAAACTGAAAAAGTTTGTCTCATAATGGTAATTCATATGGAATGTAAATATTAGAGAATATTTTTCAGAGTCTGGGTGCCCTCCAGGTGTGTGTAATAACTTGGAAATCCAGGCAGCCTGAGCAATGGCTAAAACATTCTGGAGATTTTATGGTGTCCAGGTAAGTTTCTGCTGTTATGTTAGAGACTCTCTGTCCCCTAGCAATCAGACACTGTGGTGTGAATTCTTCCTGCCTGAAGACCTTGACTCCACAAGCTTGTCTGTGTGCATTGCTTCATATTATTCCACTTGAAGTATATATCTTCATATCCACTGCCAAAATACAGTGGCCCCACTGTCTCTCAAGTTGACATTAAGTGTGCCTTATTCTCATTTTACCCCACTGTTTTTATTCTTTTGAGCCTGGGGCCAGACCATTGTATTATAGCTGTCAGAACTTTTCAGCTTATGCTCCGTTTTCTTTCAACACTTGGTCATGCTCAAATTGTGTGATTTTACTTAAGAACAAATATGTTCTTAGATTAAATGCTTACATAACCCTGACTTCAGAAATGTTTGCTAAAACTGCTGTTGCTGGGAGATACATTATACTGCTCTGAAATAACTAAACCACAGTACTTTGCTTTAGTTTTGCTCTACTACCTGATGAAGTTGATAGAATTAGAATAGAATAGAATAGAATTCTTTTATTGGCCAAGTGTGATTGGATACACAAGGAATTTGTCTTGGTGCAAATGTTCTCTGTATACATAAAAGAAAAGATACATTCACTGAGAGTCAAGAATCATAAGGTACAACACTTAATAATAGTCATAGGGTACAATAAGAAATCAAATCATACTAGGAAACAGTCCATATAAATCATAAGGATACAAGCAACAAAGTTACTGTCATACAGTCACAAGTGGGAGGGGTGAGCGATAAGGAGTGATGAGAAGATTAATAGTAATAGTAGCGCAAGACTTTGTAAATAGTTGGACAGTGTTGAGGAAATTATTTGTTTAGGAGAGTGATGGTATTCGGGAAAAAACTGTTCTTGTGTCTAGTTATTCTGGTGTGCAGTGCTCTGTAGTGTCGTTTTAAGGGAAGGAGTTGAAACAGTTTATGTCTGGGATGTGAGAGGTCTGTAAATATTTTCACAACTCTCTTTTTTACTTGTGCAGTATACAGGTCCTCGACCGAAGGCAGGTTGGTAGTAATTGTTTTTTCTGCAGTCCTAATTATCCTCTGATGAAATTGTAATTCACTGAAATAGTTCATTCTTCTTCTCATGTTCCTTCTCAATGCACAGAAAGGTTCTTTGCATACCTTAACACAAGATTTTCCAACTTTGGTCACTTTTAAGATGTGTGGACTTCAATTTCAAGAATTCCCAAGCCAGTATGCCTGCCCTTAGAGCTGAAGTGGTTCTACTCTGCCTAGAAGGAAACTTCCTACCTGCCACTTGCCTGACATTTTGTGCTGTTTGCAATACCCTCTATGGGATTAAGGGTCTTTTCTGTGTTTGCTACTGAATCAGTATGACAGTCCAACAAGCCACAATCAGTTTTCATCATTGCCTGATTGTGTCTACCTGATCCAAGAATTCACCATAGGACTTTCATTTATGTAGGGTACCAAAAGCCACCTCTATGCCCGATTAGAAAAAAGTTATAAACACTGAATCTCTGATCCTTGAACTAGGTCAACCTTGGGACTCAGGCCTAGACTACAGACAAAACACAGAAACCTAAAACCAGTCAGTCTAAAGGCTGATTGTGTCATCAACAGATCCCAAGTTCTAGGGCTTTGTGGGTTATACCCACTTCTCTCTGTTAAGAGATAAGTTCCCCACCTCAGATTATACTTACAATGCAGAAAGAATATGAACAAGACTCCTACACGTGCCACCATCTTTCAAGAAAAAGGGAACAATCTTAGTGCAATTAGGAGCCAAAGGATCACTTCCTCAGTAGCTACTAATGTCAAGATTTCAACTATCACACGTCTCATTTATTCCCCTAATAAGGACATGTTGGGCCACTTGGCCAAGGGGAAGATCTTCACAAAGCTAGAGCTGACTTGGTTGGATTTGTCAGTCGGAACCTTGACAGTTAAGTAGGCAGCTGATAGCCTGTGATGGAGGTTTTTTTCTTTTCTTATTACCTTGCTAGCTGTGGTGCTTCCACTACCCAGGCAAAGAGTGGATCCCGCCCTCTGCAGCAGCATCTGCTGATTCTACTGATAAACATTACAGAGCAACAGCAAAATGGAGTAGGCAAAACAGATTCTTTTTAGCATGGCAAGTGAAGTCACACAACAAGATGGCATTGAGGCCAATCAGGTTAAGGTAGTTGACCTCTCAAATTAAATTGGTGGTTGGCCAGCTAATACCAACTTCCTTCTACCTTCTCTAAGCTTCCATTGCTATATATTACCACCTGTGTGCTTTAGCCTCCATCTCCAAGCCAAGAGAAAATAACGGAGGTCTATTAGGAAACTGAGCAAAGGGACACCCAACAATTGAAATCACTGCATCCACTACTGAACACAAATTCCATTAGCCCCTGGAATATGTCAAAAAGTACAGAAGTACAATACATTTAGCTAATATGTGACTTTTCCGTTTCTTGCTGTGAGTGTGTAGGATTGCATGTCTGTTAAATGGTGCATGTTTACTTCTTTCATATTCTCTCTCATCTAACTTTCATCTATATCTATCTATCTCTATATCATCATCTATACTATTTAATGTGTAGTTTGATTGTGCTCCCCTGTCAAATTCTTTTAGGTCCTGCTTTGTGTTTAGGACAGATGTAATGTAGATTATACTAAGTGAACTGGATTGGCTTGATATCGTGTGTGAACAATATAACAATATCTGGTGGCTGATGTAGAACTGTCTTCCCAAACAAACTTGTAGTATTTGAAAACTTAGCAATTATACAAGTTCAGACCTCGTTGTAGATTTCCCACATTATCCTATCTCTGATGCAGGCAGGTCTGTGTGGGTGGGACACCATCTGAGAATTATGCGTTCACTATCAAGTTATTTCAGTGTTTTTCAAAATTTGGCAAGCTTAAGATATGTGGATTTCAATCAAGCATGCTAATTGGGGATTTCTAGGAGTTGAAGTTCATGCATCTTAATTTACTATTTGAAAAACAATTATACTGTTGAAGACAGACCAGTGGTGTGTTATGGGAATAGATTATGGGCATAGAATGGTAAAAATGGAGAAGCAGATGATAGGCTCAGTAAAAAAGACAGATAATATTGGAGACATCCCATTTTGATTAGAGGACTTAAAAAAGAAACAAGCCTTTATCTGTCAATACTACCTAGAAGTTTTTTTTTTTCTTTTAATGCCGGAATCTTCTCAGACTTGGTGCTTTTGTCTTACTTCAAGGCACTTTTTTTTTTTTTAATCCAAAAGTTAGTCTTCCTTCAGCTGCAAATATAACAGTTGGGGTGATTAATAAAGAGCAATTTCAGTAACTAATTAACCAAATATAGCCACTTTGTGCGCATATGATCCACACGGGGAGAAGGAGGCTCCCTCACTGCAAACTACAGCAAACGGTTTACTGCTGCTTTTTTTCTGCCCTTCCCAGCAACTTGGCAACAACTGTTCAGCTAGGCTGGTCCAGAGAATAGTGATTGACAGGGCTGTGATTAGTGGGGATGGGATTCCTCATTAGCTAATCAGCTTTCTCATTGCTTTGTCAGAGTTTAATGACTAGCTGCCTTGGGAAGGCGGACACCACGCTTTGCATTCTGCTCAGGAGCTGGGAGTAGCATGGGAAGGGGAGGTGGGGGGGTGCTAATTGGCAAGATGAAGGAGCCTCATGTGGCTGGGCCCTTTGCACCTGTTGCTCAGTCTGGGGCTGCCTTTTCTTTTCTGGGCTAGTCCTGAGCAGCAATGGCAGCTAATGAAAAGGAATTACCTCATAAATCAATCATTTGTGCTACTGTGGCCTCAATCTTGAGGCAGGTCAGATCCTGTTAGACGGTAAAAATCTCCATCCTGTTGGATGGCTATATATATATTTTTTTTTAAAAAGACTCATTTAGCCTGCCAGGCTATGGGATGCCCATGGAAACCCCCAGGGAGGTTGTGATTCAGGAATTTTGAAGTAAGAAAAAGAATTTGTAGGCCATTTTTCAAATGCTGTTTGTCAAATATTTATAAGTCTCCCCTCAGCTTGAAAGGCAATTTGAGGGTACAGGCTATATATATTAAAGCACAGCTACAGAGTTGTTCTCAACCAGCTGAAATCTACTTACAAGGTTGAATGTGATTCACAAAAATGCAGGGATATTACTCAGGTACTCAGTGCATGATTGCAAGCTGAAATGTGCAAAACAGTTTCCAATGACAAATGTGCTGGCGCCGATGTCAGAGTTCTAAACTCTTAAAATTATGTAGTCGGTCCTTCACACACCAGAGATACAAAAGTCACCCTCCTGTGCTATATTGCAGTCCAAAGCATGTCCAAGTAAACCCATAAAGTGTAGGGTTTCAGTCAGGTGTGTGACTTGCATATGATTGGGTTTTAGTCAAGATATTTTAGGGATGGAGCATATTTCTTCTTGGCAATTGAAGAAGGGTGATCACTTTAACATAGATTTCCTCCCCTACACACATGTACACACACACACACACACACATACACACACACAGAGGCATTTAATTCTTGCCTTCTCCAAGTATAGCTGCAGAGGTGATATTCAGCAGGTTCTGACCAGTTCGGGAGAACTGGTAGTGGAAATTTTGAGTAGTTCAGAGAACTGGCAAATGCCACCTCTGACTGGCCCCACCCCCATCTATTCTCTGCCTCCCAAGTTCCAACTGATTGACTGGGTCTTCTTTTGTTGCCCTGTATAGGAGAATGGAGCTGGAAAGCAGGTTAGTGGGATGGGGAGGGAATGGGATTTTGCAGTAACCTTCCCCTGGAGTGGGGTGGGCATGGAGATTTTACAGTATCTTCCCCCTGCCACGCCCACCAAGCCATGCTCACATAACTGGTAGTAAAACATTTTGAATCCCACCACTGGTCTGAACCCCTGTAGTCATTGTGGATGGGATGAGTTAAATGGGCCAGTAATGTGCTGAGCAGAGCAATGCTCGTGTTTCAAAAGGCAATTTATAATATAGATAAATTTACATTAATTTACTATTTTTTCCTGTCTTGGTTTCAAATATTAATGATTGGAAAAATCTGAAAACTACATGTAAGTTAATTAATATGCAAATTAATACCTCTTTTTCTCCTCACTTGTCCTGTGATAAATGTGTTGGTCATCACCCAGAACAATCAGAGGACTTAGATATGCAGCTTCCTTGGGACAGATCTTGTTAGACCAAGTTAAAGAACTGGAAGAGCCGCACTCTCACAAAGAAATTTAGAAGTTAAATGCAGACAGTATAGTTCCTGCATTGATGAGCTTTCTCTTTTGTCACCATAAAATGACTATTTGGTGGCAACATTTAGAAGAGGGGCTGGCCCGCAAATTTTTATAGCTGCCTACAGTTCTGCATTCCTGCCTTGCACACATTATCTTTATATCAGGATTCCAGCAATTACCCCAATTAAATCATAAGTCTTCAGCCAAACTTCCAAAACTTCAAAGGACTTATCGGGAGTTAACATGTCCGGCATTGCCTGGGTATAGCCGACTCTGAGACACATAATTCATTGTCACCCTTGACCCTGGTTTTCCCCCACCCCCTGAGTGTATCATAATTCATATTCTCCAAGAAGACACATCCCTAGCCAAAAGTCATCAATCATGTTCTCCAGTTAGATTTTTGTGCACCAGAAACTTCAATCACCTAATTGCTACCTTTGAAAAACTATGTATGGAATGCACTTTCAATTTCCAAACTGCTGCACTACTCTTTCAAACCCCTTTTCCCCCTCCCTTTCTATTCGCAACTCTAAAACAACCATAGAATTATTTTATGAGTTGGCACTTTACACATATTTGAAATCAAGCCAGGGTTTCAATTTCAGGGCTTGTCCCATTTTCCCTTTAAGGTTAGTAAAAATTATAATTTTCTAAAGGTAGACTTGATGACTGATGGGGCTAGTCTTGAATCATGGACAGGATGGTGGGGAGAGATATTCCTCTTGCTCACTATTAAGAGTTGTGGTGTGCAGTGGTTAGAATGCAGTACTGAGGTTACTTCTGCTGACTGCCAGCTGCCAGGAGTTCGATTCTCACTGGCTCAGGGTTGACTCAGCCTTCCATCCTTCTGAGGTTGGTAAAATGAAGACTCAGATTTTTGGGAGCAATATGCTGATTCTGAACTGCTTAGTGAGAGCTGTAAAGCACTATGAAGTAGTATGTCTAGGTGCTATTGCTATTAAATCCAGAAACTCAAAGTCCATATATTAAGAGAACCATTGCTTAAAATTGATTATATCTCCGCATGAGCTGAACTTCACTTTTTCTTAACCACAGCAGTTCACTTTTCATCACCCTGACACTGAGTGATAGAGAGTTGCAGCCAACAGCTCTGAGGGACACCAGGTTGGAAACCATTGCTCCAACCTACGGGACCTTTGCAGCAAAAAAGAGCAAACATCCCAGGAGATGCCAGGAGCTATTAAAGCCACTTTTCATTTATATTAAAAAAAAAACATTCTTACCTGGGCAACTGTGGCCACAGAGGATGTTGGTATATTGGGCATCAGAAATATAAATACAGGGAAATTTTACTGTTTTGAGGCTAGAAATAACAGTTATTTGTAATGGGTATATGGTTCAAGAAATGGATATTTTGAAGGTCAGAATTTGAGGAAGAGATGGGGAGTAGCTAAGCTTCCTGATCCAGAAGCTGCTTGGAGTTTTCCATTGTAAACCACTCTGTCCACCCCAGAGATAAGCAGTAATGCTCTTGCATCGAAGTAGATGAGAAGAATTCATTCGTTGGTTATCCTTTCCTCGGTGTGTGAATTAGCTTCTCTCCTGTGGGCTGAGGTTGAAACGCTTAAGGATTGCTCTCCACTCCCAAATCCTTCATTCTTTAGCTATGGAGATGAATTAATATTGTTTAAACTCATCCAACATTTGGATGAAAGTGTGGTCCCTCTGGTGATTGTTTTGGCAGGAGATGTGCATGCAGCAGAAGCTCTAAAGAGAAATATATTGGCAGTGGATGGCAGCAAGAAGACTTAATCCACTCAAAGCAGTAGATGACTGATTTGGTAACAAGATTAAAGGATAGGAATGACATTTGCCTGGCAGCTTTGAATCAACTCAACAAGAACAAAAGATTTCAAATAAACACTGGCATTAAAGCAGGAAATACAGAAGCATCTACAAAAGCTGCACTCTATTGCTGCTCAACAATTTCCCCTCTGGATGCATTTGACACTTCTGAACTAGCAAAATCTGGCTCCTGTTTCTCCTCAACAGCCTGAGATATGAATTAGCTGAAAAATCTAGGACTTAATGTGTTCCTGGAGATGGGAAAGAGGTTGCTGGAGAAGGGAGGGAGGGAGGGCAGAGCAGGCTTTTAATCCTAGACAATGGAGGATATTAGTCTAACTTTCTTCAAGGAAACTCCAGTGTGCTTAATGTTGTCAGCCTGAAGGATGCCCAGGTATTTATCTTCTTCATCTAAATTTCTGAAGTTATTTCTATAGGGGATCTTGATTCCTTCAGATTTCCCTGTTTATGATGGTGGTGGAACATTTATCCACTCAAATTCCATTGCAAAATCTTGGCCATATATTTGAGCAATGATTCCATTTCAGATGGCTTTTCTATACAGCTTCAGACTTCATGTAAAGGAAGTGGGACTATCACCTATTTTTGATGTCTACTAGCCCTGGCCTAACAAGTTCAGTATTATTAACAAGGGAATCAATACAACAATAAACAGTAATGGTGATATGGAGTCTCTTGAAAGATCTCTGTCTTGATATTAACCCTTCTCCCATTTTATCACCATTGACCAGCACCTGTGACTTCCATTTTGCCATCGATCCTTGCAGAAAACTTCTGCTATTCCTGTTATTTCTTGACACTTGATTATTCAATCATATGGAAGAGAGTTGAATGTGTTCCTGTAATCAATCCAAGTTACACTCAAGTTGGTCTTCTTACTTTTAGTTTTCCAAAATTGTCTTTTCAATTAGGAGCTGATGCTTTGTCCTTCTCTATTTGGGCAGTTTGATTTCTGCTCATTATGAAAAGAGCTTGTTTTCAACTAGATGCTGTTGGATTGCAACAGTTACCACACCAGCTAGCAATCTGAAAGTTGATGGTAAGCAGGTAATTGGCCTGTGATTGCCTGATGCTGTTCCTTTTGTTGAATTGTTGGTTTTTAGATAGGTTTTGATAGATGTATAGATCTTCAATTTCATCCTCCTTGCAGAATATTATTAAACTGCTTGGCAAGTGAGTTTCAGCCAAAAATGATGCAGTTCATCTTCATTTGTGCTGACCAATTCTTAATCAACCTTGCCCTTTTCTCCACCATTTCTGCTGTTGTACTAACAGTTATTTTATTTCAGCATTCCCCCCCCTTCAGCTTTGTTTTCTTTCTCCACCTACTTTATGTAAACTGCATTTTTGTTGCATTTTTTTCAGTTGTCCCATAGCTACACCTAGAACTGTACTGCTTCTTCTTTGCCGTGTTAACTGCATTGCATTCTCTCCATTGATTGGACCAAAATTGGAGATTCTATCTATAGTATGCAATTTGAGCATATTATTATCGGCTGATCTTCTTGACTGTAGCTATTTGCTGCTTTGTTATTTCTAGTATTTCCTTTATTCCTTGTTTCTAGGTGCTATTTCCTAATCAGGTATTATTTGGTCTTGTCCTTCAGCTTTTCTTTTATATGTTCTAATTGGCTTGGATCTGATCTTAGCATGCTGATCTTATTTTCTAGCCTCATCTTTCATTTTGGTGTTGAACTTGTGACTTTTTGTTTGTTAATTTTTCATTCAAAATCTTCAGTTACAATTGCAACTGTGCTGTATGGTTTGTTTCTTGCAGTGAGCATACATTTGATAGTACACTATTGGCATCTCTTAATACTTGGGCTGTTTTTTTTTGAAATGAGCTTCAGTGCAGGCAACCTTATCCTGTTATTTCTGTGCTGTTCTGAATGCGCAGTTGTTCTTTGTTTTAGTTCATTTCATTTTTCAGTTAGACTTTTTTTTTAGAGGAGAAGGTGTCTGGAAATGAAAATGGCTCAATAGTGATCCTGTGTTCCTCTACTACGGAGTTCCCCTATTTTGTCTATACTGGCAAAGCTTCAATTTCTCTCCCTGGGTAGACCTTTGAGGTTCTTCCCATTCTACTTCTATAAATGTTTTATTTCATGTTATAAATTGACATTGATCTTTTAGCCTGCACTATTATATCTGATTCTGAATGTTTTTTCAAGGAGTGGTGCATTTATTTGCAGATATCCTTTTCTCGTTGGATTCGATTTCTAATAGCGAATCATTATTTCTTTAAGCCTTTTGTATTACGGTAAGCAACTTTTCTTGCAGAAGATGTACAGCTGCTGGCCCTGGCTGCTCTAGCAACTATCTTGAATCCTGTAGCCTAATTATCATCAGATGTCCAGGAACTTCAACCCCCTAGTATGATCCTTGTTGACTCAGACACCTGCTCCAATAGGTTTCCAAAATTATGTCTCACCATATTGTTTATGATAAAGAGACTCTTCATCTGGCTCCTTTGATGAGATCTGTCCAGTATGACTGTACTTCTGACATAGCTCTCATCTTCCCCAGAGCACATAAGTCCCACAACCACATCTAGGTAATACCTCGCCTGGGGATGATGATGATGATAATGATGATCTGCAGGCTTATCTCCAGCCAGCAAGTAAAAAAATGTGGGGATAACTGGGAGATAAAGTGCAATGCAGGAAAGAAACAGAAATTAACTCAATAATCTTTACAAAAGATTAAAGTAGCCTTATTTAAGATAATGCCATTTTTTCAGAGAGCTTCCTGAGAACAGTTATAATGTCAAAATAATTATGTGCCCTTCAGACTAATAAGTATACTTTAGGGTACATTGTAGTTCAACTGAGTGCAGTTAACCTTTCTGGTCTAATTGTAAAAGTTTAAGTACAAGTGGCTCAGAAGTACTTGACAGTAATACATTTCGTGGTAGCTGATACTACTTCAAAAGTTCTATCTGTGCAGGAGTTAAGTATTTTATGTGGGCCAGAAAACAAATATACTATTTATCCATCTAGATCAGGGCTGTCAAACTCACAGCCTGCAGGCCAGGTGCGTCACACACTGGCCACACTCACTCCCAGTTTAGTGAAGGGGGAAAAACTGCAATACTTCATGTGACAATTCCATGACGACACGAGTTTGACACCTAGATGCATATGGGATCTCACAAATAGCCCTGTCTTTGATTCAGTAGTTCTCACTATCCATTTTTCACCATCTTATTGGCACAGTGAAGACTTTACTTATCAGGAGTTGTCGTCTTCTAGTTATCTTCCAGAAAGTAAGACAAGATTTGGCTTGCATGAACAAGGAATTGCAGAGTTTTAGTCACATATCTATCTCTTATTTTTGCGGATGTGCATATTATCTCAGAGTATAACACAGGCCATTGAAATTACCCTGCAGATTTTCTTCTAGATTTTATCAGCCTGAGGTTCTGCTGATGTCTATGTTAGCATCCTATTTGAACATACCCTGAAGAGGATCTATCTTATTCCTTGCAGCCCTGTTGAGAATTTGTTCTTTTAAAGTGATATTGTCACAGGGGTTCCACTTCTTCTTTCAGGGAACTAGGAAAGTAGCCATTCAGGTTTATCCCCTCCCAAGAGCAGGATGTTCTCTGATTGCAGCATTTGGAATTGAGTTAGCTAGTGAATTTTCTTCGCAACATTTGTGATGCTGTTTACTAACACTAAGCTTTTTTATTTTTAATATGAAATATAATCTTATGCTATTCTGTCTCTGCTTTTCCTACTGTGTTTGCATTTTTATGCCACAAAAGATGGGGGGAGGGGGAGATGGTGGGTCTCAATACTATAGAGTTTAAATATGTCCTTTCAGGTACCAATTGTTTAAAATAGAATTATCGGACCTTGGATTCATTTTCTCTCTATTCTTCCCATGCAGAGCCCAAACATCTGGGTTTCCCAACCAGGGAACCATCAATTCCAATCTTCCTTAGCTTCCCAATTCCAGTGCTTTCATTCAGCCTTGATTTTAAGCTTTTCTCATTCCTCATCACTTAAAGGTGCTGGGTCTACTCCCCTGTCAAGAAGGTAGGCCAGGACTCTGCAGAGCCAAAAAAGGAATGGCAGATGCTGTCCTGTGCTGGAGAAACCTGGACTGCACGGAGTGATCTGACTGTCAACAATGCTTCTCTGCAGCCAGTCATTAAAGAGAACCAGTAGCATCAAACGCCTGCAGTAATTTACCACTGTGCATTAACCCTGGCCATACAAGGGAGAGAGTACTCCATAAATTGTTTTGCCTGTCATCTGACTCGTGTCTGCAGGCAGCTCTTTGCCCTGTTCCCTGGAAGGGAGCCAGCAGTGGTTTTACAGCAGTGATTTCACAGGGATCCCTTTTGTGCCAATACTACAGGGAGTGGCAAGTCTCCTAGGAAGAAGACACCGTATGCTGAATAGATTCTGGGGAGACCACTAGTGTCACCCTGATTCATTTTTTTTTTTACACAAGAATAGGATGCACATGCCTAAATACTTACAATCTCAAACCAGAGGCTACTGCCCAACCATTCACAAATTGCCTGCTATCAAACATTATACTTCACCTTTCATTCCTGTTTATTCTAAATGTCATCTGGCTTCTACTGATTTTTTAAAGCCAAGTGCATGTTTTGTTCGTTTGGTTGTTGTCACCCTCTTCCCTGAAAACGTCCCTATAATGCTCTATGTAGTGAACATCAAAATATTTTTCAGCTGCTGCAGTGTGAAACGGTCATTTGGCTGCTTGCTTCTCATATGTTTACGTTTATAAGACTGCATTTTACACAGCAGTGTACAAGAACTGAGATCCAGCTGAGATCCAGTTAGATGTCTGAGAGTCCTGCAAGAGAGTTAAGATCACCGGTAAATGGAAACTGGCAGCCCATATTCAAATATGAATTGAGGCAATTTTGAAAAAATGGAAAAGGTTGGTAATAGAAAAAAAAAAACCCATAGAATTTACCTTGATCAAAAGACAGCATGATAGTGAAACAAGATTTCATAGCATGGTGGGAGTACTCTCTTTTTCTTGTACATACTCTCTGCCATTCCTTTCTCTCCCCCCCCCCCCCCCACTCTTCTTTTCTCTTCCTCCCCACCAGGTAGGTTACTGCAAGTTTTGTTTGCCTGCAAGTACTGTTTGCCAGAAGTCTGAACAGACTGTTGCAGAGGACTTTTGAAGTTAGGCCAAGGAGTCTGTGAAATTAGGCCAACAGCTCCAGGAGTCCTATTGCTGTAGGTTGCACATGCCACAAAACCTTGTGTTATATGGGTTGTATACACAGCAGAAGTTGAAGGGAGAAACAAATATGAGCCATCTGTGCAGGTTGTGAAAGTGGATGTGCTTTCATTCTGTGGTTGTCAAGGGTGGCAGCAAACGTCTGACCCCCGGTATCTGCAGTTAGAACTGAAGCCTAACTATGTAATTCCCTACCATTACCATCAAGAAACCCTGGAAATTGGAATTCAGTGAGGCAAGCAAGAAACACTATCAGGAAACAACAATTAATCCAGCATTGAAACTGGTGTGTGGTTAGAGTGTAAATGAACCCCAAATCTTTGTGTGGGGGCAAAGCTTAAAGCTGTGCCATAAGATTTTTTTTTTTTTTAAATCAGTCTGTTCACTGAGCCATTGAATCATTCATCAATTATCTTTCCATAAAATGGACAAACAACGCCATTTTGTAATACAAAAAGAAACCGATTTTACAATTTAATTAAGAAATGCCTCCACATTCAGATATTAGACATGTTTAATGCTTTCATTCTTTGTCAGAGTTAGCGTCAAATAACCTTTTCCCCTCCAGATCAGCAACTGTGCCCTTATCTTGTCCAGCAATTTATCTTTTTAAAATGCCTATATCCATTATGGAAGCCACAGTTAATGAATCTATCCATTAAAGCTTGCAGCTCTTTATAGGATACATTGCTTCTTCTTGGAGAGGCATGAAATTAAATGGTGGATAGACATTACAAGCTATTCAAAGGAATCAGCAGCCCTTCAGATTAGGAAGCTGTTAGTAGAGTTGGTTATGTTTTGTTTTTCTAACTTTGACTTTATTTTGTGCATTTCTGCAACAGGCTACCATTTTAAATAACCAATAGGTACAGATGCTTTCAATGATGCAGTTTTGCAAGCCATTGTCAAATAATGATTTTTGTAAATTCTTTTTCATACATTTTTCACATACTTTCTTTTAAATTATCAATGCTAATCAAATTAATTTATCTGTATCCTCCCTTTTGTTGTTCTTAAAGAATGTTTCACATAGCGAATGGGAGTTGGGCATCCAAGGATATCTGAAAGGTTATTCTAAAATATTTATTTTAGAACCTGCACATAGGACCCCACACTTAATGATCTCCTTTCCAGTTTCAGCTATGAATTTTTTAACATTGTTTGTAAAAAGTATGTAAAGTATATAAATACATGCTTATGTGTGCACACACAGTCTGACACACAAAGTTTGCTAAGTGTGTGTTGAAAAGAGCTTCAGTCTCAGTAAACATTATAAGCTGGGTTGGAGAAGTAAGAGTTCCATCATGAATAGCTTTGAGTCCATTACGGCTCTGTAATGGGAAAGGGGGTCAGAAGATAAAATATTGACTTCTGTGCAGCTCTTACAAGCACATGATGAGGGAACTGTGAAACAGTCAGTCTCTTAAACAAAGAAGTGTTTCTAAACTGACAAATGGATGTGCGTACATTGAGCTTTCATAATGAAAACAAGCATTCTTCAGGCCATTCTGTCTCCTGCTGTGTTCTAGGAGAACCTAGTTCTGCTTTCCCAATGCAAGTATTAGCGAGGGGGGCTGAGTAATCAGAAATTCACTCAGAGATGTAGTTGACACCAAAGGATATTTCCTTGGGAGTAGGTCTCTTACTTCTATTTTTATCATGTAATTTCAAAGCCAACCCCTTGATTGAATCTATGACCCTTGTCATAACAGATGCTGGATTTACTTTTCTGCCAGTCTTGAGAACAGCTCAAGTGCTTTGCTGGGTTCTGCAATGGTGCCATTGGAGGTTTAGGCTTAACAATATCTGACCTCGGGACATGTAACAGTATGTGGGAAAGACTTTGAAAGACTGAGCAAAGAGACACCGGCAAGTGAATGGCCAGGTAAAAGACAGAAATTGGACAGTGGGTGGGGCAAAAGGCCTTGTTTCTCAGGCTGTAAACAAGGGCAGAGTCGTACTTTCAGACTTGCAAAGTTCTGTCAATGTAGTTTTAAAATAAAGTAAAATTAGCTTATTTCGTGATTCTGACCTAGTTTATTCCATGGATCTGACAGGGCACATATATACTTGCTGGTGGGTGCAGGCATATATATACTTGCTGGTGGGTGCAGCTTGATCCATAGTTCTATTGGAGAAGGCTTAGATTTCAGCTTTCTATATTCACTTCACCTCAGCTGCCTGACACTAGTTTGAATAGAACTTGACTTTATTGGGATGAAACATGAGGAGCTACACCTCCCTGAATGCAAAGTTTTATTAAAAGGTAGATGGAATGCTGGCAAGACACATCAGTTTTGAATGACCTGGATGGGGCTTGGCATCTTCCTCTTACATTGCTGATTTGACTAATTCATACAGGAAGACACTGAGGACTTCCATGTAACCTTTTTTGGCCTTGGTTGGTGCATTGCTTTTCAGCAACATCTGCTCACAACAGGAATTCAAAATGCACCAAGTGAATGAAGAAGAGTTCAGATGACAGCATCCATGACCAGCACAGGATGATGTTTTCACAATGACAGTTCCTAGAGTTTTACGTTCCAGCTACAAAAATGTACACCTTAATTGCCTCCTAGTGTGATTTCTCTGGTCCCCACACATTGGGCTTATCCGTTCTGCAATTTAGCTGCAATATTAAATCTGCTGAGTGAGTTACCTCCTTTTCAGCAGCAAGCTATTCAGTACAGCTGTCCATGTCCTGGTATTCTGCCACAATTGCCAGTAAATTCTGGGGATTGTATCCTTTTGATCCATGTTAGGGAAAGCTAATCTAATCCCTACATAATATTTGAAGGAAGAGTTTGCAGTGGTGCCCAGAGGCAATCCTAGGCTTGTTACTGTCCCCAGTGTTGGCATCTAGATCTTTTTGTGTGCCTCTTCCTAATTTATCTTTAATGCGGCATGATACTTGGCTAGCAAGGGAGGATTGAAAAAGGTGTCAGTATAAGAACTGAAATTGAATAGTTGGGAAACAGGGACTGGAGCAGCCTGTTAGGGGGTGCCATTTGAAAACCTTGCTTGTTTTTTTTGCAAAAGATGAGGCTGAAACTATTAAAGAAGCATCTTCTTGGTTTTTTTTGTCTTGAGTACTATTGATGTCAATAGAAGAGAATATCTGTAGCTCAGAGTTGAACTGTAGAGTCCTTAGTGCTCTCTTGAGTGTGCTTATTTGTCTGCAGACATTTCTTTACCCAACTAGGTAACATCATCAGTGCCCTGTGCACCAGTTACTCAGTTGATAATGAAATGTCTGCAAGCAAATCACCAAGCTCAAAGAACACAAGGACTCAAAGGTACAAGTGCTCTTTTAAAGTTCGCTTCCTGCAAACTGAAACCAGGAGTGTTAGAATTTCAATACTATAGGGAGGTCAATTTTTCCTGCCAGCTTATAAGTCTTTAACATCTTGGACTTCTGTGGGTAGAATAATAATGCAGATACGTGGAGCTCCTTTTTGTCTATTTTGAGGAGGCACTTTGGGAGACGCCTAACACATTAAACCTATTTTAAGATTTACAATGGATTCTTGATTAGAAATCATGGTGCTAGTTTTCCACAAATCCAGAGAAAGGGTTTCGGAAGCCCCCAAAGATTTAACAGCCACTTAGGGAGAGATCTATATCCTTAGGTTACCGACTTTTACAGTCTGTCATTGAGATCTGTGTGCAAGATTTTCTGATCTCCCCCCAAAAAGACTCATCAATGGCACATGTTCTGGACAAGCACCTGTCAGAACGCTCTGCAAAGTTTTGCTGGGGATGAAATGACCTTTTTTACAGTGGAAATTATATATTGCCCTTTGAGCATAGAGGCAATTTGAGGAGCAGAGGTGAAATTTCCTCCCAATCTTCCAAAGGGCTGCAGGAGGCCCAGTGGTATCGCTAGAAGGGAAGAGGGTGATTTTCTTGGGCCCCTTTGGTAGAAGAGAGATTCAAGGTGGCAGCTCTCTGGGAACATGAGGGTTTCATTGAGAGAAGCCAATATGGATACTGTACTCTGGACTTGTCAGGCTATTAATGAAATCATAAGAGTTTTATCAGGCTGAGATAAACAGTGTGGCATCATTTAAGACTTGGGAGAAGGAAGAGACTGAAGAGCAAACCAATTTAAAAAAAGGTTATTCCCAGTGAAAACAAAGATGTGCTCTTAAAATGTTTTGAAAGGAATTGCTGAGGGAGACAGGTAGTTTTAAAAATTTGATAAATAAATAAGTATCTTTTTATAATATACATGAGATACATGTTAGCATTGAAAACAAATCATTGACTGCAATGTAAATGTTTTACTAGAGGGAAGAGGAGTTAATTTGCATGAATGTTGATTCATGTTTGTGTGTTTACCAGACCAGTGAACAGTTAAGCTCTAGCAGCTGTTCACTAAAGAGCGCCAATGACAATAAGTTCTAGCCAAAAGTAGACAACTGGGTGCCCTCCAGAAGTTTTAGACTTCAGTTCCCATTGGCCTACGCAGCAAACAAGACAGCTTTAATCCTCAATTTCTGGAGATAACTCAGTTGTCTGCCCATCCCCCACCCTTACATTAACATACTAAGTTGAGATGACTGGAATGAGTGGTTTGCAGTTCTGTGGAGCGTCTATTACATCAAGTATATCATTCAGGAATTTTTCTGGAGTCCTAGGAATCTCTGAGTTATACTCTGGGTGTTAATTGCAAAAAGAGAAAGGGATATGTTGAAGATTAGACTTAGGCTCATTGGTGCTAGTTACTGGCAGCAATCCATAAACTTTGGAACTAACTGTCAAATGAAAGGAAATAAGAATCTGCATCAATCTCCTTTTTGTTTGCACACTTCTTTCTTCTTTGATTATTAAATTTACAGTAAACATGCACCAACTAAGTTTATGCAACAGGCTACGCCAACTGACCCCAGCCTGCAATACCAATATTATTAGTTGTCCATGAGGATATGTCAGGAGCTCCTGGTGCAAGTGCCAAAATAAAAAACCACAGATTTATAAGATTGCCAAGTGTGACAAAATTCTGTCACATACAAATGGAGATGCCAATATTTCATGAGTCTGACGATCTTCTGAGATCTTAGCCATTAAACATTTATAATGCAATTTCTCAGGTTGGAAATTTATACAGTACTTGTATGATTTGTAAAATGCTACATTGTTATGATAAAAAGAAAGATTGAGGTACAAGCAGTTACAATAGATGAGAATGTTTAATATATCCATGATCTGGCAAGTAGATATTCCATCCATGGTGGAACACTTGTATCTGACAGCATCTGTGCTTTGTTCCCTGTCTAAAAAGAACCTGGCAAACAGGCCTGCGAGAGGTTTTCACCTGAGATATGGAGACTCTATTTCTTTTGGTGGAGACTTTCTTTTGGTGGAATCAATCACGCGAACATGACTTTCCAACTTTCCAAATTAACTAGGAGATAGTATTTGTTAATATTATATCATTAGCCATTTATAACATTAGCCATAAGTCATGCTGATCTAAAAGAGATCAAAATAGAGAAATCTGGACCAATGATCTGGTTTTGATCAAAATCCATATTTTACTTTCACAAGCTATATATGACACCCTTCAGAAATCATGCAAAAAGAATAATATCTTACTCAAGAAATATGGAAGGACGATTGCCTTAGGAAAAGTAATGTTTTAATATTCGAAATGCATTTTCTCAAAATGGATGTTTCTTGCACAAAAGGGGCCAAAGTACACGATTCACTTTTCTTTGCATTTGACTCTTACATTCAATAGAAGTCCAATATAAATAGTAGGCAGCGTGCAGCAGTAAGTTTTTCGTTATCAGGAATTACTAATTCCTCAAAGGCATGAGTCATAAATGCAAAACCATTTTTTCAGTGTCTAAAGTTATGATATCTAACTCAAAAAAATACCAAAGATACTTGCCATTTTCTTCATTACTTTATCTTTTCAAAGACCTTAGTTTTCTCCAGCTTTCAAGATTAACTTCACAGCAAGGGTTCCAACATGATCCCAAGATTCTTTGCAGCCTTACAGTATTTAATTACTCATAACAGAGTAGTTGACCAAGTTCCTGGTGGATTGTTTTGTAGTATCTCTCTCTCCCTCCCCCCTCCAAGCCCCCCCCACACCGTGTGTGTCTGTGTGTGTTTGTGTGTATGTGAAAAAGAGAGAAAGAGGGAGGGGATTGGATATGTGTACTTGTGCCTGGGAAGAAAGCCTTGAGGCAGGCAGGGTTATCTTGATAGTGATGGGCTGAAGGTGATATGGCAGAAATCTGAGATGGGGACATTGGGCCTGCTGCTTGAAAGCAGTACCATTGTCTAGTCCTTGTTATCGACCCTGAGAGCCTGATAATTGGATCTTCAGTGACCTTTGTTGCTTAGTCTCCCATTACATCTGCCAGGCCATTTCAATCTTGCAAGGTTGGTATTAGCTTACTTTGATTAAACAATGTCATCCAATGTGCATCTCTGTAGCACCACCTGCCCTCTGGAACTCTGGCTGTCCCTGAGATATGGATGTCCTCCCCCCTCCCCCCCATTCTGTTGTTGTTCAGAAGAGTCTTGAAGATCTGGCTTTTTATCCAGGTTCTTTGCACAGAATGAGACCCTCTGCTCCATCCTGAGTGCTTGAAATTTACATCAATGTAATTGTGATTTCTTTGATTGTTGTGAGCGATCCAGCATTGTCAGGGGATGAACGTTTCATAAATACCTTGGATCCTAGAGAGGTGCTACCTTGACACCCATTAAGGCACTACATTGACATGGTTAATTATGATTTTCAACCTTTTTCAGGGGTGGGATTCTACTGGTTTGGAGCAGATCGGGTGAATTTCTTGTTCCCATGCTCAGCTCGCTCCGAACTGGTTTCGCTGCGATGAGGAAGTGGGTCCGTCCACCTCCCCCTGCTCTTTCCTGTGCTGTATGCCTTTGTTTAGAGCACAGCTGATTCGCACAGCAGAGCAGTTTGCCATGCCTCAGCTGTTTTCTTCACAGAGGCTGCAGTTGAAGGTAAGTATGGGCTTGTCTTTTAAACTGCAGAGCGCACGTTTAGCACAAACATGCATGATCACTGAACCGGTTGTTATACTGGTGGAATCCCACCCCTGACCTTTTTTATCTCATGGCATACATCTCACATCTGACTGATGAAACCCCTGAATACCTGTGGACCTTTTGTAACACAAAATGTGTTGTGACACACTAGTTATCAACCGCTGCTCTAGAAAATTACTGGATGGCAGCAATTTTTAGTCTTTGTTGCCATCTAATAGTCTTCAGGAGCTCCACAATCAAGTTGATAAATTTACTTTTTACTCTTTTTCTTTTATCAATTTTTAAGATGTTATTGTTTTTCTTTCTTTCAAATATGTAATGTAATTAAAGGCATAAATAATACAGTTACAACTTATAATATGAATCCCAAAAATGTGGAGAGGAATACTGCAGATTTGGGCTGGCCAGTCCAAAATTTCCTCTGAAGCCATGTATGTATTCTGCAAAACACATATGCACACACAAAAAGTTAATGGAAAAACCTAACAGTTTGCATGTGAAGTTTGGTTTTCATAAGCTAAATCTTCTAGATGCAATTTTCTAATTTAGGTGTACATTTTTATATAGGTGTTTATTAAAAAGTTTACACCAATTTTTTCTCCTGGAGAATTTACAAATAGTCTCTGAATTTTCTTTTTATTTATAATTTCTGGTTTTGGCATGTGACACTGAAAATGGTTCCAAACCAATTAAAAAACTGAGTAAAGATTTGTAATTATAAAGAAAAGAGAATGAGTTGTATTCCAATTAATTAAACTTCGGACTACAAATCCTGTGAAATACATATGTGGGAGTAAATGCCATTGACTCAAGTGGGAGTTTCTTAAGAGTAAGCTGCAAGTCACAGAGGACGTTTCTGAACAGAAAGCCTCTTACCAGTTGCAAAGTAAGTTTCACATGTCTAAACTGTAAGCTGCACATGATTTTATAAAAGTTGGCTGCACTTTTTCTTTTGAAGAGGAATGGCAAGACTGCACTAAGAATTCCATTGAAGAAATCAAGAAGAATAGACAGTCCTTTGGTTTGCTCTCTCTCTCTTTATTTATTAATATTTATCTATAATGCAGTCTAAAATGGTAGCACTGGAAATACTCGTTCAAATTTTGCCCTGCAAATAAATCAAGTATCTTTCAATGTTCTCTTTCTTTCTTTTGGCTTAAATTAGCAAAAATAAAGAATCTCTTACTTCTTAAATGAGCAAAAATAAAGTAATCTCTTACTTCTTAGTCCAGTAGTGACTAAACTATAAGTACTAGAGCAGCGGCCTCCAACCTTTTGGGCACCAGGGACCGGTTCCATGGAGAGAGATTTTTCCATGGACTGGAAGGAAGCGTGGTTTTGTGTGCTGCCTGCATTACGCAGATGGGGCTGTGTGGCCCGGTTGCTGGCACACCACAGATTGATGCTGGTCCATGGTCCGGGGACCCCTCTACTAGAGGGCATCTCTTCCTGGACATCCATGAGATATTTGAGAGGAATTATATTTGCACCATTCTATCTGGACACAGGTGGCCTTCACTGTTCTGCTGGTGCTGGGTAGATTAATCTGAGTTGTACTGGCCATTCAGGTCCTGGAGTTCTCCTTCAATGGTCCTTGCATAATATCTGTCAAAGAATACCCTGATCCTGGAGTGTATTTTAACTGTGATTCAGCATTAGGTCTTAAAGGTTGGCTTGCACACATACAGAAGTGATATTCAGGAGGACAGTATTACATAATTCAAGATTTTAGGGAAATGTGGTGCTATAAAGTTGGAGACTCTATGCCTTACCCCAAATGTTATTTTTCTAATGCTTTAGTTTAACTTTTCTTGTGGTATATTTAAATCCAGGTAATTAACAAACAACCATGTTCATGTTCTCGCTTTACTTAAGGAAGAGAAAAGGCTCTTCCCCAGAGCAGGAAGCAGCTGCTATTCTTGGTCTCTTCTCAGCTTTGTATTATAAAAACAAAAGCAGCCTGGCAACTTTAATTTCTGCAAAAAGCCCTCATTTGGCAGAAAGTACACATTTCCAAAAGGCAGCACAAGTTTTTTGGCAGTCTATTCAGTGAGAGAGAGAAAAGGTGTGGGGAGAGCTTGGAAGAAGATAAAAGATGTGCCCCAGAGAAAGAAACAGGGCATCTCACCATGGCCAACCCGGCATAACCATCCCGCCATGAGAACACTTGCTATGGGACAATTCCATGTGGGATAACTCAACACAATAAATATTATCCACCACCATTTCTTCAACATCATTGCCGTTGACAAAAATGGAAAGTATGCAGAAGAAACAATGGTGGATAACATTTATCTCGTTAAATTATCCCACATGGAAGTTGTCCCAGAGTAAATTGGTGAGTTGGCTGTGGCAAAACGGCTGCACTGGACTGGTCACGGCAAGATGGCCATACCAAGTTGGTTGGCTGCAGCGAGATGGTTGTGGCGAGTTATCCTAGACCCCCCAAGAGAAGGTGTGAGCTCTTGACTCTGAACCTGCCTGCTTATTACTTCCTTCTGCCCTATTTCCCCCCAGCATGTGACGGGGCCACCACAGAGCAATCTTTTGAGTGCCTTGGTAAAATGAAAGTCGTCACCAATGGACAAGGTGAGTTTTTAAATCTTTGTGGAAAGGCCGTTCGAATAAACACAGCTCACTATGGAGACAAGGGAGAAAGGTCTATCTGTCAACATTCTCTCCTATTGCACAATTAAAATGATTCCTGGCCGAGAGGCAGGTAGGAAGTTATTATGGTGTGATCTATAATGGAGAAAGAGGCTGATTGTGGATTTTTGTTATAGTTAATCTATGAAACCGTGAATATTCAGAGAATTTGCCTTGTAAATAAAATTCTACAGGAGCCTGATACAGCACAAAAATGAGAATATCTGTCCACCATCTCCCCATGGATGCAATAAAATTGAATACTCTTGCATCTGGAAAAGAAGACCACCCTGGACAATTTTCAATTTATTATTCTTGTCTGGCACATCTAGGGCTGTCTCTACACAATTACTGTCAGGGTGACAATATTGCTTGACAAGCATAGCTGCACCTGCAGCTCCATGATCCAGAAAGAAAATATTTTCAATGCCAATCCTAACCAATTTTCAATGTATAGTTTGAAACCATACCTAAGGTGGATTTTAAGAGGACTTAAACAACACTGTACCTGAGAAACCAAGTGGGTAGTGTTTTGTGTGTTTCTATTCTCTTGGTTTCCTGCAATCACTTATTACCTTCTTATCCTTCAGGACAGTATGAAGCATAAACACTAATCTGATCACTGAAAGATGTTGCAAGGCACCTGCACAGGGAAAAGGGACAAACCTTCAAGCTTGGTCTTCATTTTATTGAAAGAGAAAAAATATCCATGAAAAAGAAGCATGGGAAAAGGATCACAAGCCAGCATGTTTCCACAGGAAAGAGAACATGGCCCTGGAACCACTACAAATCTGGGCATCCCACCCCCAGAATATTAAATAGGCAGGCAGACACAGATGTAGAGTCTTTCAACCATCCCAGAAAGGAAGGTCACATTTCGAATGGATGTCCCCGATAGGTGAAAAGATGCTTTCCTCATATTCACAGATGTATTCTATGCAACAGAGTTGGCCATATGCCCAAACAGCTTTCATTACAGAATGATTGACTACAGGAAAGGCACAGGAGGGAATTAATCACTTGCTGCTGACTCCTGTCCACTGACAGATTATTGATTCAGGGGCTCATACTCTCCCAGAGATCTGCCCATCAGTTTCTACAGCTTGCTGGCTTGCTCCTTGGCAGTAGGGCTGGGTTTTGTTCTGGATCATTCCTGAAATGACCTTATTTCAAATGAGGTCACTGTTAGCAATACATCTGTGTAAGAAAGGAAGGGGAGGGAGCACTCACTGATAAACTTTCAAGGTGGACCAGCACTGGCTTGGTGGGGCCTGATACATTTGGTTCCTCTTTGCTTTTGATCTTAATGATCATAGACATATAAGATGTTCCTTGCCACAAGGCATGTGGATGCGCAGCATGTCATGTATTTTCCTGGGCCAATTCCTCAGGGCAGGGGATCTGATTCTGGGGTTTTAGTAGATGCATGACAGGCTGTGGTTGGGAAGAAAGATTATGCTGTGGGTCTACTGTGCCATGCCCTGCTGCTGTGTGATACAAATGTTTCTTATATTGCACAAACATGCAGACCTTAAGAACAATGGCCAGCACATTCTTCCCCATGAAGATCCCAGAGACACGAATGTCCCGGAAGAATAACATATTGCTTCCTCTGATGAAGATGGTGGTGATATTGATTGTAAGCATGCTCAGAATTGGGTACAGCATCATGCGGTGCGGCACGATGCTGATTCCTTGCATACTAATTTCACACAGCGACACACAAGGCAAAATCAAGAGGAGGATGTAGCAGTAGAAGAACATTAGGCCTTCAGCCCAGATGGGTAACCCTTTCTTCTGAGGCTCCCACAGATTGGCCTGAATGTCCAGCACATCCAGCATGTCGACAATGACCCAGAAGAGACGATTGCGAAGATCTTCCTTTTTCTTGAACGTCCTGACATACTCCATATGCTCTGTAGCCACCAAAAGCACGTAGAGGGCTGGGATGCAGATTGACAGTAGAAGGGTCAACGCTTTGCGGGCCATGAGGTCCAAACTTTTCCTGTCAGCCTTATAGTTCTGATAAATGAAGTAGACTTTGATTTCCAGCACAAAGACATACAGGAACCAAAGGATCATGGCATAGCCTCGCTTAGCAGTCCTCACTTCAGCCCCAACCCAAACAGCAACATACCTGAGCACCACCAGGAAGCAGATGTCTCCAACTGAGACCATGATGCAAATAGCCAATTTCCTAGAAGCCTGATTCTGTTCCACCAGATAAGCATCCATCAGCACCATGCTGCTCATGATGAGTGTAGTGGATAGGCAGACATGGGACTTGTTAATAGGAGGGGGAGGAACCATTCTGAAACAAAGAACACGTATTATTAGTCCAACAGAATTTATGTGCAGCCATGGACTTTCTCTAGGCTCATTGTTAGTACTGTGTATGCTATAACTTTGGCATGTGTGGGATGTTGACTAACTGTATCTCCTCATCTAACATCCCTATAGTTGAATAAACACACCTCATAATATGTTATTAGTTCTCAAAGAAACTGTACAGATATAACATTCAAGCAATGGAAACTGAACAGGGACCTTTAATTCAAGCCATGATGAATGTACTAAACATACACTCTGTGTAAAAATTTCCAATATGAACATAATAGTAGATGCTTTCAGTACTTAGAAAATATTTATTGCAAGCTTCTTTTTCCTTCTGTGCAATATGGAAAAAACATGGATAACGCTGATTTTCCTTCTATCACTTTCCTTCTTTCTTTCCTTCTGTCAAGGCCTCCCATCCATCCGGACAAACTTTTGGAATTCCATGGGGAGAAGCTATCAGTGAAAATGATCTTGTTATAGCCACCATCCAACCATGAGTGTCACTGAGAGATCATTCCCTTTAGTAAAGCTTTAATGATGATCTGAATATTTGATTTTAAATGAAAAATATATTCTAGCGAGGGATGGATTGATATTACATTTTATGGAGATGCTTTGCAGAATCAATGACATCCAATTCTCAAGTTGCCAGCACAAGTTGTTAATTCTATTGTGACCTCAGAAATGTGCCTTACAGCACAGATTATGAATAAAATTCTAGTTCTTATGGTACATGTGCTCACAGGTTCAGTTTATGGTCCCTCATTCACAGCCTGTCAGACACATAGATCTTGTAAGCCAGGGATCCACAACCCCACAGTCTGTGGACTGGCATTGGTCCTCGGCATGCCAGCAACCAGTCCGTGCAAACAAGCGAAGCCCCATCCACAGAATGCAGGCAGCATGCAAAACCACACTCCCTCTGGTCTGTGGAAAAACCTTTCTCCATGGAACTGCTCCCTGGTGCCCAAAATGTTGGGGGCCACTGTTGTCTTCCCCTTGCTTTCTACTTCGATTCTCCAAATGGGTGCAGCGAGAGTGGACAAGATACACAGCCCCAGTAAACAGCTTGGAAATAACTAAGGACAAATACCAATTTATTTCAACCAAACATTAAGGCAAATCAGGTTCTTTGGAATACACGGAGACCCGGTGAATTTAAAGTAACAGCAAAACTGTACTGGTTACACGCTACGCTCGCTCTTTCTCACACATACACACATACACTCATTCTTGCTTACCTAACATCCTTCTCAACTAGGCTGCCAGGCATTAGCTAAGAAGGATAGAAACTGCCAAGCTTGGTTCCCAAAAAATTCTCAAGGAGTGGGTGGGCTTGTAGACCTCTTTTTGTCCCCAAGGATTTTTGCTTTATTGACAAGCTGGGATGGATGGGGAGCCTCTTCCATGTGTTCAGGCCCAGCTTCCTTTGTGTGGGTCAGATGATATTTTTTTCCTTTGTTCTCTTTAACAATTTGCTTCCTTCTTATTTATACCTCTAAGGGACCTTGTAGAGAATATTCCTGGCAGTTTGTCCTCTCTGCTTACATGCCCTTCCTCTTTACAGGTAGTCCTCAACTTACAACAGTTCATTTAATGATAGTTCAAAGTTACGACTGCCTCAGAAAAAGTGACTTGTGATCCATCCTCAAAGTTACGACCATCACACCATCCCCATGTGATTGCAATTTGGGCACTTGGTAACCAGCTTGCATTGACAAGGATTGCAGCGTCTTGCAGTCATATGATCACAATTAGCAACCTTCACAGTCAGCTTCCGATGAGGAAAGTCAATTGGAGAAGCTGGATTTGCTCAATGACCATGGTAAAAATGGTTGTAAAATCAGGTCCAGTCACATGAGTGACTCAGTTAATGACCACATCACTTAGCAACCAAGATTCTAGTCCTAATTGTGCCCATAAATTAACCTCCTAGTTATGGTAACTTCTGACTAATCTCCAGGAGTGGGATTCAAATTTTTTAACAACCGGTTCTGTGGGCGTGTCTTAGTTGGTGGCGTGTCTTGGTGGTCATGTGACTGGATGGACGTGGCTTGGTGGTCATGTTACTGGCTAGGCATGGCCAATTCAATATCACTCACATCGAGGCACGCATCTCCTCACCTAGCCTCTCATGACTGTGAGGATGCTGCAACAGTTGTAAGTGTGAAAAATGATCATGTCACTTTTTTCAGTGCCATTGTAACTTTGAATGGTCACTCCACACAAGCAAAGTACCAGCAAAGGAGGGAAAAAAACTCCAGTGAAGTTCCTGAGACAGGAAGTCCAGTCCTGCCAAGAATGTAATAAGGGTTAACGGAGAGGCAGTTTTTGTAAGGAACACCAGAATGTTTCCTTCCTGCCATCCTTACAGGATTAGGCCAGTAATTTCTTCTAACAACCGGTTCTCCAAACTGCTTAGAATGTTAACAACTGGTTCTAGCAAATAGGTGCGAACTGGTAGAATCCCACCTCTGCTAATCCCACACATTGCTACCATCATGTATGTGAGCATTGTATCCAAATTTCGGAAAAAGTTTGAAAATGAATTAAAGGCCAGGAAGAAGTCCAACAGCTTTAAATTAGATCAAGCTCAAGAGCAACCTTTCCTAACCAACTGCTCTGCCAAAGGCTGGGTTAGGTCTTCTGGAATTCCCACACAAGCTACATGCCCAACATACAGCTGAGCCATTCCCTTGTTCTTTTTTGATTCAGAGTGGAAATTTTGGAAAGAACATCCTGAACTGTGGTAACAAAGTGGTTAGAATGCAGTCACTCTGTAAGATTCTCAATCATCCAGGTCACAGTTGTCCCAAAGGTGCTTTTTCAGGAGGCAACTGGACTTTCTTGTTTTTTCTTTGAGGACATTTTACTTCTCATCCAAGAAGCTCTGACAGGATAGTGGGGAATGGAAGGATTTATATTCCTTGCAAAGAGCTGGTCATTTGCATCCTTTTCTAGGGCTGTTGAAGCACTTGGAATGCAGTACTACAGGCTAACTCAAATGAAAATGCTTAGGACACAAATGCCCTGGTCATGGAATCTCTCCTTGTTCCATCAGAGTTGGCCACAACCTTTTAATGTTTGGGTTAAACTAATGTTATTTTCCATGTCTGGTCTGGTATTCCTATCCCTTGTCTAAGAGTTTTTGAAAGCAATTGAAGATACCTAACATTCTTTTTAGAGTTTTGTTTTTCTTTTAATTATTTTAAGTTATTATCACTTAACAGCAATGCTTTTATTTGTTTTTTAAGAATCTGTACCCTACTTATGAATCGTAAAGCTATTTAAGTGTAATGTTATTTAAACTTAAGCCGAATTAAATTAAATTCAGTACACTTAAATTATTCCTCTCTGTTTAATAGCTTTTTCACCCTGTCACCTTCAGAATTATATTACTTTTGGAGGAACTCCAGAGCCAGCCCTAGAGATGGGAACAGGCAATGCTCACCTCCAGTGAAAAGAAGAGACTCATTCATTCTAATTTAGAGATGGTTGGGCTGGGGCTGTGGTGTGATCTGTTTGGCCATTAGACAGCTGTTTTTTAGGTTGAACAGTATCACATTTAAGCAACATCACTCCATGTCATTACTGTGAAGTGATCTAGGGTTTGAAGCATATGCCTTCCTTAAAAAAATCTAAATTGACATCTTTACTCTACTGGTTCAGTGATACAATAGAATTTGATGTGTATAGCTCAAGAATGGATAGTAACAGTTACTGGAATTCATTTATCAGTATATGAAGACATGAATGGTATTGGATAAAAATGAGTGAATAATCTAATGATCATTCAGCACTTTTAATAAATCCTGTTTATTTTCAAGAGAAAGTTTTATAAGTGCTCCATTGACTAGATTCCATCTACATAGGGATGACATACAACAATAAAAACTGAGGTTGCTGTATCTCTTCTCTACACGCTTACACAGAGAGGCAATTTTAGCATCTGTATTATATTAGAATTGTCTTGTGAATTCTTTTGCAAAAGCCAAGTTACTCTAGGAAATGTTAGTGCATTCTATTTATTTTATAACAAAACAGAACTTCTAATAGATATGTACATCACTTTCAAAACCAGAACAAAATTAAATCATTTAAACAAAGAAGGCAAAAGAAACATTATAGATACGTTCTGCTTCTCCCATGGTTAATTTTGGCTTGAATTGTTTTGTGAATGGAATCAATTACTTTTATAGCTCAATGCAATATATGAACCCAGCTAATTATGGATTCCTGTGACTTACGTCAGGAACTCAGTTAAGTTATCCATGACTTAGCACTAATTTTGACAAGCTGGAATCTGCCAACATTGGGACAAAATTCTCAGAACTGACCATATTGCCTTGGGATTCTGGGAATTGCATTTCCAACATAGGGAAAGTGTGCAGAGATGACCAGGCATGTTTGGTATGATGTGTTAAGCCTTGCCTATGATTTCTCCAGTATATTTAGGTTAAAAGTCAGTCTCATGCAGTGCAATTTATATATGGTTGGGGAGTTGATATCCCATGGGAGGTAAGGAACTTTATGCCCAAGTATACTTATATAGGCTGAGTCTATTGACTATTAAGTAGTGCCAGATCTCAGGACTCATGGTTAGCAATTGGGTTATGGTCTTTGAAGGCAGAACTGAGGAATTTCTCAGTGTCACACTTCAGAAGATTGCTCATGGGATTCAAAACTGCAGAAGAACTGTGAGAACTAACAAAAAAAACCAGCAAAAGATGCAGGTGAGACTACAGACAATGGCAGAAGACAGCACATACAAACAGAACTAAGATTGAAGCTGCTAGGAAGCCTGACTGGGGAGAAAAATGTCAGATAAGCCAGTGAAAAAAGACTGACTTACAATATGGTGTTTTTCTTCCAGGTTTCTGTGCAAGAAAAATACATGCAAATATGAATATAAATTTTCTTTTCCTAGTCCGTCCACTGATCTTTCCTATGATTAATTCTCGCTGCTGTTTATATAAATCCATGGAGAAAGTTGCCAGAAGCTGCAAGTAAAAGCAAGAATTTATGCTTCTTTGATGTGTAACTGGTTTTTAAGAGCAACTTGTTAGGTAATACTGTATCACAACATTAAGTAGGAAGTAGTAAAATACTGTCGCAGGCCTTGACCTTATGTAATTGAACTAATACACTTCTCTAGCTCACAGACAGGCCTGGGTTAATTAAATGTAGACTAACATTGCCCCATTTATTTACAAACAGGTTAAGAATGGTTTGGAACTGGAATAGAGGCTAAATATTACTCCTGTTACCAGGGTGGTGGAGTTCTTCAAAGCATCCCGCAAAAAATAGGTCAGTGCTTCACACAGTTGCAGCTGCCCTTCTGCCTTTCTTGAACCTCCCTGACAGACCATACTGCGCTCTAGTCTGCTCTACTGGTTGAGTGTCTAGGACAGGTTTATGAACTCAGGATTATGTGAAAGGGAATCATTTATTCAGAAACAAACAAGCTTCTAAGGAAGTAAAAGAAACAGAAAAATGTATAATATCTCTCTCTCTCTCACACACACACACACTTTGCTTGGTTATACAGCAAAGGGAAAAAAAGAAAGGAAAGACAACTGGAAGTCACAAAAGCCATACTCTGGAAGGATGCTCTCTTTTTAGCTTAGAAAGTAAATTCTGTTCTTTGGCTTCACAAGGGATATTTTAGCATATGATTCAACACAATGAGGTACATCGTAAGCTATAAAGCAAGACTTTTGCTTTTTTTTTAAATAAATTGACTTCCTTTGACTTAGAAGGAAGTGGCACCAGAAATCATGCAATTTAGAACCAAAAGACTTTGATTAAAATTTAAACTTTGGAACCATAATTTATGCCAAGATGGAAAAGAGGCCATGTTAAAAAAAAGATTGGTCTGAGGCATTAATCTAGAATTCCAGGAGCTCCTCAAGTAGTTCTTAAATAGGATGAAGACTTTTGATCAAGAACAAGAGACATAATGTTTATAGGTGTCTTAAATCTAATGGCTGGCTGACTGGATTCCAAAGAAGACCAGAGCCAAGAGAAAATTAAGCATCCAACAAAGAAAGATGGGTCCAAGATATAGTATCATCATTTGGTAAAGGCAATACCATTCTTTTCACGTAAAATGAGGTTTCTATATCTATGGGGCCAATCCATGTCCATAATCATTAGATAAATTAATAACACTGGGATTGCAAACTCATACATATAATACACCACTCAAAGTAATTTTTATGAGATAGGAAGACATAAATTTGATAGATAAAGAAATAAATACACAATGTACTGTATGGAATTAAGAATGTGTGGAATGTGAATGTAGAACAGCCATTGTAAAAATATTTCTCCCAAATTGTCAGCACTTCTCTTTTGTCACAGAAACTTTGAAGCTGCTGAATATAAACAACTTCACATAATCCATTTGATGATATATCTAGATACTGGATTTATTAAATTGGTTTCTAATTTATTAAAGCAGCATCTTTAAGAAATGTGTAGCCAGTAAATAGATATTTTTCTATTTTTAAGCATTTCTTTCCTAATATGTAGGCTGGAATATAGGCTTTCGTATTTTAAATTTATTAAACTAGTTTCTAATTTATTAAAGCAACAACATTAAGAAATGTGCAGCCAGTAAGTAGGGTTCCTCCTCCCAATTTTTAAGCGTTTCTTTCGTACATTTTTATCAAAAAGTCTTCTTTTAGCTATGATCACCCAGCATGCAAAATCAGTTTGCTTTACCACAATTTATTAAATGAACCATAACTGGTTGAGTCCAGACTCAAATGATAAAGCACAATCTACAAACGATTCTGTCTGGATTCCTACATTAGGGTTAAACGAACACAACTGCAGCGCAGGAAATCACCCAGAAGCTGGGCTGAACATTACATCACTACAGGGAACAATATTTAGAGCCAAATTTCCACCCTCCCACGTGAATGACATACTTGATTAAGGGCCAATCCATGCAATGAATTCTACCAAGCAATGCTCTAACATTAAAAAAAATTTCTGTCAGTTTTTCCCTAGCAGAGTACAAAGTATTCATTTTAACCTTTAAAGCCATTCAACAGTTTAGAATTTGATCTTCTGAGGGATCCCATATTTCAAAATGAACTTGCCTGGGCATTAGGTGCAGCAGGTCTCAATTTCTGAGGTCTGTTTGTTGGGCATATAGGAGAAGAATTTCTTCTATATGGCTCACATCCATGGACACCTGGAGGGGACAAGGGGGAAAGTGATATCATACACGTCATAATGGAACTGGTATAAATGTTGTCAATGTGTAATCATAATTGATACAACTCTGAGATAAAGCAAGTAAGTCTTTCTTCTTAAGCTATGCTTTTGTAATCTGACTTAGCTTTCATACCGGTTATAATAGTTTCAATGACATTTTAACTCTAGTTATGTTCTGTATGTTAGCTGCCTTGATTGCCCTGTGGGCAGAAAGACAAGATATAAATAAAATAAATCTCTACACACATATTAGTCTAGCTTAATTCATAGGAAACAGACGCTTCATATGATATGCCTTAAGGCAATCTACTACTCCCTCCTTCAGCTGTCTGTCTTATCATTCTTCCGAACTAATCAAGATTTATCAGCTTTCTGTCACCTGATGCCTGCCCAGCATTTCCATGCAGACTGCCAGTTTACCTTCTACCCAACAGAATAGAAAGGAGTTGAACTCATGAGTCCTTGCCATCCCATAAATGCTTAATTAAGCATACAATGCTTAATTGTACACTGGATGGCAAAACTTCAGCCATAGAATGGGATCCACTAAAAAGATTACAATATTGCCTACCCTGATTCATGTCAATAATACTTTAAACAAAGCAGGCACTTCCTCATATTTTTCTTCTTAATTTTTGTATCTTAAGCTTAGGCATAGTTGAAGGACTTAATGTTAAGAGTTTTTTTAATTGAGTCCAAGCAAAAAGGAAATGTTGCAAGCAAATGACAAGTATGTAGATCTCATTTCTTTCAATGGCCAGCAGCATGTACACACACAAACACACACACGCCCTCCTCAATTTTCTATCTATCAGAACCCATCCATTTGTTGAGGTGCAGCTGACTCTTCATAAGAATTATGGCTGCCTGGTCTATCTGCTAAGTATGGATCCCCTTTTGTTGTTCAATCTTAACTTGAGATTTTGGAGATAGGGTGGAGCACTTGTGAAAGAATATCAAAAAAGGGGTGTATCAGCCTCAGTTTTGCACATGGCAGAGAAACTGTTATCTGTCTATCTGCAGTAGAGAAGAAAGTTAAACAGGTTGGCTGGTTTTTGGGTCATGTGCAAAAAGAACAGAATTGCTGTATTTTTTTTTCACAAGGGACTTCCTGGCTACAATCAATGGAATTTATAGTGAGGCACATCTGAAAAGTGCCATTTGGGAAAAGTGCTTTATACAACCTATCTTTTTCAGCACACCATATTATCCATATTGAGTTTGCATGTGAGAGAGATGCCTATCTACACAGAAATATTATAATTAATGTTATTCAGGGATAAAATGTCACAATATAGAAAGTCTGTGCCTAGTTCTTTCATGCCTTCTTATTTTATCCCAGAGAGATGTAAAGCTAGATGGCAGAATCAATCTGGGTAAGGAAGGGAAATAGAAAAGAAATAGAAGAGAAAATGCACTTAGCCTCATCCAGATCATTCTTTCCTTTCAGAGTTATATGTCTTATTAAATAAATTTTGGTGAACTTTCTTACCAATTACAGTTAGATCATAAACATTTCAGTGAAAATACTGTATAGTGAATAATACTACTGATTGTCAGTATTCACATGAGAATGCTGGTAACCTCAGGATAATTTTGTCACTCCTTGGAGTCTGCACATGCATACAATCATATTTTCCCCACCTCTGGGACACATACAACTGCATCTCAATGATTGCCAACATTCAGAAGAGTGCTTAAGTTTTCCGTAGGGCAGTACATTTGCCCAGGATCCTAAAGATTCATGAGCAAAGGACACATTTTCTTAAGGTTCACACTTTTCCCCTCACATATTCAAATCCAGCCACCCGTTCACTGCAGCATCAATTTGTTCTTTGGCTGCTTTCCAAAGAAATCCAAGAGCAAAAACAAAAACCAAAGCTCATTTAATGAAGGATGATTTTAGGCGACAATGATAACAATAATAATAATTAATAGTAGCAGCAGTACAATATTACCTAGTGCTGGTCTTGAAAGCTCCGGGACTTTTCTCCAGCTCGCAACAGGGATGGTTTAGTGCTGAAAGACGGAGGAATCTTGAAGCGATCCAGTCAGTTAATCAACTGAGTTAGGGCGAGAGCGAGATCCCCGGCAGAGCGAGGCCGCCCTTCGCAGCCAATGAATGCTCAGCAAGTTCTGCGCGTGGATTTCAGCCTGGTTAACAGCCTCCCAGTCCTGGAGAGGCAGCCGCACCGTCCGCTCTGCCTTCCACGCCCGGAGCTGCTCAGGCTGATCTCTTGCAAAGGACCCCCGGCGTGCTAATCGCTACGGTTAGATCAGAATTTCTCCCTCCGCGCCCCGACTGCCTCGCTCTTCGAGGTCCCGCACGCCGGTTGTTTCCCGCCGCTCCAGGGGGCTCCCTTCCGGCTGTTTTAGCTTACTGTAGACCGAAGCCGGGAGCGGTCTGCGCCGATCGGCTCGCCGCTTCCCCCCGCAAATGCCTCCTCTCCGTTGTAGGTGACGAGCAGCCGTTGGCCCCGGGCCCAGCAGCACCATCCCCCGCGACGCGACCCGGGCAAGCAGCCTCTCCTTCCCGCGGGAAGCGAAGGTCAAGAGTGATTCTCTCAAGCGGCGGTGGCTGACGGGTTTTGCAGTTCCTCCGCCCACGAGCGCGGAACGGTAGGGCAGGGGGTGGGCAAGAACTGTGCAAAAGCGGCACCCGCACACACAGACACGCCCGCGCGCAAAAGTCCTCGAGGTGCCTGAGAAAAGCAGGACTTTGACTCTGCTCCAGCCTGGCCTTCGCCCTGCTCTGGCTCTTGGCCGCCTCGGATGGCGAGCGGGAAGCCCGCTCCCCCGACCCCGGGGTCCAGCCACACGAGCTGCGGTTGGGGGGGGGGGAGCTCCCTGCTGCCCCTGGTCTGGGCAGCGGGCGGCGGCAGCGGCTTCTGCAGTCTGGCAAGCGCCTGGCTCGGCGAGGCTGGGAGCGCTGCTGAGAGACCAAGCGCGCCTCTGTGCTGAGCTGAGCGAAGCAGTGAATTAAAGTGAGTTAGTCAGGCGGCAGGTTGGCAGCATGGCCGCTCCCTCCAAAGAGCGAGACGGACGGAGGCAAGAAAGGAGGAAGGAAGGAGCGGACGGCGGAGGGGCTAATGAAAGCGGTTGTCTTATTGGGGAGTCTTACGGGAGGAGGAGGCTACGCCGGGACGGTCCCGAGGGATGGGACGGTCCTTGTTGTGCCCAACATCCTGTTTTGTTAAATTCCAGATGTTTTATTCCAGACGAGGGCAGCCATCTATGTATAAATGTATGTCCGCCCCGGTGCGCTCTTGCTCCTTTATTCTCTTCCCAGAAAGTGCTCCGCATCCCACGTTCTCCTCCTATGTAAATGCTTCACCAGCAAAAGCCAGAAAATAGGCAAATCAAAAGAAACGTATCTTTAGGCCTTGTATAATTGTCCTCCCTCATGCGCACGCAGGGACACACACTGACACACACACACACACCAACAAATATTCATAAGCAGGTGAAATTTCTCCAGCTATAGTTAATATACTTTAAAACTCTTTTCTGCCTTTAAAATTGTTTTAGAAGCATAATGGATACCAAAAAAACCCCAACAACAACACCCCACCATAACAAGCAAGATTTTGAGAAAGATTGTTCTGCCCAGCTCCAAATTTCCACGATTGGCATTGCAGTCTTAACAGCTCTGGTGGAGGAGAGAAAGGTGAATGGATGCAGACACAGAGATAATGCCAAGTAATAGGATTTAATCATTGCTTTCTTAATATAGGCTCCTGGAGGTTAAGCACTTAGTGACACTGTGCCCCTAAGAAAAATTTCACAGCACTAATTATTTAAGAAAATAATCTTTAAAAAATATTTTTCAAAATAAAGATTTTTTTAAATCTTTATTTACCTTTCCCCCAATAAACACAAGCATATTATGGAGGGGGTTAGGGTTTTTTTCATATTGCTAAAATGTTAATGGTGTAAGCTGCCCGGAATCACTGTGCTAGTTGGGCAGCCATATAAATGTGTTACATAAATAAATAAACAGCTACTAATCCAAGTAAAATAAGTATTTCTATCAGAAAAGTATATAAAGATACAAGTTTTATAGAATTGATTTATATATGATATAAGAAATACTGTTTTGTACTTTAGAATTGAAATACTGCTCCTGTGGAATTTTTGACAAGTGATATAAAAGAAGCCCAAGTAATATAGTATTTATTTTTTTGAAGAAATAGTGACCTTGCCATTGCTGCTGAAGAATGATAGGTTTGTAGGTATCCTATCTAGTATAGTACAAATTTAGCTACTATTAAAAGGAAGAAGATGGAATCCTTTCTATTAATGAGGTAGCATCATCAGTTTCCAAGACAAGCATTAATAGATTCAGCAATAGAGTTTGAACATTGCACTAATCATGATTGTTAAACAAGCCATGATTGACTGTTGTGTTCAACCAAAATTAACCACAATGATGATTCACAGAAATGATTTAAATAGTTATCAAATTACAAGTATGGGACTATGGACTGATATATAAACTCCCTCAAAAGTGATGAGATCCTGGTGGCATAATATCAACTTTTCATTTTTAGCTTGTGCATATCAACCACTTTCTCATAATTTAAAACCTATTCTTTGGTGTTATCACATATAGAGACAATAGAGTGTTTTTTTAAGCTTGTGCTATGTGTGTGTGTGCGTGCATGTAAAATTATGTCCTGAAATTGCTTCCCAGAATAGTTATTGAAGTGACATTCTTATTCAAATTGCCCTCCAGCTTCCCCCTTCCTGCATTTTATTAAACTTCGGGATTAACTCTAGTGAAATTTATGTCTTATCAAGCTGAAAAATGACTACTAATCGTAAACAGTGGCTCCATCTGTTTTTACAATCAGGATTAAGGCTAAAGAAACATGGAAATGAAAGGTCCTTGGTGCTCTCTGAGCTTGGTTGTGTGTGTGTGTTTTTTTTTTTTTGCAGTTTCATTACCCAAACTAGTTAACATCATCAGTGCTAATCAGTAAAACATCTTCAAGAAAACAACCAAGCTCAGAGAGCATCAAGGACATCTCATTTCGACCCTGAGCTACAAACATTGTCCTTTATTGGAAAATTGGAAGTAGTTGAAAAGTTGTCAGAATTTCTGTGTGGTTTACTTGCTGCATTATGTCTGGATTGTGTATTTCAGGCTATGATGGCTTGGATTAATCATTTATTTCTCATCTGCAACTGGAAAGAAGCAGAAATATATATGTGTATATGTGATTGAGATGTGTGTGTGTGTGAGAGATATGTAACACACACACACACACACACACACATATCCCTTCTTCCCTTTCATCTTTTAACCTGTCAAATTTTATTTATTTATTTTCATATTCCATAAATATGAAGGACCTTGACAGCACTTCATATGTAAAACTGAAGCATTTTTACCCTGATGTATACTATCCGTGAGAAATATGCCAGACCTCTCTACATTTTGATGTCCCTTTGTATCAAGCACAGTGAAGGACCAATGATATACAGTAAATTCCTAAACAGCACTGGATTCTTGATGTTCTTTACAAAGGGGTAAGATGGGTGGCCAATACATTTTACAAATAAATTTATTTTTTGTCCCAGTCTCTCTTCTTTATATTGTCTATCCATGCCGATTTCTGGTAAAATAAAACCTAGAGTTCTCAATTGGCTCATCATATTTGGGATATTATGCAAAGACCCTGAAATTTTGAGAAGTTTATTATTCTGGGAAAGACAGAAGAAAAGCAAAAAAGAAGATGATTACAATAAGGGGGACTATGGTTAGACTTAGGATGCACTGGTGGAAGATCTGAAGAACAAGAAAAAATATGTCTATGGGGTCGACACTGACTTGGTCCATAATCATCATTTCTGCTTACATATCTTGCATGTGTTTCTTTGCTATTTGCTTCTCAGTTAGAGAAGGTGACTCCTTTCATCTCCATTGCCCACTTAGCAATCCATATGATACATCAATGCACTGTGTTTATCCTCTTCTGGGACAGTTTACAATCCCAATGGATTGCGGAGTAGCACTTGGCTATACATTTTTCATTTAAGTACAGAAAGAGGTAAGTATCCAAAAACAAAACCGGTAGTGGATTTCAGATTTCAGGGAGCAGATTTCACAAAACTTGGGAATGAACATAGGCATACTAGAATCAGAGGCTTAGTTGCCTTTCTAAGTAATAAAATAACATGCTTACAAGTGAAAGGTCTTTGTAGAAATAGAGGATGGCTACAGTCCAATAATTTGGAAGTGTTACCAGGCCTGCTGTGAAAAGGCAAAAGATAAAATGAAGTGTTAGAAGGCATGGTGAGCAGTAGGGTGGATAGAGGAGAGTAAACTCACTAATTTGCTTCCTAGTGAATGGATATTTTTGTCTGGCCATGTCCCCTATGGTAGCAGTTTTGTAAGAGTGCCTGTGTGACATGCTCTTCAGATTCCACATGTGTCCACTGGCCTCAGGCCTGCAGCTTAGCACACTGTCTCTAACCCAATATTTCCCTATTCACATTCTCTGATCTTTTCAGTGAGAAGCTGTGCAGGAGAGCTATTCTTTCGTTCCTGAGAACATGATAAAATTTCCTGTGTTATGACAGAGTTGTGGGCTGGAGATATCATGTGTATCCTCCTGGCCAGTACATATAATCCTATATAGTATTCAGAAAACCTGAGCGAGTGCTGATTTCAAATATAAGTTGCACCAAAGCTGCATTTCAAAGCCATCTATATATTTATTCTTGTAACATACTCAGTACAGGTTAGATAAGCATCATCACCCTGGCATATTAAAATAATGAAACTATAAACAGCACTAAATACCTAAGGAAATTTATGCTCCTATGGTAACATGGGTGCTGGGGCAAGGGACTTTAAAAAGGCAGAATCAAAAAAAAATATGCCTGGCTTCTGACTTCTAAACCTGCATGAAGATAATATTTGGTTTAATATTTACTGAGTATAACTGTAACACAAATAAAAAAATGACACATTTTACTTCTGCCCAATTATTCTCTAAATATCCTTCCAGTCATTGCATTTATTTTTTAGCTGGGTCTAGCATTAGGCAGCAGACTCAAACTTCACATGAGCTGTTAGAAGATGGAGCATTACCTAAATGAGGCTGCCAGTTAGCCTTAAAAGATGTTCTCCTGTTGCTGCTTCTTAGCTGTTCAACTAAGATGTAATGGAAAAAGAGAAAGGAGACAAATCCTTCGTTTCGCTCATCCAAAGTCTTGCGTTGCCAAGAAGTCCATCAAAAATCTTCAGTACTGGGAAAGCTCTCTTGTAGTTTTCTGCTTGGGCTGGGGCTTGAAGCAGGCCTACCCTTTATGATTAGTTTCATTTGAGAATATACATTTTTTTAATTAATGATCCCATAAAGTTCTACTATGATTTGGGGTTACACCAGATCAGTTCCAGAAAGTATAAGCTACATCTCATATCCATTATCTAATCCATACCTAATAGGAGACAGCAACAGTGTTACTTACAACGTGTGCCAAGTGATCGCTAATGCCTCATATCTAGGATACTGCAACCTCATGTTGGAAAGGCAATTAAGTACACACTAAATAGTGTACTGGAGCTAATATCTGACCAAGGAGGTTGCATGCTAATATTAAGTATAATTTTAAAAAATTCCTGCCAAGTGACACAGCTTTCCCTGGGCAATATGAGTCTATATGCCATGCTGAAGAAGACCAGCACCTGACTCAGCAAATCTAAATAATTCAAATCAGAATTTAAACTGATTTCAAATAATTAGAAAAATCTTTCTTATATTTTTTCCTCAAACCATCTTATTGCACCTTGAAGACCAATCAATTTATTTTCTCAGAAGCATTTGGAAAATATATGTGTATGGCCTTGGTGGTACAGGCTGTTAATCATCTAGCACTTAGCGCAAGCTGCCTGCAATTAGTGCAGGCTCGAATCCCACCAGGCTCAAGGTTGACTCAGCCTTCCATCCTCTTGGGGTAGGTAAATTGAGGACCCAAGATTGTTGTGGGCAATAAGCTGACTTTGTAAAAATGCTGCTTGGGGGGCGGGGGGGCAAAAGTCCTAGTAATAAGCAGGCATATACAATGGAATGAAGGCTATTGCTGAGCACTTAGCATGGTGCTCCATAGACTGTAAGCCGCTCTGAGTCTCTGGAGAAGGGCGGCATATAAATGTTGAAATAAAATAAAAAATAAAAATATTGTCTGGATGGCTATATTCTAATAATATAGTCTTTGTTTTTGTATCCATTGCAACAGCCTAATGCAGTTACATTTCTATAAACTATTTTAAAAGTTAGTGATGCATGAAATAATTGGCAATTTGGCTGCCCTTTAATGACATCTGAAAATTGCTAATGGAAGCAGGCACTATCAGTGCTGTACAACAAATGATGATAAGGCTAGGAGAAGATTCTCTTTGTCATTTTCCCATCCAAATGCAGGCAGTGTGTCATGGATTAACAGAAAGCCTTAACCAAAGTGGCCACTGGGTGTCACTGAGTCTCTACAGACAGGCTGTAGAACGAGGGTGTGCTTGTGTGCAGGAAAAACATACTGCAAATCCTGAAATTCACTCCTTGCCTGGCTTGTGCCCCCCCATCAGAAAAACTCCCCAAGGAATAGCCATCCACGGATGTCTCCATGACTTCTAGCCTTTCTTTCAAACCTTTGGAATGTTGTTTTGATGCAGAGAGCATTTCTGCTGAGAGAGGAAAAAGAAAAGATTGTTGTTCACTTGTACATCTTATCTTATTTGAACACAATCTAATTTATAAAGCTTTCCAGTAAATAAAATATTTGCTTAGCAAAATCATAGCCATGGATCTAACAAGAAAGTCACTACTGACATTTCGGAGAGACTAAAAATCCAGGAGACTTTGCTGACATACATTATTTTATTTGTTGGGGAAAAATATGGCTTAGAGAGGCTAAGGAAGATATATAACCAGATCAATTGGTTCTTGCTATTTGAGCTGTTGCAACTTTATGAATCAAACATGCGCCTTCTCTCTACTGCTATTTCTATTTTATACACTGCAAGAGCTGTGGAATTCTGATGATCTTTTATTCATACAAGTGAAAAGAAGTGCCCAAATATTGGTGGTAAAATGGTAGAAAAGGTATCTATTATCTTTAATAGCTGTACAGGAGAGAGAACCTTAACAGAAAAGCATTATTTTTTGTCCACAGTGCTATACTTTAGCAAGCTATCTAATGCACTGTTAGTTATTTTTTACATATTTCAAGAATTGAAGTGTTTCTTTCTAGAACATCAAATACATTGTTCAAGCAATCCATTAAAAATGGATTTCCCCATAAATTCATTTATTTTGTCCTTGGATTAAAGGGCAATCATACAAGCACAATAACATAACACAAAGGAAGCTTTTGGAGAGCATATCAAGTATGGTGAAGGTAGATGGGAATTTAGACTAGAGATCCCTAGAGGCTCAAGAGGATTAGCTGAGCCCTATAATCCCCCACCTTGTAGGATCAATTTCTGAAAGAATCACAACGTGAGCTGAGATAATTGTATTATTTTGATTTTGTCACTTGGGCCCATGTTTCCTTTGAATTTTAAACTCAGAATATTGGCGAAAGGCAGTACTGTATACAATAAAGATAACATCAAATCAGAGGTGGGATTTCTCCCCCAAAACAATGCACTGAATTCAATATGTTTATTTTAAGCGGTTGGACTTAATATTTAAATTTTAAGTAAGACTGAGTCTGGAAACAACATGGTGTTGTAATAATCTGATGATCTTTTGATAATCTACTACAACCTTTCTCAAACAAAGGTTTTAACCATCTATAAGGCAATTATACTGATAAGGAATTTAGGAAGCGGTCCAGCACACTGGAGAGCATTACATTAGAATTGGGTAGATTTTGTGATACATAGGTTTTTGACATATATCTCAGGCAGTGTCATTTTTATTCATTTCTGATCTCTTAAAATAATGGGAAGCATTCATTTTTATGCTCACAATCCAGATTTTTTTCCATTGACTTGAAAAATGATTTTCATTATTCTAAATCAAATGTAGGAAGTTAGCACCCACCCCTCTCCTAGAAAAATGAAATATCCTGGGAAATATTAAAAAGGCAGACTATTTTCCCTGAAAAGAGTAAAGTAGAAACTCAAAGAGGCAGAAAATCACCCCCCACCCACCTTTTTAATGGGTGGGCCATTAAGGGCTGGGCCAGAATACTTTACATAACAAATATCTCCAGGTAAAACTATAACAATTGCTCAAAAGCCCTTTCAGTACATCATCATCCACCAAGGCTCAACCAAACCTGGAACTCAGGACAGTCTACAGAGTTGCCCCTGCATGGCCCATGGGAGTCTGACAACCAATCAAAATCCAAGATCCAATTCAAATCCCAACAAAGGTTATAAAACCCAGGCACTCGCAGCGTATCAGCCCTACTTGATCTTCTCTTTTCACCTTGGAGCATGTGATCATTCTTTTCCTTTTGGAGTTCCAGGCCATGTGGTCCTGTCCACCATTAAACCTTCCAAACAGCCTCCATGTTTCTAGTGTCTTTTTCCCCACTTGGAACTGAACCCAGAAGGATATTTCTTCTAACACAAATGTAGCTCCAATATTGTGAAGGTTCTCAGACTATCCTTAGTTAGTAAACTTTCCATTGACTTTATTGCAATTCAGTAGAGAGTAATAGGTGTTCCTTGAAGATCTAGCCCCATAGATAAGGGCCTTTTTCCCATGGATATCCTGACAATTTCTGCTGTTGATTAGAGAAATACAATAAGATATTTCTAGGCTTGGATCCCTGATGAGAAGTAGAGTTACCAGCTTAGTAATATAACCCAATTTTTTGCAACTCCAGCAAGTTTAAAATGTGTGAACTTCAGTTCCTAGAATTACACATGCCAGCTAGGGAATCCTGGGAGTTGAAATCCACAAATCTTCCCTTGATGTTGAGAAAAATTGATATAAGCAATAAAGCATTCCTTGCTAGAGGTAGAACATGAAGTTGTTTCTAATGTTGAGATTAGTGCTTTGGGAGTTCCATGCCTCAACATATTTTGGGGTGACATATAGAATGGGAATTTTTTATGGACCCATGTGCTTCCTCATTTGGAAGAAATTTACTTCAGAAAAGTGGACAAATACAGCTTCTCATCAGACATGAGAGAACATACAAGAGGGGACCATGAAATTAAACCAGGTCCTGCTACTTTTAATTTGTATCATTTATATTTTATGCACATGCACATAAAGAATATCCCACATAGCAATAAAATATTGACAAATCTGGGAAAAGTCCTGAGAATGGATGTAGGATATCTAATATTTAAACAATCCTTAAGCAGCCCTGTTTGGAATAAATATTAGAGTCTCAGCTGGTAGTTAGAAGGAACAGGACTATTTTTCTATTGCATTGTCTTTCAGGAATTCTCTCTCAAGGGAAATCAGGCCAGACATGTCCTTGGGCAGAATGAGATGGCTGCCTCACACAAGGGAGCGGGTGGAGAGGAGGCAGAATCAGGCCATTCTTGGATGTTCCTATTGAACTTCCTTCTGACGCCCATCTGCTGTCTTGGAGAATCGAGGATCAAGCTCTGTGCCATCTAAGCAAGGCTGCTGCCCTTAGGTGCAGTTCTGATTCCTGGTCAATTCATTATCTGGAAGTAAAATTAAGATGGCAGATCGATCAGCTCCATACATAGAATGGGAGGGCGATTTCTTGAGGTAATCCTAAATAAATCCTATATGACCTATTCCCTCCGCCCACATCTTCATAAGGATACAGTAGTTGAAGTTTACACAAAAAATAAATCGGGAAACATTTAGGTTACTTGGATGAATAATTTCAAACTATTTTTAAAACTGCTGCTACATTGCTTTGTATCCATTAATCATATCTGGTTGGAATTAATAATCTTAACTGTTATTGCCTGCATGCCACAAATGTCCCTTATAAACACTTTCCATTTTTTTTACTTATCGGCTGCTATTTTCTCCTCCTCCAAAAATGTTTTTAAAATGTTATTGGTAGATATTCTCAGGATGTATTTGAGGGTGAAATCTTACTGGCTGTTTGTGGCATTAACCCCCTCATGAAGGAATTAAAAAACACAGCTTACATACATGATATGTGTGGGTACACGTCTGTTTATACATACATAAGTGCTTACACTGAAGTTCCAAATTTTTAAATAATTGGGCTAATGATATGGAAGCAGTTTGCCACTGGTTTCTGCTTGATTTTTTCCCAACTTCTCAGTTTAGCCAATAATCCTGGGATTTCCTGGTGAAACAGAACCACAATATGAATTATTATAATACTAACAATTATGACAAGCTTAACTTCTGTGCCTGCTTAGTCTGCTATCTATGTTATTTTACCAATTTCAAGCCCCTGCTTTTCCTTCTTCTTATAGTTCTAATTTTTTACATTTGGGTATGGACTAGACAGATTTTCAAAAAGGACAGTTTTCTGTAGTCTACTGCCTTTTGTATAAATTGGAACTACAACTCTCAGAATTCCTTTCTGAGGAATTGGCTGGAAATTCTAGTACATTAGAAGAAAACTATATTGGGGAAGTCTGAAATAGGATACCTTAAATAAAATAGGGAACTGCCCTCTGAAAGCCCTTCAAATAGAGGATTGTTAAATAGGACATACAACTACCCTAGTTGAATGTAGCTATAATATACAAATGAGTATGTGAAAACACATGGACGTTTAAGCATGCTGCAATGCACTGCCTGGTGTTTCCCACTGGTGAGACTTATTTTGAAGGATTTCCAATCTGTGTTTAATAGGAACATATGGAGAGGCTTGCTGGCTTACACCAAATAGTTTGTCAGTGTTCTATATTTTACTTTGGCCAATCACAGTCAGAACGCAGAAGCTATCATTCCAACCAGTGGTGGGATTCAAATTTTTTTACTACTGGTTTTGTGGGCGTGGCTTGGTGGGTGTGATGTGGCTTGATGGGCATGGCAGGGGAAGGGTACTGTAAAATCTCCATTCCCTCCCCACCCCACTAACCTGCTTTCCAGCTCCGTTCTCCTGTGCAGGGCAACAAAAGAATACCTAGCCAATCAGGTGGGACTCGGGAGGCAGAGAATAGATGGGGGAGGAGCCAGTCAGAGGTGGTATTTGCCAGTTCTCTGAACTACTCAAAATCTCTGTTACTGGTTCTCCAAAACTGGTCAGAACCTGCTGAATACCACCTCTGATTCCAACTACAGCTAGTACTCGATTTATGACCACAATTGAGTCCCAGATTTCTATTTTTAAGTGAGACATTTGTTAAGTGCCCCATTTTATGATCTTTTTTGCCAGAGGGGTTAAGTGAATCACTGTGTCAGGATTCTGGTAGTTACCTCAACTCATAAAACATTTTCTATACATGTTTTATAGTTGTCACACTGCCGTTGTTAGGTTTGTAACACAGTTGTTAAGTGAATCCGGTTTCCTCATTGACTTTGCTTGTCAGAAGTTTGCAAAAGGTGATCACATGAACCCGGGACACTGCAACTGTCATAAATATAAGTCAGTTGCCAACCATCTTAATTTTTATCATGGGGATGCTGTAACGCTCATAAATGATCAAACGGTCATGCCACTTTTTTCCAGTGCCTTTGTAAAAGTTGAACAGTCACTAAATGAATGAGGACCAGTAGTGGTATTCTACCGGTTCAGCCTGGTTCTGTTGATCCAGTAGCGGTGATGTTGATCCAGTAGCTGCTGTTGGGCCCATCCGCCTGCCCGGGCTCCCATACTCACCTTTATCCTCTGAATTTGAAGCGCAGCTGCTTTGTGCGGCACAGCAGAGCACCAAGTGGCAGCTGCTGAAACAACTGGGAGAGTGCAGGTTTGCAGGAGGTGAGTTAGAATGCCTCTGCATCTGTGCAAAGTACGAGTTTGGCACACACATCCAAAGTATGTGCACACGGGCAAAGCGCACCTACCAAAGCCACGCCCACCGAACCAGTGGTAAAAGTATTTGAATCCCACCACTGATGTGGACTACCTGTACTGGGATTCAGAGGCAGATAGCTCAGAAGACAGCCATTAAGTAACCTGTAGTCACCTAGCACAGAATAATACAGGGAGTCCTTGACTTACACCCATTCTTTTAATAACTGTTAGAAGTTACAATGGTGAAGAGAAATATGGAAAAAAAAAGGAATTAATTATGGAAAGTTTATAAGTGTTCCCAAGGAAGTATGATGTTCAATTGAAAAGGAAATGTTAGAGACGTTAAGATCATAACTAATATTAATGATAGAATTGAATTGGAATGGAATGAGTGTTTTAGTTATTATTGTTTTATATATGTGTGTGTGTGTGTGTGTGTGTGTGTGTGTGTGTGTGTGTGTATATATATAAACATAGTGTGTATTTTAAGAATGTACCTACAGGGGAAAATTTGTTTAATGAGAAAAAATAATATGAAATTGAAGCAGGACAGACAAAAGTATAAATATAATGATTAGAAAGACATTGAAACTTAGAAAAAGATATATAATTGAATTAGATATGACATACTTAAAAATAAAGTTGAGAAAATCAAGGGAGGGGAAAAATTATGGAGAAAATGTCAAAATAGTAATAAGACATGGAATAGAACACAAAGATGAATATGAAATTGAGTTTGTGTCTGTATGGAGAAGTGATAACCTGGGATCGTGCTATTCCCAAAAAAAGATGTTTTATTTGTATTATGTTTTTGTGAAAACCCAAATAAAATTTATATATTTTTTTTAAAGTTACAATGGCACTAAAAAGTGACTTATGACCAGACCTTACACTTAAGACCTTCACAGCATCCTCATGGTCAGATGATCAAAATTTGGGTGCTTGACAACCAGCATGTATTTACGATGATTGCAGCATCTTGCAATCATGCAATCGCCATTTGTGACCTTCCTAACTGGCTTCCGATAAGCAAAGTCAATGGGGGAAGATGGATTCATTTAACAACCGTGTGGGCTCACTTAATAACTGCAGTGATCTGCTTAACTACTGTGGCAAAAAGATCCTAAAATTGGGCATGCTTTACTTAACTACTTTGCTTGCAATGGAAATTCTATCATGATCCATATTGTGGTTGTAAATCAAGGACTATCTGAATATCTTTAATCCCTCTCCTACATGCATCATGTAAAATATTCATTCTTATTAAAAGCAAGGCAATTCTTCTTGCCAAATATATAACAGCACATATATATTAGAAGCTAACCTTTATTGATCCATAAGGAAAGCTTATTTTTATTATTTCTTTTTTCAACTGGCCAAAAATTGCTTAAATGGACAAGTGTAAAGTGGAGTACCTGTATATTGATGAATTTGAAAACAAAGCCACTACCCAATAATAAATTCTACCTCTAATATAAAGCAGTTAATTCCCTTCTTGGCTGTACGGAAGGGAAGTCCCTAAAGAATTAATTAGAGTTCCCCTTTTCTTCTATGCATCATAATATGCCAGACGTTATTTGCTATTGGAAATTCAGGATCTTATCAGATACAGAAGTTCAACTACCATGCTCTTTTTCAGCTGTCAGAACAGATTACTTATAATAAGAATCTGCCATTTGTTCCGTGGTTAACTGAGCTTTTTTCATTACTTATTTCAAAATTTGTATGTGCTCAAACACACATACAAACACACACACACACAATTATTTTTATTTATTTAGGAAATTTATATTGCCCTCTATTCACACATGGCAACTCAAGGCGGATTACAAGAATATAAAACCTCATATAAAAACATTAAAACTATTAAAAGAGAGAATCAGATAATAAATTAATAAAATAATATAATAAAAATAATCCCCCACTCCCCGCCCCGGTGACAACACATCACACTAGCCATTTAATGGGCTCCATCCTGCTCTGGGTTCCTCAGGCCCGCTGGCAGAACCAGATCTTCAGCATCTTCTGGAAGAGTATTAGAGTGGGGGTCATTCTAATCTCTGGGGGAATGATGTTCCAGAGAGAAGGAGCCACCATGGAGAAGGCCCTTCTTCTGAGTTCCACTAGGTGTATCTCCCTAGGGGATGGGACCCACAACATTCCTTGCCTCCCTGCTCTTGTGGGTCAGGGAGATGTGACCGGAAAGAGATGGTCCCTCAGATACCCTGGTCCCAAGCCATGAATACATATGAAACAATATAAATCTTGCTAATATGTGACATCTTTATTTTAATGTGTCTTAGAGGTATGGACGTTATGCAGACTTTAATAGCAAGGAGAAGTTCATGAAATATGTCTTGTTGAGATGATGGGAGCTATCCCAAACAGCTTTTAAAAAGGTTGATGTAATTATGAAAAACCTTGATTTTCTCCTAGTTTTCCTCTGCAGAATTAAATACCAAGGAGAAATAATTAGAAGCTTAGTATATTATAGACCAAGGGTGTCAAACTCAATTTCATTGAGGGCAGCATGAGGGTTGTGTTTGATCTCAGGGGGGGCGAGGCTTGATATCACTTGTGTTGGGGGTGCCTATAGTGGCCCAAGTGCTCTGCCAGCAAAAATGGGGTGAGCTCTGTTTTCGGCTGCAACAGCCTCCTGCAACCCTCTGACAATGAAAATGAAGCTCCAGAGGGCTGCCCTGAGCCCTCCCAAGCTTTATTTTTACTGGCAGAGGCACTGTTGGCCAGTCCTTCTCTGTTTCCAGGTTAGCCCCCCAGGCCAGATCTAAGCACCCTGCAGGTTGGATCCACACACCCCCGGGCCTTCAGTTTGACACCCCTATTATAGACTATCATGACCTTTTGGGTCATTGTTTCAGATATATTTCCCTACCTAAACAGAGAAACAGAGTGACCACAGGCAGGCAAAAAAATCACTGGGAACAGAAACTTCTGATTTCCCACTGGCTTCTCCACTGACTTTCCTTATAGGAAGCTAGCAGGCAGATTTGGAAATGATCATCTGGTGACCATGGGTGATTTTGGCAACATTGCTGTATTACAGCGCAGCAGCACTGAAATGGTCACAACTCTATCAAATTTCTATCCCATGGGAGTCAAGGGTCCTGGATTTTGGAAGCATTCTGCAAGCCCAATTGAGATATATTGATTCAAAAATTGTTGCCTATGATGAACTATTTCACTGAACTTAGGTTCGAAAACAATCAAACAGACACAAGAGTTTTAGTAGTATATAGATTTCTAAAATATTGATTTGATATTCAGCTATAAGTCCTTCACTTACTGTAGGTATCAGCTGAAGATTTAAGGGTGTTTTGACTTTTGTTGCTTTTGGGGGAATTCCTGGAAAAGTAGCAAGTTCACTAACTTTGCATGTAATTGGCTGTGCCTTTTTGAGTTCACAATCCCAAAGCTCTATATCCCCTTGCTTTTCCCAGGATTTAAACTACAAGCTGGCTCCAAATTGTTTCTTTGATCCTCTTTTATAGCTGGTGGGGTCAAACTGAACAGACGTTGATTATTTATTGATATCTCATTACAGAGATTGGACAGGGATTCTCAACTAAAGGAACATCATTTTATGGCTAAATTCTTACAAGGCCGTTTCTTACCACAGTCTGGCCAAAGTAGCTACAAGTATGCTTACCTTATAGGAGACATATGAACATAATGTAGAAAACAATTTGATAATGGACAAAATGAGGGGAAAAACATATATCATAAGCAGTGCCAAAGAAACTATTCGAAAGAAAATGAGGTCATCTAATTAATTTTTTGGTTAATTGATAGAACTCTATATTTGCGGATTTTTAAAAGTGAGGACTATTGGAAGCATTTTAAAATATTTTCTTATGATCATTGCATAAAACCATAAAAACTAGAAATGATAAAGCATCACTGCAAAAATAAATATATTAAATAAGTGTCATTTTCTATGTAGTAATTGGATTATAGTATCCGTGGGGTTGAATCTGCGAACAAACTTAAATCTTCAACAACCCTTCTTGGTTTTAGCTTCATTCTGCCATTTCAGCAAATTATTGATGTATGATGTGCATAGATTCTGTAGGTCAAAGAATCTGTTCCTTATTTCATAATAATGGCTTGTTGTATAAGTGCCTGAATACTGGCCTCCAAAGCCCTGATCAACTCTCCTCTAAAGCAGTTTAGAAATTATTCCTGTTTAAAGTTTGTATGGGCAATTTGCTATAAGTGCAATATTTCTGCAGTAGGCAAGTATACTTTTATTGAATTACAACTGATAAAGTAGTTTCATATTTTCAAAAGCTTGCTGAAAGCAATTACTATATAGTAAATCACACTATATTTCAGATTGGGAGAACTACTTCTACATTCCACATCAACTACAGAATCACTACATGATCCATAGAAATATTAGCTTAGCAAGGTCTGAGGCAGAAAAAGGAGATCAAGATAAAAACACAAAACTCACCAACTTATAGAATCCAGGAGACTTCTGACTGCTTTGAGGGAGTTTCTAGCTGCTATTACTAGTGATTTTGCTGAGGTGTTAATGTTATTATGGAATGATAAGGCAAGATGTTAATAGATTGAGTATACACCATCAAGTTATTTTTAATTCCTATGAGATACATAGATATTCCTTCTCTTTTGAGGCAAGATGTGCCATCATCTAATTGTCATCAGTACTCTCTGTTTCATTTTAAGAATTGATAAGGTCCCTGGGAACCAAAGGTTTTTGACTGATACAGGTATCTCCTTTTGAGCATGGGAGCAAATACTTGTAAACAGTAAGAGATACCCTGATTTAATTTCATAGATTGAGTTTAACCTCATAGATGGCAAATTCATTAAAAGTAACCAGGCTCTTTTTGTTTTGGCGGCGGCAATAACGAGGTAGGCACTCTTATTGAAGGCAGCTCTTTCTGTTTATTGCAGGAAAACGGAGACGCTGGGAGGCGCGGCAGCCCTTCTTTTAAAGGCTCTCCGAGCCTCGCCAGCCAATGACAGGAGGAGGATCTCCCGCCGGATTTCAGACCAATGAACAGTAAGTATTTCAAATATAAAAACATCCAATCCAGAACACCCCTCCCTTCTTGGTCCAGTCCGACCAATCAGGAGACGCGCCTATGTTACGTAATCGCGTAGATAGGCGGGGCTCCTGTGGGTCCGACTGGACTTGCGCGGTTCAGTAGTGTCGTCGCTGCTGGTCAGTGCGGAAAGACCTGTTGCTCCTCCCGTCTCTGGCCTGGGAAACTTCGGGAAGGTCGAGCCGGCCGAGTCACTCCTAGCGGGCCTAGCTCGACTAGTTGAGATGGCCAGGCCGCTCCCTCCCCGGCTTGGATTATCGTCGGTCCCGTTAGATGTTTCATCTGGAATTTCCCCAGGCTCAGGTGCGTAGCTGCGAAACTTGACCGGAGGTTTGAGGGTGTATGTGTGTAAGTTAGGTCGTCATTGTTTGTTTGTGGGTTTGTTGTTTTTTTGATTGTTGGATGGTTTTGGGTCTATTGTTTCGTGATTGCTTTGTGGTTGATCCCCTTCCCCCCCAGGAAAGTCGCAAGGTCTGGTAAGGGTGCGGGATCTAAGTTGGTCGATGTGCCGCTTCCAACTTCTGTTGTCAGAAGTGGTAAGCCGGTACAATCGTGGTCCTGTGCTTTGTGTGATGGTGGCTGGCACCCATAAAGGGTGTCCTACCAAATTTTTTGCGTAAACTAAGTCTCCAATTTGGAATGTTCGGATTTTGCTGGAAGAGTCTAGTGGTTTGTCTGTGGAGTATGTAGGGTGTAATCTATCCAAAGGGGAGCGTAATTTTCTCCCCATAAGTAGTTCGGCTGGAGTTTTGTTGGTAGTGCTGCTAGGTGTAGTATGTTGTATAAATAATAATTTGTCAATGCGTGTTTGTATAGGGCCCTGGCCTAACTTATAGAGTGTCTCCTTGGTGAACCGAACCATGCGTTCGGCTCGTCCATTCGCTGCCGGATGTGCCGGCGCAGTTAGGGCATGGCGTATGCCCAAGCTGGCGAGATAACCCTCAAATTCTGTAGCCGTGAATTGAGGTCCGTTGTCTGAAACTAGGACGTCTGGTAACCCGTGAGTGGCAAACCATTTTCCGAGTTGTCATGTGACAGCCTCGGAGGAGGTAGATTGCATTAGGCTTACTTCAAGCCAGTTTGAGTAAGCATCTACCAGAATTAGAAAGGTATGGCCCTTAGTTGGACCCGCAAAATCTATGTGCACTCTAGACCATGGGCCCCTGGGTAGATCCCACTCAGTGACCAGTGCCTTCGGGGGTGAGGGCCGGGATGTCTGGCATGGCTGGCAACCCGCAACCCAGTCAACAACGTCCTTGTCTAACCCAGGCCACCAAACATAACTTCTGGCTAAACTTTTCATTTTAACGACCCCGGGGTGTCCTTCATGCAATAGTCTCAAAATTGGGTCCCGCAGTCTTAGTGGAATAACTACTTGATCACCCCAAAGTACACAGCCCTTTAGCACGGAAAGTTCCGTTTGTCTTTGTTTAAAAGGTTTATACCTGTCTTGTAGGTTAGTGTCTGGCCAACCCTTTGTAATCCACCCACTCACTTTATGCAGTAGGTGGTCGTTAGCGGTTTCGTGAGCGATGTCTGCTGCTGTCATCGGAAAATCGGGTAGGGTTTCAATCAAAAATGTTGAGGTGCTGGGTGTTGGGTCAGGATCACTGTCCGGTAACGGGCAACGACTTAGTGCATCCGCGTGCATGATGGACGGACCGGGACGGTAAGACAAAGTGTAATTGTATGCAGCAAGGAATTCTGTCCATCTTGTCATTCTGGGTGATAAAATGTTAGGAGTCGCTTTGTTCCCAGCCAGAATTCCTAGTGAGGGTTTGTGGTCGGTAATTATAGAAAACAGTCGGCCATAAAGGTATTCATGGAAACGTTTAATACCTGAAATTATGGCTAGTGCTTCTTTGTCCAGTTGACTGTAATTTCTTTGACTTTTAGATAATGTTTTGGAATAGAATGCAATCGGAGCCTCTCTGCCATCAGGTAAAAGGTGGCTCAGGACAGCTCCGACCCCATAAGGCGATGCATCGCACGTTAATATCAATGGTAAAGTCTCATTGTATTGTATTAGTACCTTTGTTGAAGTGATTAGGTCTTTTATTTTGTTAAATGCTGTTTCCTCCCGACTGCCCCACTTCCAAACCGTGTCTTTGTCCAGGAGCCTATGTAAAGGTTCCGCTACCGTGGCTTTCTGTGGCAGAAAAACATGATAAAAATTTATTAACCCTAGGAAGGCTTGCAGTTCACTCTTGTTCGTTGGGGTGGGGGCATCTTTGATTGCACGGGTTTTTCCTTCTGTCGGGTGGATGCCGTCGCCGTCAATTAGGTATCCCAAGAATTCTATTTTGTCTGTTATTAATGTGCATTTATCTTTTTTGACTTTGAGACCTGATTCAGTGAATTTGGTGAGGACTTTTCTTAGGCGGTCTCGCAGTTGTATTTTGTTTTTAGCTGCGATCAGGACATCATCAAAGTATGGAATGACTCCTGGAATTCCCTGTAGGAGGCGTTCCATGAGACATTGGAAAATGCCTGGTGCCACACTAACGCCAAATTGAAGGCGGTTACATTTAAACGCGCCCCGGTGTGTAACGATCGTTTGGGCTTCAGCTGTTTTTTCGTCTACGGGCAGTTGCTGGTAAGCCTGGGCCAAATCGAGTTTAGCGAAGATTTTTCCGCCTTTGATAGAGTGTAGCAAGTGTTGTACGACAGGAACGGGGTATGCGCTCTGTTGCAATGCATGGTTAAGGGTCGCCTTATAGTCCCCGCAGATACGAATCGACCCATCCGCTTTGATAGGGGTGACTATAGGGGTCTCCCATTTAGCATGGTCAACTGGTACGAGGACCCCTTGCTTAATTAATTTATCTAGTTGTTCCTCTATTTTTGGCTTTAACGCAAAGGGTACCCGCCTTGCCTTTAATCTAATTGGGGCTACCTTAGGGTCTAGGTTGAAAGATATCGGGTTACCCCGGTATTTGCCTAATTCTCCACTGAACAGGTCCTGGAATTCTTGAATGAGGTCTGCCTCCCAGTCTGCATTTGTGATATGGTTGATACTGGTCATCCCGATTCCGAGCGGTTCGAACCATTCCAAACCTACAAGGCTTGGTCTGTTCCGGTCAACAATTGTCAAGGGTAGAATCTCGGTTTGATTCTTGAAGGTTACCTGGAAGTGTCCAACCCCTACAACCGGAATTTTGTTGCCTTGGTAGTCTTTTAGTGTTAGGTTCTGTCTCTCCAGTTCGCTTCGTTGTATATCTGGAATCAAACTTTTGATAGTATCCCACGAGACCATGGATAGAAATGATCCCGAGTCTACTTCCATTTCACAGTCCTGTCCTTCAATTCTTACTTTAATGTGGACTTTCTTTACATTTTTAGTATTTGAGTGTCCAATTATGACTGTTTGGTGTGTTTCTTCTTTCCTGTAAGATGATTCTTTGTATCTCCTATTCCTTCCTTCTTGGCTCCAACAGCTGCTTGTTTTCTTTTCTTTCTCTCTCTCTCTTTCTCTTGGGGGCGGGCTTCCTCTTCGCTTTGGACTGTAATTGGACCTGGCTCTGCATACCTTTGCGATGTGTCCTTTTTTCTCACACTTTCTGCATATTGCGTCTATAAAACGGCACTCTGATCTGGGGTGATTCCCTCCACAACGGTTGCATTCAAAATCAAACCTTCTGTTTGCCCGCTCTTTTTTCCCTCTACCGGTCTTTAGGTGGCAAACTTCGTCTTCCTCACTACTGGACTCGGTTTCCAGGTCCTCATGGTGTGTTGAGGTCTTTTCTTGTACCCCCTCTGGTCTGGTTGCTTCTTTGGAGTTGTAGTGCGCAGCTTGGTTAATCTTTTTCATTTTTGCTGCCGATTTCTGAGCGGCTTCGGCTGCGGTGGCCTCTTCTATAGCTTCTTGCACCGTTATCTTGGGTCGGTTTAACAGTCTGCTCTGTAGTATTGGATCTTTTAACCCTAACACGATCCGGTCTCTTAGGGCTTCGTTGAAATCCGAGAATTCGCATTCACCCCCAATGTCTCTCAACTCCGCCACAAAGTCGGCGATAGATTCACCTTCTTTTTGATTCCGGAGGTAAAATTCATGGCGCTTAATTAGGCAGGAAACTGTGGGAGCGTAGTGCGCTCGCAGGATTTTTTCCAGTTCGGGCCAGGTTAACGTCTTAACATCGATTGGTGAGGCTAGTGCTTTCGCCATTCGGAATACAGCTTGGCCGCAGTGGGTCAGGAAAACCGCTCTCTTCCGATGTTCCGATACGCCGCTCAGATCGCTGCTCTCGAGGAACATGAGGAAACGGTCCACATACGTCTGCCATTCCTCCCTTGCCGGGTTGAATTGTTCCGGCGGGGCGTTGTTTCCGGACATGGTGCCGCTCGATCTCCGCCGCTACTTGCACTCTTTAAAAGTGCTGTCTCGATCCCATCCTCGTCGCCAGTGTTTTGGCGGAGGCAATAACGAGGCAGGCACTCTTATTGAAGGCAGCTCTTTCTGTTTATTGCAGGAAAACGGAGACGCTGGGAGGCGCGGCAGCCCTTCTTTTAAAGGCTCTCCGAGCCTCGCCAGCCAATGACAGGAGGAGGATCTCCCGCCGGATTTCAGACCAATGAACAGTAAGTATTTCAAATATAAAAACATCCAATCCAGAACACTTTTAAAAGAGGGTGCATATTTATATTTTGCAAAAGGTACCAAAAATAAAGCTAGAAGAAAGGCATACATAGTAGTGCTACATATTTTTGCCCCAACCTTCCATTTAAAAGACATAGTGCAATACTTAAAAATGAGGAAAAATCAGATTATATCAAAGACTATTTCCATTTTTGATAATTTCTCCCATATATTTTGTTTTAATTATCACTCTGATTTTCCAGCACTCCAAATAATCATTTTTAGTTTAACATTCTTTTTTCACTCTGCAGCAAACTTTTTTAAAGAACACATTGGCAATTGATGATATATATTTATACGTTACTGGAGTAAAACAATCTTGAGTTTTCAGAAGTGTGACTAATCATGATATTTACAGTAGTTTGAATTTGTACAATTTTTAGCAGCCAATGAGTACTTTTGATATTGATTAACCTGGATATTGATTAAAAAAAGGCTTTGAGATTTATTAATAAAGGTTAAAATTTTAAAGTTCTTTTCCTAGATCTTTTTTGTTAAGAATTTTAATAAGTAATATCCACTTCATTTCTGACTTGCTTTGTAATTATAGAGAAATGCATATGTGTAACATATTGTGTTGTGTTGCATAGAACCACTTTCTTTTCATCTGATGACTGTGTTAGCATATTTTATGACTGTTCCCATGGCTATCTTTATCCAGTACCTGAATATTTGTAGCCTTGTGGAACTCACTGAACAATAAACCATAAAATTACCGTTAAACCATAAACTGATCATGTGTGTTGAATTTGTAGAAAATGCCAAGCTAAAAATGTGACTGATTAATTTGTGGTTCAGCGGGCCACACACACACACACACACACAATATAAGGGGATTAAAACTCGACAAGTGAAGACTGATTGAGCTACTGGGCCTTGAAGATTAGGGGTTTCATTTTCATCACATGCATATTTTGCATCTTGGGATGTAGGAAAGGACGTTGGACATACATATCTTTCTCCAAATCCCCTGCTCCTCTTCCTCCTATAGATGGTTGGGTAGGTATCATTGCTGCTTAGCCATGATTGGTAATGATTGCAAGTAGAGGGTTTTAAAAAATTATTTATATATTTATTGTGGTAAGGCCTTCAGATGGCTATGTATATAGCCTGGGATTGAGACTATTGATAGATTAATATTCTGTTCCTCTACATGTCCTGGTTTGCCACCTCATTGTAATGCAATGGGATGTTCCTAAGAAACAAAGATATAGTGCCAGATGATGCACAATTCAGGTTGGAAAAGCTGAACAACTTTGGATGTACTAATATTGTTTGTTATTACTCCTATGCCCTCAAATCATTCTTGACTCCTGGCAACAATATGACAAGGCTATACAATTTTCTTTGCAACATTTGCAGGATTAATTTGTTATTGTTTCTTCCTAGGTTGAAAGAGGGTGATTTGCTGAAAGTCATCCAGCTGGTTTTGTGCCTCCAGTAGGACTAGACCAGTCACTTGGTTTCTAGGGTAATACTTTTAATAACTACACCAAATTGGCTATTAATGGTGATAGATTATACAGCTAGTTCAAACCCTTTAGGACATCTAGTAGCTGATGTTGCCATGAAAAGGGGGGAAAAAAATCCAAAGATTCTCAAGGGGAACATAGAATGTAAGAAGCATGAATATGGAAAAACTCAGTATACCTATAGATGAGTCACATATTGACATCTTAGGCATTAATGAATTGAAAGGGAATTAATTTGATACTTTCAACCAGAAGGACATAATATTTATTACCAGGACATAAAAAAGGGGATAGTGTCATTTTCATAGTCAGAAAGAATATAGCAAAAGTACTTGGCCACAATACAGCTGGTGATCAAATAACATTCATTAGACTTTTTTGATATAATATGCAGAGAATCTCTAACAGGATTTCAAGATTATTGTCAGTCCTTTAAAGTAGTCAGGGTCAAGTTTGGCAGATTTCTTTCACATATAGTGAAATTCTTTACAATATAGGATGTCAATATCCAATACATCTTACAAAATAATATTTATAGGAATCTTTAGTATTAATATATGAGAGCACTCTAGCAATTACCAAGTTAGGAGATTAAACAGATTGATGGATTATCTATAAAAATATGGCAAATAACAGAAGAAGAATCAGTGAAGGTTCTAACCATGCTATGCCATCAAAGGAGAATAATACATAAGAGTCAATAGACTGGAAGTGGTCAATTTACGTATCAGAGAAAGACGACTTAACACAATATTCCTAACTTCACACACTAGCCAAATAAATAATGCTTAGACTCATCCAACCACAACCAGAGCCCTATAAGTCAAAATGTGCTTCACAGATTACAGAAAGGCTTTCAGTTACGTCAACCATGTGAAATTATGGGATATCCTTAGAAAGATGGGAATCCTAGAACATCTCACAGTCTTCATATAAAACTTAATCATGAAGCAACAGTCCAGACAGGATGTTTTATGGGTGGAACATAAATAAAAATAAATACTTTATATCATAAAAATATTGGAAATATTGAGATACAGAAGGAACATTTTATCAAACATAGTGGTCAATCTAAAAGCTCAGAAGTCCTCAAAAGAAATGCAATATTATGTAAAAAAAAAAGGTTGAATTAAACATTGATTTCTACTAGGAATTGTTCATAGAAGAACAAATAAATGAGAACATTTTAAAAAAGATATATACTGATGCTCCTGAGGAAAAATTTGGTCCAATATTTTGCTGGCAATATCAATATCTGACAGTATCAGACTGGGAAATCACACTTGAGAAACATCTAGCAACAACAAAATTAATAGTATGCATTCAGAATATAAACTGGACTAAATTTAAACAAGAATAAATCCTTTATATATCATATGTCATATATCAATCCAAACTAGGATATTAGTGTATGGTTTTTAATTGACCACAAATTAGCAAAAAGTTCAGTGTTTATGAAAGTACTGAAAGTTAGTTACAATGGGAGAAAATTTAAAATTGCAGTTTGCAATATTGTTTGCTGATTATTCTTTTTTATTTTTAAATTTAACCCCACCCCCATTTTTCTTTTGCATGATTACGTGCATGTAGTGGGTGCATATAGTGGAGCTATCAATATTAAACTCTAATATAACATAACAAAATAATTAATATAATACAGTTTTATAAAGATTTCAAGTTCTTTCCTCAGATAACATAATGAACGTAGTTCTAGTCATTTAATTAATTAATTTAAATTTTATGATAATTGTAAATCTTTTATTTACTTTTTATTTAATTATTTATTTTCCTTATGCACAATGTCTCCTTTTTATATATCTATTTATTCTGGTCCTTTAAATAGTTTAATAAATAAATCATAACCAAAAATATCAATAATACTGAGAAAGATGGGAGGAATAAGAAAAAAGAAGACACCTAGCAGAAAGTTGGATGGATTCAGTTGCAGTGGCAATGGGTGCAAGGGGTACTAGAAGATCTGAAAGACTATATTGGAACAGATTGTGTGGAAGAAAATCTGTGTAGTCATTAAGAATCAACACCAAACTATTAAATGGCAATTAACAAGAATACCATTTAAAGGTAAGAAGTATATATGACCAGCTGTCTACAGTTACTTTGGAAATAAGCCTGGGTTTAGCTTGCTAAAATGCTAAAATGCAGTGTCAAGCCCCAGCTTTTCCCTATGCTGATAGTAGGGTTAAGGGATCTGGGCAACAGAAATCTGGATGACAAGATGGCAGCAAAAGAGAGATATTTTTGCAGCTCCCAGTCAGAATTCTGGGAGTTGAAGTTAGCACATCTTAAAGCAGCCTTGGTTGAGAAACAACACCTGAATAGCTTTGACTGGTACTGGCCCTGCTTTCATTTGCCCATTCCCTGCCATTCCCTGAAAGGGTATTTAGAGACCTGCTAAATTATAGAGCCCTAGATTTCATCTCCAGGACCAGCCTATGTGCTCCCTTGGATAAAGTGTGAGGGTGCATGTTAATTGTCAATTATCAGTCATTTCTCTAACATTGGGGGATGATTTTCCTCCACATCTTTGGAGATGATGAGCAAATTTTGGTCCAGCAGCAGCTCAAATTGCCCTTCCCATGTACAATTTGTGACCAGGGTTGTTCTGGCCATAAGTACCATATTACCGTTTCCATACACGTTTGTTTATTGCATTGAAAACCCCACATTACACATCAATACACATCAATTAAAAAAAAGACAACACAGTCACAACTGAGACAGAAACATGAGGAATGCTTTTTATTAGTAGTCTCTTTCTTTATTGGGTAAACTACGTGTCACTCAAGTTCTTTCCAATCCTTAAAGTCTGTTTCCCCACCCTTATTTAAACTCTTCTATCCCCAGGCCACGCCTCCTCAAGCCTTCCCCTTTCAAAGCCTGCCCCTCGCGTCGGAATTGGCTGATGCTGTGGAAACAGTTTCTCCCCTCCACGCTGATTGGCCTACCGGCGCGGCAAAGTTTGCCTCTGTCGTTCCCGATTGGCTGCTTCGTTAGAGGCTCCGCCCCGTTCGTGCTGTGAGGAGGGGATCGGGGCTGGGCCGAGGGTCCCGGCCGCCCCCCACCTTCCCTCCCACCGCACCCAGTTTAGGTTCCAGGGTATCGGCGCGATGGCGGCGGCGGCGGCGACGACAGCGGGCTCGCTGGGGTCCGGGTCAGGTCCCGGGGGGGCGGCCAGTAATGCTTTCCCCCCGATGGGCACTTGCGCGGCGGCATCGGGGGTCTCTGGGGGGCTCGGGCCGGTCCCGGTGCCCATGAACCTCTTCGCCACCTGGGAAATCGATCGCTCAGCGCCCAGCTGCGTGCCCAGGTAAGATGGGCGGGATCCGCCGGGGTGGTGGTGTCCTCGCATCTGGAAGGAAGAGATGTGCTTCCCGGGGTCCGGGAAGGGGACGGATGCAGAGGAGAAGCCGGGCCGTGGCGGGCTTCACGGGGGGATGAACATGCTATGGAGGCGTGGCGCGGTGCGGCGCTGACATAACGGGGTGCTGGAAAGCGGGTGGAGGGGAAATGGGGAGAGCATCATCTCGGATCTCCGTGGGATAGGTGGGAAGCATAGATGCAGCAGATGTGGACTGGGTGGAGTGGATTTTAGATGTGAACTCTGGGGGCACACTTCCAGGGCTTTTCTTTTAAAAAAAACCACACACATACACAGACAGACATACACACGCGCGCGCGCGCGCAGCACCCTGGTGTGTTACAGCCTTCTCCAAAGCTTAGTGCCTTTTATACATGTTAGACTCCCCCTCCTATGCAAATGCTTTTGAACATATCTGGGAAGAACACCATGTGGGAAGTCTATGTGAGAAGTAAATAGTTTGGGTATTTTCAATCAGTTGTTTTGTCTTGAAGAGAATTCATGGATTCCTGCCTTGGATTCCAATGAATATGAGAAAATCCTGACTCTAAAGAGACAGAGTGGTGGTATAAGGCCCAGAATTATTCCAAAGACAAAACAATAGTGTGGATAAGCAGTTAGGCTTTGTGATAGTCCATTGGATCTTGGCTTATAATTCTCAACACTTTGTCAGAGCAGCTGCCCAAAAAATCTGGTAGCAGACAGTAACATTTCAAGTAATATTTCAAAACCATGATTGGAATAGAGAGGCATTTTGAAAATTTCTCTTATATTCAGTATTGACCCTTAATTCCATTCCATTTTTTCCCTTATGATTCCCTAATAATCTGCTTTAAATTGTCTTTTCCTATCTTTTATGTGAGGCTATAGTATTAGACATTCTTGTCCAAGGAACACATGCTGCTAATAAGCATCAGTGTAAATTATGTAGATTGGGAGTGGGGGAAGGTGATATTACTGCATAATACATGTTTATATAGTTAATTTTGCCCAGTATATTCTATTTTTGTATTGGATACCCCACCTCCTTGTGCTTCCTTATTGATATGAAGAAGGCCCTGATGTCAATAAAATTGCTTCTTTGTAAGAGAAAATGTTTTCATAAACATTTTGGTTGCTCAGTTTGTCTGAAAGAGAAAACATGACATCTATAAGTTGGCTTTCTCCAATGTTTCAGCAGAATGAATGAATATACGTTAAACATAAAAATGCTTTAGACACACCTAAGTCTGCATTAGGAAACTAGGGTGTTTGGAGTTCTTGTCAGGTTGCTTGGCCATTTGCTTGAAAAACAGCAACTGTTGTGGCTGTTCTAAGATCAGCTGAGTGCACTTTGGGGATTCATTGGGGATTCATTTGGATGATTAGCATAGCTACAAGTCTGTTTGAGCTGTCCATAGTTGTACTATATTCGTTGTAAGAGAGTCGCAAACTGGACAAGGTGCACCTAACTATATAGGAAATAGCCTTTTATAAATCTGTTAGAAAAGTAGAATCTTGTGTTTCTCTTGGATTGGTATATGCAAGTCTGCTATCATTAATGATACACAGAATTTTTCTTCTTCCATATTGTTTGTTATTAACTAGATACATTTTTGGAGGAAACAAGATAATAATAATAATAACAACAACAACAACAATAATAATAACAATAATAAACAACTAATTTTATTATGAGACAGAAATGAGCGAGAAAGGACTAAGTGGGTAAACAAGTGCTCATGTAAATGCAGAAGAGGGTAAGCTACTAAGGCAAGCTGCTGCTGAAAAGGTTTGTGTATCCATGGGCTCTGTGTCATTCCATGGCAACTGATGGCAACTGTCTCTAAGCAAAAGAAATCATGACTTGGAATCCTGCTTGTAATAGCAATGTGAATTGTTATACCCTTGACTTGCTTTTCAGCCAGCGTGTCCTGTTTCGCAGTTTTCCTTTATACAAAGGAAATACTTTTTTAAAATTAATATGTTGTATGCTTTGTTACTGTTAAGAGAATTAAAGTCATGAAAAGGAGAAAAAAAAACCCAAGAAGATATCCATCTAAAGTTTCGTTATTCAACACGCTACAGCTTCTTTCAACTTCTTAAGCTTCTGGGAAAGATGTGAGGCCCTTCATGTAGATTAATTTAGCTTAGTTTTGGACAGGCAATTTATTTACATGAATGTACTTTATAAATATTTAAATAATATTTGGTCTTTATAATATATGCTTTCATTAATGGATCTGGAAAGTGCATGTTTGAGCCTCATTGCTGTAGTTTCAGTGAACAATTTGCAGTGGTCTATACTTGGTGAAATAGCTATTCCCATTTCTGCAGCAGTTAGCCTGTTTTGGCAGGTAAACACCTGTCACAACATAAAGCTGTATGCTTACTTGCTTACTGTCTTGTCCTAATATTTATTTTTGGAACTATAGGAGACTTCTCTAAACTGTTATCCTCCAAATATATTGGGATTACAGGAAACCTAGATGTTACCAGAGAAGAAAGCCAAGCTTGAGAACTGGGACTGCTTTTGCAGAAGATTGAAGACGTTGTTTACCACTAAGCTGGTGCCTAAGCAGCTGACTTCTTACAATGTGTCCTCTTTCTTCTTGTTGTTGAAAGATACAATGATAGGTTGCTTTGAATTGTACATGAGAACAGATTCCTTTTTATTGTGGTGGGTAAATGAGTCTTTTCTTGCTTTTTGGGGGCCTTTCTGTCCAATCTTTTGTGATCAAATTATATTTGTTTGTTTTGTTTTATCAGGTGCTATTCCAGTGCTTGAATTAACACAAATTGTGATGTTTGAAATACTGATATATTGGAACACTTCAGGTTGCTTAGAAACAGGAGAAAAAGAAGATCAAGAAAGAGTAGAGAGTGTCATATTTTTTTCAGGGAAGACAATCTTTTCTGCAGTCCAAGACAAAGCCAATATTAAGTGGCCTGTTGAGATGATCCACACACCATGTAGGAAAACATCTTCATCCATCCTTGCATAACATGAAAGCATATCCTCCCATTTCTTCTTTAGGTTCCCCATTTCCTCCTCTCTAAAAGCTCAGGATTCGAATCATTGCTTAAACTTTTGCAGAAGAATTCAGAAGAGGAAAGAGTTATATTGAGAATGAAACTGGAGAGGACAGAAATGTAGTCAGAAATCCTTTTTATATTGTGGAATACATAAGTATGGGAACATAAATGAAAGGAACTTGTGGGGGAAAGGTCAATTGTTTTGAGGTTGTCCACAAAGTATGTGACACTGTTAAGCACTGTTAGGCCTCTCCTCTCATATCTGCTGTTGGATAAAGGACTTTCTTACTAACAGACCCCAAACTGTTAGGATTGGCAGCTATTTTTCCTCGACTCTTGCTCTCAGCACTGGCTCTCCACAAGGTTGTGTGCTGAGCCCCCTTTGTATTCACTCTACACCTACGACTGTACTCCCTCTTGTCCCACTAACTCTATAATAAAATTTGCAGACAACACCACATTGGTGGGACTCATATCAGGAGAAGACGAGACGGCCTATAGGTCAGAGATTCTCAGACTGGTCTTGTGGTGCAAGAGTCATAACCTCGCCTTGAACATCAAAAAGACCAAAGAATTGATTATAGACTTCAGAAGATGCAAAGCAGAGCTTCTCCCACTATATATCAATGGAGATTGTATGGAAAGAGTTCATAGTTTTAAATTTCTAGGAACTCATATTTCTGACAATCTTACTTGGTTAGTCCACATTATGGCCACTGGAAAGAAGGCCCAACAGCGCCTGCACTTTCTGAGGTTGCTGAAAAAGAGTGGTCTGGGTGAGAAGTTGCTGGTTACTTTTTAGCTGTTCTACCATCGAGAGCATTTTGGTATACTGTGTAACGGTGTGGTATGATGGATGCTCTGTAGTGGATAAGAAGATGCTCCAGAGAGTTATAAACACAGCACAAAAAATCATCGGTTGCTCTCTTTCTTCTTTAGAAGAGATTGCGAAGACCAGACTCTTCTCTAGAGCACTAAAAATCTCCACAGACCGTTCTCATCCTGGATATTCATATTCCGAACTGTTACCATCAGGGAGGTGTTATAGGTGTCTTAAAATGAGAACTAATAGACTGAGAAACATTTCTTTTTCAAGGTAATAATTGTCTTGAATCAAACAATGCATATGTGATTTAGCCCTATATATATAGTGGCATTTTTAAACTATCTAACTTACTATATGTTTTAGATAGGTCTTAGACTAGGTTTTTAATTATTAGTATTTTAATTATTTTAATTTTTAAATACTCTCTAGTGTGATTGTGGTGTGGTGTTTGGGGCACTGTGCTGGAGTAGCTTTCAAATTTCATTGTATTTGTAGAATGCAATGACAATAAAGCTATTCTGTTCTGTTCTGTTCTATTCTATTCTATTCTATTCTATTCTATTCTATTCTATTCTATTCTAATCCAGTCAGGCATTATATAGTGCTGTAATTTCCCAGAATCTTGCTATCCAATCCTTCATTTGGGTAGTTTGGAGACTTTCCTGAGTCTTTTGTTTAAGATGGGCATTGTTGTTATGGAATGATGCAGAATAATGGATGGATGGAGCTAGTCCTTTATGACGTATGTGAGTTTTCTCTGTCTTCTTTCGTTAGCCCTTTTCCTGTATTAATCTGTGTTTTTTATTTTTTTAAAAAATCTCTGACAATTCAAAGACATTAGTGTATAAAGCTGAAAACTGTAACACGTCACTTTGAGAAATGTTGAATTGTTAGGATAATTGTGTTCTATGCATAGTTAGGAATGTGTGGGTTATGTTAGTATCCTTTCAAAATGAGGACCTAATTAAATTCCATTTTTTGTCTGTGGCTCATATGATACATAGCTACTCAAAATGATCATTGGATATAGAATAATATTTAATGACTATTACTAGCGAAGGTTACAAAATATTACTCAAAAGTTCTTTTATAAAAAATTAGATCAGCAAGTGCTGACATTTCAAATTATTTTTAGCTTAATATAGAAAGCAGTATATATTGTTTGTAGGAATGAGGATGAATTTGTTCAATTTTCACTTTAACATAAAGTTATCCAATTTGTATATCTCCAACCAGTGTGTAAGCTATAGCACAATTATTGTTCACATTTTAGCATATTTCTGCATTTCATGGTATACTTTTCCAGAATCAAAAGTACACCAAATTCTTATGGTAAAAGTACCACATATTTACAAAAGTAAAAATACAACTATTAACAGATATTAGAAAAATGCATAGGGATATACTATATATTAAGATAAATGTGTAAAAACTATACTTTTGTGACCACTTCAAAGCTAAGGTAATATTTGAAAAGCATAACTTAATGAATGAAATGAAAGAAAAAAGGTGTGTTCTGAGTCTATGAAAGTAAGAAAAAGATTATTAATTAAGATGATCTGCTCTTGAGTGGAGTTGATGAATTTATGAAAAGTCAAGATGTACATTTAATTATGAAAGAAAAAACTAAAATGTTTGCCAGAAAATAAGTATTGATAGATAACCTAGGTTAACTATTCATATGTTTGTTATGCTCAGGTGAATAGTGTAATAGAAAAAATAAAGATTTTTTGGGAAAAACAACCAATATTTTGAGCAAATGCTAGCTAGGTGAGATGAATAGATGGTTGATAATAAGATGAGAATAGTAAGGGAATGTGATTGAGCTCTATGAAGACTAAAAATTAATGAGAATGAACATTGATAAATATCTGCTTAGAAAAAGGATTATCTCTTTCAAATATATGGCTTTAACACAGGTCTATTAATATGTGCACATGACAAAGAAATATAAATCCAAATGAACGATTGATTTGATAGTTTAATCATGAAAAAATTAGAGAATTAGGAGCAAGCTGTACAATATAAAAGCATGCGTTTTTCTGAATACGAGGCATATTATTTCTTAATAGAGTGGATGTTGGGAAAATGGACATGGAAAAAATATGAAAATAGAAGGACTGCAGAAAGAGAAGGTAATATGTGGAAAAATTTTAAGAAACTAGATTAATCTCAGAATGAATAAAAAAGGGAATGTGGAAAATGCCTGGAAAAGGTGAAAAGAATTATGTAATAGTGTCACAGATTGTGTTGAATTATCTAATTGGAAATATATAAAAGGATACTTCATGGAGTGATGAAAAAGCCATAAAATTATTGCTGTAGAAAAGGTGAGTAAAATAAGTTGGTTAATATATAGATGAAACATAGTTTCAAAGAATATAATTAAAGCAAGGAATAGCTAAGATTACACTCTGATTTTGATAGAAACAAAATTGCTTGATGGAAAAATGTTGATTTTGATTGGAAATACTCATTTTGATGGAAACAAAAAATGGACTGGATAAGCAGGAACTCTTGCAAAATGAGTGGAAACACAAATAAAGATGAATATAGAATTTTGGATGAAATTGAAGTGAAGGAATGCTGGAAGGAGTGTAGTAGAGATCTGTATTGGAATGTTAGTGATATTTTTAAAAGAATTGAAACAAATGCCCTGAAGATATTATTAAAAGCATTTTCATAAATGCTATGAAAATGGTAAGGCTACAGGTGCAGGTGATTTAATTGAAGAAATACTAAAAGTAGGATGTAGTTTTCCTGTAGGGTAGCCATGAAATTTGTTCAATATGTGAGAGTATTGAATCTGTTGAAGAATGCCATTATTGTCCTCTGTACAAATTGAAAGGCAGCAAGAATGAATGCAATAATTACAGTGGGGTTAGTTTCTTAAGTATGCCTGAGAAGGTGTTTGTCAGGCTTCTTGTGGAAAGAGTACAAGAAATGGGCAAAATTGGAGAAAACAGTCTAGTTTATTTCTGCTCTTCCTCATATCGAGACATCTGTGAGTGTAATACATGAGAGTTGGATATGTCCTGAGAAATATTAAAGCTAAATGCCATAATGATGAGATACTTATGTATCTGTGGTAAAACATGATTTATGTTTCAGAATGAATGGTTGCTGAATAAATGCAAACAGAAGTTGAGAGCATTATGCTGGATGCACAGGATGAAATCCTCAGAAAGGACAGGGAGCCATAAATGAAGCATTGTGTGAACATTGTGAAAGAAAAAAACTACTTTGCTAATACAGAAATGTTGAGGTACAATGAAAAGTGTACTAAATTAGTTTTAACTATTTTAATTATTAAAAAAATATTGTGCCTTTGATTTCTTAGATTTAGTATTTAGCCCAAAGTCATTGATAGTTGACATACAAGTGACATACAAGTTTAATTATTATTTATTATTCCTTTTCTGTGCTATGCATATTGCTTATCCCAAAAAGGAATAGAATGATACATATGTAAGTGTGTCTTTCATATTTCAGATTGTAGTCCTCAGCAGTTTTGATAGAATCTTCTCTTGATTTTCAGCATTGAATAATTTTCTGGTGGCAACAGGTAAGAGAGGTATATTTCCGTTTATTTGAATAGTAAGCACTCCTGAGGAAGATTTTTTTAAAATAATCAGTTATTTTGCTTAAATATGGGCAATTGATGGCCAGATGTTTATAATTGGTTTTTTCATTTCTCTTTGAATCTGATGACTTCTTGTTTTTTGCTGCTAGAATATTTTTGACCTAGATTTAAGTTTAGATATTGTTGGAGTTCCTTTGTTTGTAAGTGCTTTTACTATATTTTTAAAAATATACCTCGTTCAAAGCTCTGCCTGTTAATGAATCTTGGGGAGCATAATAATAAAGGCCAATAAAATATTCTATAAATATGAAGCTTACCTGAATGTCTTAAGTGTAGAAAGAAGGAAGGCGTTTGACTAGAATTTAGCACTGTTTATAGAATTATAATTCCAAGATTCAACATTGCCAAATATTATTTGGTCCTTATCTGAACGCTTATATCACTGTTGACAATTAATGGAGAGAATGTTCAGATGATGATATTTGATATATTTCAATTTATTGTATTTTCTTGACTGGGTTCATGTTTGTACTAAATTACAGTAGCAATCTTGTTTTTGTACAGTTGGACAGTGAATGATTCCTTTTTAGGGAAGTAATCATATTTTGATTAAATTGTTGACTTGGTATTATGTGCACAGAATTTAATCCTTCTGCAATTTTCTGGCTTATTCTGTTTTGCTTTTTAATATTCTGCCAAAGATCCTGAGGAATTCCAGAATTTCAGGTTAAGAGCACCTAAACAAAAGAAGGGAAACAAACTAGAAATTAGCAAATAATCCTTGAATACTTTGCTTGCCTACAAAACTGACTTAGGCAGGTTTCTAATTTGTTCAACATATTGTGATCAAACAAGCCATGTTTAATGTGTTCCTCTGGAAGAAATCAGCTGTCAACTGACTTTAATTCATCTATGTTATTGCAAAAGCTTGGCATTTGTCTTTCAAGATCGTTCATATGCCTTTGATTAAATGCACCCAGATTTTTCTCCAAATAATTTTCTGTGAGGGGAAGGGTCAGCTTAGCAACTTACATTTGCTGAGAACATACCAAATAAAAAACCCATTGAAAGTGAAGCAATTTGTGAATTGCAAATGGATGGTGACATCTTACTGCAAAGCTTGAATGCCTTTGAAGATTAAGATGATTATTTATTGCTGCTTGGAAAAGGCTGTTTACCTGGTGAATCTAACTCTTTTTGTAATGTTTAAGCAGAGCTTCTCTTCCCACTGTAGCATTTGCTTCCTTTTATTATTCTTTGTTGCTTTTTCTGCTGGAAAGAGGGAGTTAAATGCATGTATTGGTTTCTGCTGGGGGTTTTTTGGCATAAGGCTTCTAGCAGAAAAAATAGTCGCGCACGTGGCCCTTACAGTACAGGTATAGATACACATTCCATGGGGGAGGAGGAATTCTCCAGGACTATTTTCCTCTGTCATTGACAACCCGAAATTAAGAAAGCTGGAGGGCATTGTGCAAGATTCTTGTCTCCTTGTATTTTTTCGCCTTTTACTCTTCTTTATTAGGGGAGATTTTCTAAATTCTAGGTTCTCTACTTTCTGGATAAAAGTGATACTTCAGTTAAATACTATTATTGGATGCTGTTATCAGTTTCAGATCCACTAAATTGCAATGTTGCTTTCTGCCTGCCCCTCCCCACCTTTTTCAGTTCCTGGTACTTCTAGTATTTATTGTTTCTAGTCCTTCATTTTCTTCACATCTTGTCCAGAATGTAAGGAGTGAATATTAAAGTAATTATCTCATGACAGAGAAACTTACTTCAATTTTAAAGCTTGATAAAGCCAATGATTTTACCTGTGACCACACATTAACGTATCAGGTGTAATTCAGTGATTGATGGATGGATAGCAATTGCAATAGCACTTAGACGTATATACCACTTTATAGTGCTTTACAGCCCTCTTTAAGAGGTTTTACAAATTCAACATATTGCCCCCAGCAATCTGGGTTCTCATTTTACCCACCTCGGAAGGATGGAAGGCTGAGTCAACCTTGAGCCTGGTTGGATTTGAACTGCCAAATTGCAGGCAGCTGGTAGTCAGCAGAAGTGGCCTGCAATACAGCACTCTAACCACTGCACCACCAGGATGAAGTATAAATAATATTCAGAGGCAGAGGATTATTAAAAACCTATTGTAGTTTAGTTAGCTATCACACACTATTACACTCCATGAGCTGGTATACCCTATACAGGTAGTCCTCAACTTAAAACAGTTCATTTAGTGACCGTTCAAAGTTACAATAGCACTGAAAATAGTGACTTATGACCATTGTACACAGTTATGATGTTTGCAATATCCCCACGATCATGTCATCAAAATTCAGATGCTTGGCAAGTGGTTCATATTTATGACTAAAGTGAAAAGGGGATTTCATCCTGAGGTTTTTAGAAGTTATTTTTAAAATATTTAAAATCCACTGGATCCGAGCATGTTAAAAAAATATTGCTGGGAAAGGCAGTTGGAGAAATGCCATCTTTCTCAAACATGCTTGTATTCCTCCCTTCTTTTCTCCTCTCCGCCTGCCAGCTCTTATTCAAAGTAGTATGCACGGTAGGTGTAAGTAGATTAAATTGAGACATTTGTAGTGACAAACACAAGTCTGACTACACACAAAACTCAACAATCTTAAAATACTGTGAGATATCATATTTTAGTACAGAAAGTTATGTGGCAAAAATAAATATTTCAGAAATTAGGAAGTAAAGAACAGAAAGCTGTAAGGATGTACTGTGACTATAAACAGAAAATTCTGCTGACTGTGAAGTTGAAAAGTGGAAATTGTCCTTGGTTCCTTTTAACAGTGCTATTGGGTGGGAGGAAATGTTGAGGATCAAGCTATCTCATTTGAAAGATGAGGGGGATTACATTAACATGACTTCATTGTTTCATTGAGCTCTATTCTTGTTAAAGGCATTAAAAACTTTGTATTCAGAAATGGGCACAAAGGAAGAAGTGAGAGGGGTAGATGCCAGGAAACTATGAATCTGTGTGATTTTTTTTTTGGTCATATGAATCAACCCCTTCCTTAGAA